>OZ024876.1:38516170-39716170 GCA_964017185.1 Rugalucina vietnamica
GCATAACAGGGACGCTACACTATGATTGATCTGATAGAAGTGCTTGGACATAATGAATTAATGGTAATCCTAATATTCAAATAATTGTATTTGCATAATCATGAATATTAATGAAAATCGTAAGACATGGGAGAAAAATCATGGAAAGAATATGGAGTGTACATACAAAATCACTTGTACCTGGGCTGTAAATAAACCTAGGACATTGAAAATTGTATCAAATAAATGCTATGATATCGTACAATCCCTTTGAAGTGTGATATAAGAAAAAAATGATTTTCCATTTCATGTATATTAATGAAAACTTATGAAATTGGGAGAAAAAAATGGAAAAGATTAAACAGATACACCTTCAAATACACTTATATCTTGGCAACCAAAAGCCCAAAAGTGCTGTAAATGGAATCAAATGGTTACTAGGGCAATGTTATACCATCCATACTGTAACAGATAAGTTATTTGAGTTTCATTTTCATGTATATTAATAAAATCATAAGGAATTGGGGTAAAATGCAGACAAAATAGGAGGTAATACATTTAAACACACGTATCTTGGCTACACAAGGACCTAAAGCGACGAAGTTGAAATCAAATGATTCCTATGACAATGTTCTATAACCGTATGATCTGATAAATAAGGCATCTAGATATGTTCGTTGTATGGATATTAATGAGCTATTTTAAATTAGAGAAATATCACCGAAAAGTAAAGGCGGTATACCAACAAAGTTGCTTATACATGTATCTCCACTACTAATACCTTTAGAGGGATGAAAATGGTACCCGTAGATTGTTAGGACAATATAACCTGATAGATAAACAGTATCTGATTAAGACAAGACAAAACATCTTATTTGAAGCCATGAATGTTACGAAAAACTGTAAAAATTACATAAAATTGAAGGTTGTGCTCAAACAAAATCGCTTGCATCTTGGCTGCTAACAAATATGTTTCTTTCTTTTTTTTTTTTTTTTTTTTTTTTTTTTTTCAAATCTGAACATATAGCAATAATAGATTGTACGTGTACTAGCGATCATTTGATGCTTTGAACTCTCTAAGTCCATTTGCAGTCCAGATATAAGCAATTTTATTGGTAAACCTACTTAATTTCCTGGTCATTCTTCTCTTATTTATAAAGATCTTATTAACATTCATACAACAAATATGTCAGATAAAGCAAATACCAGATTATATTATTATAGAACAATGTCTAAGCAATCATTAACCATGATATGTGCGTTTTTATGTGTATACTGCCTTATGCTTTCAGCATTTTTACCCAAAATCCTAAAGATGTTATTAATATTCATGAAAATAAAAATCAAATGACTTATAACTTGTAATACATGATGGCATAATTTTGCCTTAACAACCATTTGATTCATTATTCAGCACTTAAGGGGTTTGGGTTGCCAAGATACAAGCCATTTTTTACGTTTACCCCTTCAATTTTTCCATTTCTTTCTGTCCTGTTTTAAAGAATTCATTAATATTCATTAATATACATGAAATTACAAATCCGAATATTCTTATCATATCATATTTCAGAGTGATAGTACATTGCCACAGCATTCACTTGATATTTCTTTCGGCATCCTAGGTTCATTTAAAAGCCTTGGTACAGGAGTTTTGTACGTAAACCCCCTATTTTTTCCACATTTTTTTTTTATCTCATTATGATTTTTATTGATATTCATGAATATAAGTAAATTCAATTATGCAATATTAGTCATGATGGTTAAATTGCTATGCCAATGCGATACTATCAGACCAATCATAGTATTCTAAAGTATGCTTTAATGTGCTCACTGCTGTTAAAGGATCTCAGTTCTATTTTATTGAGGTGGGACATGGGTATTTTTGTAAGTTCATCCCATTCTATAGAATCACACTAGGAGTGGTTGTGGAAACAATGTGATGTTTACATCATGCGAGTGTGTTCATTGTTGAAGACAACTTTTTATTGCATTTAATTGGCCCATCTGACCAAACTGGCAGCCATTAAAATTTGTCCTAAAATGCAAGAACGATCATATAACGCACCAAAAACCTTTCAATGGCACTTAGTCTAGCTCTTTCCCTGGTTTTCGCCACTATTTTTAACATTTCAATTAATATTCATGAATATGCTAATGAAAAGAGTTTCATATTGACCCATGACATCAATATATTTCTTATTTCTGGTGCAATAACAAGTTGTCATACTGATAACTTCGGCCTAAAATTTGTATGGGTTTTAAATCCATTTTTCAGCCATTTTTAATGTTTTCATTAAAATTCATGAATATGCAAATTAGATGATTTGCATTACTTACCAAAGGATCCAAAGGCTATATGCTTTACAGTGAGACCAGGTGCAGTGGTGTAGGACTTGTTACAGTGGAAATATGATCACTTTTGTCACACCCCTGCCCCCCGGCACCCCCACCTCAGCCTTTTAACTTTTGATAATTTTCTTTTATTCATTTAAGACCTTCTAATCATTATAAAATGTTATTTTTATTATTTTGTAGCAGTTTGGAATCCTCAACATATACCAATTTGCAGCAATTGATTTTTTATTCTTAATCTTGGCGGCCATCTTGGAAATATGCAAATTAGATGGTGAAGGAGCCATTTCTCAGCTTGCCAACATTGGTTTTTGGATTCAGCATACCCTAATACCCCTAAAAATGATCTCAAACCCTTTTCCTCACAAAATGCCTGTACCTTCATAACGAAGCGCCTTTTCTCATTTTCTGTCTTAACTAATAGCTTGATGAAACTTCATATGCCGTTTGAATATGAGTGGGGTACTTTTTTCATTTTCACAAAGTACCACTTGAAATTGTTTAAGTTCAAGGTCATTTAAAATTGATATGCAAATGATGATTTCACAGATCATTAGACAAAGAAATTTAAATTTGACTCCTTATGGTGTAATAGATAGCCAACCATCTGGCTACGTTGATTCCCTAAAATGCTTAAAAAGGTAAAAGTAGGCAACGAACAGGAAATGGCGCAATCAAACAGAAATTCCCACTCCACAAACCGAGGGGTGGGAAAAAACCAAAATGATATTTAGGTGCCTATACTAAGAAAACATACCGTACGCAGAGAGACCAGCTATTCACTAATAGGCGGCCACTCAGTTATTCGAACTTAACTAAAAATATGAAAACGCACGTACGGCTCAAACAGCACAAAAACTCGACTCCAAAAGACAAAACAATAAAGAACCACAACAAAAGCATTGCCTTGGAACAATCAGTAATATGAAAATACTGGGGGGGGGGGGGGGGGGCTCCCACTTTCAATGTGATTCACATAGGAATTTGAAATTGTTTCAACTAGCATCTGTATGACGATGACATCCATTATGTCATTTGGCAATGGAGACAATAATATAACAACAATGTCTATGAAAAACCGAGAAAGAAGACCGTCAGATACAGTAAAAATAGTAGGACTTGAAATATCACCACACTGGTTATAGTAAACACATAGGCAACATCTGAAACGCACATGCACTCGTGGCTACCTCATAAAATGGCGGATATTTGACAGGTGAAAAAGGCATGCTACTGTACTGTACATACTTAATTTCTGTTTTACCATTGTTCAACGATTCTAAAATATGACACATGCCTTAAAGTACCCCATAATCATTTCCCTTCACAACGGTAGTAAATTTAAGTCAATTTGTTTCGAAATGAACAAATAGACCCAAATTTACTTTTTCAGGTAACGGTATTTTGTAGGAAAATTCCATTTTGTTACCGATTTCTCTCTTAAATACACGATCACAGCACTTGTTCTGCCAAGAACATCAAAAGCCAAGATAATGACGTCGAAAGACAAGCACCCAAATAATTTTACAACTTTTTAGGAAAAAATATTCAAGAATTTCATTTTCAACGCACCTGGCTTCTAAATCTAAAACAACGCAGATGCTTCTCACGAAATTTCAAATTGATGAAAAAGGTATTTCATTGTATTTTATGTGTAAGACATACACCCAGCGTTTTAAATGATAGTGGCTATAGATATGCCCAGATCCTATGAATTTGTAGATCGTCATACAAAGGTTACAAATATGCTTTTGGTTTCAATATTGCGGCAAAAACAATGTTATGTCACATCATTAAAACTCAAATAATCAAGTTAAACAACATTCGTTACAAAATACGACGCGCCACCCTTTTAAAATTCGTGTTTTTTTTCACATCACACGTGGCTTTTAAAATATACGATCAGGTTTTCATGCCAGCTCTGGTTTGGTAGCAGAACAGATGACTCGAGTTGTTAGCTATTCGTTTTATATGATGATTGGTCGCATAACCAGGACAAGATCTACCATAATAAAATACATTTTGTTAATTTCTGAAATTGCCTCATGTGTAATTTATGTGTATTACCTGTATATATGAGTTTGTAACTGACGCAAAAACGCATTTTATTATGATAGATACAGTCCTGGTTATGCGTGCAATCATCATATAGCTAACTACTCGAGTCATCTGTTCTGCTATCAAACCAGAGCTGGCATGAAAACCTGATCGTTGTATAATTTGAAAGCCGTGTGTTTTGTAATACTCTTTGATGAAAACTCGACGTATTTTAAAAGGGTGACGCGTCGTATTTCGTAACGAATGTGGTCCAACTTGATTATCTATTTAAACGATGTGACTATAGCATTGTTCTTGTCGAAATATTGAAACAAAGCATATTTGTAAACTTTGTATGGCGATCTACACAGTGTCTAGGTGATTCTTCACGGACACATCTCTAGCGCTGGGTGTATCATCTGATTATAAGCCTTACGCATAAAATACCATGAAATATCTTCTTTTTCATCAATTTGAAATTTCGTGAGTATAAGATTTAGAAGCCAGGTGCGTTTTAAATGATATTCTTGAATATATTTTCCTAAAAAAAAGTTGTGAAATTATTTGGGTGCTTGTCTCTTGGCTTTCGGTGTTCTTGGCAGAACAAGCGCTGTGATCGTGTATTTAAGAGAGAAATCGGCAGTAAAAGGAAATTTTCCTACAAAATACCGTTACCCGAAAAAGTAAATTTGGGTCTATTTTTTCATTTCGAAACAAATTGACATAACTTTACTACCATTATAAAGGGAAATGATTAGGGAGTACTTTAAGGCATGTGTCAGATTTTACAATCGTTGAACAATGGTAAAACAGAAAGTATGTATCATACCTTTTTCACCTGTCAAATATCCGCCATTTTATGAGGTAGCCTGTTCGTCCTAAAACGACTGCATGTGCGTTTCAGATGTTGCCTATGCGTTTACTATGACCAGTGTGATCACTACATACTTTAATTCAAAGTGAGACGATTTGAGAATTTGAAGAATTTAACGCTCTCCTTACTCCAGTCCCTTAGGGGTCATTCGTGTGCATGAGAGGCGCAGAGAAAATTTCTCCATAAATAGAGGCATATCTGTAGTGCAAGAAAATGGAGGGTGATTGGCTGAAATCATGGGGTGCAGTCCGAGAAATCCAAGATGGCGGCCAATTTTCTTAAAAATGGCTGTATACATCCAAATAGCTGTCACAGCATGCTTTTACTTATTTTTTGTACTCAAAATGATTATATTAGAAGAGAAGAGATACAAACAAAAGGTTGCTTGCCATTTTATTATGGCTAAGTATCAAAGATATTTTTCAGGGCCCTGAAAACCATACAAAATTTGTCAAATTTTGATGGAAATATGAAGAAGGGGTACAACTGTTTCCTCCACTGTCACTCAATAATATCATTACGAAAACATGTCCTTGCAATATACAAAGATTTTTAAAGTTGTAAAAAAAAAAGAAAATTTTCATAGGAAATACTTTGATATTTTTCTTATTTTTGCTCAAAACATAAATTGTGGGTACACGTTAGAACCGCCTCAGCGAGGCGGTTCTAATGAGTACCCACAATCTGTGTTTTGAAGCAAAAATAAGAAAAATAGGCATACCCCTGCCTACCCCAGTTTTCCTATATAAAAGTGGGGTTCAAGGGGGTATACAATACACGGACATGTTTTCGTGATGGATACGACAGTAGGCTAAATAATTGATTTCTTTGAATGGCTTTATTCTGACCTTGATTGCTGATAAACGTGCCTTAAAAGCGGGTGGGGTAAACAGACTCTTTCAACAAAAATAACTGCAGAACTTAAATAAGTAGTTACAACTTGCTTCTACTTAGGTGTTTTGTTTTTTTTTTTTGACTCAAAATTTTTTAAATAGATCAACGGTGATATAAATACATGCTTTTATACCATTTTAGTCATCTTTTATACTTATTATCTTAGTCTTGGATCAGGAAAAGTACACAATTTGCCATTTTTTAAATGAAAATATGAAGAAGGGGTACACCGTTTTCCTGACATTTCACCCAATATTGATGGTTTGCTTTGAGAAAGCTTTCTTAAAGTTAAATCAGAAGTTGGCTTAATGATAAACTTCATTAGATTGTTTAATTCTGATCTTTATTTTAGACAAAAATGCCTTAAAAGTGGGTGGGGTAAACTGACCCCTTTCATCAAAATAACTTTAGATCTTACTGAAGTCACAACTTGGTTCTTCTCATTTGTTTTTTGGACACACATTGTATATAATGGATAAAAAGTGATATAAATACATGCTTTCATGCCATTTTATCCACCATTTAATAGCACATAAGATCTTAGACTGTGATCAGATAAAAGTCCACATTTTAATGAAAAAGGGGTCAGTTTACCCCACCCAGCCAATCACCCTCCATTTTCTTGCACTTCAGATATGCCTCTAACTATTTATTGAGAAATTCAGGGACTGAAATATAAGTAATATCAACAAGAGTTCATAACAACTGAATGACTAGTCAACAATCCTTACTTGTATCAACTAAGTTCATAATTGACAACTTTATTACTAGTCAATATCAGTAGATTTCATAACAACTGAATGACTAGTCTATAGTAAGTTACATGTATCAACCAAGTCCATAATTAACAACTTTATTAAAAGTCAATATCAACAGATTTCATAACAACTGAATAACTAGTCAATCAATATTAACAGAGTTCATAAAAACTGGGTTACTAGTCAATATCAAAAGAGTTCAGGACTGAATTACTCTTCAGTATTAACAGACTTTATAACAAATGCGTTACTGGTCAATATTTACACAGTTCATCATAAACAACTGAATTACTAGTCAATATCAACGGAGTTCAAGATAAGCTCCATAAAGTCCCGCCATTCTTCGTTTGGCTCGTTGGGGTTCTTGGTCGTGGTCGGCGCCGGTGACGTCAGATCTGGAACGTAAAGATACATGAGCCTTTGTGTGAGAAAACTAACAATTTGGGCCTTCTGACCAGGTCCGACACAAACAAAACTGCACTGCCATAGAAGCAGGCTAGAAGCTTGAAATTTTAGATTTAGAAATAAGAGCCATCATACGATCTATGGAGCGAAAACAAAGGCTCATTATCAGCTGTGCAGTAACTGAAGAGCCGTGATCTTCGCTTTTGGTTTTGCATATGCAGATTGTTGGTTTTCTAATGCGGCGCCTCAAAATAAACTCTTATTTATCTAGTTTTATGTCCCTTTCAAGCTGACTTCAGCTCGAATGAGACGGGCCAACCATTAAGTGAGACAAAAATGGAGGAACCCTGATGAAGACCATCTAGAAAGACCAAAAGCAGAGCCTCGTGCGACACTTAAGCCTGGTATCCACGGACAATTTTTCTTTGACGAAGATAATTTGTCACAGAAACTTTGGCCATGAGTTTGCGTTCACACACAGCAAAGATTACTTATTTTACTTAGCTCGCTCACCTTTGTCACAGATATTTGACAATGAAACTTCGCCACAGAATTGAATTTACACGAGCATACTTTTCTGCGACAAACCAACTTTGTCCAAAAAAAAAAAAAAAAAAAAAAAAAAAAAAAAAAAAAAAAAAAAAATGACCGTGGAAACGAGGCTTTAGGATTTTGATGTGTGGTTATGAAATCAGCGCTCTTGCTTTCACGGGGCCGCCTATTCCTATACTGACTGCGCTATTTGTAATATGCTAAATGATAAATGAGCCACGTTATGAGAAAACCAACAATGTGGTTTTTGAACAGGTCCGGCGCAAACCGAGCTGTACAAGCTAAGAAGATAGCTAGAGGCTAGAAATTTCGGATTTAAAAAAAAAAAGATGAAATGTAATTCCCTGTAGCGAAAACAAAGGCGCTGATCAGCTTCGCAGTCACAGGTAGTCCTACTCGTTAGAATTGCCTAGGTGGATATTTCCTTTTCAAAGCCAAACATATATATGTACATTCACTACACAGAGTACAATCCCTCTTATTCTTAAATCGAAATTTCAAGATTCTAGCTTACTTCTGTGACTACCGATCGGTTTGTGTCCGACCTGGTCAAAAACCCCGAAAGCCGTTTTCCTCGCGTCGCGGCCGCATGAAATGCTGTCCATTCTTACACAAGGAAATGCATACACCCATAAACCCCACACTGGTATATGAAGAGTGATTTTAATTTTGTTCCAAAAACATAGATTGTGTATAGTCGTTAAAACCGCCTCGCCAACGCGGTTCTAACGTGTACCTACACTCAAATGTTTTCACGAAAATGCTAAAAATATTAAAAATGTACCTACCTTCTACATGTACATCTGGCTCCAGATGTACTGACTCTTCGTTATCATTCGAACCCTCTAAACTCCCAGAACTTTCTATAGTACCCAAACTATCTCCCGAGTCTCCCGAACTGTCAATGTCACCTGAACCTTCGAAATCCCCAGAAATTCCTAAATCTCCCGAATCGTCTAAATCCCCAGGACTTTCTAAATCACCCGAATCATCTAAATCCCCAGGACTTTCAACATCACCCGAATCATCTAAATCCCCAGGACTTTCTAAATCACCCGAATCATCTAAATCCCCAGGACTTTCAACATCACCCGAATCATCTAAATCCCCAGGACTTTCAACATCACCTGAACCTTCGAAATCCCCAGAGCTTTCAATATCACCTGAACCTTCGTCACCCCCGGAGCTTTCAATATCACCTGACACTTCGAAATCACCAGAGATTTCTATCGTGTCACCAGAGCCCTCGTCTTCAGTTGATAGGTTCTCTTCCGAGGGACGTCTGGAGTGAATCTTCGAAATTTGTGGTGCTAAAAATAAACCAATAGAATAGACACTTTTTTAAAAAAAATAAAAGCAACATTCAAACAGACTCAACTGATACAGAGGAATATTATTTTGCAAAGAGCAGTAAAACTGTTGTCACATTAGGAGAATATGACCATAAAAATATACCACATTTATATGCTGAAGCAAGAGTTTACTAGAATATAATTTTAGCTCACCTGAGCCGTTATGCTACGTTTACACTTTGTTCCTGGCGGCTACGGCAACCCCGTTTGCTTGAAACGTAGCTTGCCGTGGAAAGCTTTTTGGTCATGTATCTTTTGTTTTCAAGATCGATTGCGTCTCGATACGTTTTCTCACGCTGTGTTACGATATCCGTGACGAGCTATGGTAGTGACAAGCCGGTGTGTCACGGAGGAGCTACGGTACTTTAGGGTTATCCACGACCTATCACGATTATAAGCATGTTCTATTACGGCCTATCACGTTCTGATGCGGTCAGTTGCGTTCTGACACGTACTTTAATTCTGTCAAGGTCTGCTACAGACGAAACGCAGACACAATGCAATTTAAAGCATTTTCGTGCCTTTTGTCCAAGTTTCGCTACGTACTGTCACGTACTGTCGCGGAGTGTTACGTTCAGTCCGTTTTATCACAACCCATTACGTTTCTCATTTCCGCCGTGATTGCCGTGGTAGATGTTTAAACTGTCAAAAAATCTGCCACGGAGTCCACGGTTATCAGAGCTTGATACGTTTGCCTATCCCGTTCCCCTGCGTTGCCTCACCTTTATCCCGTTTCGGCAGCTGCCGTGACCGCCGGGAACATAGTGTAAACGCTACATTATAGGCTCACAAGGTGAGCTTATAGGATGGCCATGATCCGGCGTCGGTCCGTCGTCGTCGTCCGTCGTCCAAAAAGATCTTCTCTGAAACTGCTCGGCCAATAAAAACCAAATTTTATAGGAAGCCTCTATAGGATGTGCGAACAAATAATACAGGTCATATGGCCAAGATGGTCACCATGACCATATATCATGGTAAAAACCCCTAAAAAGCGTCTTCTCCAGAACCGTTGGGACTTATTTCAAAGACTTGGCAAGTAGCATCTGGGCCTAACGTACAACAATGCATTTATAAATCATGACCATGTGATGACCTTGACCTACTTTATGGCAGGTCAAATTAGGTCGCCCATGCATTTAAATGGGAAAAATTGTAAAATTGTCATTTGAAGAGCAAAACTTGAAGGAAATTGGCAAATGCACTGAAGATTGACGATTCTGAAAAAAAAATGGACCCCAAGGGTTGGTCTGCCCCCACCCCGGGGCAATATACGTGAATATAACCATTAATCTTCAGAGATCTTCTTCTCTGAAACCGTTCGGTCAATGAAAGTCAAATTTTATAGGAAGCATTTATAAGAAGTGCCGGGTAAAAACCCTTAAAAATCTTCTCCGGAACCAGTGGACCGATTTCAACTAAACTTGGCATGTAGCGTTAGAGTGACCAGACTACTTCAATGTGTTTATAAATTATGACCCTGGGATGACCTTGACATATTTCATAGGTCGCCTATGTATTTGAATGGGGAAAACTGGTAAAATGTCATTTGAAGATGAAAACTTGCAGTAAATGGGCAAGGGGACTGAATATTTATGATTCTGAAAAAAATTCTCGACTCCAGGGGTTAGTCTGCTCCAACCCCAGGGCAATATACAAGTATAACACAAAAATATTCAAAGATCTTCTCTGAAACTGCTTGGCCAATCAAAGCCAAATTTTATATGCAGCGTCTATACGAAGGGGGAACCAATGTGTTTATAAATGATACAGGTCACATGACCAAGAAGACCGCCATGCCTACATTATGGTAAAAACCCTACAAAAATCTTCTCCGGAACCGGTGAAACCTGACATGCAGCATCAGTGACCAGAGTACTTCAATGTGTTCTTTCACTATGATGACCTGGACCTATTTTATGGCAAGGTCAACATAGGCCACCTTTACATTTGAATGGGGGAAAACAGACGAAATGTCGGGTAAAAACCCTTAAAAATCTTCTCCGGAACCAGTGGACCGATTGAAGGGAAAATCTTGCAGGAAATTGGCAAATGGACAGAACGTTGATTAATCTGAAAAATATGACACCCTGTAGCATTGGGGCTATATACCATGATATTCAAACATGTTTATTGGTATATATAGCAGATCTTAGGTGAGCGTTTACAGGAAGGACCACTGTTTTTTTTTTTTTTTTTTTTTTTTTTTTTTTAAGATTGTGTGTACCCGTTAGAACCGCCTTTTTGAGCTCTAACTTGTGCCCATAATTTATGTATTGAGTAAAAATAAGAGAAATATCAAACATTTTCAACTGAATATTTCTGTCGTTAAGACAGAAAATTAGAAAACTCGCTCAGTTTTGAAGGTACATGCATTTTGTGAGGAAAAGGATGTGAGAGCATTTTTATGGGTATTTAGGTATGCTGAATCCAAAAATTAGTGTTGGCAAGCTGAGAAACGGCATCTTCGCCATCTACTTTGCATATTTTCAAGATAGCCGCCAAAGCATTTAGTTGCATTTACAAAATGTATCGCACTCTCAGCTTTTATTTATCCTAGAAAACTGAACATGGTCTCATATTTGAATATGGACATAGCCCTAACACTAAGCGGTCAAACATGAAAATCATCAAATTTTCATATTCATGAATTCTAACGAAACATTAAAAAATAAGGTAAAATCATTAAAGCCTATAAATAAACTTACTTCAGCGCCTAACCATAATTGTGACCTGTTCTTATTGAATATGTAATACAATTTGACAAGTTCTCTGTCATTGATGTATATTATATATGATCTAATTTGCATATTCACGATTATTTATATGGATATTCGTGAAAGCATAAAAATCTGGAGTATGAAACCTACCCTTCCAAACTAGATCAACAGTTTCTCATGGCTCACAGGTCACAGGGACCACACCTCATACACCTCAACTATTCATAACACTGTTGTTGGGGTCCAAGCTAATTGCCGAGTTAACTATCCGGTCCGTGTAATAACGAGAGTTAAATGTATAGACAAATGAACTTTAATGACAAATAGGGGTCCAATAATGATAAGAAATCCGTGTTGTAATGAACCGTGTTATAAAGAGGTCCAGGTGTATGGTTACCACATTAAGATTATGCAAAATATCAATAGTTTCCATGACAGTCCATCATGTGCTTATAAAGAATGAGAATGCACCTACAAAACCTCGCTCGTTTACAGCAGAAGCCTGTTTTAGAATATAGAAATAATGCTACATGTACCATGATCATGCTAAGACAGCGATTTTACTTTAATGTCCAATATGCAAAGTATTTAATTTGAATATTCATGCATAGAAAAGAATGAAAATGAAAACTTAGTGCCTTTAAATGCAGTGAAAATATTTACAAGAAAAGGGATGCTAAATACTAAAGACTCATCAGCATGATCAGTGACACTAAAAACCTAACAACTTGAAGTTAGACTGAATTCCATTTTTTATGATTTTCAGCAGGATAGTCATAAAATGTGTCATATTATTCAAATAGAGCCAAATATTTTGAATGCCGTTCAGAAAATTACATGTATAAATCATTGAACAGAAGTTTCCACCATGTCAATGAAAAGGAAATGGAGATGGACAATAAAAATGAAAGAGTATACCTATATAATCACTTAATTGTGGTGCTTAATGTGCATTTGGACCATAAAGGCTTTTGGCGATTTTCGTATGCATACGTTTGCACCAACTTTTTGCACCTTTCACACTACATAAACGTATTGTCCCCTAATTTACTGATCAGAAATACGAGTATGTTTAGTGAGAAAATTCATGGTTGGTGAGCGCGGTGGCCTAGTGGTAGGGCGCTGGACTCCGAATCGAAAGCCTCCCGTGTTCGAACCCCACTGGCGCCAGTTTGTGTCCGAGACACGTTTACTTCCCTTCGTACTGGAAACACTGGCTCACGGTTCCCACGTGATGGAAAATCGTTGATTTGGACAATTAAACTCAATACAAAGTTCATGTGTTTGAGGTACATGTAGTCTGAATTTTTGTGCTTACTTCCAACACCCGGTAGCCTACTGACCACAATTCCAAGGCGATGCTTAGATGTAATTCTTACTAATGGTATTTTGATTAGGTCATCTATTTTGTTATGCCATCTACACTCCTTGTCAGGTTTAATCTAAGTCATAAACCAATATTCAGCTGTTAGGCTTACAGCGAAAGAAGACAAAGTATGGGCAAAGTGACTGAATGGGTCTTTTTGTACTTCATAATCTTTAAATTGGCTAGGATGACCAAACTTAAATTTCCTACTTTTCCACAATTCAAATCAATTGCAGATTGCTCTGGTCAACCCTGAAGAGAACCAACAATAGATGACCAAATCTGCTGATTTCAATTGTCTACCAATCTAGCTTGCTTTATAAATCAATCACCACGAAGATTGTTAGGAAAATTATTTTTATGTTGGCAAGTTGATAGGGTAATCTCTTCACTACTTCACAAAGAAGTTAACAGTCCATCAATGAATTTATATAGAATGTATGCAACATTAGAAAGAACTTAGGCTTTTGTTACAAACTACTTATGGCAAAAACTGAAGGCATCCTTACTTTGTATGTCACGCCCCAGACATCCTCATATTAATGCCTATAAAATTGACATGATCGTCAACGTACCGCTCTCCATTCCCCCCCTACCTTCGTGAAATGTTGCATCAATCTGTGCCGTAACAAATTCAGTTGCATCAACGGTATGCAGGGTGTTAGGTGTTATGTTGCATATACTTAGTGTTCCCCCACCGTAACAGTAGAAACGAGATATAGTATTTCATTTTAGATATAGTATCTAAACCAGAGGACCAATGGTCCTGTAAACGCTCACCTGAGATCAGCTGCATATACCAATAAACATGTTTGAATATTATGGTATTTAACTCCAGTGTAGGGGCAGATGAAGCCCTTGGGCCATTTTCTTTTTTCAGAATCTTCAATATTCTGTCCATTTGCCAATTTCCTGTTGGCTTTTTCCTTCAAATGACATTTTAACAGTTTTCCCAATTCAGATGCAAAGGCAACCCATGTTGACCTTGCCATAAACTTGGTCAAGGTCATCACAGGGTCATGATTTATATATACATTGTAGTGCTTGAGCCATCGATGCTTCGTGCCAAGTTTCGTTGAAATCGGTTAACCGGTTCTGGAGAAGAAGATTTTTGAAGGGTTTTTACCATATATGGGCATAGCGGCCATCTTGGTCATGTGACCTGGATTATTTATATACACATTGGTTCCCCCTTCCCATAGATGCTTCATGTAAAATTTGGCTTTGATTGGCCAAGCGGTTTCAGAGAAGAAGATGTTTGAATATTATGATAATATACATGTATATTGCCCCGGGGTGGGGGCGGATGAGCCCCTGGTGCCCATTTTTTTTTCAAAATCATTAATATTCAGTCCTACTGCTCATTTTCTGCAAGATTTTTCCTTTAAATGACAATTTAACAATTTTTCCCATTCAAATGCAAAGGCGACCTATGTTGACCTTGCCGTAAAATAGGTTAAGGTCACCGCAAGGTCATGATTTATATACACATTGTAGTACTTGAGTCATCAATGCTTCATGCCAAGTTTGGTTGAAATCGGTCCGGTGGTTCCGGAGAAGAAGATTTTGAAGGGTTTTTACTATATATGGGCATGGCGGCCATCTTGGTCATGTGACCTGGATTATTTATATACACATTGGTTCCCCCTTCCCATAGATGCTTCATGTAAAATTTGGCTTTGATTGGCCAAGCTGTTTTAGAGAAGAAGATCTTTGAAAATGGTGGACGACGGACGGACGGACGACGGACGGACGACGGACGGACGGACGGACGGACGACGGAGCATGGGTATACTATAAGCTCACCTTGTGAGCCTGACGGCTCAGGTGAGCTAATAATATAAATGTCATATAAAACAATATTTGAATTTAGAAATATTTTCTCCAGGAAGATATATAGCTCTATATCTCCGTGTTAAAATCGATATTTCGTTTTGCATACTATATCTCGTTTTAACAGTTGAGCGCTGATATTTCAACCACACACCGTACATACGGCTCGTCAAATTCCAACTGGTACGTCAAATTCCAGATGTTTATGTCAGCGCGTGCGTTTTGGCGGGTAAATTATTTTTGTTGTTGTTTCTTGTTTTATTATACTTTAGCTAATGGTTCAAAAAGAAAATAATAATCGGCAGTCTTGTGTGGACATCCACGCATCTGTACATACAGGTGTCATGGTCAGCTTATCCGTGGATTGGCGAAAACATTGCACGAAAGTCTTAAAATGGCACATTTTCAGAAAACATCCATACTTTTTGCCAAATATCTCCATAACTAGAAATAATTGAAAGTCGCATGATCGAATATATTTTGCTTAGTATCTATTTAAAAGCCTGATTTAAGCTTTTATTCAAATTAATTACTACTATTGATAGCGCAGCTCATTCGTTTGAACCATGTGTGATTTTACATGATACGAACCACGACAGTCGCTTTATACTTGAAAGACCAGACGGACAATAGCTTTTGATACGTCAAATAACAGACGTAGACACGACTTTGGATACGTGTCGCATCAGACGTGTTGAGTGCGATTATTTCAAATATCCATGGCAACCTGGCATTGTTTGGCCTTCTTAAGCGGTCAACTTGGAAGTATACGTTCAAAAAATAAATTGTATTTTTTGAATTGGAAATGTTATGGATGGCATACAGTTTATAGATGGGTAAAGAGAAAATGGCCACCTTAAAGGCACACGACGTTGATTCACTATATCAACATTTGCACAAAATGTTGAAACCGTAGAATCAACATTAAGACACACATTGTTGAAATAATGTTGTTTCGGTCAACCCGTAACATTGTTGAATCAATTCGATTCACTGAATCAACATTGATTCAACAACATTGTTTCAAAGTTGATTGAATCAACATTGGTTCGCAATTGTTTCAACTTTGTGTGTCTGCTGTTTTGTTTCCACTCAAACACAGTATAACTTTATGAGAGTGATATATATTGATCGGGGTTTGAAAAGGTACAAGCAGGCAAAGATCAGGAAAAGGCACACTCAGAAAAAGATTCCAACCTGATTGTCTCAGTTCTTGATCCTTGGTTAATCTTATTTTAAAGGCACTGATAGTCAACGACCTTAGCCACGGCCTGTTGTGCGGTCGTATGATCTAGTGGGTAGTTAGTTCCCATCATCCTCCAGAGGTTGTGGGCTCGAACCCCGACCGACACATACGCGTGTCATGTTGATGACTTTTGAGCCCCCGGACTCTGTGGCAGTATGCAGGATGCACAATATGTACATCAGTATATGCATTTGAAGGTGGTCGGGTTGCGATATGGGCACTCACCCATTGGGGGCTAAAGAAATAGATGGGCTGCTTGTACATCCAGGTAAAACTTATACACTACTGACCGACCATCTGATTACTGGTTAACCCCTCTGGTCTGAGCTTGCCCCAAACGTGGTTCAAGTCATACCATCCATACGTAAAAGCATTTTTGGCTTAGTTGAATGGTTATATTTCAAGCACTTGTAGGATGTCATGACATCCTCATTTTGCGTAAAAGTCCCATAAAATGGAGGCAACGTCCCGACATGACCTTATCTGTTGACTGGGACGTAAAGCATCAATTCAAACAATCAAAAACACATGTTTTTGTTCCGTTGGTATGAAAATTAAATTCCATCAAAGAAGCACATTGGCAAACAAATAAAGCACAGGTTATGCCATGGTGTTTCTAGGGCGAAGACTCAACCGAGCGAATGCGTGAAGACACCTGAAGGAAACCAACAATCAGTTTGAACCCTGGTATGCCCAGGCACAGACCGCAAAGTTCAGTTCCGGCCCATGCCATACTGAATTTATAATCAAAATTAGGGGTATGCATATAATTAAAGCTAGAATTAATGCGCTATTCGTAAATAATTTCCCGTCTCATGGCACTTATACATGTACGTGTACTGAGTCGCGTATAACGTAGTGTTCTATTTGAATATTTAAAATTGCTTTGTAGTAGTCATGTATCAGTTAAGTTATGTGGAATATTATCAAATGTTCACACTATCTGCTTTCATTTTTTCCAAATTTCTATATAGTCAAAAGTACAATCAGCTTTTTGTTCATCGACTGGCCATCTTGAGTAAAAAAAAAACGGCATATAAAATCGTTTAAAGACAGTCGTTTCACTTTATTTCCTTTCCAAGTGATGTTTTCTTTATGCGATTTATGGTTAGTAGCGATGCAAATGAAACCATATACTGACTATTGCATAACAAAGAAGTGTTTTAGTAGACCCGTATCATAAAATGTTGATCTACCGTCTGGTTCATTCCGTATCGGCCGTCTGTAATTTCACTTATCATATGACATTCGCCCGTCTGTACTTTGGCGTATTGTTTTTGTCGCCAAGCAACAGAATAAAACGATAAATACACTGTAAAAGTTGATTATCAATGATCCTTCAGATGGAGATTGAAAAAATATAAGCCTCAATAAGATTATACCATGAAAAGTTTAGGTATTCTTTGTAAAATACAGCAAAATAACTTACCCGCCAAAACGCACGCGCGGACATAAACATCTGGAATTTGACGTACCAGTTGGAATTTGACGAGCCGTATGTACGGTGTGAACCAGTACAATCTAACCGTTCCGTGACTGCATCAGGAAAACATGTCCGTGAAATGTATAACCCCTCAAACCCAACTTTTATATAGAAAGTCTGGGCTTTACAGGGGTATACCTATTTTTCCTTACTGATGTTCTAAAACATATATTGTGGGTACTCATAAGAACCGCCTCGGCTAACGCGTGTCCACAATCAACGTTTTGAGCAAGTATTTTCCACTGAAAATTTTCAATTTTTACAGTTCTAAAAATCTTTGTATATTGCATGGGTGTGTTTTCGTAATGGCAAACAACTGAGGTCGGTTATCTTGAACACACGTCCGTTGTGACGGTCTTAATTATCTAGGACGTTTAGTAACAATTGCTAAACACCGCAAATGATCCATCAGGAAAACATGTCCATGCAATGAATACCCCCGTAAATCCCAATTTTATATAGTAAAACTGGGGTATGCAGGGGTATACCTATGTTTCTTATTTTTGCTCCAAAACATAGATTGTGGGTACTCGTTAGAACCGCCTCGCCGAGGCGGTTCTAACTTGTACCCACAATCTATGTTTTGAGCAAAAATAAGTAAAATATCAAAATTTTTCAGCTAAAAATTTTCTATTTTTTAAGCTCAAAAATTCTCTGTATATTGCATGGGCAAGTTTTCGTATTTGGAATCCGAGATCTTCAGCTGTTGATTTGTTTGTTTGATTTGATTATTTATGTCTGTCAACAATATTTCAGTCATTTCGTGACAAGTCTTGCGTCAGGATACATAAGGACTATGGGGAGGGAATGTGTTTTGCTCATAGACAAAAAATAGAAGAAGAAGAAGAAGAAGAAGAAGAAGAAGAAGAAGAAGAATAAGAATAAGAAGAAGAAGAATAAGAAGAAGAAGAAGAAGAAATGAAGCACAGTGGAGGTATGGTTCGAACCCAGGACCTCTCGATTCAGTCCTACACTCTTCCACCAGGCCACCGCTCTCTCTCCTTCCACTAGAATCTGAGGGTACATGTTCATATTCACGGCGAGGAAGATGTCGGGATTCAAGGGATGCATATAACAAACAGAGGACCATTGACCTGTAAGCGCTCACCTGAGACTTGGTAAACTTTATAAACATTTCCTGATTGAATCACGGACCATGCAAACCAACGGGCAACTAGATTAGGCATTGCCTAAAAACGATATAAAAAGCTGGAGACAATAATAGTATATGTTTATGCTCAATGGCAGATACCTGTTTGGATGCGCAATTTAATATATACTAATCGCTCAAAGTTTGACAGGAATCAAAACTTTATGTATTTATGTTCGCAGGACATACTGGTAATCTAACACCCAAAATAATTTTGCTTTAGACATGTAGCTGAACCATCACTGTGAGTCACTGTGGAAACATTTCATTTTTTTTTCTTTTTTGCGTTGCCTATTAGCGCTTCTCGCAGACTGGCAGACATGATGGACCCCACCCCTAAAATTGATAGGGGGGGGGGCAAAATTATTTTTTTGTTTTCACGACATACTGGTTATCTAAAACCCAACATTTTGCTACACAAAGTTCCACTACGACCGCTTCTTGCAGACTTGCAGAAACAATGGAATTTAACAAAGTGTTCACTGGTGCCTACCTTGTCCAATTCTGTCATTCTACCACAACTGTTCTGATTATCGAAATGCCGATACTGGTTTGTGTCAGACCTGGTCGGAAATCCCGAACTTGGATCGGTGTTCTGGCGTAGCGGCTCATTTAAATGCTGAATTCTCATATTTGTTGCTAGTTCACTTGCAAGTCTGAAGAAAATTTCATCAAAAATAGCCAATTAAAGCTGCTGACACTGTTGTTCCATTATAACACATACAATAGTTGCCATTGGACCACATTTGATACAATCTTCTCAAACAGTCTAATGCAGTAAATTTCCCATATTAATAAGGGTATAACATTTCATTGGTTTCTGAAATATTCTTCTTGATATTGTGTAAGAAGGACGGACGCACGGGCGATGACCGACGGACACCGGATCCTGGGTTTACTATAAGCCCTCCTAGCGAGCTTCGGCTCAGGTGAGCTAATAAGAGTGAACACAAAACTATAGGCTTAACAGATGCTTATTTAAATAAATAGCAACAGCAGTGACAACACGTGTCAGATTGTTTCTGTAGGACTTGGTTCTTCTGATCAGTATTGCCTACCTGCCTCTTCCCCTTCGTTCCAGAAATCATTGTGAAGCAACATCCAATAGGGCACAAATGGTGCTTTCGTGGTAGGCGCTGCCACATGACGAAATTGCTCCTCAGGAACACTCCCCGCCCACTCCTCAACAGATAATTCTCCTGAATCATCATCGCCATCGTTACCGACATCATCATCTTCATCATCATCATTATCATCGCCATCATCGTCATCGCCATCATCATCATCATCATCATCATCATCATCACCATCATCGTCATCATCATTGCCATCATCATCGTCGACGTCGTTTGAAACACCGGGAGTAGGAAACAAATCACCAGAATCCTCCGAATCCCCGGAACTTTCCTCCTCCGAATTACCGGGAGCTGCGAACAAGTAACCGGATCCCTCACCAGAATCCTCTGAATCTCCCGAACTTTCATTGTCTGAAATACCGGGAGATGCGAACAAGTCACCGGATCCCTCACCAGAATCCTCCGAATCCCCGGAACTTTCCTCCTCCGAATTACCGGGAGCTGCGAACAAGTCACCGGATCCCTCACCAGAATCATCTGAAACTCCCGAACTTTCATTGTCTGAAATACCGGGAGCTGCGAACAAGTCACCGGATCCCTCACCAGAATCCTCCGAATCCCCGGAACTTTCCTTCTCCGAATTACCGGGAGCTGCAAACAAGTCACCGGATCCCTCACCAGAATCCCCCAAATCTCCCGAACTTTCATTCTCTGAAATACCGGGAGCTGCGATCGTGTGATCGGATCCCTCTAAATTCCCCGAACTTTCATCCTCTGAACTACCGGATCCACCCAAATCTCCTGAATAACCGTTCTCTGAAATATCGGGAGCGGTCAAAAAATCGCCAGATCCCTCCGTATCCCCTGAACTTTCGTCTCCCGAAACATTTGATCCCTCTAAATCTTCCAAAATATCGCCCAATGAAATACTTGGATCAGCAACTAAATCCCCGGATTCCTCTAAATCCCATGAACCGTACTCCTCAGAAATATCGGGAAACGCAAACGAATCACCAGACCCCTCTAAATCCCCCGAACTTTCTTCCTCCGAACTACTTGGGGCAGCGAGCATATCACCGGATCCTTCAGAAACACCTGGGCCATCATCCTCTAAAATACCCGGAATCACAATCAAATCATCCGATCCATCTAAATCTCCTGAACCGTCTCCCTTCGAAACACCTGGGGAAGCGAACGAATCATCGGATCCCCCCGAATCTCCCGATCCAACGTTTGGATTGAACAAGTCTCCGAAGGAGTCATCACCCTCTTCGAAAATAACAGGCACGTCTAATAAATCACCGGATCCTCCTGATAGTTCGCCACTAGTTATCCCTTCATCACCACTCAATATGTCTATCAGTAGCCCAGACATTTCTCCGGAACCGTCCTCCAATCCGTCCACCGGCGATTCACCCGACTCTTGCTCCGTCTCGCTAAACTCCACCGGCATGGCTATCGTGTCACCCGACCCGGCTTCAATGTCAGGCTCACCACTCGATAACCCGAGTTCCTCCAATTCTCCTGAATTTTCTTCAGCATCTCCCGATCCGTTAACCTCTCCAGATCCCTCTATCTCTCCCGATCCATCTACTTCTCCCGATCCCTCTACTTCTCCCGATCCCCCTATCTCGCCAGATCCCTCTACTTCTACTTCTGCGGGCCTATGTATCGCATGAGACAGACTTAGTTTATGTGAATTCGTCCGCGTTCTGCCTGGTGTTTGACGTGGATTGGGGTTGCCAGGCCAACATGTCGCATTGACTAGGAGGCCACTCAGAAGAAACAGACAGACAGGCTTCATCTTCTGACAGTTCAGTCTGAAATACATCAAATTTCAATATGAGCCCTGTTATGAGACAATAAGCGATCAGGTTTACCGACACAAACTGGTCTGTACAGCCACCGTGATAAGCAGGATAAAAGCTTGAATTTTCGGGCTTAAGAAGAAGAGGTGTTTGTTAATATACACATGGAAATAAGTTAGGGAACACTTTTGGCTCTTGATGAAAATTTGAAGAAAAAAAAAGATCCATTTTCCTGTCGATACTGAAATTTTTATCACATATATTTCATATCTTAAGTCCAATTTGCATGCGCAAAAAATGCACGCATGTAAATATACTCCGGTGTGTAAATATACTCCGGTGTGCAAATCAACCTGTGAGTACATGGGTTTTATCACCAGGAATATTTTTGTATGTAAATTTATCATTTCTGGATAAAAACCTGTTCATTTAAGTTTTCTGCATTTGCAAAACAAGAAGAGGCTGCTTCAAGGTGTTCTTGTAGACTTTGGCAGCAGTTGAGAATCGTGTAATGGCCAGGCATAACCTCAGGTCATTTGACGTCACTCCTCATTGTCAGTCCCCAGAGGGCCGGGACATATAGCAGGGACTTTACCTAAAATTTGGCCGCGCAGGGCGTGGCTTTTACTCGGGCTTTAAATTTGAAAAGTTAAAAGCCCCAGCCCTAGGGGGAGGGGGGCGTGGATACAAATGACTGGTGCATTAACGTGTCTTGCTCAAGGACACAACGTATTACCGCCAGTAAAGATCGAACCCAGGACCCAGGACCTTTCGATTCGGAGTCCGATGCTCTACCACTACGCCACCGCGCTTCTGGTAGGCAATGTGATGCTAGCATAACGAAAACGGGCCCATGCAATATACAGAGATTTTTAAAGTTGTACAAAATGAGTAGAATGTTTTCATGATGAAGTTGGAGTGTAGGGGAAAACATCCGTGGTTTTACAAACCGACAAATGTAAGGAGTGCAAGATTTTTGTGTGACATTTTTCATTGATGTCAAATTTGAAAGCTATCATACTGAATCAAATTAAGGAATAGAAACTGAAGAAATACAAAATATCAAACATATGAATATAGAGATAAAAAGAATGGACAACATAGCCACTCTGGTATTTTCAGATTTTTATATCACCGCGCGCAAGTTAACTGGTGTTCTACATGTAAGGTGTGTTTTTTAAAGTTTTTGGTCAACAAATTTTTAATACCCGTGATTGTCATTTATTTCCTTACTGTTTATACTAAGCTTAGGCCCCCAATCATTTAACACAATATGATTTTTTTTATGTAAGGAGTGTAAGATTTTTTTCCACTTAACCAGGTCATCATTGGTAACATTTGGTAAACGAACATGTTTGTAAAAATATTCCCTACAGTTGTGTCAAAATAAGTAAATGACCACGGTTTACAGATTTATCAACACAAAAATTTGCAATTTTCAACTTTATGTTGCATTTTTTGAAAT
The DNA here is from genome assembly GCA_964017185.1 of Rugalucina vietnamica. Classification (NCBI taxonomy): domain Eukaryota; kingdom Metazoa; phylum Mollusca; class Bivalvia; order Lucinida; family Lucinidae; genus Rugalucina; species Rugalucina vietnamica. The sequence goes on from OZ024876.1 coordinate 38,539,518, forward strand.
TTGCAGTTGTCTATGCATATTTCAAATCTCAATGGAGGTTATACTATACAAACCTCGATTGAGGTATAATACCTCAATCCTGACTTGGACCGGACCTGTTATGCAGCTTTCACACTTATCACGATTCGACCACGATTGGTATCGTGGTCTTCATCGTGGACCAATCGGGACTATCGTATCAAATCTTATCAGATCGCATCACATCTTGATACAAATCGTGATAATCGGGCTAATCGTGGGAAAATTTTTGGCTGCCAAAAATTTTGCCACGATTACCACGATTTGCGGGACTATCGTGACCATCGCATCAGATCGTATGACATCGTAACAAATCGCAACAAATCGTATCTCATCTTGTTCCTCAATCGCGGTGATCGGGATCGACCAAAACACCGCGATCTGTTAAGATGAGTTGCGATCTCCTACGAATTGTTACGGTCTGTTACGATTCGAGAAAAATACCTGACCCGATTAATTACGAGGCGATGCGAATGACTCCCGATAGGATACGATCTGATACGAGTAAATGCGATGAGACACGACAGGCCACGTTTTTGCCACGGATGCTTACGATCTGTTACGAATTATCAAACATCGGGCAGGATAACTTTTATTCTTTGATCATCATGCAGCTTTCACACTTACCACGATTCGACCACGATTGGTATCGTGGTCTTCATCGTGGACCAATCGGGACTATCGTATCCAATCTTATCAGATCGCATCACATCTTGATATCAATCTTGTTAATCGGGCTAATCGTGGAAAAAGTTTTGGCTGCCAAAAATTTTGCCACGATTACCACGATTGGCGGGACTATCGTGACCATCGCATCAGATCGTATGACATCGTAACAAATCGCAACAAATCGTATCTCATCTTGTTCCTTAATCGCGGTGATCGGGATCGACCAAAACACCGCGATCTGTTGAGATGAGTTGCGATCTCCTACGAATTGTTACGGACTGTTACGATTCGAGAAAAAATACCTGGCCCAATTAACTACGAGGCGATGCGAATGACTCCCGATAGGATACGATCTGATACGAGTAAATGCGATGAGACACGACAAGCCACGCTTTTGTCACGGATGCTTACGATCTGTTACGAATTATCAATACATTAGATACATCGGGCAAGATAACTTTTATTCTTTGATCAACAACAGAGAAGCAAATATCAATATGGTCCTTTTGCAGTATTAATTTGAAATCTGAAGGATGCCAGGAAATGGCAGCAGAGACAGGGATAAAATTGGGAGGGATAAGGCATTACTAATGCAAATGTCGCATTCTCGTCATTCTCTGCTCCTCCATCAATGTTGTTTCGTCTTCAGAGATTAAAAACGTAATGAGGTATATGCTTGTTTTCGAAGTAGATATACCAGTCGCGGTCTCATCGTGACACAATCGTGGCCACAATCGCCAAAAATCAAGCCAACAATCGTAAACTATCGCAACATATCGTATCAGTTCTTGAGACTCGTACCAGAACGCATCTAATCGTATCAGTTCGTATCAAATCGCGGTCAAGTATCGTGATAATCGTGTCAGATCGCATTAGAATCGGGGTTTAATCGTAATGATCTTATCGGACCGCAACTCATCGTATCTATCCGGGACCAATATCGTGTCACCAGATTTTGACCGATCGCCACCCTATCGTATCAGATCGCAACAGATCGTATCAAAACGCAATTACTCGTATCAGAACGTCAAATTTTGGCAAAATGTCCCGATTAGCTGCGATTTGTCAATCGTGGCAATCGTAACAGATCGTGCTCTAGTGTGAAAGCCGCATTAACAGAGAAGTAAATATCAATACGGTCCTTTTCAGTATTAATTTGAAATCGGAAGGATGCCAGGAAATGGCAGCAGAGACAGGGATGGAAAGGGGAAGGATAAGGCATTAATAATGCAAATGTCGCATTCTCGCCATTCTCTGCTTCTCCATCATCAATGTTGTTTCGTCTTCAGAGATAAAAACGTAATGAAGTATATGTTTGTTTTCGAAGTAAATATACCAATCGTGACACAATCGTGGCTACAATCACCAAAAATCAAACAAACAATCGTAAACTATCGCAACATATAGTATCAGTTCTTGAAACTCGTATCAGAACGCATCTAAGCGTATCAGTTCGTATCAAATCGCGGTCAAATATCGTGATAATCGTGTCAGATCGCATTAGAATCGGGGTTTAATCGTAATGATCTTATCGGATCGCAACTAATCGTATCTATCCGGGACCAATATCGTGTCACCAGATTTTGACCGATCGCCACCCTATCGTATCAGATCGTAACAGATCGTATCAAAACGCAACGACACGTATCAGAACGTCAAACTTTGGCAAAATATCCCGATTAGTTGCGATTTGTCAATCGTGGCATTCGTAACAGATCGTGCTCTAGTGTGAAAGCCGCATTAACAGCAAAAATATCAAGGAAATGCCATCATTTTTAAGAACCATCTTTCATGTTTTGTTGAATCTCTTCAAAATATTAAAGTTATTACGGTACAAATAAGACCGAGTGCTATATCTCCATTTTTCAAATATCGAGAAAATTTGGTTCAAAGGTTTGAGACCCTCAAATAAGGTCAAAATGTTCATATTTACGATGAACGTGCATTGTGAACATGTCTTTCTGTCTAAATGGGCTTAATTTAAAAAAAAAAAATAGCAGTAAAAATGAAGAAATTTTGTAATATATATATATAATTTTTTAAGTTTGGATTCATTGGCGCGGCGGCCTAGCGGTAGTGAGAGTGTTGGACTCCAGGGCGAGAGGTCCTGTGTTCGTTACCCACTGATTCCTGATTTTTTTTTTCACATTTAACAATCTTACGCAATGGCGGAACAGCCTTATATATGTAAGGTCAAGGTCGAAATGCCGTATGGCAGATTCTGTGATGATCATGATGTGCCTCATTTAACCGCTTGAAACATACCCAAAGTCCAGAATAAAAGAAGATACATATATATCACTTACCTTTGTTCGTTAAGCAGTTCAAAATGTTAACAAAATGATTTTGTCTCAGTCTTCTTTATATTTTTTCTTTTCTGCTCCGAGAATTCTTCACCGTGTTGTTTTTTGCTAGACCCGTTATGATTAACTGGTTGGCCAAAACTGCACGAGTATCACGTGTATTGGTCAATACGATTCCTACATGTACGACAAAAAATTCAATGATTTGAGCCGCCTCGTGGGAAAACCAACAATGTGGTTTCCGAACAGGTCCGACACAAACCGTCCTGTACAAGCACAGAAAAGAGCTAGAAGCTTGAAATTTCGGATTTAAGTAGAAGAGGAATTGTACTATCCGAGTAGCGAAAACAAAGGCGCTGATCAGCTTCGCGGTTACCGCGAAGCTGATCTGCGTCTTTGTTTTCGCCTATGCAGATTGTTGGTTTTCCCATGAGGCGGCTCATTTTTTATTGATCAATGTTCGACTTATCGCTTTTCTTTCATATACTCAACAAAAAAGTTAAGGAAAATTTGTTCAAGTGCTTATATTTTTTCTTTCATATTTTTTTCTTTTCTTTTTCCTTATCCCGAAGATGTGTTCTAGCATCTTACAATGTTGAATAATGTATTACTTTTTTCTTCCTTCACCTAACCAAGTCTCTTTCTCGCTTTATACACGAAAGTGAAACCTGTCCAACCCCTTGCAGTAGCCGTTCCAAGGCGGTACTTATGTTGTAAATCTACATGTATTTGTTTCATGTTTTGGTGTAGATCATTTGTTGTTTATCCTTTTTATGATATTTTATGTATGTTCTCATACAGTGAAATTCAGGTAACTGAGTGGCCACATTTAGGAAACTAGCAGCTCACTTGGCCTCCTCTAACATGTTCTCTGATTGTCAATTTGCCTGTCAGTCAGTACTTGATTGCCAATTTGGTTTTTCCCCATCTCAGTGGCCTCAGTTTTAAGGTGCGAGATTGGTTCAGATTGCACTGGTTCCTGGTCGTTGCTCACCATTTATGTTGTCAAATGTTTCCATGACATTACGAAAACACGCTCATGCAATATACATAGATTTTGGAGCTTTAAAAATTGAAATTTTTCAGTAGATTTTTTTTTTTTTTTTTTTTTTTTTTTGTAGCTTTTTTTTGTAGTTTTTCTTATTTTTGCTCAAAAAATAGATTGTGGGTACACGTTAGAACCGCCTCGGCAAGGCGGTTCTAACGAGTACCCAAAATCTATGTTTTGGAGCAAAAATAAGAAAAATAGGTTTACCCCTGCGTACCCCAGTTTTGCTATATAGAAGTGGGGTTTAAGGGGGTATTCATTACACGGACATGTTTTCCTGATGATGTAGAACATGCTGCTGTCGTGGTAGGACTTAGAACTATTTGATGGATTTCAATGAAAACCAAATAATTTTATAGCTATTTATTCATTTCAGTCTCATGCTGATATATTCTACTGTTGTTGATTTAAAAATTATTATTATATAACTATAAATAGACAGTATTTCAGACATTGCTTTCAGCCCATTGCATATTTTGTCATATTCTATGACCTGGGGTTTTTCCCATTAAATATATGTTGCTAAATTTAGAACACTGTATCTATCATGGAAATGTACATTGATTGATGTCTTGCAGTCCTGCTGATGAACTACAGATGATATTTACTACTGTTTTATTTATTTGAATTAAGACTTTATGTCCCAATGAACGTTTTTTAAGTCATGCTGGGACTATATACATGTAAGCTGTTGAAAACAATCCATTTTCAGATGAAAATATTTTTTTTCTGCTCATTCTTTTTTAAAAAATTGTATTAAAAGAAAGTGTTATACAATAAAACAATTGTTGACTATTGAGTCATTGAATATGATGTGATATCCAACAGAGACTACCAATATTGACCTCGGCTTCGCCTCGGTCAATATTGGTAGTCTCTGTTGGATATCACATCATATTCAATGACTCAATAGTCAATAATTGTATATTATTAAACATAGCTATGCTATAAATACATATACAGAACAAAAACGCCTCAGTCAACTTTGACACGTCATACTGCCAAGATTAACAAATTTAAATATTCTAAATATTGGTCATATATTTTGCTAACCTTTTACGCATTCTGAAAAATGACATGCTGTTGAGAACATACACCCCTCGCAAAATCCCTATTCTGTTCATGAACCGGTCTATCAGGCATTGCTTCTTTCGATTACTGAAAGTGTCACTGACAGTGTCACTTTTTCGTTCCGTATGTTTCTTTTCTTGTGAAAAGTCCTTATGTTATTTTCAGTTTTTTAACTTCACGTAGTCCAGTAATGTAACGTTTCAAAAATTTGATGTTCTTAAGTTTGTAAAACGACTTTGCACGACTTTCAAGAATTTTCACGTCAGAAACGTCTGTATAATGACGTCAGGATGCATTTGTAAAAATGGTACACCCACGCATGTTTTGAGAAAAGTGCGCATCTTAACCAAATATTTTTTATTTTATACCATGAGAGAGAATGTGAAAATGAGGAAAATGCAAATTTCGTTCATAGTGTGTATCTATTGGCCAAGTTATGCAACATTTTCGATGAGGCATTTTTATTGACGTCAGTATAGTATGACTTTGCAAGACTTACATATGTCAGGTAAAATAGCATGGAGAGAAAGATACAATAAAACAAACGATCATTATAGAGATCTATATATGTGCAAGTTGAAAATATATCGACCTATTCACGAATCTATCGTACTGGTAGGTATTAGTCTCAGTACAACATATGCGAAGTAATTCGTGGCGTAAAATGACAATACTTACAGAAATATAGAGAATCAGAGGACCAATGGTTCTGTAAACGCTCACCTGAGATCTGCTGTATTTACCAAGGCCCCGGGACGTTTCGCGCAAAAACCAGTTCCTCCCTGGGACGTTTCCTCCGGGACTTTTCGCGCAAAAAATCGAACAGTTTTACAGTTTTACACATTCAAATGCATAGGCGACCCATGTTGACCTTGCCCTAAAATAGGTCAAGTTCATCACAGGGTCATGATTTATATACACATTGTAGTACTTGAGTCATCAATGCTTCATGCCAAGTTTCGTTGAAATCGGTAAATCTTTTTTGAGATGAAGATTTTGAAGGGGTTTTATAGGAAGGAATGATTTTTCTTTTCAGTTCAGAAAAATCATAACACGTTACAGGTGTACATTGTATAGGTTATAACTTGAATGTTATGCGACAGTCTGCATGCTTAGTTTTTAACCCAGTCATGGTTGATGACTATGCTGCCTTCTTTAATTGCACGCCGGTAGGTCGAGCGTCCAGACTCTATGATGGCCCCGACATAAAACTATTTATTTTAGTTGCTTGGGGCCGGAGCTTCTTGTCTGTTGCTTGGCCTACCTTGGTTCAACTTGTTTTTTTTTTTTCTTTTGCTTCGAGTTTTAGTAAGTTATTCGGTGCCCAGGGATTTTACCATATATGGGCATGGTCATCTTGGTTATGTGTCCTGCATTATTTACAAATACATTGGTCCCCTCTTCCTATAGATGCTTCCTATATAAAATTTGGCTTTGATTGGCCAAGCGGTTTCAGAGGAGATCTTTGAAATTGTGGACGGACGACGGACGGACGCCAGAGCATGGGTATACTATAAGCTCACCTTGTGAGACTAACGGCTCAGGTGAGCTTATAAAAGGCCGTTTGATTATTTAGTCCGCGTGAAGTTGTTCTAGTAGCTGGACCTGTCAGTCAGTGACACACAAGTAGGTAACTTCTAGGTACTTGTATGTGTTCTGGCATGGGTCACCAAACACGGAGTTACTAGCGAAGAGTTCGCACGATGTTTGACCATCGCAAAGGTCTTTGACTTTCTCCTGATCAATTTCGTCACCAGTACCGCAGTTGGTGTCCGTGATTTTTGAGTGAGGGCATATGCTTGTATCTGGGGATGTTCGGCCGTAATTGGCATACCAGATACTTATGACTTCGGCTTGCCCAGAGCAGCTGATCGTTTCCCTGTTATTCTCACAGATGATGATAGTGGTGCTTTCTAATAAATATAATGATTATAATTAAGGATTGAAATTCAGATTTTTGCTTTCACTGGATGATGAAAAACATTAGCTGTTTTAATGTCTCCGAGAAGCCCGAAATTCAAATTAGGCTGTTTTAATGTCAGTGAAGCCCGAAGGGCTTCTCGGAGACATTAAAACAGCTAATGTTTTTTTATCATCCAGTGAAAGCAAAAATCTGAATTTCAATACTTATATTTATATTTTATATTACCAATCAAGCATCAGATTTTTAATTGTGCATATCCTCGTTCATTTTCATGTTATTTGACATTACATCTCACTTAACGTAATTTTGGAACAGCCAAAACGTCAAATTTTCGCGCCTAACGTCATGGCGATACGCATCTAGGGCGATTGCAAGAAAAATGTAAATATTGAGGGGTAAACAACAAGTGCTCTGACAATCCTCAGAGTTTACTTGCAGTCAGTTTGCATTTTCCTATCTCTATCTTTTTGGATTGGGAATTTCTTTCTGATTGCGCCATTTCCTGATCATTGCCTACTTTTACCTTTATTCACGGGTCTTAGTCATTTAAGTTTTGGTTAATGCAATGATAATTGAGTAATATACTCCTGACAATAGATATCGCTAACTTAGCCTGTATACTCCTAATGAAACCCAGAGATAGGTATGTCTCTGTAAAAATTAGGTAGGAATATGAATTAAGTTTTAGGATTTTCATACATGCCTCGTTATTTTCGCAAACATATAACATTGATTCATTTCTCTGTGAAAACTAGGCAGGAATATGAATTAAGTTTGAGGATTTTCATACATGCCTCGTTATTTTCGCAAACATATAACATTGATTCATTTCGTGAATTATGTGTCCTGTCTTAGTTTTATATTCGATGTCATGAAAATTTATGAACAAAAAAAATCGATTTTTACGCACTAATTCCTAACCTGTCACGCATTCTGGGTCAGTTCCAGTCCAAGTTCCATCTATCAAACAATATCTAACGAGACTACCACTGATCAAGCCGTAGTCACAGCTGTACTGGGCTGTAGTGCCGGGATCCTGAAGTCCGGAGACGCTTACTGTACCATTATCCGGGACCGATAGTTCCGGGCATTGAACTACAAATTTATAGGATACGTGTTTAGTAATACTTAGAAAAATGCTGAGATAAACCAACAACGTATTTTATGTCCACTGACTGGGTGTTTACTAGCCCGGCGATTTTTGCATGTGTTTGATTTCTAATGTAGGGCCTTACTGCCACGTACATATATGAAGCTTAATTTATTCTTTGTGTGTCAACATTGATCAGTTTCTACTATAATTAATGCAGTTCAACACAGTTTTTAACTGCTTTATTTTAGATAATTCATTGTCTTTTAACACAGAACTGTCGAACTAATTAATAGAGAGCAAATAAATGAACACGTCATGTTAAATGTTCCTCTTGGTTCTCTGTTTCGTCAAAGACGACAATAAACATTGAGTAATATACTTTGATGTTTTCTAACATTTGATTTTTATGCATGACGTGTTCTTCCTTTGAAATCTTGACGCCTGGTGTGATAAGACAGAGACTATTCATGATATTGACGCCTGATGTGAAAAGAGAGAGACAATTCATGATCTTGACGCCTGATGTGATAAGAGGGGGACTATTCATGATCTTGACGCCTGATGCGATAAGAGAGAGACTATTCATGATCTAGACGCCTGGAGTGATAAGAGAGAGACTATTCATGATCTGGACGCCTGATGCGATAAGAGAGAGACTATTCATGATCTTGACGCCTGGGGTGATAAGAGAGAGACTATTCATGATTTTGACACCTGGTGCGATAAGAGAGTGACTATTCATGATTTTGACGCCAGTGGTGATCAGTGAGAGACTATTCATGATCTTGATGCCTGGTGGGATATAAGAGACTATTCATGATCTTGAGGCCCGGTGTGATAAGAGAGAGACTATTCATGATCTTGACGCCTGATGTGATAAGAGAGAGACTAGTCATGATCTTGATGCCTGGTGGGATAAAAGAGATTATTCATGATCTTGACGCCTGGTGCGATAAGAGACAGACTATTCATGATCTTGATGCCTGGTACGATAAGAGATAGGCTATTCATGATTTTGACGCCTGGTATGATAAGAGTCAGACTATTCATGATTTTGACGCCTGGTGCGATAAGAGACAGTCTTTTGATGATCTTAACGCCTGGTGAGATAAAAGAGAGAGACTATTCATGATCTTGACACCTGGTGTGATAAGAGAGAGACGCCTGGTGTAATAAGAGAGGGACTATTCATTATCTTGATGCCTGGTGTAATAAGAGAGACTATTCATGATTTTGACGCCTGGTGTAATAAGAGAGAGACTATTCATGATTTTGACGCATGAATAGTCAGCGCCTTTGTTTTCGCTACACAGATAGTACAATGCCTCTACTTTCTAAAACCAAAATTTCGAGTCTCTAGCCTTCTTCAGTGCTTGTACAGCTCGGTTTGTGTCGGAACTGTTCGGAAACCACATTGTTGGTTTTCCCACGAGGCGGCTTAAATATTTTTCAAGAGTTTCACTTTTAAAAGCGACCAGTCTTCCAACGTGGTGAAATGACTGTCGATTTAACGCATAATCTCTGGTGGACACAGCACACAGATACCCTTCTGCTAAACTCAAACAAACTGTCATACGTCCATATGTAACAGCAGCAGCAACAACAACAAAAAGAAAAGAAATAAACTATTTCAGGTTTTACTTGTAGGAACATATTTGATGGTTCGCAATAATATGTAAGCTACGTCACGAGAAGACCAACATTTTAAACATGCTAAAACAAAGGCACAGATCAGCTTCGTAGTCATTGCCAAGCTGATCAGTGTCTTTGTTTTCGCTTTCGGATAGTGCAATTCTTCTAGCTATTTAATAACGCAAATTTCAAGCTTCTATAGTAACTGCGAAGTTGATCAGCGCCTTTGTTTTCGCTTTTGGGATAGTGCACCCTTCTTCTATTTAATAACCGAGATTTCAAGCTTCTAGCCTATTTCTGAAACTGTACAGGTCGGTTTGTGTCGGACTTGTTCGGAAACCACATTGTTGATTTTCTCATGACGCGGCTCATGTATTTTATGACGCGAGTCACGTTTGTATCATCCTGTCAGATTATGTTCTCTCAATAGGATTCACACGGTATCGTTGCTGACATTCATGTAGTCGCATCCTGGCACCTCCCGCTGTAATTGGTGCTACGGCTCTCAAGATTTGCCTAGTAAACCAGGGGTCGTTTGTTCGATCCCGGCCTTCTACAGTCTTTCTGATGAGATTAAACCAAGCCTGTACCGTCTCCATATGACCTCAGCTGTTGAGTAGGACGTAAAACTCCAAATTAACCAACCATGTGTTTAACGGACAACTTTTCTTTCTGAATGAATCACTGAAAAGCATGGATAGCGGCCTAGATGTTTCGACAGAATGCGCCGCCCGGGTAGCAGGGATTACTACTTTAAACCTATGCATCCGATTGCACCCCGTAGATTGTGTCTTTGCTCGGTTACGGATTAGGCAAACTAGTAGAAGCGATTTTAACGAGTACCCATCTACTTCTATAGAGCAGTAACTATGAACGAATGCTCTTGTATGTACATGTATGTTAACATGGAACTTCACAACAACAGATTGTGTCTCAGCCGAATGATTGGTTGATTTATATTGCTTAAAATGTCCCGGTCAACAGTTTTTCAGGTATGCCAGTTAAGACAAAGCCACCGCTTAAACGCTATTCATAAGTTCTGTGTGGCGAACAAATTCTGACAATAAATACAGTAATCTTAATGATAATACTGTCGTTCGAAGACAGGTTAGCTCATAATAAATTGAACCGCGTCATGAGAAAACCGGACTTTTATATATGCGAAAACAAAGACGCAGATCAGCTTCGTGCTAACCGCGAAACTGATAAGCGACTTTGTTTTAGCTACACGGATAGTGCGATCCCTCTTCTTCTTTAGCCTCTAACCATTTTCTATCGCTGCACAGCCCGGTTTGTGTTGGACCTGGTTTGAAACCCCGAAGACCGGTTTTCTGACGTCGCGACTCATATAATATTAAGATGAAGTGAGGTTTTATCAAGAGATTTGAAGGCTTAGATTATTGGACGATAAGCGATTTGGTTTGTATAGTGCTTTATTACCAATACAAAAACATCTATCATGTCTATCGACAGAAACTGACACTGATCAAAGGCGGTTAGTTCGAAACTGGACTGACTACTGAAAACACACCACTCCTTGTGTTATAACTGCGGCCCGACCATGATAATGTTGTTTGTGGCTTAACATCCCAGTGACGGTCAACAGTTTGTCAGTCATTCTGGGACGTAGCCACAGGTGATATGGAAGCATGAGTGTCTTGCTACTGCCGCACACTACACGGTGGTCGTGGGCTTAGAAGAGGCACAAATATTTGGTCATGAGACCGATCTTCCTCTTAAATGTAAACTCAACGAGATCATTTGCATGTGAATACGACATATATTTATATTTAGGTTTATGTATACCGTTCAAGATTATTTCATCGAGACGAAGTATTCGGTAAATGGGACCGTGGAAAACAGGGGTACACCAGCAGTGCTCAGAGAATCTAATAGTTTGAAGGCCGCCTCAAATGTGTTACTACTGGTTATCTGCTTCCGCGAGTCTTGTGCCGTTAAGACCTCAGCTGTTTACCATGTTCGAGAAACAAAAATACAACAACAAAAAAAAAAAAAAAAAAAAAAAAAAAAAAATGTAAATGTGTAGCAATGGTGGTTCGAAGGGGAAGCAGTTGCTTTAGTGGTCATCGCGTCGGACTCCACATGTTCGATCACCACTGGTACCGGATTGTTTCCTTGAACATTAACTCCTAGGAAGAAAAGTGTCTCCGTCCCGACAAAACCGAAAATGTTGAGTAAGACGTTAAATCACAAAACAAACAAATCAAACGCATGCCGGCATTTTCTGCACGGATCACGTAACCGGCTCTGTAAGAATATTGCCCTTTGACGTCAGTGCAAACATGGGAATACGTGACGTTACTAGGCAGTGTCACGATGCCGTCATTTGGCTGAACTTTTGAAGTTAGCATCAAATTTGCACCAAAATGTTTGGGGGTATTAAACATTATTCAAAATAGCATTTGGGTCCGTATATTGTCAGATAATCTTCACTTAGACTGCAAATAAATAAATAAATAAATTAAAACATATCAAGAAGATAAACTTTCTACTTACCCGTATGTGCACCATCACAGATTATCCGTTTGAATCAGTTTACAAGAAATTAACTTGCATGTAGTAACATAATCCTTGTGCAAGACGTTCCCACTGACATATATTTGCATGTCATGATTTTTTGCAGTCTAGACGATGACACGAGGCCATTCAATAAACAAAATCGCAGCATTAGAAAATCTGCTGTATTAAATCCAAGCTACAGGTTCGTGCCATCGGTCCAACTGCAAACCAGGATAGTACCATGCGCGGATCCAGAAATTTTCATGAGAGGGGGTCCAACGAAAATGGTAATTTTTGGTCACAGACGAGGGGGGGGGGGGGGGTCCAACCCCCCAAAAATCCCGAAATTACCTTTTTTTAGGTAAAATTTTCAAATTCCAGGGGGGTCCGGACCCCCGGTCCCCCCCCCCCCCCGTCTGGATCCGCGCATGAGTACAGTGGCAACTTTTCGCAAACTGATCTAATTGCCATAAGCCTGCCCTTAAACAGTATTAGGGCATATGTTAAGAAATGTTTTGGTCAGAAATAAATGAGCAAAAGTTTATTTCCACACATTACCATATAAAAGAACTACCTGACTATTCATTCATACTACCCATGGTATTATCAAACTGATAAAATACGATAGTTATTTGTCAACCTGTCAACACCAATCTTCTATAATTGAGATGATTATCTGGGTTGTATTCTAATTTTGCATGAAAAGATGTTCTAAAATAACTCAGATTTCGAGGTCAGTGCTCTATCGAAAGGGTCTTGCGTTCGAGGACAGACCTAAGCAAGGCCGTTTCGTATTGTTTTCCCATGTTACTTGTATTGTACAGTCTGGGATTTAATAAATTTGATTTGAGATATATGGTCGGAATTAGTGATAATCAACGACCATAAAGTTTAGATCGGAATTACGTACAAAAGTGAAAGATATAGGTCTACTACCCCGGGCTCTTCTCATTTTCGGCTTGGTTTACAAAAATTTCAATCGACTTATCAGCACACACACACACACACACACACACACACACACACACACACACACAGAGGCTAGATTTTAGCAACAAAATAATGATACATGTATTATATCCGGTCTCCGTATCAAACGTCTGTGTGTATCAAGGTGTAAAGCTGACCATATCCGAAAAAAGATTTCATTTGTGTGACTCTAAAAATAGACAGTGGGTATATTTTAGGTAGCGTTTGCTTAATCAATACGACATCGCTTTACTGCGAGTGATGTATCCATATACTTTTCCCACGCAATTCGAATCGACTATAAGAGAGAGACTATTCATGATCTTGACACCTGGTGCGATAAGAGAGAGACTATTCATGATCTTGACACCTTGTGTGAAAAGAGAGAGACTATTCATGATCTTGATGACTGGTGTATGATAAGAGAGGGACTATCCCGGGGAGGGCACTCCCTGGTCAGCAGTGTACCGATGCGTGATCAAAAAAACGATGAGAAAGGGTACTTTTTTTCAAGAAGGGCAGTGCGCAGCGCTGACATCATTTAGGGTAGGCAAAATGTCGTTTTTGTGGAAAAAGTGTATGTTTTTTACAATTCTGCTAAAACACTGTGAAAAGGGGTGGACCGAGGCGTCCTTGGCCGATGTGTTTTGGGCCGAAATGACCCGCAACAATTTAGCTGTTTAGTGGGACAAAACACAAAATTAACCAACCAACCAACCATTATTTCATATATATTTGTGTCAATTTTCTGTGTACATTTGAACAAATTCAGATGCTGAGGGCAAAGCTTGAAAGCCCTGAAACAATTTAAACCCCCAATACTTTATTACTGACAGTTCCAAGGCGATACTTCCTCTGTGGTTAGTCTGTTTCTCGTTTCAGTGATGACAATTTCTTTTGTATGTGCATTTTAAGGTTTACCATCTTTTCTTATTGTACCTGTATGTTGCCTATTTGTAACTTTAGCTATTTCATGTGTTGATTGCATGACCAAATGTTTGCTTATGATCATATCAGTTCCACATTTTTAAGCATTTTAACCCAACAGAGCCAAAGTCTCAAAGGTGATCTTATAGGATAGGCAGGTACCTGGCATCCATCTTCCGTTACTGTAGTCTGTCTATATTTTAAAATTACTTCTCTGAAGCCATCAGGCAGATTGTTTGCATATTACACATATAGCATCTTCACGTGGTTATAAAAGAATTATTGCATTCCAGTGTTTTAGTTGACTACAGTGAAAAGGGGTACTTTTTGACGGGACACAGTGGAAAGGGTCACATTTTAAAGCAAACACAGTGAAAAGGGGGGTCAAATTTTAAATGTCGATCACACTGTTTAGGGTATGTTCAACAATCCTTTGATCACGCATCGGTACATTGCTTACCAGGGAGTGCCCCCCCCCCCCCCCCGGGGGGGGGACTATTCATTATCTTGTCTATTAGCACAAGTAAGATTTCATCTCTCAAGATCTTAACATTCTTCCTCATACAATGACCCACGATGTATGAGTTGAGCAGAAAGAATGAAAAACATACGTAAATACGTAAGTGAAAATTATCATTATCATTTTAACAAACATGAAAAATATATACATGTATATATATTGAAAAAATAGAAATAAATTAACTGGAACTGGTGTACCTGAGAGGACACATGTTGGAGCATCACCACTCCACTGCCCGTCACTTAGACAGCATCTTCTGTTATATCCACTCAGTTCATATCCGGGGTTACAGCTGTACACTGCTTCATCCTCGAACACAGGTGCAGCAGGTGCAGTGACGGACCCGCCTGTAGGATTTGTCAGTGCTGGACAAGCTGGAAGAAGCATAAAGAAATAAGGACAAACGGCTTATTTGTTATATCTTTTCTACAAAACTTAATGGATAGCACATAATATATATTTTAAACGAACGATTTGAAATTCCCACTTTAATAAGCTTCTCCGCTGAAATGCTGATAGCAGAAGTACTTTGATTGTGACATTTGTAAGTTTGACTGTTGAGAACAACTTTGATAGAAGTCGATTTTAATTTAAAATCTGCTAAGAACATCTTTAAATTGAAAGAATAACACTCTTTAACTTACGCTCTGTCTATATGCAGCATTGGTATGCATATACCCGTGACTCCAATGTTATAAATCACGTCAGATAACTTACAGACAGGGTCACATTGACCATCAGTTCCCTCCCATCCCGTCACAAGGCACGACCAAAATCCCACACCTGTCAATGTGTACCCCCTGTCACAGGTAACATTCGCGGTGTCATCAATCATGTGACCTGTATAGACGATCTGTCCGTTGTCTGGCACCGACAACGATTCGTATCCACATCCTGAAACAAACTCGGTTAGCAAGAATTACATCTAATTTACCGCCTTAGAACGGTCAGAGGAAATTGTGTATTTAAGAAGACATCGCTAGTGACGCCGGTGCATTTGCAAGTACATCAAACAAACGGTCTTCGGTTTGATTTCCAAGCAATTTCTTACTCGGGGCCCGCCCATTGGGGCCTAGGAGAAATAGATGGGCTGCCTGTGCCTCCAGGCAAAGCTTCTACTAATATTCTGACCGACCATCTGATTACTGGTTAACCGCTTATGCACCAGTCATTTGCATCCCCGGCTCCCCCGGGGCCGGGGAATAGCGGGGCTTTTAACTTTTCAATTTTTAAAGCCCGGCTAAAAGCCCGGCACTGCCGGGCAAGACTTTTGGTAAAACCCCTGCTAAAAGCCCCGGCTCCCCAGGGGCTGACAATAACGTGGAACAACAGCTGGGAGTTGTTCTGATGAAACTGAAACATGGGAGAAGGGGCCTCATTTTATGCATGTAAATGTTTAGGTGCATTTGGAAATTAAATAAGTACCATAAAAAGATAATTAAATGTTAAAAATATCATTAAAATCTAATTTGAATTAATGTAAAAGTGTATTGGCGGGAAATCATAACCCCGGCAAATCCCCGGCACTGCCGGGGCACATCAGAGGTTAAAGCCAGGCACTTTAGCCCCGCTATGTCCCCGCTATCCCCGGCCCCGGGGGAGCCGGGGATACAAATGACTGGTGCATTATGTCTGAGTCTGCCCAGGAAAAGTGGTCTAGTCAAACCATCCATACATATATTAAGCATTATTGACTTGGTTGGGTGGTTATATTTACGCAGCACATTTTGAGTGTCATGACATCCTAACGTGGGTTTAAAGTCCCATATGACGACATGACCATTGCTGGGACGTAAAGCATCAATTCAAACAAACAAACAATTTCTTACTCAGTAGCGCCATCACAGAAAGACTAAATTCAAGTAAGCACGATGAGTGTATTTGGGCAATAAATATTGGTAGTTGGCTGGAGCTCAAGATACCCAGTGGCAGATATGGTAATAGCTCTGTCACACATTCACGTATCAGCGGCGTATCGCTCATGTATCTATGAAAATGTCGATACGCCGAGGTCTGAGCCGTATTTTGCTCGAGAGACGTATGTACAACGTACGTGTGACGTTCCTGCTACGTTCCCGTGGCGTATCCGTGACGTATCTGTATTCGTATGAAATTTCACTTTCGTATGTACGACGTATCAATGCGTATGTGCTACGTACGTGTGACGTATGTATGGCGTATGAAGTGTACGCGTGACGTATCTACGGCGTATGTACTGCGTTCCATTCTTATCTGCGGCGTATTGCTTTTTAATACCTATGAGAACAAACGGTTGTGTTCACTTTGCTCATGCAATTCGCACATTATAGTTATCAAATATGAGCCGCCGCATGGAAAAAACCAACAATCTGCATAGGCAAAAACAAAGGCGCCGATCAGCTTCGCATTTTACTGCGGAGCTGATCAGTGCCTTTGTTTTTTTCTACATGGATAGTACAATTCCTCTACTTTCTAAATCCAAAATTTCCAGCCTCTTACCATCTTCTGAGACTGTACAGGCCGGTTTGTGTCAGACCTGGTCGGAACCCAAATTGTTGGTTTTCTCACGCACAGGCTCATAAAAGAGGTCAAAGATGCCACCGGAGAAATCTAGATAATCTAGATTAACACCGAAACAAAAACGAGGTGGTGGTGGTGTCGGTGGGGGGGGCATCTTCAAGCTCTGCATCCTGGTCGTAAGACCTTATGGACAAAGACGGAGGCTACACCAAGCGTAGCCATGAACCCCGAAACGTGAGAAACATTTGATCCATGACTTCGGAAAAACGAAAACATACATATAGAAGCATTAAGATTCTCTTGGAACGCCACAAAATATTCCTAATACTCCTGATACGTCACACATACTCCACAGTAGCGAAACGAACGTAGCACATACGTAGCACATACGCCATTGATACGCGAGATACGCCACACGTACGTCGCTGATACGCCGTAGATACGAAAAGACATTCGAGGATACGCCACACATACGTCACACATACGTAGCAGATACGAAAGGTACGCTGTACATACGTCACGGTTACGTGGCATTTTAACCGCTACGTACGTGTGGCGTATCAGGAGTATGAGCTACGTATCCACGACGTACCTGCCACGTTGCTTTCGTATGTACCACGTATGTGTGACGTATGTACGGCGTATCGGACCTGCTACGTACGTGCTACGAATTTTTAAGTGCGCACATAAAAAATCGTAGCACCTCGGCGTATGAGGAGTATGAGCTACGTATCGAAGAGTATGAGCTACGTATGCCCACGTATCTACGACGTACGTGTGACGTACCTTTCGTATCTCGATACGCCGTAGATACGTGAGTCGATACGCGAATGTGTGACAGCCCTAATATCTTCTTCTCAGGAACCGATAAACCAATTTCAACGAAATTTTGAACGTAGCTGCATCGAGAACTCTGGACCACTTTACTAGTAGTTTGTATAGATAATGACCTCGGGTTGACCTTGACCTATTTTACGCCTTGTTAAAATTGGTCGCATATGCTTTTCAGTGGAATTAAACTGTAAAATATATTTTTAGAATAATGTGTAGCTTGTTGCCTAAAGCTGGAAGGTACATGCAACTGTTAATATATAAAGCTATGTGAGTGTTCAACGCCAATGTAATTTTTCGAGCTTTGTATAAATACATATTTTAAAACTTACGCTTAGTTTTCTCAGAAACCACTGCATGGGTCGTTTTCACAAAGTTTATTTTGTCAGTTTAAAGTTACATGGGAATAAACCATGTGCTGGTTTTATTTGGATTACATGACAACTTGTCCGCCATGAGCATAACAAACTTGAAAAGTCTTGATTGATCTATTTCATTAAAAATGATATGCAGCACTTGGGTCTAAGTCCCGTCAGTGTTTATTAATTATGACATTGAGTTGACCTTGACTTATTTCATGCCAAGGCAAATTTGGACTCGTGTAATTTTCAGTATGCTTTTCAATGGGAAAAGTGTAAACATTGTGTTTAGTAATAGAAATGTTGGTTGATATACAATTGAATTTATGAAGCTCTGAGTATTTATTTTAAAGTCAATATGACAATTGGTCTTATCTTGACACGGTAAGCTTAGAATTACATGAATATATAAATACTCTAATTATGTACGGACTTGTATAACCAAGATGGCTGTCACAACATGTCCATATATGGTAAAACCCTTCTTAAATTCTATTTTAGAAAGGTTTTCGGAAGGTTTCATAGGTTTCCCGCCCAAAGTTTGAGTGTTTCTGGCAGCTTCTGCGTGATTTGTATAGGCAATATGTTGCATTCTCCGTAAAATTCAACATTTGATCAATGCAACAACATGGTGGAAATATCTTGATGTTACATACATACAGCATAAATCTATGTCAAAGGGGGAGGGGGTCAGATTTTTTTCAAAAAAATATTTTGTCAAAAACATAATTTTTGCGATAGACTACGATATGCTTGTTGCAACCCAAAATTTTGGGTAGAAACTATTTATCCACGAATAACAGGTACAACATCTTTATTAGTTTTATAACTGTAAACACAGGGAGCCGGCACGTATGGTTTTTTTATACCCTAAAATGGCAAAAAAAGACAATATAGGCTGATAAAACAATTATATATGTCAATATATTATAGAAAAATATTGCCTACATTGTTTTTTTTGTCATTTTAGTGTATAAAAGACATATACGTGCCGGCTCCCTATGACTGTAAACAGCACTGTCCATCACTTATGCAAAAACCTGTACCTTAAATATACTGTGCAAAATAAATAAAGCAATTTTTACTTTGAACTGTGACTTCATAGACATTAGGGAAGTTCTTCTGGCAATGGCTTGCATGCATCAAATTATGGTAGAACCAGTCTTTGTGTGATGCTGAAGTGACATTTGATTTTAAGCCCATGGAGGTATATCTCAAGTAAAACAAAAAACATCAAATATTGATATACATATTTTGCACAGTATATCTATATGCATCATAAGTGTACACCTTGTGTATACCTAGTAAAATAGGACAGTCAGTCTGTTCATTCAGGTAGAACATACATATACAGTATATTTCCATAGCCCTGGTGAATTACAAATAATGGACCTGAGCCCATTTTTCGGTTTTGGGGCTTTTTGACAGCCTTCCCCCCTTGCCCAAACATGGCATTTGGATATAATATGTCATTTACAAAAGTACAGTTGTGTTCGAAATATTTTGGTTGGGCAAGGGGGGGAACATGGTCTTATAAAAGGTTTCCTATTTCCTATATGATGCTATATTAAATTCAAAGATTTTGTCCAATTTTTAAGAAGTCACCGCTTGAGTTACACAAAACATTACATGCCTAAAAACAGTAGAAATTAATTTTTCGTCTGCAATAAACATCATTTCAGTGCCTGGAACGTGAAATTTTGAAAATTTCTTGGGCATTTTACAATAGAAATCTTCCGAAAACCTTGTCGGGGTCGATTTCGATGAGCTTTTCATATAGCGTTGGGGCTTTGACCCGTGTCATTGTTCAACGTGTAATCTTGTATTAACCCTTAACTGATAAGGTTAAAATTTGTAACACAAGGTTTAACCTGGATGAGTGTGAAAACGATTAGTTATATGGAAAGGATGCTTTTCTCTGTTGTGAACAGGCGGTCTATATAACAAATAAATTTAATGACTTGTGTATGTATATGAGTAATTGGGATTGAGCCAACATAATTCAACAATAATCTCGAAGACAAATCTCAGGTTGGGGCTCTTAGGAATACTGCTTGGTCCTCTGGTTGTCTTAACCTTTGGAAAACGATAAACATCAGAAAAATACAGAAGGCATACCGGCAAAAACGCACGTTGGAATGGCGCCGCTCCATGATTCATCACTTAAACAGGTTCTTGTGGGAAACCCAACAAGTTCGTATCCTGTGTTACAGCTATAGTTTGCAGTATCTTCGAAGCCTCTACCGCTATAAACCACTGTTCCATCCGTAAGGTTTGTAAGTTCGGGACACTCTACACGTTTGAGGAACCCGCAGCGCCGTGAACTCTGTCCAGACCCTTGCCCTGAACTCTGGCTCGACCGCTGACTTGATTTGTTCCCAGACCTTTGTCCTGAACTCTGGCTCGACCGTTGACTGGATTGGTTCCCAGACAGTTGCCCACTTCTGTCCTTCCCACAGGTAGTAAATGTTACAGACAGCAGAATAATGTACAAAATACTTATAACCTAAAACCAGAAAACAATATTGAGATAAGAATAAAATCCATTAGTAATTCATATTTTAGTTCGATTTTTATGACATTCAGTGACATACATAAACATTGATATGTTCGCAAATAATGAGTAATGTGAGAGCAACAGTTTTTGATATTACTTTGTTCCGTCTCCTGTGTTTTACACTGCAAATAATATTAAGCACGACTACAATTTGCCCAGCATTGCTACCTCATTAAAATACAAGTTTTGCCAGTCGCACTGATTATCAAGCATTGATGCTAGCTTGTCTGAATGGTCGTGGGCTACGTAATCGAAGTAATATAGCGTCTTTACGTCGAATCACTATCTAGAGACAACAGCGCCTTGACGTGAAAAATTCGATTGATCAGACCGGCGTCAACCTTTCACTGTCCAAATAGCCTGCGAGGGACTGCAGCAGTGCCGTATAGTCAGTGAAAGTTGGGAATTAGCTCGAAAACACAGGAGACGGAATAAAGTAATTTTGTCTTTTATTATGAATCAACATTGTATAACAATCCTCTCCAAAAGAAGCATGTAGTAGTTGGCACTATCCAAATTGTACATGTATATTCAAAGTTCTCAATAATGTTAACAACTTTTGTAATTTCCGCAATGATATTGTACTGGTAAACTCCAAGCATCAATTCTAAATAATTTTACGTCTTAACTCTGTAGTTGGAAAATCCTAACTGTTAGAACAAAATTCAAGAAACATGAAATTCGAATAGTAATTGAAAGGTAACACTCCTAAACAAATCATGTATACATATTTTCAACCAATACATTTTCCGTATTAACATGAGATGCTCACTTCACACACACACACACACACACACACACACACACACACACACACACAAATAAAAAAAGTAACAAAAATGCTTTCCGCCGCCGAACTGGTACTTTGAGCGTGAGTTTCAAACATGGTTGTACAACAGATTGAGAACTTAACAAGCCTATTTACGATTCAGCTTACAGCTTCCTAACGTAATTGCCAAATCGTATATCAAAACATGCTAAAAGCCAGTCAATTAAAATCAGGAATTAAACATCTGTTGCTTTGTTTTAAACATGTAAAGTAAAATTATTTTCATTGGCTAAAAATACGCAAATTAAAAATTTGGATGACAATTTCAGATTCTGTTCATCATTACAATCATTTTGATACCAAACAAGACTGGTTTAAATAAAAAAAAAAAAAAGATTTATATACACAGTATCAAAAATACGCGTCATAATATCCGCATTATTTGGAATATAAGTCAGGAAAACTCTAGAACCAAAGTCTACTGAAATACTTAATGATTTTCAGAAAGGTCAAGGTTCGGTGAAGAGAATGTCAAGCACTTCAGAAGAAACAAATGAAATCTTTTTAACAAAGCCGTCTCGACGTAGTAACATACGTAAATGAAAATCCTAAATAAAAATAGAAGATGAAGGAACTTGACATTTTTTTTTATCAATTTGGATGAATAACTAAAGTACGGTATAACTCACTCTTGTCTTTCCCATTCCTCAGCTTTGGTCCAGTATTGAGTAAATACTAACTTATGCATCTAACGTTGCCTTTTTATAGACAAAGAAACACTCCTGGGAAACTGTCAATCGCTGGTGCTCAAAGGTAAGAGAAGTTGACGGATTGACCGACGTAAATAGAGGAAATTTTACTGGGTCTCAAGGTGAAAAAAATTCTTCATTCTAAATCCTTTCAAAAATCAGAGAATGTCAGATAATGCGCCCATGATTGGGGGTGTTACAGGAACTTATATTACAAAACTTGATAAAAGTCTGTAGTGATCAGTTTTCGCGTTTGAAATACTGGATTATTTGGTGAATGTGCAGGTCTAAAATGCCAGAGTTACGTTCAACGTGTGGTGTTATAATGAAATACCAAGTTTAGAGTACGCATTGCTGCTTTAATGTATTGTGTGTGAAAAATAACCTTTGGTTACAAGAAATTGGAACCGAAATTGTACTAGCGTATCAATTGACGAATAGAGTGCAGTTTAACTAATGCATTTGCAATTATTATCATGATAAGACGAAATAAAACTGAGATATCACTACTTTGATGCATGTTGGTTTCCAAGGCGATACTTCTGTTGCGGTTCTATTTGGTTTTGCTTTGGAGTCGAACTTTGTTCTGCTTGAACCTGATGTCCATTTTCATAGTTCTATTAATAAAAATTAAAACTGAGATCCTTTAAGTTCGAGTAACTGAGTGGCCGCCTATTGGTAAATAGCTGCTAACTCGGCTTACGATGTTTTACAATGCTATCATGATAAAATAATATAAGAACCATGGTATCACTACTTTGATGCATGTTATTTTCATTGAGGACAAAGTTTACCTCGGGCCTTTCTATAGCAAATACACTATATATGTCAGAGTTAAAGCGACAGGGTCAAAGAAATTGCACTATAACATATTATTTTATACTTTACAGTGAAAACCAATGTATATCAAAACTTGATAAAATTGGTATTTTCATTGATATGAAATTTCACTGATATCAAATCTCACTGATATAAAAAGTCACTAGTGACTGATATCAGCCTATATCTTCACTGTAGATTTTGGATTACTTCTGACGTTTCCATTTACTTGACGTCATTAAATGTGTCTCACTTCAGAAATTCAAACGCCTATAACTCCGTTATTTATGAACGAAAACATAAAGTGTGGGTATTCATTTTCTTAGTTAGAACGTAAGGAACAATGTGGTACCAAAATTATTTGTGGTTTAAATTTTTTTTTTTTTTTTTTTTTTTTTTTTTTTTTTTTTTTTGCATTTTCACCGGCTGCCTTGTGAATTGGAAAATGCCCGTGTATTGTATAAAATAAAAAGAAAATTTGCTTTTTTCGGTGAATACCAAATATATTTCATCTCGTGAGTTGAAAACATAAAAATTTTCACTCGTGCTGCGCACTCGTGAAAATTCTGATTTTTCAACTCAATTCGATGAAATATATTTGGTATTCACCTCAAAAAAGCAAATATCCTCTAAGTATACACGTAGTTCAACCGGCAGGGTGAAAAAGTTTCAACTACACCATTCTGCGATTAAGCAGTATAGCAGTATGATGTGTTTACTTTTAAATGATCACTAGAAAAGAGCCCGCGCAAGCGCGGAATTTTCATTTTAAATGGGTGCGAAGATGTATTTGTTGATGTTACATGGTCAGTCTGTATTTCTTTAAAACAATTTAATATAGAATTTAAAATAAGGTCGCATTTAGGCAATACGAATTTTTATCATATTCTTCTATAACCTCACTCGTTTCGGTCATTTTTATTTTTTATATGTATGGGTCATTATCAAAAAATGGAGCAATCCAGAAAGGCAAAACGAAAAAAAAATAATTGTCCAGTTTTTCTTTTTTAATGAGATAGTTTTATTAACAAGAGCATATAGAATATGAAAATAAAATATCCGGAGTTTAACTGAACAAATAGTGCACCAGCATTAATCAATTGTACGGTACCCTGGAAAAAATAACAGTGCTTGTTACGAACAAACTTTCTTGCGTAAAACGCTCATTTGATAAGACTCCCAATCTGTAAGTGGGTGTATATATTACTTGTCACGAACAATAGTTCACACAAGCCTTAAATACTTTCAATGAATTAACGAGGGAGAGAGCTTCAATGAAAATGCACATACTGTGATTTGTTCTTTTTCTGAAGAGCTTTATTTTTGTAGACATAATCTTGTGCGATTAAACCAAAAATAATTTCTGCTATATGTTTACTACTTCAGTATGATATCATTACATACCAAAAGCAATTACTTTTATATGATGCGTTTTTAGTATTTTAAATAATTATGACCGTGACAGCACTGATATCGTGATGCTGTCGTGACAGCACTGATAATTATCCAATCTCGCCTTTTTCATTCCAATGTGTGAGTTGATTAATTTCTTACCATTACCCGATGAGCTTAGGAACAGAGACTGACTTAAGGTCGCAACCAACGAAGCCTCGGCTGAAGATTGAACCAGGGAAACCTTTGCGTAGATCCAATGCTCTAACACAGCACGTTCGCTACACGCAATCCAAACGCGATGTAACACGTAAAGCGCAGTAGAAGCGCTATTCCACATATCACTTTAAGCTGCAGCATTAGAAAATGTGTCTTTTGGGCTTTCGACCAGGTCTGAGACAACCAGGATTGTTCACGACAAAAGACCGCAGTTTTTGGGACCCTATCACGGGTTTTAGGGAGCTGGGTAGCAGGGCCATTTGTTTTCAGGGAGCTTGAGAAAACTGGAAAACTTTTGAAGGGAGTTGGGGATTAAGAGAACATTTTTGTTTTAGGAATCTGGGAGCAAGGAAAATATTTTAAGGAGATGTGGAGAAAGGTAGTTTTTCTTTTAGTGAGCTTGGAGCTAATACCCTCTTGGGTGGGCCTTAAATTTAGGTTACCTCGTAGGTGAGCTACACTTTTGCTTTTCACATATGCAAAATCATGTCTTCTCATGACCCGTATCATATTTTTGTTTGTTTTATGTACCCGAGTCAATAACTTTCAGTCATGTCGGGACGGAGCTACCAATTTTTTTCTTCGTAGTAACCAGCCTCATACATGTACGGGTAGTTAATTTTAAACCGGCACAATGAAATGCACAGGAAGGAACGGAAAGGAAAAGCGCCATGGGTTGACGTGGTTGTACTGTTTGCATGTCGCCGGTTTCAATGCTTGGGCAAATTTTGCTGTTGGTGGTTCTTCTTTACGTTTTGTCCACAACATTTCATTTTATGTTAATATAGCGGCGAGGCGGTTCTAACGTGTACAACCAGATTTTTTTCCCCATTTTTAAAGCTGAAAAAATCTCTGTATATTGCATGGTTAACACATTTTCGTAATGGTATATGCAACATACAAACACAAAAGACACATGCGTCAAAGAAGGTTAAAATATTCGTATTTTCATGTACCATAGACCCCTAGCGTGTATATTACCGGTCCCTTTTTTCGAGGTATATGAATTCGGTAGGTTGTACGGCACACCCGTACCAGAATTACCCCGAGTTGTCCCTCCCACCCCTTAAGGAAAAGGATGGCGTTTTAAAGAAAAAGGCGATTTTTCTGTATAAATTGGGGGCTTGAAATTTATTTTTTCACTGAATAGGGGTAATCTAATTTGGTGTAAACGACACAAAAATGGCATTTATCGCGCTACATACAAACACTGGCTCTTTATCTTTAAGGGAGTACCATCCCCGGGGCTAATTGGATATACCATGGTCAACGAAGAATTTTGAATTCGTAGTTTTGCATCACCCCCACACACCTCAAATGGTTTTCAAACGGATATAAAATTGCCACTTCTGGCTGCTGCTGGTGTTAGTAGCTGAGACCCTCTCGTGAAAGGCGACATGACCCCCTTCAGTCTAGGAAATAGCCTGAATCCACACCTTCTGACAGAAGTCAAAGTGCTGTCACACATCAGTACTGTCACGACCGTGACAGCACTGGCCGTGACAGTACTGAGTTTCACACTGGCAGAATTTTAATTCTAATGACTAACAACAGAATGCAGGATGAAAACTTTGCATGTGTATTCTAACTGGCCCTAAGTTGAAATTCAGTCGTGGTTTAAAAATGTATGTGATATTTGCAAGAAGCGGCAAAATGCACGTGATAGTACTGATGCTTGTAAAATTCCCACTCCAATTTTGACATTTCTTTATGGTATAGGAACGGAGTAATGCGATTTGTTCAAAAGTTTTTTACTATTACTTCTTCAGCTTGGTGTCGTCTACAAAACGCGATCGTTTTGATCTGAGAAAATGATTCGTTACTCTGGTCAAAATCGATTTTCAATAACTGTGACAGCACTGATACGTTTTCCAGGGACAACACTATATATGTGCCCCCACTCTTAAATAGCACTTTATATATCATATGATTTTTAATGTGACTTCAATAACATTATATGCAATAGATGGACACAGAAAATGTGATTTCTGTCAAGCTTCTTTTGCAATGGAAACATAAAACTACCTACCCTGACCCGGGGACACGGTAAAAATCGATAAAATAGCACTTCTTGCATCTCTTTTTTTTTTCAAATAACATACTCGGAAACGTGAAATCGCGTGTGGTTCTAGTAAAGCACCGCGGATAATATTATAGAAGAAGAAAGCAAACTTCGGACATCGCGCTTGCGAGAAAATCATCAGGGACAAGGATTGCTCCATTTTTTGATAATGACCCGTATATTGTGTTATTTCTTTAATAACATTTGCATGTCTGACAAAAATAGTGCTTATTTGAGAAACTCATAAAACATTTTCATGCTCTCCATATTGAATCATGCGACTTTTTTGCGTTGGTAGATATGCCCTTGCTGTATTTTGTCTGCATTATTTGCTACCTTATGTTGGTAACATTAACCTTGAACGGTATTGGTCAACCAATTGTACCATTTTCACCGATGGTAAAACTCCGAACGCACGCTTTGTGTCGTCTCGTGAGCGTATAAATTTAACCAATCACTATGGGCGTAATATATTATCATAATGACCCGAGCATTTTGATTTGCTGTCAAAATGCACATGATGTTGGGAGAATTTAGAGCAGAAAATTTCATTCATATCAAAATATTTAAAAACTTGAAAATAACCAAAAGAAGTTTAGACCGAAATTATCAATGAGGGCAATATATTCACGCTTCCATACCAAAAACACGCTGGTCAAATGTTCCGTTTCCAAGTTTACCCGTCTAATTCGCTCCTTTAAGAATTATAGATATATCATAATTGTAGCTATAAACGTTTAACTATTTACACTTTTTAAAGTAGAAAAGATGCTACGCACCTGACAGGTGTGGCGTAGATTAGGTTTAATTTTATTGATGAAATAAATGCAACACTGCATTTGGTGTATGCATTTGAAACGCGAAAGTAATAAAATAAAACAAACCGACATAAAAACAAATACTTAAATGAGGTTTTATCATATTTCAATAACTTATTTTGATTCAGTTGTAAATCAGCTGTAGAAATCTTTGACCTGTAAGCTTTTCATCCAGATTTATGCTCATTCCATGGGTCTATTAAATGACTATACGGTTTTTCAGTTTGTACAAACTTGAGCTTAGTATGCCAATATTTATTTATTGAAATTGCAAAATACAGAATGCTTGACACACATACTGCAATTTCATCTCGTAAAAATGAAATGTTCATGTTAAGTACATTCCCATGCTCACTACTGAAAACATATAGGAATGCTACTTTCAGTGTCAATCACCACCTTTTTTGAGTTGTTCTACGTGTAGCAAGTACGCCTTTTACCTTAAATAACATCAGGAAAACATGTCCGTGAAATGTTTACCCCCTCAAACCCCACTTTTATATAGTAAAACTGGGGTATGCAGGGGTATACCTATTTTTATTTTTGCTCCAAAACATGGATTGTGGGTACTCGTTAGAACCGCCTCGGCGAGGCGGTTCTAATGTGTACCCACAATCTATGTTTTGAACACAAATAAGAAAAATATAAAAAAAAAATCCGCTGAAAATTATCGATTTTTTTACCTGAAAAAAAAAAAAAAATACTGTATATCATATGGGCATGTTTTCGTAATGACAACTGTAAAATCTACTATTTCACGCCTGGAAAAAGATCAGTTTGTACTTACCCAGTGCTCAATGGTAAGACAAGTTGACGGTTTCCGCGTACCAATTGACGAATGGAGTGCAATTTAACTAATGCATTTAACATGCTATCATGATAAAATGAAACATGAACCGCGATAACACTAATTTGATGCATGTTGTTATCCAAGGCGTTATCTGTTGTGGTTCTATTTGTTTTATGTTTTGGAGTCAAATTTTTGTTGTTTGAACCTGATGTACGTTTTTATAGAAAGTTTAAGTAAGTTCAGGTATCTCAGTGGCCACATATTGTGAAAAAGCTGCTAATTCGGCTTACGATATCCTAAGAGTATAAGTACCTAATTGTCAATTTAGTTTTTCCCACCTTGGTTTTTGCAGAGGGATTTTCTTTCTGATTGCGACATTTGCTGATCATTGCCTACTTGTACCTTTTTATATAAAATTTGGCTTATATTGGCGAATCAGAAGAAAATATGTTTGAATATCATGGTAATATACATGCTTATTGCCCCGAGGTAGGGCAGACCAACTTCTGGTGTCCAACTAGGGTCCATTTTTAAGAATCATTAACATTTATCCAATTCCTGCCTGTTTTATTTTCCTTCAAATAACATTTAAATAAAACAGTTTTCCCCATATATTCATAATGTACCCTTTGGAGACAGTACAAGCATTCAGGTAAAGAACGCTAATGAGTGTCCCTTTACAACACTTGTGCTGCAATTTCAAGAATTTACATCAGGGTAAACCTTATACTAAATACTCATTTATAAAATACTCATATTCCAAATGGGGGAAATAATTAAAATAATCTCTCTCTTATTCATAACAGTGCCATATGTGACTAGTATATGAGCCGCCTCATGGGAAAACCAACAATCTGCATATGCGAAAACAAAGGCGCAGATCAGCTTCGCAGTAACTGCGAAGCTGATCAGCGCCTTTGTTTTCGATACACGGATAGTACAATATCTCTTCTTCTTAACTCCGAAATTTCAAGCTTCTAGCTCTTTTCTGTGCTTCTACAGACCGGTTTGTGTCCGACCTGTTCGGAAACCACATTGTTGGTTTTCCCACGAGGCGGCTCATATGGTTTATGATCGCTCATGAAAAGAGAGGGGCACCTAGAATGTATTTCACCAGTCTTATCGCACAAAGCGCTCTTAACAACTCCGCCACAGGGGCCGCCAGGAACTTTTTTTTTTGATAGTATATGAGCCGTCTCGTGGGAAAACCAACAATGTGGTTTCCGACCAGGTTCGACACAAACCGGGCTGTACAAGCACAGATGATGGCTAGAGACTTGAAATTTTGGATTTAGAAAGTAGAGGAATTATACTATCCGTGTAGCGAAAACAAAGGCGCTGATCAGCTTCGCAGTTACTGCGAAGCTGATCTGCGCCTTTGTTTTCGCAAATGCAGATTGTTGGTTTTCTCACGAGGCGGCTCATATTATTATTTTATTGACAATCAGGTATTTATACAGGACAACATATGAACCTTGTCATGAGAAAACCGATTTTTGCGAAAACAAAGGCACAGATCTGATCAGCGCCTTTGTTTTCGCTACACGGATAGTTCAATTCCTCTACTTTTTAAATCCAAACTTCCCAGCCTCTGACTGTAAAGGCTGAGTTGTGTCAGACCTAGTCAGAAACCCTGGTTTTCTTGCATCACAGCTCATATGGTAAGACAAGTGAGCAGCTGTTTTGCAATAGGTGGACACTCTGTTACCTGGACTTAACTAAATATGCTTAAGGAATAAAGAAACGCAACAAACACTTTAGGTCACTAAAGGCATGTAATGCAAGTCTGTGGTGTTACTGAGCTTATTATATGAAAGCACTATCTAAACGTATAATTGCAACAAACTGAGCCACAATGTCGGTTACGTATGTTAATGGCGTACGCGTAATCACACTGACCTACTTTAGCACACCCTGTTACCATGATATGTAAATATCAAATTTGAAACCAAAACCAATATTTTGTTTCAAAAACCCCTAAAAGTGATTGCAGATGTAACCACTGATCAGTTGGTAACATTTGGTTATGTTATGGGACGTTTAACGTCACCAACGTCAATCGAAAAAATGAGTCAAAAGCCAGATAAATCCTTCGGCATGCGTTACTAGTACGTATATTCAATAAAATGATTATTTATGTAAACATTATGACCTTTGAACTTCAGGCGTCAATAAAACGTCCATAATAACGTCCAAATCCAACATCCTGCACTTTAATGACTCCTATTATGTTTTTCAAATTTTCGGATTTCAAAATGATCAATTGCCGAACTTTTGCTTAAGGTGCGTAAATCGAGTGTTGACTCAAAACATATAATCAGTTTCGCTTCTTTACATAACGTGATATTCTGTTAAACGAACGTCAAAACAAACGCTCCGATGATTAACAAGATTTAACGAAACATGAGACGGAACCTAAGTATACAATGATGTTAGTCTTTGTTGCACATTATCAAGTCGACGTCACATAATCCACATGCAAGGAGTTTGGCATCTTCACTTTCGCCACGACGTTAACGTCACAATTTGCGTTTTTCATAGTTTTTGAATATTTTGTCGTTTATTTAAATAGATCAGCTCTAGCAGTGAATTGTTGAGTAATAATTCACTGTTTGGAGGTCAGTTGTAAAGAAGATCAAATCACGAGCGCGTAGCGCGAGTGATTTATCTTCTTACAACTGACCGACAAACAGTGAATAATTACTCAAAAATTCATGCACCTGGGCTGATCTCTTTCGATTCTAATACACAATAAGCGGAATAAATGTTGCTGAAACCGTCGATATCGTTCAGCTTTCCGCCATTGCATTGCAGATATCCCGCCAAATATTTGACTGTAATGCTGGTATTTACACACTTTTATTACGTTTGTTGTGCGCTAAAAGGACTTTTCATCGTCTAACGCTGCTTTGTGGGATAGCTGACGTCACAAATGTCGCAAAGTAACGTCACGCTTATTCGCCCAGTGAAATTGTTGCACAATATAACACGTTTTTTTTACCATTGGCTATATCATGTATAGGCGAGGTGTGTTAGAATTTGTCAATAAAATGTTTTCTCATTTCATTACATGCAAAACCTTTCATAAAAAGGATTTTATCAAAACATCAAATTACATACGTAAAAATTGAAATGTAATGTGTTGCGTATCACAATTCCTTCAATTTATATGAAAAGGCGCATCAAAGGTGCAAACAGCACAAAAATTCAACACCAAAAACATAAAACAATAAGAACAACAACAGCAGATTTGCCATGGAACAGTCAATAATAGAAAAGGTGGATTGAGAGGCAAGTATACCACCGGTTAGTCCCCCCCCCCCCAATCACTCTTATACATGCTCACCCCGATATGTATCACCGGCTCATCCCTATACATGCTCACCCCTGATATGGACCTCGAATCCCAAATGAAAGGAAGTACCCTTAACAAGTAGTTTAGAAATGTGCATAACTTTAGAAGACAGATCTATTTTAGAGCAGTATTCAGAGCTGACTGGTATACTCAATCTAGGACTTGAAAGGCAAAAACTATATATCCATTGGCATAAATGCTGGGGGTATAATTGGCGAGCGGGGATGGGGCTTTAACTATTTTTAGCTCACCTGAGCCGTTAAAATCACAAGGTGAGCTTATAGTATACCCATGCTCCGTCGTCCTTCGTCGTGGTCATCGTCGTTGTCGTTCACACTTTTCAATCATCTTCTTCTCTGAAACCGCTTGGCCAATCAAATTCAAATTTCAGGAAGGGGGAACGAAAGTTTTTTATAAATGGTCCAGGTCACATGACCAAGATGGCCGCCATAGCTATAAATAGCAAAAACTTTTAAAAATCTTCTTCTCCAGAACCAGAAGGCCTATGGTTTTGAAACTTGGCATGAAGCATCAGGCAATGAAGCTCTACAAAGTTTGTATAAATCATGACCCTGGGATGACCTTGACCTTTTTCATGGCAAGGTCATCTTAGGCCGCCCATGCATTTGAATGGGAAAAAATAGGAAAATGTCAATTAATGGCAAAAAACTTGCTAGGAATGAGCAAATGGACAGAATATTCATGTTAATGAAAATATTTTGGGCCCAGAGGGTTGTCTGCCCCTGCCCCGGGGCTATATACATGTGTATGAACATAATGGGACGAAAGTTTGTATAAATGGTCCAGGTCACATGACCAAGATGGCCGCCATGGCTATAAATAGCAAAAACCTTTAAAAATCTTCTTCTCCAGAACCAGAAGGCCTATGATTTTGAAACTTGGCATGAAGCATCAGGCAACGAAGCTCTACAAAGTTTGTATAAATCATAACCCTGGGATGACCTTGACCTTTTTTATGGCAAGGTCAACTTAGGCCGCCCATGCATTTGAATGGGAAAAAATAGGAAAATGTCAATTAATGGCAAAAAACTTGCTAGGAATGAGCAAATGGACAGAATATTAATGTTAATGAAAATATTTTGGACCCAGAGGGTTGTCTGCCCCTGCCCTGGGGCTATATTCATGTGTATGAACATAATGTTCATACATCTTCTTCTCTGAAACTGCTCGGCCAATCAAAGCCAAACTTTATGTGAAGCATTCTTAGGAAGAGTGAATGAAAGTTTGTATAAATGGTCAAGGTCACATGACCAAGATGGCCACCATGGCTATAAATAGCAAAAACCTTTAAAAATCTTCTTCTCCAGAACTAGATGGCCTATGATTTTGAAACTTGGCATGAAGCATCAGGCAATGGAGCTCTACAAAGTTTGTATAAATCATGGCCTTTGGATGACCCTGACCTTTTTTACAGCATGGTCATCTTTGGCCGCCCATGCATTTGAATGGGAAAAAATAGGAAACTGTCATTTAATGGCAAAAAACTTGCTAGGAATGAGCAAATGGGCAGAAGATTTATGTTTATGAAAATATTTTGTGCCCCTGTCCCAGGGCTATATACATGTTTATGACCATAATATTCAAAGATCTTCTTCTCTGATACCGCTTGGCCAATCAAAGCCAAACTTTATGTGGAGCATTCTTAGGAAGAGTGAATGAAAGTTTGTAAAAATGGTCAAGGTCACATGACCAAGATGGCCGCCATGGCTATAAATAGCAAAAACCTTTGAAAATCTTCTTCTCCAGAACCAGAGCTCTATAAAGCTGGCGGCCATGGTTTTAAATAGCAAAAACCTTTAAAAATCTTCATCTCCAGAACCAGAAGGCCTATGATTTTGAAACTTGGCATGAAGCAGCAGGCAATGGAGTTCTACAAAATTTGTATAAATCATGACCCTGGAATGACCTTGACCTTCTTTACTTAGGTTGTCCAAGCATTTGAATGGGGAAAATTGTTACAATGTCATTTGAAGGGCAAAACTTGCAGTAAATTGGCAAATGGACTGAATCTTTATGATTCAAAAAAGAAATTGACTCCAGAGGTTGCTCTGACCCTGCCCTGGGGTTATATACATGTATATTACCATTCTAGTCAAACATGTTTATTGGTATATATCTCAGGTCTCAGGTGAGCGTTTACAGGACCATTGGTACCTGCATATCTTTTTTTATTTCATGCAGAAAAGAACATACATATAGACATACAAAATTTCAAAGGCCATTACAAAAACTTGCCCATGAAATACATGTATATAGAGAATTTGGTCAACAATAAAAAATGAAAATTTCTTCGGAAAAAAAAAATTATATTTCCAATATTTTCACTCAAAACATACATTGTAGGTACACGTTATAACAGCCTCAGCGAGGCAGTTCTAATAAGTACCCACAATGTATGTTTTAAAAATAGATGTACCCCTATAAAATAGGGGCTTGAGATTGTACACATTTTATGGACATGTTTCCCTGATGCACTGTTTGGGGAAAAGACAGTAAGATCTCTACTTGCATAAAATATACTCCTCCTCAAAAAAATCTGGTCACCCAAAATTGTATCAATTGTAAATTCTTTTTGCTCTCTACAAACTTTTAATTAAATTTGGTCGATATGTTTTTACCCTTAACTACTCTATTCCCAACCTTATACTGGAATGTTTTTGCTATAAAAGGGGTTGCGTGCCCTTTTAACAGCTTATGTCATACAAAGACTCTCCATGCTGAAAATGTCATCAGAAAGGCTGAAGGAGCTCTTGATCGAGCAAATGATCACTGATTACAAAGTGAGTGGCTTTACCACTACACCATAGACTTCTACGCTGTGGTTGTGTCCGGAGGAACAAGCATGGGAGAATCACTGGGCTGTGCTGACTTTCTAGATCCCCACCCATTTGGATCCTTATAACCATAGAACATCTATGTTTAATACTGAGCATGCACAAAAGATGCATACTGTATGCCAAAGTGCAGTTGAAACACACCAGATTGTGTCATGTAATTTTTAAATTGACAAAAACAGAAAGTAATTCCTATTCGTTTATTGAGTAGTTGAAACACAACTGGGTGACCAAATTTTTTTGAGGAGTATACTTAAACTGATTTTACATAGCTGGGGAAGCCAGTTTGAATCTGTACGCCCTTGCAATGCTTTTTTACTGAAAAACTCAAAACAAATGTCCCCCCTCAATGCCTCTCTTGCCTACTGGTGAATAATTATGTTTGGATTTGGAGAATGAAGTCCTTGATCTGCTGTCATGCACAGTCGCAGTGACATAATCGTGACATGTCATAGGGCACACGAGTCCAGCTCGATATAAAGCCGATTTTAACTTGGTAAACTTATGAGTCATGTCAAGGTCACCAGTATCTATGATGGATTTTTCAAGTTTATCTATCGTTTCTGAGAAAATTATTAAAGATCCCTCAAATTTGACTATTCTCCGGAGATTTTCTAGCATTTCCACCGACTCATCAAGTCTTCCTAACTGTGTGAAGGCTAAAATCTGAAATATAGAAACTGTGTAATGAGAAAAACATTTTTTGCATATGCTTAACCCATATTTGACAAATGGATTCTCCCATCATTATCATTTGGGTGAGTCCACTTTCATTTTAAGGGGTGTTGGGAGTGATTTTTAATTTTTATCTCATTTTTCGATGAAATTCCTCCAAGCAAACAGAATAGCCCCAGATGGGACGTCAGGAAGGCGGCGTCACATCTGGGGCTATGCTGTTTGCCTATGTCCCATAAAAGGATCGCCAGGCTTATATGAGTTAAACAAAGAAGCAGATCAGCCTAACAGCACGGCTGAACAGAGCCATTGTTTCTGCTACACAAATAGTATAAATCTTCTTCTGCTTATAGTCAAAATTTTAAGCTTCAAGCCTTCTTCTATGGCTGTTCAAACCACATTGTGTTGGACCTACAGTCCAACCTCATTATAACGCGCCTCGTTATAACACAGTTTCCAATATAACACGACATGACATGGCTCCCAAATTACTATTTTCCTATAATGCATATAGTAAATAACCTCATTATAACACAGTTCACATATAACATGGTCTGTTTCTTTGGACCCCAAACATAGCGTTATAATGAGGTTGTAGTTGGATCCACTGTAGACCGCTTTTCTCTCATTACGGCTCACACAATATCAGAGCATTTTTAACACATTTTCCTTAGGTTCTTTCTCATGGGAAAACCAACAATCTGCATAGGCGAAAACAAAGACGCAGATCAGCTTCGCGGTAACCGCGAAGCTGATCAGCGCCTTTGTTTTTGCTACTCGGATAGTACAATTCCCCTTCTACTTAAATCCGAAATTTCAAGCTTCTAGCTCTTTCCTGTGCTTGTACAGGCTGGTTTGTGTCGGACCTGTTCGGAAACCACATTGTTGGTTTTCCCACGAGGTGGCTCATTTTGTGTGAATGCAAAGATGCAGCTTAGCTATAAAGTCACTGCACAGTTGATTAGCACCTTTGTTTTTGCTACACTGATAGGATAATCACTCTTCTACTTAATCCTCTAACCTTTTTCTGAGGCTTTACAGGGTGGTTTGTGTTGAACCTAATCTGAAACCCGAAGTATGGTTTTTTCACCTCTTGGCTCACATGTTCCTCTGTTTTTATCACTAAACAGTTAAACTTTTTTTTTCTGTTTTAGATTATTTTGTTTTGTTGAAAAATGTATGAAAAACCTAGGATAATGCTGAAACTATTAAAGGTCAATAGGAATTTTGAATAGGGATTTTGCAATGGCAAGGGAGGTCATCAATGATCATGAAAATGGATATTTTTCGCAAATGTTTACTTGATTATGAAGATTTCTTTTTAGATGAGTCATTTCATAATTATAATAGCAATTATTATAAAACAATAAGAATCTAAAATTTTTGCAGAAAATATTTACCTCCCTTCCATGAGATTCCCTATTCAATAAGAGCTGTCGCAGGACAGAGCGCTTGACTGCCTCTGACCTTTGTCAAACATAAGGCCAAACATGACCTGTAACCCAAAGCATTACGCTCATACATCTTTTTGCCTTGATGCCCTAAGGCAAAATCACTGAACATTGACAGTTAATTATAACTACGTAAGGTTTAAAGGTCTCACTCATACTGTGAAAGAAGTATGTTCTTTATATACCAAATGAGTGCCAAAATACAAGACAAAATCACTGAACCACGAAATAAGGTCACACTGACCTATAAGAACTTTAGAATCAAAGGTCTAGTCATGAAAGAAATATGATCACATATCCATTGAGTGTTGAGATATAAAGCAAAATCATTGAACCATGAAATTAGGTCATAGTGACCTATAAGTATGTTTAGGTTAAAGGTCAGGTCAGACTCATTTGTAATCTGAAAGAAGTATGAAAAAATACCAACTGAGTGTTGAGATATAAGGCAAAATCATTGAACCATAAAATTAGGTCACAGTGACATAGGAATACTTTAGGGTCAAAGGTCATGTCATACGCAAACATATCGTGAAAGAAGTATGTTCACATACCAACTGAGTGCCAAGAGATAAGGCAAAAATCACTGAACAGTGAAATTAGGTCACAGCTACCTATAAGCACTTTGAGATCAAAGGTCTGGCCATACTCATTCATTATCTGAAAGAAGTATGCAAATATATCAACTGAGTGTCCAGATATAAGGCAAAATCACTGAACCATGAAATTAGGTCACAGTGACCTAGGATTACTTTAGGGTCAAAGGTCTTGTCATACACAAACTTACTGTAAAAGAAATATGTTCATATACCATTTGAGTGCCGAGATATAAGGCAAATTCACTGAACCGTAAAATTAGGTCACAATGACCTAGGGCTACTTTAGGGTCAAAGGTATTGTCATATGCCAAAATAGTGTGAAAGAAGTATGTTCATAAACCAATTGAGTGCCGAGATATAAGGCAAAATCACTGAGCCATGAAATTAGGTAACATCGACATATAAGTACTTTCAGGTCAAATGTCTGGTCATACTCATTCATAATCTGAAAGAAGTATGAAACTATACCAACTGAGTGTCAAGATATAAGGCAAAATCACTGAACCATGAAATTAGGTCACAGTGACCTAGGACTACTTCAGGTTCAAAGGTCTTGTCATAGGCAAACATAGTATGAAAGAAGTATGTTCATAAACCAATTGAG
The DNA here is from genome assembly GCA_964017185.1 of Rugalucina vietnamica. Lineage (NCBI taxonomy): Eukaryota > Metazoa > Mollusca > Bivalvia > Lucinida > Lucinidae > Rugalucina > Rugalucina vietnamica. The sequence continues at coordinate 38,577,615 of OZ024876.1, forward strand.
TGCCGAGATATAAGGCAAAATCACTGAACCGCGAAATTAGGTCACAGTGACCTATAAGTATATTGGGGTCATAGGTCTGGTCATATTCACTCATAATCTGAAAGAAGTATAAAAATATACTAATTGAGTGGCAAGATGTAAGGCAAAATCACTGAACCGTGAAATTGGTCACATTGACCTATAAGTATATTGGGGTCAAAGGTCTGGTCATACTCACTCATAATCTGAAATATACTAATTGAGTGTCAAATATAAGGCAAAAATCATTGGACCATGAAAAGTAGGTCAACCCACCCTAAGCGTCACAACACACAAGTCAGTGTCACAAAGTTAAAAGATGAATGACCAACCATCTTCCTTTCGAAATGAAAAGAAAAAAATATTTCAGGTATATCTAGATATTAACCTCTAGCCCCACCCTCCTGACTCCGACCCAGAGGTCCGATGTCATGGAACCTAAAGTGATTGAAGTATGAATGCTTTATGATAAGTTGTTGTCAAGATATGGACTCTTTGTAAAAGTTACACAGCAGAACATCCATTTTTTTTACAGTTTTCTAGTTTTTAACCTCTAGCCCCACCCCCCAAATGAAACTCAACCCCACAGGGTACCTATGGTCCAAGTATGAAAGCCCTCTGATAAAAAGGTTTTCAAGATACAGATTTCTAGAATACTATACCATATAAAATCCATTATGAGTTGTGCTCTAGATTTTAACCTCTAGCCCCACACCCTGGCAAGGACCCAGGAATTGGATGCCATGGAATGAAAGCCAACCCTACAGAGTATCAATGACCCAAGTATCAATACTTTATGATGAGGGGTTGTCAAGATATGGACTTCTAGAAAACAATACCACAGAAAAAGCCGTTTTTGAAGGTGTTCTAGAATTTAACCTCCAGCCCCACCCCCTGGCCTGGACCCAGGGGCCCGATGCCATGGAATGAAAGCTAACCCAATAGGGTATCTATGCACCAAGTATGAATGTTTTCTGAAGAGTGGTTGTCAAGACATGGACTTCTAGAAAACTTTAACACAAGTGTGACGCACACGGGAACGGGAACATGGACGACTGGGGTGACTACAATAGCTCTATGCACTTCGTGTAGTCGAGCTAAAAATGTTTAAGTACAGGACTTTTTTTATTGGTCAGCTCATTTTTAAAATTTTTGCTGCACATTTTGCGACAAACTAAATGCGCATTTGTGTCTAGAAAATATTTCTTTCACATTTGAAAAGTTGCAAAATATGTCTGAAAGATCAGACAATAGAAATCACACTTTAATCATATATTTATGTGTATGTTTTTGTCATCTTAGTCAAAGATTTTTGGCCATGTTGACATGTAGCCACCATTTATTAACACGTCCTATAGAAGTTCAGTCATATTCTGAATCATCAGGAAAACATGTCCGTGTAATGTATACCCCCTTAAACCCCACTTTTATATAGTGAAACTGGGGTATGCAGGGGTATACCTATTTTTCTTATTTTCGCTCCAAAACATAAATTGTGGATACTCGTTAGAACCGCCTCGGCGAGGCGGTTCTAACGTGTACCCACAATCTGTGTTTTGAGCAAAAATAAGAAAAATATCAAAATTTATCAGCTGAAAATTTTCAATTTTCAAAGCTAAAATAATCTCTGTTTATTGCATGGGCATGTTTTCGTAATGACAAGCAGCATCATGAGGAAACCAGATTTTTGCCTATGCCAAAACAAAGATGCAGATCAGTAGTGCAGTAACAGCACAGCTGTTAAGTGCCTTTCTTTTCACTACACAGATTTTACAATCTCTCTTCCTCTTAAATCAGGAATTTAAACTTCTCAGCCATCATCTGTTGCTGCACAGGCCCATTTGTGTCAGGCCTGGTTGGAAATCCTTAAGACTGCTTTTCTCGCATAGCAGCACATACACTGCAGCACCACAACCTCTCAATGTAAAGTCCAATGCTTTATACGCAAGTCATTTGTATTTAAATTAATGTGACTATATATTGGAGGGAAATCAAAGCCCCGACACATCCCTGGGACTCGTCATAGGTTCAATGCCAGCCCTTAAGCCCCTCTGGCAGTCTGCCCCTCATAAGTGCAGGGGATTCAAATTAGCATTACCAATACACCGCTGTACTCCCTTCAACCTGGAAAGTATTAGTGGTACCTTTGATATTTTTACGCTTAATTACCCAAGTACCCGTATACAGGCACAATGATGGCCTTCTACAGCCTAGGTCAGAAAGCTACTGTTAGTAATGTTTTTCGCTACAGTTTGATAAAATGAACTGATCTTATCAATAAATCCATTTAGTACCTTGAAGTTAATCTTTTCATCATACACTCCCACAAATTTCTCACAAGCTGGAGAGTACATAATGTCTAATGCTATATCAGGCTTCTTCTGAAATGAGAGAAACAAAAAAATATTTACTCAAACAATAAACCTGGGGCCAGTTGTTCAAAACTTTGTTAGCTTCATGTAATTGTTAAGACCTCAACTTGTTAAGTAAATGCCGACTACATACGCAAATACACTATTATTTTTTGCTGATAAAATGTGAGAATCCTTTGCATGGCAAAGGATTCTCATATTTTATCAACAAAAAATAACAGTGTATATGTAATATTCATGTTCGAAATTTTAATGAATCATTGAAACTAACTATGTCATTAATTTTGAACAACAGGGCCCTGGTAGTTTGCTCTTAAACACTGGAGATGCCATTAAACATTTGAGTACATTCTTTCGGCGTCAAAGAAAATACTTCGAACAAGAGTTATGTAGGAATTTGAAATAAAAAAACCCACAAGTAGTCCAAAGGGCAACGATCGCTCACCTGGGAACCAACAAGTTAAACTACCAGTGTTCTAAAAACATGTTCCCACTCCAACTCGATTGGGATTTTTTCAGACACTCAAGGGCAGCTAACTTCACAGTCTGAGGTCGAATCTAACCGAATTTTAACTCATTCTGTCAGTGACAATGAAGAAGATCCAACCGAAAATGAAGATGCTAGAGTGTTAACACTAAATGTCAATTTTTCAGACATTCAAAGACAGCTAACTCTGCAATAATTCATGGGATCAGGTCTAGTTTCGAAAACCTGCAAGTTCTTATGTTTGTCCTTCAAACTGTCAAGGGAAGCTAACTCAGCAATCAGTGGTGTGATCTGGCCGAAATTCAAACTCATCCAAGATATCATTGTTGTCCTTGTTGTAAAGAATGATGAAAATCCAATCAAAAATGAAGGCACTAGAGTGCTGACAACACTAAAAATCAATTTTTCAAACTGTCAAGGGCAGCTAACTGCACAATCAGTCATGGGATCTGGTCCAAATTTTAATTCATCCGAGATATTGTGGTTGTCCTTGTTACCTGCAAGTATGAAAAAGACTGGATACAAAATAGCAGAGAAAATGTGTTGACACCACTTTCCCCATTATAAGACTACAGGGATTTTTCAAAACGCTCAAGGGCAGCTAACACCACAGTCCATGATGGGATCTGGCAGGAATTCGAACCCATCCGAGACAATATGGTTGTTATCATTACCTGCAAGGATGAAGGGGATAGAGAGTTGACAAGGTTTACCCATTATAACCCTATGGAAAGTATCTGTTGCCATGGAAACCAGAGTTCTGATCATACCTACATTAAAACCTTACGGAGGCAATCACCCACCACAATGATGCTTCTACTAAAGTTTGATTGTTACCGGCTTGCTCCTCTCTGAGATATACATGTACATATACAAATGCATGAACGCCGGCTCAAGTCCCATTCTATAACCTCACGTTATGAGACTTTGGTTCAGGTGAGCTAAAACAAACTCAAAAGACAGATTTTCAACACTCATATACTACTGATAACATTACCGACACATCATTTTCTAGTTCTAGTACATACCAAGTTTAAAGACAGCATGAGGGCGTAACTGTAAGCTCTAGATGATATCTTCAATTGTTTCATGTTCTAGTACATACCAAGTTTAAAGGAATTATGAGGGCGAAACTGTAAGCTCTAGATGATATCTTCAAGTGTTTCATGCTCTAGTATATACCAAGTTTAAAGACAGCATGAGGGCAAAACTGTAAGCTCTAGATGATATCTTCAACTGTTTCATGTTCTAGTACATACCAAGTTTAAAGGCAGCATGAGGGCAAAACTGTAAGCTCTAGATGATATCTTCAATTGTTTCATGTTCTAGTACATACCAAGTTTAAAGGCATTATAAGGGCGAAACTGTAAGCTCTAGATGACATCTTCAACTGTTTCATGCTCTAGTACATACCAAGTTTAAAGACAGCATGAGGGCAAAACTGTAAGCTCTAGATGATATCTTCAACTGTTTTATATTCTAGTACATATATAGTTTAAAGGCAGCATGAGGGCGAAACTGTAAGCTCTAGATGATATCTTCAATTGTTTGATGTTCTAGTACATACCAAGTTTAAAAGGCATTATAAGGGCGAAACTGTAAGCTCTAGATGATATCTTCAACTGTTACATGTTCTAGTACATACCAAGTTTAAAGACAGCATGAGGGCAAAACTGTAAGCTCTAGATGATATCTTCAACTGTTTCATATTCTAGTACATATCAAGTTTAAAGGCAGCATGAGGGCAAAACTGTAAGCTCTAGATGATATCTTCAACTGTTTCATGTTTTAGTACATACTAAGTTTAAAGGCAGCATGCGGGCAAAAATGTAAGCTCTAGATCACCCTGTATACCGTTGATGCAACTGAATTTGTTACGGCACAGATTGATGCAACATTTCACTAAGGTAGGGGGGAATGGAGAGCGATACGTTGAATATCATGTCAATTTTATAGGCATTAATGCGCGGATGTCTGGGGCATGACTTTGTGGGAAAACAAAGTAAGGATGCCTTCAGTTTTTGCCATAAGTAGTTTGTAACAAAAGCTTACCTTGTGTCAGAAACTATAAATTTCATTGAAGGAATATGCCACCAGAAAAACAAAAATTGATTACGTTTGCCAATTATTCGAATCCTTCATCATCGTTTGTAAATATCAAAGTTCGGTATATACCGAAATCATTCCTTGTTTCATACCACCAAAACACAGTCCTGAACTTAGGCAAACTTTTGCACAATATGGTGTTAACAAACCTAGGTTGGATTATTTGGGAAGCAACGTACGTCAAAGAGTTCATTGCCTGGATACAACGTACGTCCAATGTGTTCATTTTAAAAATGATGCTATCTACGGCGGATCTTTGGGCCAGAAATGATATTTCTTACGGCGGACACTTTTGCAGAATGGAAAATCCTATGACCATTAAAGCTTGAGTGAGCAGGGCTTTGTGTTTTTTTTTGCATATTTTTGCTGGCAGTGTTTCTTGTATACATCTTCCACTAGCTTCCAAAACTTTTTGTTTCGTTTTGCAATGACTTCAAACGTCCCAATCAACATTTTTAGTCCAGTCGGACAGAGCCAACGCTTCCTACAAAGTTGTTTATTGGCACTGTGGGGACTTAAGTGTTTTTCTCAAGCAAACTACACGGTGAAAGTATGTATCAAATCCAGAACCTCTCGCTCTGGTGCCCTATTCTACCATTATGCCATTGCGATCCCCACTCGACAAATGTGAAGTATGTGTTGTGTGCAATGATACATGTGTGGCACTGTCGGCATCAACATCTGGACAACTGGGCATTTAATGTGTGTGTGTGTGTGTGTGTGTGTGTGTGTGTGTGTGTGTGTGTGTGTGTTCTCGCTTGTCAGAACTGTCTGTTTCCATGCAATAGGGTTGTGTATCTTAGTGTTGTTTCATGTTTAATTCTAATCCTAAGTTTAAGCGGCTAAATCTTGCTGAAAAAGGCACTTGTTCTAAAGGACCAGTCTCCATAAGGGGGTTTTGGTGGTACCTGAATATTTTAATAATATTTTGGTAGCATATAGCCACATAAGGGGGACATGCATTGGTGAAAAGTTTGACTTGAACGGGCGTTTGGTTTGGTTGTTATGGGAAATTAAAGTGGGTGGGGTAATTCCATACCTGTTTTAACTGAAAGAGAAAATCATTAATTTTCACTATTTTTATTAAGTGCAGTCTAAAAGTTTTATCATACAATGAAAGGGCATTAATCACACAGTATATTGGTATGAAGATTAATAATGTGCCCCTAAAAAGTACAGAGGAATATTACATTGATACCAGATCTTGAATTTTGAGGTTTTTTTTAATCAACCAACTTTACCAAAAACATGAACACGTCTCTATAAAGCTACATAATCAAACCATATTTTAAGGAAATATTGGCCAATGCTTGGTTATTGCAGAATTATGGGGATTTTTGTGTAGCTTTGTTAATTAATGAGTTGTGTGCCCTTGAATGCCAGAAACTGACATGAAAATGTAAAGATATGTAAGTTTTTGGTCAAAGTTTTGCTAGTTGTCTATATCTCATGAATTAACCATCACAAACCATTCATATTTAGACCATAGGTACCCCAACGGGTTTGCTTTCTTTCCATGAGTTTGGACCCCAGGGTGCCTGCCCGGGAATTTGGGCTAAAGGTCAAATCTAGATCTCCTTTCAAATGTGTTGTTTACAATGTTAATGTTTCTTCTCCAAGTCCATTTCTAAAAACAAACATAGGAATGTGTTCTTATTTAGATCATATATGCCCTGTATGGTTTGCTTTTATTCAATTGCACCATATTCTAGGTACCATTTCCAGGGGTGGGGCTACAGGTCATAATCTAGGACACCTTTGTAATAGTGAATTCCATAAACAATTTTCTGTAAGTCTATATCATGACATCCACAGTATAGTAAACAATCATACTTAAGACCATAGATACCCTGTAAAGTTCGGACTCGAGGGTTGGGGCTAGAGGTCAAAATCTAGAACTTCTTAAAAATTGTATTTTTATTCTTTTCCAAACAGATAAAACAGGTTGTTAAGAAGGCAAATATGAAATCTTTGGTTTGATGCGCCTTTATCCATCATGTACATGTAATAACATTGACCTTTAATACTAACACATCTTTATTGACTTCATATGTTGTCTGCATCTGCCAAGTTTCATGTCTCAGGCTGCAATAGTTTCCAAAATATTCATAATGCATTGTTTTCAACTTTTCACATGTAAAAGTCTATGTTTCCAAAAATTGACCTTGCCTTAAAATAGGTCAAGGTCATACCTGGGTCATCATTTGATCAAACTATAATGGACTAGAGTCCCCAATACTACATACCAAGTTTCGTTGAAATCGGCCTATTGGTTCTTATCTGGAGAAGATTGATTTTTGAAGGGGTTTTTATCATATTCTCGATATACATATGAGCGTAGCGGCCATCTTAATCATGTGACCAGATATTGCGACCAAAGTTTCCATGCCACTACCCAAAGAGGCTCAACATAAAAATTTCAACTCGATCGGCCAAGCAGTCTCAGAGAAAAAGTTCTTTGAAATTTAGACTTAATTTTGATATTTCTTTGACCTATAGTCAAGGTAAAGAAAAGACCTTGACCTTAACTAGTTAAATACCTTCATTGATTCCATTAGTTGTCTGCATCTAGCAACTTTCAAGTCTCAGGCTGCAATAGTTTCCAAAATATCCAATGTTTTGGCCTTTTCCCTATATTTCCAAAAGTGACCTTGCCATAAAATAGGTCAAGGTCATCCCGGGGTAATTATTTTAGCAAATTATGATGGGCTGGTGTCCCCGTGGCTACATACAAAGTTCAACTGAAATCGGCCCACTGGTTCTGGAGAAGAAGATTTTTGAAGGGTTTTTACCATATATGAATATGGGGGCCATCTTGGTCACATAAGATGGTCATGTGACCAAGATATCGCGACTACAATTTTAATTCCACTACTCAGGGAGGCTCTTCAAAAAATTACAACTTGATCGGTCAAGCGGTTTTAGAGAAGAAGATCTTTGAAATTGTGACTTAATTTTGATATTTCAATGACCCTGGGTCAAGGTCCTTTATTAATTACATATCTTCATTGACTCTATTAGTTGTCTCCATCTAGCAACTTTAAAGTCTCAGGCTGAAATAGTTTGCAAAATATCCATTGTTTTCGCATTTTCCCTATGTTCCAAAATTGACCTTGCCGTAAAATATGTCAAGGTCATCCTACAGTCTTCATTCAAACAAACTATGATGGGATGGAGTCCCGGATGCTACATACCAAGTTTCGTGCAAATCGGCTCGACGATTCTGGAGAAGAAGATTTTTGAAGGATTTTTACCATATATGGGCGTGGCTGCCATCTTCGTCAAGATCTGTGAACAAACTTTCATAACCCCTACCCATGGAGGCTTTACATAAAATTTCATCTTGATCGGCCAAGCCATTTCAGAGAAAAAGATTTTGAAATTGTGGACGACTATGGTCGACGGACGGACGCAGATGGACGGACGACGGAGCATGGGTATACTATTAGCTCACCTGTGAGCCTTCAGCTCAGGTGAGGTAAAAAGCAAACCCTACAGGGCATATATGATCTAAATAAAAAAACAAACACTCCTATGTTTGTTTTTAAGATATGGACTTAGAGAAGAAGCATGAACATTGAAACAACACATTTAAAAGGTGACCTAGATTTTGACCTTTAGCCACAATCCCCGGTCATGAACCCTGGCATCCAAACTCATGGAAAGAAAGCAAACCCTTTGGGGTGCCTATGGTCCAAATATGAATGGTTTGTGATGGTTGATCCATGAGATATAGACATCTAGTGAAACTTTGACCAAAAACTTACATATTTTTACATTTTCATGTCAGTTTCTGGCATTCAAGGGCACATAACTCATTAATTAACAAAGCTACACAAAAATCCCCATAATTCTGCAATAATCAAGCATTGGCTAATATTTCCTCAAAATATGGTTTGATAATGAAGCTATGTAGAGACGTGTTCATGTTTTTGGCAAAGTTGGTTGATTAAAAATACTCAAAATTCAAGATCTGGTATCAATGTAATATTTCTCTATACTTTTTAGAGGCACATAATTAATCTTCATACCAATACAATATGTGACTAATACCCTCTCATTGTATGATAAAACTTTTTGCCTGCACTTTATAAAAACAAGTATAAGCTTTTACAAAAAGCTTGGTCTACGCTTCGCATATATAAACTTGAATGTCAAAGAATCTGACCGTACTCCCATTTCATCGTGGTTCATGTGACTGAACAGAAATAAAACGCTGCGCGGTCAAAGCATTCATACCTGAAAATCGACCGTCACAGTACTGTCGGTTCATTTCATTCCGTTGTGGCTTGGATAGAATGTAATTGGCTGCACGGCAGGTGGGGTGCGGTCAAAGCTTTCAGGCCTGACCATATAGCGTCACAATACCGTCGGTTCATTTCATTCCGTTGTTGCTTAGATAGAATGCAGTCATGCACAAGTTCCACGAATTTAACAATTTGCCCCATTTTTGATACCTACTGCACCATTGGTACAAATGTTACCAACCAAAGGGAGGTTTGCCTGGGTGTTTTGGGTGTTTACACGGTCCTTGGCGAAACGACCCGGAATCCTACTAACACGATGGTCAAGCCACTAGACTCAAACGTGCAGTTGCCGTTGTAGAGAGATGTACGAGTTGTCTTGTAATTTAATTTAAAGTAGGTCAATCTCAAACTTTAGAGTAGTCTACGCGCTGGCGCGTAGACAATAATGAAAATTGATGATTTTCTCCTTCAATTAAAACAGGTATGGAATTACCCCACCCACTTTAATTTCACATAACTACCAAACCAAAAGCTCGTTCAACTCAAACTTTTCACCAATGCATGTCCCCCTTATGTGGCTATATGCTACCAAAATATTACAAGAACTCCGCGGAGGTCGATATCGCACCTGCATCGGGCAAAGTCAATAGACCGTGAAATATAGTTCAAGGGCACCGGGTCAAGGTGCGTGCTTGAAGGGCATGTCAAGGACAATTACTATGCAATGTTTCAGACTCGCAGCTATCTCTGATGTCGAGAAAACCAAACTTTGATGTAAAAATTTTCAAAGTCAGTGGACCATGAAATATAGGTCAAGGGCACCGGGTTAAGGTGCGTGCTTGAAGGGTATGTCAAGGACAATTACTATGCAAGGTTTCAGACTTGCAGCTATCTCTGATGTCGAGAAAACCAAACTTCGACGTAGAAATTATCAAAGTCAGTGGACCGTGAAATATAGGTCAAGGGCACCGGGTTAAGGTGCGTGCTTGAAGGGTATGTCAAGGACAATTACTATGCAAGGTTTCAGACTCCCAGCTATGTCTGATGTCGAGAAAACCAAACTTAGACGTAAAAATTTTCAAAGTCAGTGGACCGTGAAATATAGGCCAAGGGCCCTGGGTTAAGGTGCGTGCTTGAAGGGTATGTCAAGGACAATTACTACTCGCAACTATCTCTGATGTCGATAAAACCAAACTTCGACGTAAATGTTGACAAAACTTCGACGTAAAAATTTTCAAAGTCAGTGGACCGTGAAATATAGGTCAAGGGCACCGGGTTAAGGTGCGTGCTTGAAGGGTGTGTCAGGGACAATTACTATGCAAGGTTTCAGACTCGCAGCTATCTCTTATGTCGAGAAAACTAAACTTCGACGTAAATGTTGACGGACGAACGGACGAACGAACGGACGAACGAACGAACGAACGTACGGACGGACGGAAATTTGAACTCCTATATCGCACCCTGCTATAAGCAGGTGCGATAAAAATATTCAGGTACCACCAAAACCCCTTTATGGAGACTGGTCCTTTCGTACCAGACCCTCGGGTGCAAGGAGAGGGAGTGTCAGTGAGGGTCCCATGCACAGATTCAGAAATATTTTTCACTCGGTACTCATTAAAATTACTCATTGCGCATTTTTCTTGACAGCACAGGTAAAAATGTACGTCTGAAACAGGTTTACATATTTTGTTCTTGCTCACAGTGAACTAGCGCACTATGTTAAGACTACATAAGGTCCCTCCAGGTGGACTCCCTGCACCTGAAAGTAATGGGCATTGCTTACCCCATCTCCCTAAAAAGTATTTGCACATGCTCAAAACTCCCCACCCCCACCTATAAAGTGCTTGCTCTGTAACTTCCCACAAATTATCACAAATGCACTATCTAGCTCATGAACTAGCCATTATCCCCCCTTTCCCCAAATGCCTGGTAGGGATTCAACTATGTTTGTTGCAATATTGCTACATATAGCATAGATCATCTTTTCTGAAACGGGAGGGGAGTAACAAACTACTTAGTCCGGCACGAATATGGCATATTTTCGATGGACCTGGAAGTCGGGTATAAAGTTTTTCTCTTGATGGATTCTTGTAGGTAAGACATTGCCATTCAAGATTCTGGATGATGACAGCTTGTCATCATTGAGCATTTTGAGAAATTCAAGATGGCGTCCAAGATGTCTAAAATGATGAAAATACATATGGTCTGCTATACAGTTTGTCCATAAAATGAATGAAAATGCTATGTTGCCTCACAACTTTATTAGGTATAAATTCAGCTGTCTTCAGTTAATGATTTCTGGTTTGAAAACCAAGGATGACATCCAAGATGGCTGCCAAAATAAGCTGTTTGAAGATTTTAATTGTTTAACCATATATTTATACTGTATAAATATTTGTGCTTCTTAGGGATTAGACACCGACATTAAAGAATTAAAATTATGAACTCATGACATCATTGAGCCTTGTCAGAAATTCAAGATGGCATCCAAAATGTCTACCAGATACAGATTTCCAACTTTAGAGTCAATTACACGGATCTGAAAGTGAATGTTTGTTTGAATGTTTGTTTGCATCTTGATCAAATCTTGAAGGGAAGTTATAGTCCATTGAAGCTTATATATTTTTGCAAGCTGTAAAATTATCATACTTAAGATGGCATCCAAAATGACCACCAGAAAAACAACTCCACAATTTCTTCTCTTTTTGTATATAATTTTGTAAAATAGACACAAAATACCACATGATTCACCTAAGCATATTCTTTGTTGTATATATTTTATTAATGGCTTTGAACTATCTTTGGAGCTATTAAAAGTGCAGATTTAACACAATGCAGTGCTGTTATTCTATTAAAATATAATTTCAGTTTATTTTACACATATTATGAAAAGGGTCCATACTAAATGGCCACAGTGTTAAAAAGGTGATGAAAATAGCATTGTCATTCATTCATAGATTCATCAGCGGCATGATAAATGTATATCATCAAATTGGTATTTATAAGATGTATAATAGTATAAATGAAGTCACGTTCGCTTGAACTGAATACCAATATAACCAGATGCATTTCCTCCACACAAATAAAGCCAAGAAACTAGCTAATATATTAAGTACATAGTGGAGACTTTGGTACAGTTTTTTTCTTATAGGTCGTAATGGGTATGACTTGCTATATACTCTAGCTTAGCTACTTTTACTGAAAGTATATTGATTTATATAGCTTCAGAACAAATGGACAGGGTTCAGATCTAGAAGATATATACTGTCAAAAATCAACAGCATTGATGATAAGAATGCCACTGACGATTTTACAACTGCAATGGAAGACAAATAATTACAACACACAGTGTAGGTCATGTGTACAACTGGTGCTTTAGCCAAAGCCTTTCATATCTAAGTATCTATATCTGCAGATATCGGTGTTACAGGAAACACACTTAAATGCAAAATATCTACGAAAATTTTAATGAACTACAGGTAGCATACTGTACAATATATATCAATGTCCTGGGGAAATTACCATTTACAGATTCACACCATGCTGTCTAATAAAGGTGCAGAAATACACACCTTAGTGATAGCCGTGACATAAATATTGTCAAAGTCAACAGAGCATGAAAATCTGATCAAGTGGTATACCAGGTTAAGGTACACGCTTTAGAATTATATCAATGACAATTAACAGACATGATTACACAATCCTAGGAAAATTGTTACATCCAAAAAGTTGAGCTCTTATATCAATGCTGTAAGCAGATGCAATAAAACCACAATTATGCAGCTAATGACGCAGTCTAAAAACCATTTATCTCACCGTGTTGTATTATTTATTTCCTAAAAGCCTAAGCCTAACCACAGCGCTATGCGGCGCTATGACTTTCACTTCAGAAATGCTATTGATTTGATTTAAGAAGGTGGTCTGGTGGTCATCAAGAGGTACAGTTAAAAGTAGGCAACAACCAGGGAAAGGAATTCCTACTCCAAAAACGAGGTGAAAAAAAACTAAATTAACAATCAAATACTTATACTAAGAAAACATATTGTAAGCCGAACGGACAGCCATTTTCCACAATAGGTGGCCACTCAGCAACCCAAACTTGACTAAAAATATGAAAACACAAATAAGGTGATAACAGCACAAGAATTCAACACCCACAAGACATAAATCAATAAGAACCAATAAGAAAGTTTGGTCTCATTTGTCAGCCACCATAATGACTCTTGCAACATATTTGGCAGATCTGATTTTAAAACATGCTGACGTATGGGCATGACTGACAATTTCACTTATTTAGGAGGTCAAAGTATGGAAGCGTGCAATAGTAACCAACCCTTATAGAACATGAGCATTAATTAAATCAGGTGTTATTTCAGCATTCTTTCATACCAAGTCTGTCGGCTTATGACAGTTCTTGCTTTCAAACCATACCCAGGAATCGTAAGGTGTTGAGATTTAAAGTAACAAAAACTTACATCAGTGTCATCTGCAACAAATGGAACTCCTTTTAGATTTTCATGAAGTACAAAAGTGACTATCTGGTATACAAGGATATTATTTATCTGTCTGCTTTTAAGTGTGTTTATGTCAGTACTTTCAATTGAAACACATGTTTACACATTTTAAATGTTTACTTATTTTGCCTGTATCAACTAGTTTGTGGATATCATTGCTTCCTTTATAAAATTAAGCATCTTAAGTAAGACCATAGCCTAACGATTTAATAAGCTGTTGTTTGTTCTCAGTAACAGCAAATCACAGTAAACAGACAGACGGTGTGAGCGCCATCTATACAGTGAAATTCTTGTTAATTTTTCATTAATATTCCTACGAATTAAACGTGTTTGATGGTGCATTAAAATCAGAAATAGACAAAATGTTCAACAGTGTATGTATTATGAAAATGTTTGTAATATGTAAGTGATCTGACAGCCATCTTAGATTCCATATTGTACTCACGCCTGGTTAGATATGTCAATATGTACTTAATAGTAGGATAAAATAGCATTTTTCATTCTGTTAGAGAAAAACTATAAAACATTGCGTAAAATTATTTTCAGATGTCATCTTGATTTTCTCAAATTGTTTAATGCTGACAGGGTGTCAGAAGTTGGATTATTTATTGACAAGGTCTTATATGCATGGATTTATAAAGAAAACAAAACTTAATATTTCATTTTCAGGCCTAATTAATCAAAATATATATGCATAGGAAGTTCAAATAGGTATATATTGTGCAGAGATTTGTATTCGTCAAGAAATCTTATCTTGGCGGCCATCTTGGATGTCATTTTTGATCCTTAAACCAGGGAACAATAACTTATGTCATATATAATAATACCAGATACTGTTGTGAAGAAACATAGTATTTTTATTCATTTTAACGGGCACATTGTACAATAGTATATGTATTTTCATTATTTTCTGACATCTTGGACGCCATCTTGAATTTCTCAAAACGCTCAATGATGACAGGCTGTCATCATCCAGAATCATTAATGGCAATGTCTAAACTACACGAATCTGTAAAGAAAAAAACTTTATACCACAATTCCAGGTCAAACTGATTTTGTGCCGGACTAACTGTATGAAGGACCACAAGCAATAGTCATATTCCAGAAAAGATTTCCAGTTCAAAAGCAAGGTGAAGAAACATTTACATTGGAGCCGCGACGCGAGAAAACCGGTCTTCGGGGTTTCCGACCAGGTCCGACACAAACCGGCCTGTACAAGCTCAGAAAAGAGCTAGCAGCTTGAAATTTCGGATTTAAGTAGAAGAGGAATTGTACTATCCAAGTAGCGAAAACAAAGGCGCTGATCAGCTTTGCGGTTACCGCGAAGCTGATCTGCGGCTTTGTTTTCGCATAGGCAAAAATCTGGTTTTCTCACGATGCGGCTCATAAACAACGAGCAAGAATATCGGGGGCTTTACTTGCTGCATTATGGAGAACATGTATAGGGTTATACACTTTTCAACATATTTGCATACACATGTAGATCGATATAAAAAAAATCAAATATTTTATTCAAATTGATACTAAAGCTGTCAATTCACAGCACAAAATGTTAAAAATTAAACATCATTTTCATTCTGCAAAAGTGTCCGCCATAAGAAATATCATTTTTGGTCTAAAGATCCGCCGTAGTTAGCATCATTTTTCAAAAACACCTCTTGTACGTAAGTAGTATCCAGGCAATGAACTCATTGACGTACGTTGCTTCCCAAATGATCAAACCTAGGCCTGTTAACACCATATTGTGCAAAAGTTGGCTCTAATACAGGATTGTTGTTTGGTGGTATGAAACAAGGAATGATTTCGGTTTACTAGTATATTGAAACTTTGATAATGACAAACGATGATGACGGATTTGAGCAATTAGCAAACATAATCAATTTTCGTGTTTCTGGTGGCATATTCCTTCAATGAAATTCATAATTTCTGACACAAGGTAAGGTTTTTTAACAAACTACTTATGGCAAAAACTGAAGGTATCCTTACATTGTTTTCCCACAAAGGCAAGGCCCAGACATCTGTAAAATTGAATTAACGGTCAACTTACCGTTCTCCATTTCCCCCTACCTTCGTGAAATGTTGCATCAACCTGTGCCGTAACAAATATGGTTGCATCAGCGGTATACAAGGTGTAGATGATATCTTCAACTGTTTCATGTTCTAGTACATACCAAGTTTAAAGGCAGCATGAGGGCAAAACTGTAAGCTCTAGATGATATCTTCAACTGTTTCATGTTGATATCATTCAACAAATACAGAAGATGATCCAGCGATTCCTGGGAATTCTGTGAAATAAATAAAATGAGCCATGATGTGAGAAAACTAGTCTTTGGGGTTTTCGACCAGGCCTGACACAAACCAGCCTGTACAATTGCAGAAACAGGCAAGAAAGAAGCTTGAAATTTTGGCTTTAAATAGAGGGGGAATTGCATCTGTATAGCAAAAACAAAAGTATTGATCAGCGAAGCAGGTTTTCTCATGCCGCGGCTCAAATATGGGTCACATCATGAGAAAACAAAATTTCTGCATATATGCGAAAACAAAGATGCAAATCAATTGTGCAGTAACCACAAAGCTGATCAGTGCCTTTGTTATCGCTTCACAGAAAGTACAATCATTTGAGCCGCCTCATGGGAAAACCAACAATATGCCTAGGCGAAAACAAAGACGCAGATCAGCTTCGTGGTAACCGCGAAGCTGATCAGCGCCTTTGTTTTCGCTATACTGATAGTACACTTCCTCTTCTTCCTAAATCCGAAATTTCAAGCTTCTAGCTCTTTTCTGTGACTGCGCAGGTCGGTTTGTGTTGGACCTGTTCGGAAACCACATTGTTGGTTTTCCCACGAGGCGGCTCATTTTTCTTCTTACATCTGAAATTTAAAGCTTCCAGCTTTCTTCTGTTGCTGTACATTGTGGTTTCTGTCAGACCTGATCAAAATAGCCGCGACACGAGAAAACCAGTCATCAGGGTTTCCAACCAGGTATGACACAAACTGGCCTGTACAGTCTCAGAAGAAGATTAGATTTAAAAAAAAAAAAAAAAAAAGAGGGATTTACTATCTGTGCAGCGAAAAACAAAGGCTCTGATCAGCGGTGCAGTTACTGCACCATTGATCTGCGTCTTTGTTTTAGCATAGACAAACATCTGCTTTTCTCATGACCCGGCTCATATAATGATGAGTTAGATGTGGATAGTCCAGTTCATCAGGAAAACATGTCTGTGCAATGAATACCCCCTTAAACCCCACTTTTATATAGTAAAACTGGGGTATGCAGGGGTATACCTATTTTTCTTATTTTTGCTCCAAAACATAGATTGTGGGTACTCGTTAGAACTGCCTCGGCGAGGCGGTTCTAACGTGTACTCACAATCTATGTTTTGAGCAAAAATAAGAAAAATATCAAACATTTTCCTCTGAAAATTATCGATTTTTGACCTGAAAAAATTACTGTATATCATATGGGCATGTTTTCGTAATGTTATTCTCGGACATGCTTTAATGTTTTGAGCATAGAATTTTCAAATCTGAAAATAAATAAAGTGACAGATAAATACAACAAACAGTCATACAGAAGATGATCCAAGGATTTTTGTGAATTATGGATGAAAATAAACAATAAAATGAGCCACATCATGAGAAAAACTGGCTTTTTGCAAAAGTGAGAACAGATGCAGATCAGTAACAGCACAGCTGTTAAGCAGCTTTGTTTTTCAGTAAACATTTGAGCCGCCTCATGAGAAAACTAACAATGTGGTTTTCGAACAGGTCCGTCACAAACCGGTCTATGTAGTCACAGACAATGGCTAGAAATTTGGATTTAGTTACTGTGAAGCTGATTTGCGCCTTTGGTTTCAAATATGCAGATTGTTGGTTTTCTCATGAGGCAGCTCATTTCATCTCCTACTTACATCCAAACTTTCAAGCTTCTAACGCTTTTCTGTGACTGTTTTCTGTGTCAAACCATGTCGGAAACCCAGGAAGACAGGTTTTATTGTGTCACTTCTAAAATGTGGTACAGGCTAATAGTCCAGGATGTCCACAATTTGAGCAAAGCGAAATTCCCTGACAATTCCCTGACTTTTTCCCAACTCGAATCTAATTTCCCTGAATCAAGTTTGTGTATTTTACATGTAATATTCTCGCATCTGAGGAGGCGTAGAGTGCACTTTCCAAAGGAGATTAGCAACCAGAGGACCAATGGTCCTATAAACGCTCACCTGAGACCTGAGATATATATATATTGTATTAATAAACTTGTTTGACTAGAATGGTAATAAACATGTATATACTTGTAACCCTAGGGCAGGGTCAGAATATCCCCTGGAGTCAATATTTTTTTCAAATGATAAAAATTCAGACCATTTGCCAACTTACTGCAAGTTTTGCCCTTCAAATGAATTTTAACAATTTTCCCCTTTCAAATGCATGGGCGACCTAAGTTGACCTTACCGTAAAATAGGTCATGTCATCCCAGGATCATGATTTATGAAAACTTTGTGGAGCTCCATTCCTTGATGCTTCATGCCAAGTTTCAAAATCATAGGCCTTCGGGTTCTGAAGAAGAGTTTTAAAGGTTTTTGTTATTTATAGCCATGGTGGCCATCTTGGTCATGTGACCTTGCCCATTTATACAAACCTTCATTCCCCCTTCACATGCTCCACATGAAGTTTGGCTTTGATTGGCCATGCGGTTTCCGGAAAGATGTTTGAATATTTTGGTCATATACATGTATATAGCCCCGGGCAGGGGCAGACAACCCCCTGGGCATAAAATATTATCATAAGCATAAATCTTCTGTCCATTTGCTCTTTCATAGCAAGTAATCTAACAAAAATGACATTTTCCTATTTTTTCCCATTCAAAATGCATGGGTAACCTAAGTTGACCTTGCCGTAAAATAGGTCAAAGTCATCCCAGGGTCATGATTTATACAAACTTTGTAGAGTTTCATTCTCAGATGCTTCATGCCAAGTTTCAAAATCACAGACCTTCTGTTTCTGAAAAAGAAAAGTTTTTAAGGCTTTTGCTATTTACAGCCATGGCGGCCATCTTGGTCATGCGACCTTGACCATTTATACAAACTTTTATTCCCTCTTCCTAAGGATGCTCCACGTACAGTTCGGCTTTGATTGGCCAATTGGTTCCATAGAAGATGTATGAATGGTCATATACATGTATATAGCCCCGGGGCAGGGGCAGACAACCCTTTGGACCCAAAATATTTTCATAAGCATAAATCTTCTGTCCATTTGCTCATTTTTTCCCCCATTCAAATGCATTGGCGACCTAAGTTGACCTTGCCGTAAAATAGGTCAAGGTCATCCAAGGGTCATGATTTATATAAACTTTGTAGAGCTGCATTGCCTGATGCTTCATGCAAACTTTCAAAATCATAGGCCTTCTGGTTCTGGAGAAGAAGATTTTTAAAGGTTTTTGCTATTTATAGCCATGGTGGCCATCTTGGTCACGTGACCTGGACCATTTATATTAACTTTCGTTCCCCCTTCCTAAGGATGCTCCACATGAAGTTTGGCTTTGATTGGCCTAGTGGTTTCAAAGGAGAAGATCTTTGAAATTGAGACGGACGCCAGAGCATGGGTATACTATGAGCTCACCTGTGAGCCTTCGGCTCAGGTGAGCTAATAATAATGAAAACATAATAAATACTCTTGTTGTTATTCAATTTGTTATTCAATTCATGTTATATAATCCAAACATTATAAAAATGCTTTAGCCATTATTTTTTATATCTTTTGCAATTCGTAAACCCGTCTTTCAAAATTCCCTGACTTTTCTCAGACTTCTGGCTGAAAATCCAAATGACTGATGTCAAAATTCCCTGACAATTCCCTGACCTTGAAAATTCTCCTTTTTCCCTGACTTTTTTTCTGACCGTGGACACCTTGTACTAGGAAACCCTGCTCAACACTTTAAAAGTTTGGTGGCAGTGTTCATGTTTTACACCCAACTAAACAGCTAAAGTCACACTGAGATGGCTTAAACACTATGCCATGGGGGCTAGTTTTTAAGTTTGGGGTATTGAAATTTGAGCCACCACATGAGAAAACCAACAATTTGCACAGGTGAAAACAAAGCCACAGATCAGCTGTGCAATAACTCCACAGCTGATCAGCACCATTCTTTTCGCTGCAGGAATATTACAATCCTTCTTCTTAATTCCGAAATTTCAAGCTTCGAGCCTGCTTCTGTGACTGTACATGTCGGTTTTTGTCAGACTTGGTTGGAACCCAAATTGTTGGTTTTCTCACACACAGGCCCATTTGATTTTTTCATAAGCAAAGTCACACAAATCAAACAGTATTGAGCAACAAGATACAAGATACAAAGTAATGGTGGTTAAGGATATGTAATTATTTTGCTTTCAGAGGACATTTCCATTCAAACTTGCCATATAAACATGTGTAAAGCATTTCTTTGTTTTTTTGCTTTGCATCCACAGTCAACAGCTAAGGTCATGGTCAGATTGTCAATAATCGGAGCCACATTGCTCCTGGGCAAACCTCAAACAGGCAGGTTACCCGTATACAGTGCATATTTCTCTCAACAAAAGCTGACAAAGTCTCTTTATGAGAAGATGCAGTAGAAATACTTTCATGACCATGAAAGAAATTTTGACTGAGGGTCGATTATGGGTCTGCCTCTGCACAAATCATACATGCACTGATCGAGCTATAGCGCACAGGTTAATAAAGTGACTTTTCATTACAATAAGAGCTGTCGCAGGACAGCGTAGCTCGCCTGGCTTGTGCTTTGCCACTAAACCTATCAAAATCTATGACCCATGACCTTGACCTCGAGGTCGCTCAGGTGGGTTGTGATGGTACAGCATAAAATTTCAGACCAATATCCACAAACATGCAAAGTTTCAACTTGATCCATCAACATAGAGATATATAGACTTCAAAAATCTTTAACCCAAAACTTTAACCAAAAATTTCTAAGGCCATGACCTTGACCTCAAGTTCACCCAGGGTGGGTCATAATGGTACAGCATAAAACTTCAGACCAATATCTACCAACATGCAAAGTATCAACTTGATCCATCTACATGTTCAAGAGATATAGACTTCTAAAAACTTTAACCGAAAACTTTAACAAAAAAATTCTAAGTCTGTGACCTTGACCTCAAGGTCACCCAGGGTGGGGCATGATGGTACTGCATAAAACTTCAGACCAATATCTACCAACATGCAAAGTATCAACTTGATCCATCAACATGTTCAAGAGATATAGACTTCTAAAAACTTTAATGAAAAAGTCACTAGAGCACGAAATATAGGTCAAGGTCACTAGATCCATGTGGGTGCAAAGTCGGGACATCAAGGAGAAGCCATATGCAAGGTTTGATGGTTGTAGGCTTTATAGATGATGAGATATTAAGGGTTGGCTTAAAAAAATGACAAAGTCACTGGAGCATGAAATATAGGTCAAGGTCAGTAGGTCAATGTGGGTGCCGAGTCGGGACATCGAGGAGAAGCCATATGCAAGGTTTGATGGTTGTAGGCTTTATAGTTGATGAGACATTAAGGGTTGGCTTCAAAAATGACAAAGTCACTGGAGCATGAAATATAGGTCAAGGTCAGTAGGTCAATGTGGATGCCGAGTCGGGACATTGAGGAGAAGCCATATGCAAGGTTTGATGGTTGTAGGCTTTATAGTTGATGAGATGTTAAGGGTTGGCTTCAAAAATGACAAAGTCACTAGAGCATGAAATATAGGTCAAGGTCACTAGGTGAATGTGGGTGCCAAGTCAGGAAATCGAGGAGAAGTCATATGCAAGGTTTGATGGTTGTAGGCTTTATAGTTGATGAGATATTAAGAGTTGGCTTCAAAAATGACAAAGTCACTAGAGCACGAAATATAGGTCAAGGTCATTAGATCAATGTGGGTGCAAAGTCGGGACATCGAGGAGAAGCCATATGCAAGGTTTGATGGTTGTAGGCTTTATAGTTGATGAGATATTAAGGGTTGGCTTAAAAAATGACAAAGTCACTGGAGCATGAAATATAGGTCAAGGTCAGTAGGTCAATGTGGGTGCCGAGTCGGGACATTGAGGAGAAGCCATATGCAAGGTTTGATGGTTGTAGGCTTTATAGTTGATGAGACATTAAGGGTTGGCTTAAAAAATGACAAAGTCACTGGAGCATGAAATATAGGTCAAGGTCAGTAGGTCAATGTGGATGCCGAGTCGGGGCATCGAGGAGAAGCCTTATGTAAGGTTTGACAGTTCTAGGCTTTACAGTTGATGAGAAACTAACACAGCATCTGTGCATTACACAAAGGTGTTCTAGATATTGACCTCTAGCCCCGCCCCCAGGCATGACCCCACGGGTCCCTTCGCACTAAATCGCAGAGGACCCTCATATGCAGCAATGTTCCAAATATGAATGATTTCTGGTCAGTGACTATCAAGATATAACAATTTTAAAAACTTTGACCGAAAGTGTGACGCGGACGTGGACGCGGACGTACACGTAAACCGCGGACGACCGAGGTGACAACAATAGCTCTGTGCACTTCGTGCAGGCGAGCTAAAAATGTGACTTTTCATTACGAAAACATGCACTATATAGAGAATTCCTTTAGCTGTAAATATGAAAATTTCACTGGAAAAATTGAGATATTTTTAATATTTTTGCTCAAAACATATAGTGTGGGTACACGTCAGAACCGCCTTGGAGAGATGGTTCTAACGAGTACCCACAGTGACAATATATGTTTTGGATCAAAAATAAGAAAAGTAGGTATACCCCTGTAAACCCCAGTTCAACTATATTAAAGTGGGGTATGAGGGGGTATATATTTCACGGACTTGTTACCCTGTGTATATTTTCTGTTATAACAAATGTGCCGCTACGTGAGAAAATCGATCTTCAGGGTTTCCAACCAGGTCTGACACAAACCGGCCTGTACAGTCACAGAAGAAAGCTAGAAGCTTGAAATTTCAGATTTAAGAAGAAGAGGAATTGTACATTGTAGCGAAAACAAAGGCTCTGATCAGCTTCGCAGTGACTGCGAAGCTGATCTGCGCCTTTGTTCTCCCATAGGCAAAAATCCCTTTTTCTCATGACGAGGCTCAATTAGTATAAAAGACTTTTTCATCTAAAGTTGGTCAGATAGTCTTAATATTTTTTTTATTTTTTTTATTCAGTTAAACATCCCTTTCAAAATCATTTCAGCTCATATGAGATGGGCCAATCAGTAGATGGGGCGAAAATGGGAGGACCCCGGGAAAAACCACCTGACACCCCCGCAAGCAGAACTTGGCTTGTCTCACGCGGCCAGAGCAGGGCTCGAACCCATACCAGACACAGCGGTGAGATGATCGAGTGATTAAGAAACAGAGCTCTTAACAGGTCGGCCACGGGGGCCGCCGTCTTAATATTTTGTCTTATGCACTGTAACATGCTATGTCTTTGCTACAAGAAAACAGCATAACTATACAGTCCCTCTGGTTCCATTACAAAAAGCATCTATGCAATATACAGAGATTTTTTCAGCTGTAAAAATTGAAATTCTCATTGGAAAAAAATGACATTTTTTATGTATTTATGTTTTAGGGGTATATCAAATGGTAGAAAAATTGGCACAGCCCTGTACACCCAAGTTTTGCTACATAAAATTGGGGTTCAAGCGGGTGAATAAAGTGACTTTTCATTACGAAAACATGTGACTTTCATTACGAAAACATGCCCATGCAGTATATAGAGAATTCCTTTAGCTGTAAATATGAAAATTTCACTGGAAAAATTGAGATATCTTTAATATTTTTGCTCAAAACATATATTGTGGGTACACGTCAGAATCGCCTTGGAGAGATGGTTCTAACGAGTACCCACAATGTACAATGTACAATTCCTCTTCTTCTGAAATTTCAAGCTTCTAGCTTTCTTCTGTGATTGTACAGGCCGGTTTGTGTCATGGGCATAATTTCCTGATGAGCTGGTATAGGTATCAGAAGGTGTTATATATGATCAGAAAACACCATCGTAAGAGCTGCATCGCGAGAAAAACCAGATTTTTGCCTATGCGAAAACAAAGGCGCAGATCAGCTTCGCAGTAACTGCAAAGCTGATCAGCGCCATTGTTTTCGCTACACGGAAAGTACAATTTCTCTCCTTCTTAAATCCGAAATTTCAAGCTTCTAGCCTACTTCTCTGATTGTACAGGTTGGTTTGTGCCAGACCTGGTCCGAAACCCCTAAGACCATTTTTCTCGCATCGTGGCTCATATGTCTCTTACCATTTGATACAAAGCAGCAAACACCAGGGTCAAAAGATTTAAAGAATCTTGTTTAAACCATTCTCGTGCATGTGGAAACATAGAAATTATATCGTCATAACGCTCCGCTCTGTACAACATGTTCATCATCAGCTGGAAACACACAATCTTTCTGAACCATGGTGCTACAGTGACATGCTGAAACAACAAAGTACAAGCTTAGAGTCATCAAAGGGTCAGTTATGATTAACGCTTTAGATGTATAAATAGTAATTACATATTTATAATCATTTGCGGCACATTAACAAAGCAATTTGTCCACAAAGTTTCTCCTCGTTTCATAAGAAAAAAAAAATCACTTTCAAAATCTATCACGCGTTTTTGAAGAGTTGGCCATTTGTACATGTACATTTAAAAATATAAGGTTATCAGTAAATTAAGAAATGAAAGCACAGGTCTTATTATGCCAAATGGTCAAAATAACAAAGACATGTTTGGGGTAGGGGTTGGGACTTTACCTCTCCAATGAAAAATAGTGAATATGCTAGATCTACTTTATCCATGACGTGCAGGAGTCTGAGTAACTGTGGTCCAAAGTTGCTGGAAGCCTGTAAAGGGTCTGTTTTCAAATATTCTCCATGTCTGTAAAAATATATGCATCATTACTACACCCTGTAAGTATTCAACGTCATATACCCTGAGTATCTAAGCCACGTCATGAGAAAACCAGATTTTTGCCTATGCGAAAAAAAGGTGCAGATCAGCTTTGCAGTAACTGCCAAGCTGATCAGCCCCTTTGTTTTCACTTCACGGATAGAATTTCTTTTCTTCTTAAATCCGAAATTTCAAGCTTCTATCCTGCTTCTGTGACTGTTCAGGTCAGTCAGACCTGGTCGGAAACCCTGAAGACCGGCTTTCTCGTTTCGCAGCTCATCTTACTTCTTTATTAGTCTGGTGAGTAGATCTACGTGCTCATCTGTTTCAGCTAGCTCAATCAATGTTGGACTTACAAAATCTTACTTCTTTATCAGTCTAGTGAGTAGATCCACATGCTCATGTGTTTCACCTAGCTCAATCAATGTTGGACTTACAATATCTTACTTCTTTATCAGTCTGGTGAGAAGATCCACATGCTCATCTGTTTCAGCTAGCTCAATCAATGTTGGACTTACAATATCTTACTTCTTTATCAGTCTGGTGAGTAGATCCACATGCTCATCTGTTTCAGCTAGCTCAATCAATGATGGACTTACAATATCTTACTTCTTTATCAGTCTAGTGAGTAGATCCACATGCTCATCTGTTTCAGCTAGCTCAATCAATGATGGACTTACAATATCTTACTTCTTTATCAGTCTGGTGAGTAGATCCACATGCTCATCTGTTTCAGCTAGCTCAATCAATGCTGGACTTACAATATCTTACTTCTTTATCAGTCTGGTGAGTAGATCTACGTGCTCATCTGTTTCAGCTAGCTCAATCAATGATGGACTTACAATATCTTACTTCTTTATCAGTCTGTTGAGTAGATCCACATGCTCATCTGTTTCAGCTAGCTCAATCAATGTTGGACTTACAATATCTTACTTCATTATCAGTCTGTTGAGTAGATCCACATGCTCATCTGTTTCAGCTAGCTCAATCAATTTTGGACTTACAATATCTTACTTCTTTATCAGTCTAGTGAGTAGATCCACATGCTCATCTGTTTCAGCTAGCTCAATCAATGATGGACTTACAATATCACTTCTTTATCAGTCTAGTGAGTAGATCCACATGCTCATCTGTTTCAGCTAGCTCAATCAATGATGGACTTACAATATCTTACTTCTTTATCAGTCTAGTGAGTAGATCCACATGCTCATCTGTTTCAGCTAGCTCAATCAACGACATAGTGTCACAATATCTTACTTCTTTATGAGTCTGGTAAGAAGATCCAGATGCTCATCTGTTTCAGCTAGCTCAATCAAAGACATAATGTCACAGGCAAATATTTTTTGACCAGATTTATTCACTTCCTCCTCCAATCTGGTGATGAATTTCTCTGGAATGATAGCAGCAATGGCATGAGTAAACTGGGGCCTGTTGTTCAAAATTAACTATGTCGTTAGTTAACAATTCGTTAAAATTTCAATTGGCGATATTACAAATACACTGTTGTTTTTTTGTTGAAAAAATGACTGTATTCGCTTTTGAAGTCGATATGTAATTAACAAATAGAGGGCTTAATGACAGCTTTAAGCTAACAAAGTTTTGAACAACTAGGTCCTGGGCCCTGTTGCATAAACTCAATTAACTCTTAATTGCAGGTTAAAGTCCCAGTTAACTTAATGGCAGCTTTATTCCTGCTGCATTAATTATTGTCTATGAAAATCAACACTTGTGTATTCTTAACCCTGTCATTAGCTAATGTAACTCCGGAGGTACTTTAAAATTGTTTTATGCAGCAGAAAATTAATGCCATCTTTACTAAGAGAGTTCTTGAACTTAATGGCAGCGGGTTTAATGACAGCTTATGTTCATGCAACAGGGCCCTGTTCTTCAAGGTTTCTGACAAGGTCTGACACAAACCCGCCTGTACAGACACTGAAGAATGCTAGAAGCTTGAAATTTTAGATTTAAGAAGGAAAGGTATTGTATTTCTAGCTAAGTGAAAACAAGGTAACTGCACAGCTGACCTGGATCTTTGCATGTGTAAAGCTGGTTTTCTCTTGATGCGGCTTGTATCATGATTAGGGAGTATCTGATGATGATTGAGCCTCTGCAAGAGAAAACCAACAATGTGGGGTTCCGTACAGGTCCGGCACAAACCGAGCAGTACTGTCACAGAAGAAGGCTAAAAGCTTAAACTTTCGGATTCAAGGAGAAGAGGGATTGTACTACATGTATTTGTATAGCGAACTCAAGGTGATGATCAGCTTAACAACAGTTACTGCACAGCTGATCTGTGTCTTTGTTTTTGAATTTGCAAACTGCAGGTTTTCTCATGCAAAGGCTGAAATGATATTTAAGTTTTAATTTTGAACATTGCTATTAAACCTTTGTGGTGAGTGCTCATTAGAACCCCCTTGCTTGCATTACGAAAACTTGCCCATGCAATATACAGAGAATTTTTTCAGCATTAAAAATTGAAGACATCATTGGAAAAAATTTGGTTAATTTTAATGTTTGTTCAAAACATTGATTGTGGGTACATGTTAGAACCGCCTCGCTGAGGCGCTTCTAACAAGTACCCACAATCTATGTTTTGGAAAAAAATAAGAAAAATAGGTATAGCCCTGCAAACCCCAGTCTTTTTATACATATATATAAAAGTGGGGTTTAAGGGGGTATACATTTCACAGACATATTTTCCTGATGGCTATGGTGCTGTCTTATTCCCTGGGGCTGGGATTAATTTCTGGTAAATTTCCCTATATCTCAACCATCCTCTGATAAGTGCATAAATATGCCATCCTCCTATAAATATTATTTTACCGTGGTGATTAACTCCTAACTTAGTTTAAACTTTATTTCTATTGTATAACATATGATAATGACAAACATGATGACAACAATACAGATTTTACATACAATAAGGATTCAGAAGTAAGTCAGTTAAGACTTTTGTGATCCGTTTCCCGATGTGACACTTAGAAACTGCACTAATTATTAGACTCGTGAGACAATCGTATATACACACTGATGGATGTGATACCAGAAATAAAGTATTTTATGCTGGACAGAAGAAGCATACTGTCAGCAATATACGACAAGTTAACTTAGTGCTAAGAGGTTAATGCATTCTTTTTACTGAATAGTTAATTTTAGAAAGCGTAAAATGTCTAACCAAGCTTCTTCTCACCTTTATGAGAAATGTTTGAAAAAAAAAAAAATGATAATAATCCAATTCATAGCCAAACTGGGAAAGTTTTCATTTTAAATTGGAATTTTTCTTCTTTTTTGGAAGATTTCATAACAATTGGGAATTTTTTAAAGCCATTTGAGAAACCAGACCCAGTTTTATATAGAGAAAAAGCCCAGCTAACATTTGAGCCGCCTCGTGAGAAAACCAACAATCTGCACATGCGAAAACAAAGGCGCAGATCAGCTTCGCGGTAACCGCGAAGCTGATCAGCGTCTTTGTTTTCGCCACACGGATAGTACAATTCCTCTACTTTCTAAATCTAAAATTTCCAGTCTCTAGCCATCTTCTGTGTGTGCACAGACCGGTTTGTGTCGGACCTGTTCCTAAACCACATTGTTGGTTTTCCCACGAGGCGGCTCATTTATAATGAAATTCTAGCATACCTTTATAGTTGCCGATATTGTCCTTGACCTCTAACTGCCTCCTCTGAAACGATGATATGCCAAGGTAGTATGGGGAGAACAGGGAGGAGCCATCTGAAATACACATATCATTACGAAAACGTGCCCATGAAATATAATGATTTTTCTTCATTTGAAAAAAAAAAATGAACATTTTCTGTAGATTTTTTTTTATTTTTGCTCAAAACATAGATTATGGGTACAAGTTAGAACCACCATGCCAAGGTGGTTCCAACCAGAACCCACAATCTATGTTTTGGAGCAAAAAAAAAAAAGAAAAATAGGTATACCCCTGGATACCCCAGTTTTACTATATAAAAGTGGGGTTTATGGTGGTATACATTTAACAGACATGTCATCCTGATGAAAGGGATTTTCATAAATAACATAAGAGCTTCTTAATGACTACATTCGATAATAAAGCATTGTAATATGAATTATGCTATTGTGTTTTTGCATCATTTGACCACCTTATCATAAAGTATGGTTTAGGTTGGATCAACAAGTGCAAAGTTACAGCCTTTTAAAGAGCGCAATAATCATGAATGCTGGGAACCCAAAATAGGTTTGCATGACATCAGCGACGTCACTTTATTTAGTGATGAACAGTGTGTTAGAGGGAATTAATTTATTTTCAAAGTGTTCCTATCAAGTATGCAATGCCTCAGTATAAGGTGGCTGACAGATTGTGAACCTTAGCACCTCCGAAATTATGTTGCAGGTCGCAATATTCATACTCTTGTACAGATCTTAAACTCCCAGACATTTTCTTAGCTTAAAACGAACGTTAACACCATCAAGTTAAATGAGACCAGATAGAGATGTACTGCATAGAGTATTATTCTTTCAAAGCTCATCGGTAGACTGCAAACTCAGTAGCTGTAGCAATGTTGTTATGCAGCATTCATACAATTTTTTCTCTTTCCATAATGTGTAAACTTTATCATAGAATATGAAACAGAAATTTCTTAAATCTGACAGAGTATTGTTTAACATTTAGCGACATTTTAATGAACTCCTACGTACATGTATGTAGTAACATGAAAAAATACTGACATCTTAATGCTTTATTAGTAGCAAATCATAGGCAATTCCAAAAGTCACTTTAAATATTTCCAACCAGATGTGCACCGTCAGTTTTACTTCATTCTCGTGGACGTTCGGAAGCGACGCCACCGTTTTTACCCCAGCTTTTATTTTGTACACTTAACCAAAGCAATTTAGAATCTTAGTTACTGGTTTCATTTGCCGTATTCATTACAAAAACATGCCAATGCAATATACTGAGACTTTTTAAAGTTGTAAATTTTCAATAGAAAATTTTTTATATTTTTCTTATTTTTGCTCAAAACATAGATAGTGAGCACACGCTCGAACCACCTCCCCGGAAGGTTCTAACAAGTACCCACAATCTATGTTTTTGATCAAAAATAAGGAAAAATAGGTATACACCTGTAAACCCCAGTTTCACTATATAAAAATGGGGTATAAGGGGGTATACATTACACGAACATGTTTTCGTGATGGACCACTTTAGATAAGTATGACTAACAGAAATAACCATTGGTGTCTCTGTTATCAATTGATATTCTTTGGTTGTGTGCTTCCCCTTTTTGAAACTTTATGATTTTCAGTATAATCCAATACACAGGTACAAACAATATGTCACAAACCACGTGGTCTATAAAATACAGGTAAGTCATGTGACCATCACATGACCTTTTCTCACTTCCGGGTGGCAAAAAAGCGACATCAGACAAATGAATGTGTAATGAACTGTAATGTTTTGATGTATAAAAGAGTAAAATAATATCGAAATATTACTTATTCATAACAAATTAATTTCCAAATATGTTTGTTCATTAATTGATGCTTGTTTTTAATTTAGTATTATAATTATTTATAGCGTTTCTTCCCGTGCAGAATTAGAAAATATGAATTTAAAAGGTTTGCATCTCAGTCAAAAGATGAAATATTCCCACAGTATAAATCATAAATAAACGTTTAATTATTTCCCTGACTTCAAGTTCATTAATCCCTTATCATTCATATTGTACCCCAAGAATGTGTCGTTTCTTTGAAGAAGGTGTCATATATAATAATTAAAGAAGCCGATTATGATTATGGGCATCGTAATTTGAGTTAATGTGTCATAAAACTGACTTCAATAGCTGAAACCGCCCTTCTTTCTGGCAAAATTGATTATTATCATTGTATAACCTTTGAATAGTTTGTCATGTATTTAAACTGGACCAAGTTATATTTCATTGGGATTATTTAAATATAATGTGAACAAGAGTTCATGTTCTTAAGAATTAGAATGTAAAAGATGGAAGAAAGAAGAAGAAACTTTCATTCATAAAACGAGCTAAGATGAATGCACTTTTATTTCTAGTTTCGGTACAAATAAGGTTGGAAAAAGGACCAAGAACTATTTATTTATTTAATTGTTTATTACCTTTTTTTATTTTTTTTTTTATTATGAATGATTTTTTACAGTGCTACAGATAAGCAGCGTATCTGCGTATTTACCCAATTAAAATGTCTTAAAACCCAATTAAGATTTACAGGTCTGCGTACAAAAAAGCAAAAGAAATCTTCGATACGCAAATCAGATTATTTTCTTTGCGTACAGCCCTATTTCAATTCATGTCAAAATACAGGATGTTTACCAAATTGTGCTTGGACATGCGTGTAGTTACAATCGAGCACATGTGTCTATTTTTGGAACTTGGTTCCCGTTTTACCATTCATACTGTATAGAGCGTCTTGATGATCAAGAGTATGAGCCAATAATTTCATCCAATCGATTTTCGCCACCAGGTTGCGCTAGAATAGACTTGCGCAGTATGAATTGTACTTTCAGTTTGACTGGAAGAAAAGGAAGCCCAATTCTTTAGCTTATTTCTTTCAATAATGACCCACCAGATTCAATGTCTTGTATGTAAAGTTAAGAACACTTGTTAAAATTTTATTTTTCATTATTTTTAAACAAACAATTCATTGATTCTGCAATTAAAAGCTAAAGAGCATCCTAAAATGTTACGCAACTTACGATCTTTGTTAAACGTACCCCTCCCACTATGCTTGTATTATAAACAGCGTGATGGCTCTGCATCTAGTTGCAATAGTTTATATAAAAATAGATCAATTTCAGATATCACCTCATTGAGCAAAACACTTTTTTTACAACAGGAAGCAGCTTCCTAAATATTTTATGTCATTTGAAATGTAGATTTTTGTCTTCTCTTGACATTGCATAAAATAGATTTAACAAGTATTAGCTTTTAGAAAAAACAACTTAATAACAGACCTGTAGTCAGTGATAATTGAGGATAACTTTTCAAGTATCACTTTATACAATGTTATAGCAAATGAGCTGAGATACCTTCAAATCAAGAGGCAAATCATTTATTAATGAAACACAGGAAGCGAGATAGCCGAGTGGTTAGCGCACTGGCTTCTTGTGCTAGAGGTCCCGAGTTCGATCCCCGCCGGCGGCGAGGAAAATTTGTTGGTCCGAGCTTGCTTCCCTTCGTGTCATTTGCAGGAATGACATGATACAGTGCGCCGTCCTTCGGATCGGGACGTTAACTGGAGGCCCCCTGTGCAGGGACAGCCATCCCCTGTGCAGGTTAAAGATCCCTACACAGGTTCTATCCTCATGCATGTAGGCTCATCCTGCAAACACACCGGAGTGTACAATGTACACCTCC
The DNA here is from genome assembly GCA_964017185.1 of Rugalucina vietnamica. NCBI lineage: Eukaryota > Metazoa > Mollusca > Bivalvia > Lucinida > Lucinidae > Rugalucina > Rugalucina vietnamica. Next base: position 38,609,628 of record OZ024876.1, read on the forward strand.
CAAGAATAATCAGAAATTGATTGATGGGAGTAACAGGAAAACAAAACAAAAACATGATTTTTGTTTTTAATTTTAACTTTTATTTTCATCCTCAATTAGGATACCCAATTCAAAAATGTGAAGTACCCAATTGGAAATTTTAAAAATTATATTTTTACCCAATGGAATCCGAAATACCCAATTAAGCCAAAAAGAGGTGGGTAAATACCCATTGACCCTCAATCCTTATCTGGAGCACTGTTTTTAGTCTGATTGCAGAGACGTGGCCTCGTGGGGTTTGTGCAAATTGTTAATTAATTATAAAGAATATCTAAGTACATGTAGGCCCAATGCGTATTTTTGTTCGCGCGGTTCAAACATCATTTAGGATACTCGAGACGCTCAAGAAGGTGTGAAAAATGAAATTATTTATAAAAGAGCAAACAAATCAATGAATTCAAATGCCAAAAATTATTAGTAATTTTGTATTTAGAGGTCATCATCGTTCAATTATTGAAATTGCACCACACATTTCACGTTTTGGATCCGAGATTCTAACTAATGTATGTAAACAGCATTGAACCGGAAATGGTTTTGCCACCCGGAAGTGAAAGTTTCAACCACAATGCCACGCACACTACGTCATCGAGGTCAAGGTCAAATAATGTAAACAATAACACTGTATGTGTCTATACCGCTGTAACATAACATTGCAGCATCAGTATATACAAACTCTATAAATTGCCCATTTTGATTTGGAATGCTCAAATAAGCTTATTATTTAAAAAAATGTAATGATGTTATTGCTTTGATGGGTATTCAATGAAAGTCAGTTTTTTTAGTTTTTCTCTTAAACAGGAAACTGTATCCATATTAAACTTTTCTAAGTTGACACAGTTTCAAAATTCGTAATTGAAAATACATATATTTGTAAAAAAAAAAAAAAAATCAAGTGCTGTTATAAGTGCCCTGATTAGATGAAATGTTCACACTTACGTAATTCACTGCTCAGCGATGTTCCCTACCTGAACCTAAAGGGTGTGACAAATTGTCAAATGTTGTGAAAGGGCTTAAAAACCAAATGTAATTACTTGCACAATAGACTGTCTGCCCTGTGCCGACTGACACATATATTCATTTGGGTAACGGGTCGTTTCTGCCATAAGTCGTTTCGGCCGTGGTCATTTCGGCCAATTTTGGTGAGTCGTTTCGGCTTGATTTTTCTATCATCCCTACTCTATGCAGGGATACAGATTAGCGGCCGCCCACTCGCCCACTGCGAGTAAAAATCGGGCTGGGCCCCTAAAATAAAAAAGATACTCGCCCAGTTTGCGACTACGCTAGGTAGCGTAACGTCTCGATACTGACCGTTTCGGTTCTTTTTTTTCCCATAGTGTTTTATTTTGACTGGTTTTCGATGTCGCAAAATATCTGCAATCTATCAGTGTAAAATATTGTGAACCAGACTATTGGGCCGAATATTTTTACACGTCCAATCACAAGCGAGTATACAAATAGGCCAATCCACTGCGCATATCGCTGCGCACGCGACTTGAGTTGGAAGCTCGATCGGGCAAAGAGTTTTGTATTCTCTTTTTTTTTTTTTTTTTTTTTTTTTTTTTTTTTTTTTTTTTTTTTTTTCTGGCTGAGGTTGATAATAATGCGAACAAGCATCGATATTGGGCATGACAACCGCTCTTCTTTCTGAATTCTGCCAGTTTTCACGGCCCAATATAAATCAAACATGTTTAAGCTTTTGACAAAAGGCAAACAACGCAATACGTGAGACCCTGGGTCGACAAGGCCAAACAAAACGTTTCTAAGGCCTGTGCCAATGTTGCCTTCCAGATGAAGTGAGACTCTCTTAGTGACTCATACATACGAGAAATGAGAGAGAAAAACAAAAAGTAATTTTAACCCATTCAACTTGTACCCATGTCACCCACCTTTTTTAATCAAGATTATATTGCAGAAGGGGACTTTTCAGTGCCTTTCAGATCTTGAGGGTCGAGAATGCGTAAGGGACAGAAAAGGGTTCAGAAATGCCGACTCTGCTTGACCAAGTGTCCTGCAAGGTCTCACAAACTTTGGTGAACACTGTTATTAATATTACTGTTATTTTTGCTGTTCTTGAATAAATTTTAATGGATTTGCTCTTTTTGTGCGATTGAAAAAGTGGGACCCTAAGTTTTTGTCTGTGCCCCTAACTTTCAGAGTTTAAGGGCCCAGCTGGCTACAGAAAAAAATTCTTAGTCTTTATCCCTGCTATGATTTATTCAAGATAAAGGTCTCTCTATGGAAGATGTCCTTTATAGAGACCTTGGTTATATGAGGGAGTAAGTTAATAGTTAACCATCATGGATTAGCATTGATGATTAAAGACACAAGTTTTCACACCTTGATAATTAGTCTTATAATAAGGTCAACAACAGAAGCAGCATTTGAAATATTTCGCTAGGAACTGACCATTACTAAATATAACTACATGTATAGGTGTTATCTCTATCTATCTATCTATCTATCTATCTATCTATCTATTCATCCATTCACATTTAATTGTTCATTCATTCAACTCTATCATCCTATTTTAAAATCAGTAAATGGGAAATGCTAATGGGAACTTTGCCAATCATTAAATGCAACTGGGTTTTTTTTTTTTCTTAAGAATCTGTGAGTCTGAATTTCTGAAACTGTGATTACAATACTGCCAAGGCATCCTGCATGCATAATAGATATGCCTGTCCATGAAAATGTCCCTACCCAAGAAGATCAATTTATGGTTGAGCTATTTCTTTTCTTATTACTCTATATACAATTTGGCCGAAATGACTCAGGGCCGAGTCGACTCACCTTGAAAATTGGCCAAAAAGAATCAGGGCCGAATCGACTCACCTTGAAAATTGGCCGAAACGACTCACCTACCAAGGCCTAAACGACCCACCCCTAAAATTGGCCGAAACAAACCAGGCCGAAAGGTCTCAGACCAAAACGACCCAGGGCTGAAATGACCCAGATTCTTCATTTGCAAACACATACAATTTTTATTGTTCTCATTTCTGGACAAGATGAGTGATTGTTGTGGGTCAGTGGTAGCAAAAGCATAAGGCTATAGAGTGTGGGGTCAGGAATCCAATACCCACTTTTTGACATTGAGAATGGGGCCGAATCGGGAAGCGAGGTAGCCGAGTGATTAGCGCACTGGCTTCTTGTGCTAGAGGCCCCGGGTTCGATCCCCACCGGCGGCGAGGAAAATTTGTTGGTCCGAATACGCTTCCCTTCGTGTCATTTGCAGGAATGAGAATGACATGAAACAGTGAGCCGTCCTTCGGATCGGGACGTTAACTGGAGGCCCCCTGTGCAGGGACAGTCATCCCCTACGCAGGTTAAAGATCACTAGACAGATTCTATCTGAATCTGAATCTGAATAGTTTACTGGTGACACGCCAAATGACATTATTTCCTCATGCATGTAGGCTCATCCTGCAAACACACCGGAGTGTACAATGTACACCTCCCAAGAATAATCAGAAATTGATTGATGGGAGTAACAGGAAACAAAACATGCTGAAATGATCCACCAAAAAATTGACTGAACGACCCACAGGCCGAAACTACCCAGGGCCGAAACGACCCGGATTGTCAGAGCTCAGCTCTACTCGTAAGTCGTTGGCCTATTTTGATTCAGTTGAATATATTCAGATAGAAAATGTATATTAGCCGTTAATGTTTCCTTTTTGGTGTTTTGAACTCACAACGCTTTTGAAAATTGAAACAAATTCGCATTTTTAAGAGTGACCGAAAACATCTTCCTATGGGCGCAGACATTTTGTTTTTAAGGTCGCTTATAAGGTTCCGGGTCATTTCGGCCCATAACCATTTCGGCCCATGACCATTTCGGCCCATAACCATTTCGGCCCATACCATTTCGGTCCATAACCATTTCGGACCATATTTTTTTGTTATAGATAGGGACTTTTGGTTTTCATTTTGTTCCATTTGGGTTTCGTTACACGTTTTATTTAAAAAAAAAGAAAAAAAGAAAGGCTGAATTTGGAGACTTTTGATTTGTTGCATTTGGTTTTTGTTGAAAGTATTGTTTGATAATATGGCCGATTTTGGAGCATGAAAATGACTTTCTCTTCGATTTTGGGTCTCATGGAGGTATGTCAACAATGTCTATTCTAGATAATGATTCAAACTTGGGTTGGAGTGTGTTTTTATTATGTTGGTCTTTAGTACTATATAGATATTTTTAAAAACATATTGAAAGCTAGTTGCGAAACCTCGCTCCACTACGTTCGGAATGCTTTTGTGTAAACATGCACGGAGATTGTAAATAACAGCTGAAGGTCTGAGTTTAATTGAAAGCAAATGTTAAAAGTAAAATTTCCCACTTTTGATTCCATAAGACCTAAAATCGCGTAGATAAAGCTTTTGTTTAAAAGGAAACAAAAACACAAATAAGAACAGTAACAACATGTATTAGAAATTCTTTATTTATCTATTTTATTTATTCACATAACAAACATAAAACAATTGCAAATAACACGAGTCGCTGCAATGTAACAGAATGTATGTCAATTGACCAATAGAGATAACCTTTAAATTTCGTCAAATCAGACAAATTGCCGTCTTCTTTTAAAATAGTCTTTCTTAAAAATATAGCGTTAAAATTTAATAATAACATTAAACTGAGTTTTCAGAGGGCACAAATACACCATCTGTTATATTGCGGTCGGACTCACATACTTACATAAATGACACATCATGTAATAAGCAAACTTAATGGCACACTCAATGCACAGCAGTTTCAATAATATAGTAACATGTAGCTTTTGTATTTTTCAATATTTTTCACTATTCACATCAGCTTTGATTGAAGTTGACAATTTTGATTTGAAACGTCTGTGTTCATCAGGCTGTGGCACTTAATTAGTGCCAAACCGGTAGCCAAGCTTGTGGAACCATTAATTAATTAATTTCAATTAGATTGGCTTATATTTGTTAAAAATCAACTTTAAGAAAACTTACTATGAAAAAAGGAATAAATAAAAAAAAACTAAAATTTGAAATTGTGTTTCTGTATGCTAATTTCAACATGCATTATCTGTGACCTGTACATCGTAAAACAACGAAATGGTATGGTGATTTTAAATTTATTTAGAATTATTAATACCGTTTTTATATTTTCTAATTCAAGAAACAATCTTTGTAAGCCATATTTGTAACCATGTATATGTTACAATTTATCTAGAATAAGTTATTTATGTAAAAAACATACCATTTAGGGCAATAGTAATAATTTATGGGCCGAAATGGTTATGGGCCGAAATGGTTATGGGCCGATATTGTCATGGGCCGAAATGGTTATGGGCCGAAATGACCAGTTACCGCTTATAACAATAAAGCACAGACTTATGATTTATGGTCGACCTACATGTACTCGTACCTATCTCCATAACGCACTCACGTACATTCTAGGCAGGGAAGCGCAGCGTCTGTTAGTATCAGACAGGAAAAAGATAGCTATAGTACAGAGGTTCAAAAGCATAAAACTGAAGCCGGTGTCAAAAAAACGGATGATAGGTTAAAATAGATAAGAATAGTTAAAATTTAACTGGTAGCAAAAGTGACAACTGGCATAGGAAACTGTCTCGATGGCATTGGTTTATTAAAAAAATCGATAATCAAATCAAACCTAGCGCGTTACATAATTTCAAATATTATGCAGATCATTATGATATTATTTCTTACTATTGATAGTTATTTCTTTCAATCATTCCTTATTTAATCATCATTACTAACACTAATGTTAAGAAATAATGATATTAACTTAAATAATTATGCAATTTAATCGAAATCTCGTGAAATCTCGCTGAAGACCCAGAAATAGTTGTTTTTATCCTGATTTTAAACTCGTCATAACTATTTAAACCTATCATCTTTTATCCGTCTTGCTGAATGCTTTTAACTTGTCTTTTCTTTAATTTTCAGCCTTATTCTTTTCGACAGCGCATCTGCCTAGAATGCCCGTGAGGGCGTATGGCAGTATATGAAGATAGAAGTCTCACGGGCAGAATTCTACCCGTTTTCATTAGCCTATACATGTCCCTATATACGTATAGGGCAGATACAAGTCAAAGTTAAAATCAGATAAAAACAAGCATCTTTCTATCTATCTATCTATCTATCTATCTATCTATCTATCTATCTATCTATCTATCTATCTATCTATCTATCTATCTATCTATCTATCTATCTATCTATCTATCTATCTATCTATCTATCTATCTATCTATCTATCTATCTATCTATCTATCTATCTATCTATCTTCGTATACTGAGTCGATCAATTTCTGATCATCATCTCAGGTGTGGGGTGGGTGCTAAATTTTGAATTTAGCAAGATGGGCCATTAAAACTATATGTATTTACAAGAAGCTAAACAGAGGCATACTAGGACGTATACCCCTGGACCCGTGACTTAAATAAGAGCCTTAAATTCTTTCGTGGTCTTAGATGCGACCATTGAAGAAGGAAGACTATTCCACATGTTTGTTACAGATAGTTGCCTTATCTACTGTGTCTGTTTTAAGAATTCCATTTTCTCCGAGAGAAGTGATCCCATACGCGTCTTTTTTAAGGGAATTTACGAATGAGCAAAACTTTTTCATTTTTCTTAGGGCAGTCGGGATCAGTGTTTTCCGTTTCGAGGGTGAAGGTATTGAAAATGTGTTTCCATTATATATGCAATTCTGATAACTCTGATAGTCCAAGTTGTCTTTGGGTCGAGTTGTCCTGAACCCAAAAAATAAACAAAAGCGGACATTGCGTGTGTTCGGGGTTCTCCAATGGTAAAATTGGTTGGTAACATTTGCACCAATGGTATTACCAATTTTACCATTTGCACCAATTTCTTTACCAATGGTACAATTACCATTGGCAATTAAATTGGTACAAATGGTATAAATGTTACCAAGTACCAACCAATGGTACCATTTGAGAACCCCTAACACACGCAATGTCCGCATTTGTTTACTTTTTGGGTTCAGGAAAACTCGGCCCAGAGACAAATTGGAATTACAGTAAATTATCCAGTTCCGGGTCACTTTTTTTTCGAAGTGGTTTCCAGATAATTGCTCAGAGCAAATTAGGTTTCGACCTTACCATTAGAAAGTATAATCCTTCTTCTAAATAATGAACTTCAATCTGATTAATTGTGAATATTCTGTGTGCCACACGATGGCTTTGAAGCAGACCACCAATTTATCCAGTTCCGAATCATTTGTCCAGTTCCGAATCACTTGCGGTAATTTTTAAACAAGAAATTCTCTGGGGCTATTGCGTTATGATTTTGAGTTTGTAGCTTCATTACTTCTTTATAAAACAAGAATTACACACAGATTACCATTTCAGATAAAAAAAAAAGTGTCCAAAAACTGTGTACATGTATACGACGTATAACTTACGTTCTGGATATTTGCGTCAATCGAAAACAAATACATGTTTTAAGTCGATAATGGCGTAACTCGTTCCAGATTTTTGCAGTTAAGTGCTGGTAATCATGGGCTGTGCATTGGTTATTTTCATTTTTGTGTGTTTGTTTGTTTGTTTGTTTTGTTGTTGATGCTTTATGAGTTTAACTGTCAGCTGTTTGATTTACATTGAATTTCAAACACAGCTTTAATGTTGCACAAACAGGGACATCTAACAGGAGTATGTCAACTAGACTAGAAATCCAGACAGCATGTTTTGTTCGAGATGCAGAGCGACTGCACAAAGAATCACCTGCGTAAGGAAACGACCATTTGATTTTTATTATGGGGGGGGGGGGGCTGTAAGATTTTTGAATAAGAAAAAAAAACAGGATCCAATTTTGGCCGAAAACATATCTAGGAGAGTAAATTCTAATTTACTATCTTACGTATTGTAATATATACCAATAAAAAGACAGGACCGCGTCGTGAGAGAAAAATAATATCCAGGCCCGGAAACATCTTCCAGCCCTCCCCCCCCTCTCCGTCTTAAAATTCATTCATTTATTTATCTATCTATTTCGGGTCAGTTTAAGACCCCTTTTAAGATTATTTAGCTCATATGAGACGAGCCAGTCAGTTGGTGTGGTGAAAACGGGCGAACCCCGAGCAAAAAAATCCCCTGGCAAATCTTCAAGCAGAACTTGTCTCACATGAGCCCATAACAAACACAGCGGTGAGACGATCGAATGAAGCGCGTTAATGAAATCAGCTCTTCACCACTCGGCAACGGGGTGGGGGTTTGACATTCATTTATTTAGTTTTAAAGTTTTGGTAACTGAATAGCCACTTTTAGGGAAACAGCTACCCACTAGACTACTGTGTCAAAAGAAGAAATCAAAATAATATATATAACAATTTTGAGAGAGAGAGAGAGAGAGAGAGAGAGAGAGAGAGAGAGAGAGAGAGAGATGCTGCTAGATTCCTTATATGAGGACCAAAAAGCATAACTTGGTGCACAACGTGAGGATCGAACCCAGTGTCTGTCCTTCTTGGCTTTGTTGTGTGATGTCAGGGCATCCTAACTTGGGGCTCATTTTTTTTTTTTTTTTTTTTTTTTTTTTTGATTCAGTTTAACGTCCCTTTCATGATTATTTCAGCTCATATGAGACGCGCCAATCAGTAGGTGGGAAGAAAACGGGAGAACCCCGAGAAAAACAAAACCACCTGACACGCTCGCAAGCAGAACTTGGCTTGTCTCACATGGCCGGAGCGGGGTTCGAACCCACACTAGACACAGCGGTGAGAACTTTGGGCACAAGTCCCATAAAATGGGGGCAAAGTCCTGACATGACCATAGCTAGCATCAATTCAAACAAACTGCATTGCAAATGAAAGACTGTGGTATTGTGGTGACACGCACACGCGCACGCACGCACGCACACACACACATCAAATAAAATACTGAGTTTTAAACACTTCCTTCTCATTTCCTTTAGGTTTAGCGCTAAGACGTGTACTAAGATATTAATAGATTTACGAGTACATGTTACTTTTGTACTATGCCGACACAATTAATTTTTACTGACCCGAAACTAGCTAAATTGGTAGATAAAATTAACAAGCTCCACACGCAACAGAAAATCAATAAATGAAGTTCAGTTTTCCTGGTGTGTTATAATTAATGTTGGAACGCATGTTGGAACCAAAAGTGTAAAAAAAATAATGTTCCAGGTTCATACATTTTTCGGAAACCTGCAAACTGCGGATAATTACACAAGTGCAATATACATTCTAATTCGACAGGTCATCTCGAAGAACAGATTTATTTTTAGCATGCAGATAAGTTTTCAAAATCTGACTTCGTGCAGAGGAAGAGAAAAAGATAGACTTCATGACCATACAAAATATTTGTTTTTTTAATTGAACAGCTGCTGTGTAGTTCGTGACTATACGACCGCTTGATTCGGAACTGGATAAGATTCGAAACCGGATAAATTACTGTACTATCACTGACAACTTGGACTGGGGTCAACATGTTTCTGAAATTTTTTGTATAGCACTAAGACATTGGGTTTTCTTCAGCGCAATTTGGCTCTTGCGCCTCGGCATACAAAGTAAGTTGCATACAAAACATTGGTTAGTCCCCAGCTTGAGTATGCAGTTCCTATTCAAGTTGGCATCCCTATAATGATATTGGGACAGATAAGGTGTAGAAAGTGCAGAGGACAGCAGCAAGGTGGGCCTGCAGGCGATGGAGGAACAGGAGTAGCGTGGACGAACTCGAGTGGCTATCCCTGGATGACCGCAGGGTGAAGCACTCCCTAATTTTCTTTTACAAGATTCTTTTACAGTGTCTCTTGATAAAGATAGATATCTGACCCCAGCACAAACTTAAGAAGTAGCAGAGCATCTCATGATTCACAATACACAAAATATATGTCCTATAGTGATGCCCTGAAGAATTATTTTTCCCTAGGAGTATCCCTTTATGGAATAGTCTCCCCACTTCTTGCTAAATTCAAAACTTAGCACCCACTTCAAAACTGAGATGATGATCTGAAAATCAGAAATCGATCGACTCAGTATATGGAGCGGGATATGGAGATAGATAGACAAAGAACAATAACACAATATTTAGACATTTGGCCTACGTGTATATGTGAAACTACATGTACAGTTGTCCTATGAAGGATGAAAGAAGATGATATCTGAATCTGAATCTGCCAAGTACTCCAAACACCTCATAAACAGAGTATTACATGGAGCTCCCATCATTGAAGTTATCTTTTTGAGAGAAGCGAAGCCAGTGCTTGCCTTATTAATGCTGAGCGCCAAGCAAGGTAGCCACCGGTACCATTTTTAACGTCTTTGGTATGTTGACGGGGCCCGGATTAGAACCCGCGCCTCCCACTTCCGAAGCGAACGCTCTAACCATTACGCTATCGGAACCGGTACTCATAATTATCTTCTGTCGGTCTTATGTCGATACTTTTAGGATGCTAAGAATTTTTTTAAGTTTTTAATGCATTGCCAAACACATGAATTACAAAATGGTATTTTTGATAATGGAAAATAGTAAGAAGACAGAAAACCGAAGGAAAGACTGGTGGGTATTTCTATGGCGCAATCCTCATTTAGGCTGTGTTGTCTTTTGAACTGGGCCGAGTTGTCTTAATCCGAGATTTTCCTTGGCCGAGTTGTCCAGGGCCGAATTGTCTTTGGGCCAAGTTGTCCGTAATTCTATTTTCTTTTTTTATCAAAGTTATAAGTGGCCAAAATTTTATCATGGCGGACGCACATAACCAGACTGAAAACATACTTCATGCGATAAATTTGACACAGAAGCTAAGGACAAGTGTTGGTAAAGTCTTTGACAACTTAGGAGATGGCTTCGAGATTGGCCAGGGAAACGAGAAGGCACTTTTAACCACTTTTCAACAGTCCTTATTGGATGTCAACAATGATTTCAGGTCTGATTTTCAGAATCTCATTACTTAAGACGACAGTGATTGAAATTAGGATTTTAACTTACTAGCTGGTCAGGTGGAATTATACGATTGTCCATGCTCCCCACAGTGGTTCTGTTTAGTAGTGATGCTGTGAGCCGGGTGATGCATGCACCCCCCTGAATCACCTATTTCTTTTTAGCTTTTAACTGTACATGTATATAGTTTGTTTTAACCATATTCATTCATGTACTGATAATTCAAAAGTGCTTTTTTCTGGTTTATCAAAAAAAAAAAAAAAAAAAAAAATGGAAATAAATAAAATAAAAAAATGCCCTACCTACCTACCCATTATGAATTGATGGATAGGAGCACAGCAAACAACAAATCATTAAAGGATGGCCTTGGGAATAGACATTTTGGGAGTAGACATTTCAGCGCCTACCCGATCCGGTCATGTAAGAATGTGTCGTTTGGATCAAGTACAATTGATCAAGGATTGTTCTTGAATGTGAATGTTACGGGAGTTTTCAAAAGGTTGTATATGTTTAAAAATGTTCTGGTAGATCTAGGATGAGCATTTAGTACATGTCTATTGGTCCACTGGTCATCTAGGATAACAATTCCATGTAATATATACCCCCTAATACCCCACTTTCATATAACAAAACTGGGATGTGCAGGGGTTTACTTTTTTTATTTTTGCTCCAAAATATAGATTATTGGTACATGTATTTGTTTAATACAACCGCCTTGCCGAGGTGGTTCAAATGAGTACCCACAATCTATATTTTGAGCAAAAATAAGAAAAATATAAAAAAAATTCTATTGAAAATTTTCTTTTCTTTTACAACTTTGAAAATCTCTGTGTATTGCATGGGCTTGTTTTCATTTGCTTACTTTCAGTGAGCTGGAGAATGCAGGAACATCACTCCACCCTGTGTCTTCTAGCAACCCACCCAACAGTATATACCTGAGCATTGACCCAGCCATTGATAAAACACTCTACTCACAGATTCTACAGGCATATAAACGGTCAAACAAGGTACTGTTCATACCAAAATCAATCCTTAAAGGTGGTACAGCTACAGAAGATGGATTTAGGCTTAGGATTAAAGAACAGGAGACTACTTTTTAGCTCACCTGAGCAGAAGGCTCACAGGTGAGCTTATAGTATACCCATGCTCCGGCGTAGTCCGGCGTCCACAATTCAAAGATCTTCTCCTCTGAAACCGCTTGGCCAATCAAAGCCAAACTTCATGTGGAGCATCCTTAGGAAGGGGAACGAAAGTTTATATGAATGGTCCAGGTCACATGACCAAGATGGCCGCCATGGCTATAAATAGCAAAAACCTTTAAAAATCTTCTTCTCCAGAACTAGTGGGCCGATTTCCACGAAACTTGGTATGTAGCATTGGGGACGCGGGCCCATCATAGTTTATATAAATCATGACCCTAGGATGACCTTGACATATTTTACGGCAAGGTCAACTTAGGTCGCCAATGCATTTGAATGGGAAAAAATGGTAAAATGCTATTTAATGGGTAAAACTTACAGGGAATAGGCAAATGGACAGAAGATTAATGTTAATGGAAGATTTTGGCCCCTGGGGGGTTGTCTGCCCCTTCCCCGGGGCTATATACATGTATATTTCCATAATAATGAAACATCTTCTCCCCTGAAACCGCTTGGCCAATCAAAACCAAACTTCATATGGAGCATCCTTGGGAAGGGGGAAAGAAAGTTTATATAAATGGTCAAGGTCACATGACCAAGATGGCCGCCATGGCTATAAATAGAAAAAAACCTTTAAAAATCTTCTTCCCCAGAACCAGAAGGCCAATGATTTTGAAACTTAGTGTGAAGCATCAGGCAATGAAGCTCTACAAAGTTTATATAAATCATGACCATGGGATGACCTTGACCTTTTTTACGGCAAGGTCAACTTAGGTCACCCATGCATTTGAATGAATAGGAAAAATTCATTTAATGGCAGAAAACTTGCTAGGAATGAGCAGATGGACATAAAATTTATGTTTGTGAAAATATTTTGGGCCCAGGGGTTGTCTGCCCCTGCCCCGGAGCTATAATATGACCATAATATTCAAACATCTTCTTCTCTGAAACTGCTTGGCCAATCAAAGCCAAACTTTATATGGAGCATCCTTAGAAAGAGGGAATGAAAGTTTGTATAAATGGTCAAGGTCACATGACCACTATGGCCGCCATGGCTATAAATAGCAAAAACCTTTGAAAATCTTCTCCAGAACCAGAAGGCCTATGATTTTGAAACTTGGCATGAAGCAGCAGGCAGTGGAGCTCTACAAAGTTTATATAAATCATGACCCTGGGATGACCTTGACCTCTTTTACAGCAAGGTCAACTTAGGTCACTAATGCGAATGGGAAAAAATAGTAAAATGGAATTAAATGGGGGAAACTTGTTGGGAGTATGCAAATGGACAGAAAATTTATGTTTATGGAAAAAAAAAATGACCCCAGGAGGTTGTCCGCCCCTGCCCTGGGGCTATATACATGTATATGACCATAATATTCAAACATCTACTTCTCTGAAACCGCTATACCAATAAAAGCCAAACTTTAAGTGGAGCATTGTAAGGAAGGGGGAATGAAAATTTATATAAAAGGTCAAGGTCACATGACCAAGATGGCTGCCATGGCTATAAATAGCAAAAACCTTAAAAATCTTTTTCTCCAGAACCAGAAGGCCTATGATTTTGAATTTTGGCATGAAGCATCAGGCAATAGAGCTTTATAAAGTTTATATAAATCATGATCCTGGGATGACTTTGACCCATTTTATGGCAAAGTCAACTTAAGTAACATATCCCAGATCTCAGGTGAGCATTTATAGGACCATTGGTCCTCTGGTTTATGTAATTTACTAAAAGCGCAAAGGTTCTAAGCCTCTGTTCATGTGTTTGGATACTGTAGCTGGTGTACGGTCTTGTTTTCATGTATGCAATGACACAGACTTTTTATGGTGCAGCTCAGTGATAAAGCACGGTCATAAAGATCAAAAGAACATTATTTCTATGTTTTGGATGAAAATATGGTCGTCCCGACATGACCTTTGCTGATGACTGAGATGTAAAGAATCAAATCAAACAAACAGAATAAGATCAAATGTGTAGCCCTATACAATCCAGTTTTACTACATAAAAGTGGGATTTTAAAGGTTACATTCATAACATAGACATTCTTTTTCTGGATATTAACTGTTCTCTGTACTAGTTTGCCTGTACATGTATCTCACCAATAGGTACATGTAGAACAGAAGTTGATTTTTTATTTGCTGAAATAAAGACTTCTTTACTATCTCTGCAGCTGCAACACAAGAAAAGCGGTATTTTGGGTTTATGACAAGGTCTGACACTAACGAGTCTGTACAGTCACAGAAGAAGGCTAGATTTCAGATTTACAAAGAAGAGGGATTGTATTATCCGTGTAGTGAAAAAAAAAAGCACTGATCAGCTGTGCAGTAACTTGAAAGTTGATCTGTGCCTTTGTTTTCACACGAGGCAGTTCTAAAGTGTACCCACATGCAGTGTTTTGAGCAAACATTTTAACCAGAGGACCAATGGTCCTGTAAAGGCTCACCTGAGACCTGAGATATATTCCTATAAACTTGTTTGACTATAATGGTAATATACATGTATTTAACCCCAGGGCAGGGTCAGAACAACACCTGGAGTCAATTTCTTTTTCAAATCGTAAAAATTCGGGCCCATTTGCCATTGTCAAATTGCCAATTTACTGCAAGTTTTGCCCATCAAATGACATTTTAACAATTTTCCCCATTCAAATGCATGGGCGACCTAAGTTGACCTTGTCATAAAATAGGTCAAGGTCATCCCAGGGTCATGATTTATACAAACTTTGTAGGGCTCCATTGCCTGATGCTTCATGCCCATGCCAAGTTTCAAAATCATAGGCTTTCTGGTTCTGGAGAAGAAGATTTTAAAAGGTTTTTGCTATTTATACATGGTGGCCATCTTGGTCATGTGACCTTGACAATTTATACAAACCCTCATTGCACCCTCCTAATGATGCTCCACATAAAGTTTGGCTTTGATCGACCAAGTGGTTTCAGAGCAGATGATGTTTGAATATTATGGTCATGTACACGTATATAGCCCCGGGGCAGGGGCAGACAACCCCCTGGGGATTTTTTTTTTCATAAATATAAATATTCTGTCTATTTGCCCATTTCTTGCAAGTTTTGCCCTTTAAATTATATTTTAACAATTTTCCCCCATTCAAATGAATGGGCCACCTATGTTGACCTTGTCATAAAATATGTCAAGGTCATCCAAGGGTCATGATTTATACAAACTTTGTAGAGCTCCATTGCCTGATGCTTCATGCCAAGTTTCAAAATCATAGGCCTTCTGGTTCTGGAGAAGAAGGGTTTTAAAGGTTTTTGCTATTTATAGCCATGGCGGCCATCTTGGTGATGTGACCATGACAATTTATATAAACTTTCATTGCCCCTTCCTAACGATGCTCCACATAAAGTTTGGCTCTGATTGGCCAAGCGGTTTCAGAGAAGAAGATGTTTGAACATTATGGTCATATACATTTATATAGCCCCGGGGCAGGGGCAGACAACCCCCTGGGGGCAAACTGTTTTCATAAACATAAAATATTCTGTCCATTTGCTCATTCCTAGCAAGTTTTCTGCCATTAAATGACATTTTCCTTCTTTTTTTTTCCCATTCAAATGTATAGGCGACCTAAGTTGACATTGCCATAAAAAAGGTCGAGGTCATCCCAGGGTCATGATTTATACAAAATTTGTAGAGCTCTATTGCCTGATGCTTTATCCCAAGTTTCAAAATTACAGGCCTTCTGGTTCTGGATAAGAAGATTTTTAAAGGTTTTTGCTTTTTATAGCCATGGCGACCATCTTGGTCATGTGACCTGGACCATTTATACAAACTTTCGTTCCCCCTTCCTAAGGATGCTCCACATGATGTTTGGCTTTGATTGGCCAAGCAGTTTCAGAGGAGATGTTTGAAAAGTGTGGACGACTACGATGGACGACGGATTGATTGATTGATTGGGGTTTAACGTCCCACCAACAGCTAAGGTCATATGGAGACGGGACCTCGGTTTATAGTCCCATCCGACGGACTGGAGAAGCCCGGGATCGAACCTGCGACCCCTGGTTTACAAGGCGAGTGACATTACCACTGCACCACGGAGGCTTCTTGATGGACGACGGAGCATGGGTATACTATAAGCTCACCTGTGAGCCTTCGGCTCAGGTGAGCTAAAAATACCTGAGCATTGACCTTGAGCATTTTCAATTTCTATTGCTGAAAAAAAAAATTCTGTATATTACATGGGCAAGTTTTCGCAATGTTTCAGATTTCTGAGCTAGCTGGACATGCAGTATCTCTGCTCGATCAACATATGAAGATAAAGCGTTCAATGCCCATGGGGAGTTCAATCCAGGCAAAACGTATGAAGAGAGTCCCACCAACAGGGCACGCAACACATCCAAAGTAGGTTGTTTGGGTCAGATCATTAGTAGAATATAAAGAAAACAAGACTTAATACACCTCAACCTCTTCATAATACTATTGTTGGGGTCAAGCCAATTTCCGTGTTAGCTATCCAATCAGTGTTATAATGAGAGTAAAATGTATAGATATATAGCAAAATTTGTCTGACACTGATCTGTGTTATATCCAAAATCGTGTTGTAACGAAATCCTGTTATAAAGAGGTCCAGGTGTATATGTGGCACCTGGAAGGCAGCCCTTGTGGCTGTGTGGGTAAGAGTGCTGATTTCATTAACACGCTAAATCATTCGATTATGCTATCTGGTGTAGGTCTGAGCCCCACACTGGGCACATGTGAGGTGAGCCAAGTTCTGCTTGCGGATGTGAAGGGTGTTTTTTCTTGGGATTCTCCCGTTTTCACCCCATCTACTGATTGGCCTGTATCATATGAGCTGAAATAATCTTGAAAAGGGGCTTAAAACTGAATAATAAGAAACAATAGTCTGATCTGGCCCTGAGGTTATAAAACTTTTTCATGCTCAGCTCGGCTGAGACTAAAATTATTAGAGAACACACTGATCTAGATTAAAATGTTTTTAGTGTAAATGCTCCATTTATCCTCAGGCCTCATTTTTATATGAGCAGCGAAACAAGAAAACAGGTCTTTGGGATTTTTAACTAGGTCAGACATAATTCAGCCTGTACAGTCACAGCAGACTAGACTAGAAGCTTGAAATTTTGAATTGAAGAAGAGGAATTGTATTATCCATGTGGTCAAATGAAAATAAATGGGCTGATCAGCTTTGCAGTTATTGCACAGCTGATCTGAGCCTTTGGTTTTGTATATGCAGATTGTTGGTTATTAACAACTTGGGTTCCAACCAGGTCCAACACAAATCAGCCTGTACAGGTACAGAAGATAGCTGGAAGCTTGAAATTTTGGATGAAGGAAAAAGAGGGATTCTACTATCCGTGTAGCGAAAACAAAGGCGCTGATCAGCTTCGCGGTTACTGTGAAGCTGGTCTGTGCCTTTGTGTTCCCATATGTAGATTGTTGGTTTTCTTATGCAGTGGCTCAAATCATGGTCCCAGGACAGTTTTTCAAGACAAACCTGAGTTGAAACCACTTTCAAGGACATACTGTGACAAGGCTGGGAATTATGCTGTACCTAATGTTTGAAGTCCAAGGGGCCTTCAGACATGACTACGGGACAAAAACTGTACATACACACACTCTCATTATGTAGCATTTGAGCCACCGCATGGGAAAACCAACAATCTGCATAGGCTAAAACAAAGGCACAGATCAGCTTCGCAGTAACTGCGAAGGTGATCAGTGCCTTTTTTTTCGCTACACGGATAGTACAATTCCTCCACTTTCTAAATCCAAAATTTTCCAGCCTCTAACCATCTTCTGTGACTGTACAGGCCGGTCTGTGTCGGAACCCAAATGGTTGGTTTTCTCAAGAATAGGCTTATTTTTTATTTCTATGTTTTCAGTGCAGTTGATGCTTTCATTGCTCGTATGTCTCAGAAGACTGTCGACATGAATCTTACTGTGACAAGACCTCTGGGAAGTTTTGCTGTTTTACAGGTAAACCTCTGGGAAGTTTTGCTTTTTTACAGGTAAAGAAAATTTTAATATGGTGGAAGCATCATGAAAACATGCCTATGTAATATATAGAGGATCTTACACGAGTGGTCATTGCATATGAAATTTATTAAACGAGCCTTCAGCGAGTTTATTAAATTTCATATAAAATGACCACCAGTCTAAGATTTGTTTTATCATATGACTATTAAAATAGGATTTAATCACCTTCAAAGTATATAATACATATTTTCAATGAAAATTTACATGGTTGTTACGGACGTCAATGACGTTACGTTTTTCCGCAAAAGTGTTAATACACGTGGTCATAACACTTTTTTTTACCTGACCTTATCCACTGGAAAACAGCGACGTCATATGATAAACTGATTTTTCCTAAGTTGTAAAAATTGAAAATTTTCAGTAAAATTTTTTTGATGTTTTTCTTATTTTTGCTAAAAACAAAGATTGTGGGTACATGTTAGAACCGCCTCGCTGAGGCGGTTCTAATGAGTACCCTCAATCTATGTTTTGGATCAAAAATAAGAAAAATAGGTATACCCCTGTTAAGGGGTACCTGTAACTGCAAAGCTGATTAACGTCTTTGTCTTTGCTACACAGATAGTACAATTCCTCTACTTTGAAATCCAAAATTTCCAGTCTTTAGCCTTCTTCTGTGTCTGTGCAGGCCAATTAGTATCGGACCTGGTCGGAAATCCAAACTCTTAGTTTTCTCATGCGAAGGCACATATGTAAATAAGGAACCAGGTAAAACTTTGTTATTTGAGCTTGTGCATGAGAAAAACAACAATTTGCATAGGCGAAAACAAAGCCGCAGATCAGCTTCGCGGTAACCGCGAAGCTGATCAGCGCCTTTGTTTTTGCTACATGGATAGTACAATCCCTCTTCTACTTAAATACAAAATTTCCAGCCTCTAACCATCTTCTGTGGTTGTACAGCCCGGTTTGTGTCAGACCTGGTCGGAACCCCAAATTGTTGGTTTTCTCACGCACAGGCTCATTTTTGTTTTTATCTAGATAATCATAGGAAGAATCTTAAAAGCTCAAGTGGCTCTCAGAGGTACCATAATCGAGTGGGTGAATGTTCGAGGTTTTACAGAGGAAAATCCTGATGAATCTAAGGTAATGCATTATGAAAACTAGCCCATGTAATATACATAGATTTTATAGTTACACATTGAAAATTTTCATTTGAAAATGTTAACGGATGCACACGCGCACAGACAACAGCTAGAGTCCTATCCTCAGGCTCACATGAGCTAAACATTTACCCATAAGCGACAAGATGATATTACAATGCCTCAAATTGATTTAGCTCACATTTTGGTCTACAATATGGTTATTGTTGGTATGTTCTTCAAAGCCATATAACTTCAAAACTATTCTCCAGGTAGCAAAACCTAGGTTGCTATGGAGACCATGTTTATGTGCACTGCACAAGATATCTCGAAAAATATTGTAAACATAGAACATTTGGTCAGAATTTTTTTATTAAGCTGCTTCATGCGAAAACAGGTTTAATTTTTTTGCATATGCAAAAACAAAGACACAGGTTAACTGCACAGCTGATGAGCTCTTTTTTTGCTTCACAGTCAGTACAATTCCTCTTATTCATAAACCTGACCTGACTCAAATGTGTTTGTTATTTTCCATGTTCAGCTGGAGCTCTGGACCAAGTCAAGATATGAGGTGTTCAAAAAGGTAGGATGCCAAGATACCATAACAAAAACTTAATCATGCAATATACAGATATTTTTATTTTGCTCACATTTTTTCTTCAAGCACAACATACATATTTATCCTTCGTAACAAACAATTCGTCAGTGCTGTCCCTTTCTCATGTTCACTGTTCACTTCAATAAAGTGCGCCACATTGCATCAAAGGTGTTGTTTTGATTTGTTGCTGAAGCATAGAATAGACACAATTATCGTGAAGCATGTGAAGTTTCATGAAAATCATGTGCGGGAATTGAATAGTAATGTTTCCCTTTAAAACACCTACCCAGACTGAATGCAAATAAGTAATAGTAAATAACTACCCTTATTCTGATCATCTGCTTACAGGTTACTGAGAGTGCCACAGCCGCAACTCTACATTTTTACCTTCCACACAACTCAGAGCTGGCTCTGCATTCATTTATTGTAAGTTCAACCATTTATTGTAAGTTCAACCATTTATTGTAAGTTCAACCATTTATTGTAAGCTCAACTATTTATTGTGAGCTATTGGGCCCCCACCCATTGGGGCCTAAAGAAATAGATGGGCTGCTTGTGCCTCCAGGCAAAGCTTCTTTGCTACTGACTGGCCATCTGATTACTGGTTAACTGCTCAGGTCTGAGCCTGCCCAGGAAACGTGGTTCGTGTCAAACTATCCATTCATATAAGCCTTATTGGTTTAGTTGGATGGTTATATTCGAAGCACTTTTTGGATGTCATGACATGCTAATTTTGGGTAAAAGTCCCATAAAATGGAGGCAGCGTCCCGACATGACCATTACCTGTTGACTGGGATGTTAAGCATCAATTCAAACAAACCAAAAAATTATTGTGAGTTCAACCATTTCTGCACCTTGTAAACTGGGGGTTGGGATGGAGTTGGGGGAGGATCTTTGGCTTCTCTAGTATTCCAGATGAGACTAATCAATCAACCAACTGAGCCGCCTGGTGGTAAAGTCAACAATGTGGTTTACGAACAGGTCCGACACAAACCGAGCTATACAAGCACAGAAGATGGCTAGAGACTGGAAATTTTGGATTTAGAAAGTAGAGGAATTGTACTTTCTGTGTAGTGAAAACAAAGGTGCTGATCAGCTTCCCGGCTCTCAGGAAACTGATCTGCGTCTTTGTTTTCGCATATGTAGATTTTTGGTTTTCCCAAGAGGCGGCTCATTACTTTACTGCGTAATTCGTCATTAAAATTTGAATAACTTTTTGTGGTTTCAGTCGATTCATCCGAAATTCAGCATGTATGTAGCCCAACCATTTTCAAAGACGACCTGTGAATATCAACAGTCAAACGTTTTTCGTTCGCCCACAATTGCATAAAAACTGGCGAATGGGTCAGTTTGAAAACTGAAGGAAATCTGACAGCAATTTTGACAAATTCATTACGAAAACATGCCCATGCAATATACAGAAAATTTTTTGGTTGTAAAACACAGGAAAAAATTTGATATTTTTCTTATTTTTGCTCAAAACATAGATTGTGGGTACACGTTAGAACCGCCTCGGTGAGGCGGTTTTAACGAGTACCCACAATCTATGTTTTGGAGCAAAAATAAAAAAAAAATAGGTATACCCCTACAAACCCCAGTTTTACTACATAAAACTGGGGTTTAAGGGCGTATTCAATACACGGACATGTTATTCTGATGTTCCTGCTAAACTGTGCAAACCACCCTATTCTTAAGCAGCAAAACACAGTGAAAAACAAATTTTCCATAACTGCAATACACTTTATTAGCTGTAGGCTAGGTTGTCAACACAAAAAATAAAGCATATGATTGTCAACACAAAAAATAAGGCATATGAATGTCAACACACAAAATAAAGCATATGATTGTCAACGCACAAAATAAAGCATATGATTGTCAACACAAAAAATAAAGCATATGATTGTCAACACACAAAATAAAGCATATGATTGTCAACACAAAATAAAGCATATGATTGTCAACGCACAAAATAAAGCATATGATTGTCAACACAAAAAATAAAGCATATGATTGTCAACACACAAAATAAAGCATATGATTGTCAACACACAAAATGAAGCATATGGTCGGCATCTGAAGAGAAGTCGACTACATGACCAAGTGACGTTGAACACCCCTAAAAACAAACAATTTTAGGGCACTCAAAATCAGTGCCGATTTTTGGCATTAAGCCGTAGGTTACAACATTGAAATGGCCATACACTCATTGGACGACCATCAAAGATTTGAATTGTATGCTCTGTTTTGAAAAATTTCGAACCTGCATGCATGAGGCATGTAAAATGTATTTCTGTACCCTGAGGCATTTTCACGCACATGCACACTAAAACTTTGGATTTGATAACTCACAAAGATTTTCGAGTCATTTGATGCTGATTGGGCACAAAGGTTTTCAGATAATTGGCCAATTTAAAAGATGAGATGAAAAAATAATGTAGTGTTGGGAACTCAGTATATATCTGCACAAGACATTATGTTTAGTGTGGTGGCCTAGTGCATACTGTGTTGAGGGTTCTTTGTTTTATTGACTTTCTCAGAATAACCAGTATGATCCTTAATATCAGACTCGTCTTTAAACTGTTTGATTATACCTGTCTTTCCATAAATATTAGAACTATAGTACAAAACTTGATCTCTGATACTGATTTTTTGCAGATATTTTTTGTCCCCCGCCTTTTCGAAGAACATAGTTTTTGGCTTTCCGTCCTTCCGTCCGTCCGTCCTTCCGTCCGTCCTTCCGTCCGTCCTTCCGTCCTTCCGTCCCCCTATAGGAGTATGTACCTTGTGTGCGCAACTCCTCCTACAGTTTTATTCCGATTCTTTTGAAACTTTACAGATGTCTTCATCATGCTTTGAAGATGTGCATGTGGTTTGGATATAATCCTCAGATTAATTTTTGACACTTTTTTCGCAATTTGAACTTAGTCATTTTTCGGGCATTTTGATAATGAAAGTGAATAGACAGTGGGTACCTTGTGTGCGCAACTCCTCCTACAGTTTTATTCCAATTCTTTTGAAACTTTACAGATGTCTTCATCATGCTTTGAAGATGTGCATGTGGTTTGGATATAATCCTCAGATTAATTTTTGACACTTTTTTTGCAATTTGAACTTAGTCATTTTTCGGGCATTTTGATAATGAAAGTGAATAGACAAAGGGTACCTTGTGTGCGCAACTCCTCCTACAGTTTTATTCCGATTCTTTTGAAACTTTACAGATGTCTTCATCATGCTTTGAAGATGTGCATGTGGTTTGGATATAATCCTCAGATTAATTTTTGACACTTTTTTTGCAAATTGAACTTAGTCGTTTTTCGGTATTTTGACAATGAAAGTGAATGGACAGTGGGTGCCTTGTGTGCGCAACTCATCCTTCAGTTTTTAATTCAGATTCTTTTGAAACTTTACAGATGTCTTGATGATGCTTTGAAGATATGCATGTGCTTTGGATATAAATCTCAGGTTAATTTTTGACACTTTTTTCGCAATTTGAACTTAGTTGTTTTTCAGGCATTTATACAATGAAAGTGAATGGACATTGTGTACCTTGTGTGCAAACTCCTCCCTCAGTTTTATTCTGATTCTTTTCAAACTGTACAGATGTCCTGACCATGATTTGAAGATCTGCATGTGGTTTGAATATAATCCTCAGATTAATGTTTGACACTGTGACATGAAGTAAATGCATGTGATTTGGATATACATTATTGTCAGATATATTTGTGTAACTAAACAATTAAGGCGGGGGACATAAATTCTCTGAATTTGCTTGTTTTTTCTGTTATGTTGGTGGAACAATATTTTTTTGTCTGGAACTGATTTGAGTTTGTCCTATTAATTTTGAGCATGAATTTTGCACTAGTAAAGGAGATAGTCAATGGCCATGAAAATGAATACGAACTGAAACTTTTCAAAGTTTAATTTTTAACAAATTTTCAAAAATTTTACTGTAAAAACTTAGTGCTTGATTGAGTTCAGAAAATATTTCCAGCACTCATTGACAATTAGAAAATATGGACAAAATGCCATTTTCATAAAGTAGGAATTACACTTTAATTATTTTTGTCCCTTAACATCAGGATAACATGTATGTGCAATAAATACCCCCTTAAACCCCACTTTTATATAGCAAAACTGGGGTATGCAGGGGTATACCTATTTTTCTTATTTTTGATCCAAAACATAGATTGTGGTTCTCTTTAGAACAGTCTTGCTGAGGCAGTTCTAATGTGTACCCACTACCCACAATATATGTTTTGAGGAAATATTTAAAAATATCAAAATGTTTCCAGTGAAAATTTTCATGTTTACAAACAAAAAATATCTCTGTATAGTGCATGGCCATGTTTTCATACTGATAAATTTCTCATATTTTCCAGCACTGGTTTCAAAGTTACAGGACATTATTCTCTGCAGCATGTGTGAAGTGCGGCAAACATTACCTCGCTGGGTGTCCCCCTACTTGGAGGGATTTACGGACTACTGAGCCATATCATGATATATGTAAATGAATGGAGTGTCTTGGAGACATATGAGCCTCCTCGTGGGAAAACCAACAATGTGGTTTCTGAACAGGTCCGACACAAACCGGCCTGTACAAGCACAGAAAAGGGCTAGAAGCTTGAAATTTTGGATTTAAGTAGGAGAGGAATTGTACTATCCCAGTAGCGAAAACAAAGGCGCTGATCAGCTTCGCGGTTACCGCGAAGCTGATCTGCGTCTTTGTTTTCGCCTATGCAGATTGTTGGTTTTCCCACGAGGCGGCTCATATGATATTGTGTAAAATGAATGGCTAACGTCTATGCAGCCATATGATGACACCCGTCACTGAATAAGAATGATTCTGCATCTGTGGTCTACCTAAGCCTTTTGAGCAGTGTAAATTGGGATTTCCGAACAGGTCTGACACGAACTGAACTGTTCTGTTACAGGAGAAGATTAGAAGCTTGGAATTTTGTATTTCAGAAGGGAAGGGATAAATAGAACCTGAAAATTTTGTTTTTCAATCATAAGGATTTGTACTATATTTGTTTCGAAAACATAGGTGCTGAGCAGCTATGATCTACATCTTTGTTTACACGTGTGTAAAAGATCTGGTTTCCTCATGAAGAGGCTCATATGATATGTTTAAATGAATGGTTTTGATTCCTTAAGACTGCCATCCATGTGTTTACGTTTGTAACTATGGATGACTTAGCCTGTTAAAAGGCGGCCCCCGTGGCCGAGTGGTTAAGAGCGCTGATATTTCATTACCGCACTTAACCATTCGATCATCTCACCGCTGTGACTGGTGTGGGTTCGAGCCCCGCTCTGGCCACATGTGAGACAAGCCAAGTTCTGCTTGCGGGTGTGTCAGGTAGTTTTTCTCGGGGTTCTCCCGTTTTCGCCCCACCTACTGATTGGATTGTCTCATATGAGCTGAAATAATCTTGAAAGGGACGTGAAACTGAATAAAAAAAAAAAAATACCTGTTAAAGAAAGGCTATGCATCTATGGACTACTGTCCTTACACCACCTTTCAGAAACTTCCTTTTCCAAAATCACTCTTCTTCTGAAACACCACGCCAAAAATATGATTATGTGGTCCTATTGCTTTCCAATAGTCTTAATAAATGCTGCCAAAAATTTGAATATTGGTTCACAAATATAAAATATATGCCAGAAAATCATTTTTAGTTTGAAAATGTAAGCAATGGAAGTATTTTTCCCCTTAAATCTTTGAAATGCATGGAAACAAAACAGATTTGTATAACCATAACTGAGCTCCAAACACTTAAACTTATTACACAGACTTGCAAGCATTTCAATTCTGAGGTTTCAGATTTACCTCCCTTGTACCTGCAAAAGGCCTATTTAATTTGAGCCGTGACGTGAGAAAACCGGTCTTCGGGGTTTCCGACCAGATCTGACACAAACCAACCTTTACAGTCACAGAAGCAGGCTAGAAGCTTGAAATTTCGGCTTTAAGAAGAAGAGGATTTGTACTATCAGAGTAGTGAAAACAAAGGCGCTGATCAGCTTCGCAGTAATACTGGGAAGCTGATCTGCGCCTTTGTTTTCGCATAGGCAATAATCCCGTTTTCTCACGACGTGGCTCATATTATATTTGGCCAAAATTTTCAATGGTACACCAATTTTCAAAACTTTTGCAACTCTTTTTAGGACTTTTCAAATGCAACAGGATGACAGGGTCAAATATTTTTCTTAAGGTGTTTCAGAAAATGGTTATTTTGAAAAAGGTGGTTTCTGAAATATGGTGTATAGCCATTAGCTAAGCCTGCGAGCAGCAAGGAGAGATTTTCAAAAAGGTGGTTTCTGAAATATGGTGTATAGCCATTAGCTAAGCCTGCGAGCAGCAAGGAGAGATTTTCAAAAAGGTGGTTTCTAAAATATGGTGTATGGCCATTAGCTATGCCTGTGAGCAGCAAGGAGAGATTTTCAAAAAGGTGGTTTCTAAAATATGGTGTATGGCCATTTGCTAAGCCTGCGAGCAGCAAGGAGAGATTTTTAAAAAGGTGTTTTCTAAAATATGGTGTATAGCCAGTAGTTAAGCCTGTGAGCAGCAAGGAGAGATTTTGAAAAAAAGGTGGTTTCTGAAATAAGGTGTATGGCCAGTAGCTAAGCATGTGAGCAGTCAGGGGCGAAGACAGGCCTTCAGGGTTTCTGACCATGTCCGACACAAACTGGTAGGGCGGCCCCCGTGGCCGAGTGGTTAAGAGTGCTGATATTTCATTATCGCACTTAACCATTCGATCATCTCACCGCTGTGTCTGGTGTGGGTTCGAGCCCCGCTCTGGCCACATGTGAGACAAGCCAAGTTCTGCTTGCGGGTGTGTCAGATGGTTTTTCTTGGGGTTCTCCCGTTTTCGCCCCACCTACTGATTGGCCCGTCTCATATGAGCTGAAATAATCTTGAAAGGGACGTTAAACTGAATTTAAAAAAAAAAAAAAAAAAAAAAAAACTGGTAGATGTCTGGTCACAAAAGAAGGCTACAATCTTAAAAATTTGGATTCAAGAAGAGGAGCAGACCAGCTATGCAGTTATGCTATGCAAACAGTCTCAGAGTAGCAAAACTGCTGAACCTGTGTTTAACACATTGGAGAGATGAAGATATTTAAGACACCGACTAAACGTGTAGCTAAGCTTTCGTCAAGTTCCCATATCTTAAACTGTATACAGACAGTTTTGTGTACGTTTCTATTAGAGTTGTGCCTTAAAAAAAAAACAAAAAAAAAAACATGTTTTTGTATATAATGCAAAAACAAAGAGCATTAAGAGGTGCTGAGTACCTATGTTATGGTAATTTTTCATTTCAAAATTTTAACTCTTTTTTTATGGGACATAGGCAAACAGAATAGCCCCAGATGGGACGCCGCAAAATGCAGCGTCCCATCTGGGGCTATTCTGTTTGCTTAGAGAAACTTCATCGAGAAAATGGAATAAAATTCAAACTAACTCCTGATGTCCCTCAAAATGAAAGTGGACTCTTCCAAAATGATAACAGTGGGAAAGTCCATTCATCATAATATGGGTTAAACCTTGAGCCATCTTGCAGGAGGCCAGATAAAGGGAGCTTTTGATGGTAATTGAATGATAATTTTTGTTTGTTCTCCATAACAACCCATACGGCCATTGGCCATTATTCTCTGGTTTGAATGCATACTATGTACATTCTCTTATCTCAATGACCGCACTTCACCCCCATTTTCCTATGTTTTGGGGGTAAAGTGCGGTGTCCACTTGTGCTGTAATACCTGCTGTGAACATGTGCAGCTTATCAGTATTGAGCTGCCTATACTGGGTAATTATGCAAGGAATGGTCAGATTTACTGTAACCGGATACCTAGAATTCCAGGTATTTTACAGTACAAGCCAAATCACAATATGCATTTTTGTTAATTTTTCATCAAAATCCAATTGAATCAAAATAATTGAATTCGTCATAAAAAGTTAAGCGACATTGAATTTTCAATGGTCTAAATCAGTCATGATTTAAGAATTTTGTATGGTCATTTGTACATGCTGATCAGACCAGATGCTCCTTACCTGGAATTTCTTATCAGAGGTTGCTGAACAGAAATCATCCATGCTAATTGGCTTTACTGCCTTTTGCACCATGGGTGGCTAATGATGAAAGTGGATTTTTGGAGTTAAGAGAATGTACACACTATGGCTTAAAGTTTTCTGAAATTATTTGAACCATTGAAGCCAACTCATTCAATAATGTCATTATGAAAACATGCAATAATATAAACAGAGATTTTCTGTAGTAAAAATGAAAATTTTCATCAAAACATTGATTGGTGTTCTAATGAGTCCTCCGCAATCTGTGTTGGAGAAAAAATAAGACAAATTGTATACCCCTGTACACCCCAATTTCACTACACAGAAGTGAGATGTAAGAGGGTATATGTTTCACTGACATGTTTTCCTGATGTGTCGAGACCAAGCACCAGGTGATCGCTTCCAGGACCTTTGGTAACTGGCTTTTTAGCTCACCTGAGCCGAATGCTCAAAAGGTGAGCTTATAGGATGGCCATGCTGTGGCGTCCACAATTTCAAAGATCTTCTCCTCTGAAACTGCTGGGCCAATCAAAGCCAAACTTCATGTGGGGAACCAAAGTTTTTATAAATGGACCAGGTCACATGACCAAGATGGCTGTCATGGCTTTAAATAGCAAAGACCTTTAAAAATCTTCTTCTAGTTTGTATAAATGGACCAGGTCGCATGACCAAGATGGCTGTCATGGCTATAAATAGCAAAGACCTTTAAAAATTTTCTTCTCCAGAACCAGAAGGCCTATGGTTTTGAAACTTTGCATGAAGCATCAGGTAATGGAGTTCTACAGTTTATATAAATCATGACCCTGGGATGACCTAGACCTATTTTACAGCAAGGTCAACTTAGATCACCATTGCATTTGAATGTGCAAAATGTAATTAAATGAGGAAACTTACTGGGACTATGCAAATTGACAGAAGATTTTCAACTCTTGCTTTCTCTGCTCTGTTCTGCTCTGCTGTCTCTCTCTTCTCTGCTCTGCTCTCTCCCCTTTGGCTCTGCTCTCTCTCTCTCTTTGCATTCATCCTGCTCTTTCATCTCTCACTGCTCTCACTGTTTACTCTTATCTCTGCCCCCCCCCCCCACACACACACCTTTCTGTTTCTCCCTCTTTCTGCTCTATCTCTGCACTACTCTCCCTCTGATCTCTCCCTCTCTGCTTTCCCTCTCCCCCTCTCTGCTCTCTCTATGCTCTTCCTCTATCTGCTCTCTCTGCTCTTCTCCCTCTCTCTCTGCTCTGCTCTCCCCCACTTCCTGTGTTCTTCTCTCTCTCTCTCTCTCTCTCTGCTCACCCTCTGCTCTTTCCATCTCTGCTCTACTCTCCTGCTTTACTCTCTCCCTCTGTCTCTGCTCTCCCCCCCCCCCTTGCTCTTCCTTGCTCTGCTCTACTATCTCCCTTTCTCTTCTCTACTCAGCCCATTGTCTCCATGCTGTCTCTGCTCCTACCCCCTGCTTTTCCTGCCTCTCCTGTCTACACTCTCCATTTGCTCTTTTCATCTCTGCTCCATCTCTGCTCTACTATCTCCATTTCTCTACTCTACTCTGCTCTCTGTCTTTATGCTGTCTCTGCTCCTCCCCCTGCTCTTCCTTGCTATGCTGTCTACACTATCTCTGCTCTTTATCTCTCTGCTCTATTCCCCCCCCCCTGCTTTTCCCTGTCCTGTTCTCCCTCTCTGCCCTCTCTCTGCTCTGCTCTGCTCACTCTACTCTGCTCTGCCCTCCCTGTCTCTGCTATCATCTCCCCATCTGCTCGTTCTGTCTCTGCTCTTCTATGTCCCACTTTTACTCTCCCTCTTCCTCTTCTCTGTTATGATCTCTCCCTCCATGCTATCTCTCCCTCCTACTCCCTGCTCTTCCTTGCTCTACAGTCTTCCTCTCTGCACTACTCTCTCCCTCTGCTCTATTCTCCCCCTCTGTTCTTTCTTTTTATTCTATTCTCTCCCTCTGCTATTCCCCTCTCTGCTCCCTCTCTTTCTCTTTTGCTCTGCTCTCTCCCTCTACATGCTTGCTCTCTCTGCTCCCCCTTGCTCTACTTTCTCCCTCTGCTCTTCTCTCTGTGCTCTCTCTCTCTCTCTCTTCTCTCTGACACACTCCTCCCATACTTTCCACCCCACCTCTCTCTGCTCTCCTACTGATGCTCGCCCTCTCCTCTTTCTGCTCTCTCCATTTGGTTGCATTTCACCATTAGGTTTTCCATAGGTGACAATGTTAACGTTTTGTCACCTAGCTCGAAAACTAGACATACAAAATTCACAAAACTGGTCTCATTTTAAACGTTCATCATAGCCCATTAATTTAAATGAAAATTAATAGCATGTTTACCTACTCAATTCAAAGCTATGTCCCGTTAAACGGAAGCACCCTCAGAAACCATGTTTCGTAATGCGGGTGGGTCTTCAGAGGGGTTCATGCAGAAAAGTCCGTCCCGTTCCCATCCGATACCGGGATTTATCGACTAAAACATGGCATTCGAAACGGCGCATGTTTCAAGTTTTAAAACAAACACTTCACAGCGGAAATCAATCAACGATTATTGACAGGTGACGTCATTTTTGTCTCTAATACAAAGTAAATGCTCTCCCCGAAAAAGGCGGGGCGAGTACTCATGAATATTTAGTAGTGTGTACCCTAAATTGATTCCTTAATTTGCTGTATTCCATCAAAGGAACGTAGTTTGTGCAAACTTACTATACGTGTAGCATTTATGCAAAGTTTGAGTGAGATCGGTTAACTGGTTTTCCGATTATGGCCAATTAAGCATGCCCACCCACCTCATTTTTACCAAGTGGCTTGAATTTGCGATTTTGAGAAATACTGATAAGAAAATCGACCCTAATTTGTATTGTATTCCATTTATGCATCATGTTATTCTTCAACATGTTGCATAAATATGTGTACAACACAAAACATCAGATAAAATGTTCAAAAAACGCATGTGCACAATAATTAGCATACATTTTCTAGGTATACCCCCAATTTATCGAAGAAAATTGGAAATACGAATTTTCCATAGCAACCATGCGTTATGACAGGTTAAACGATCCACATAACTGTCTAAATGCGTAAAACACACATGATTCCTTGTAAAACAGCACATACACTCCTTACAACACAAATCATTTACTCGCAAACATGCTCACCCACCTCATTTTAGCGTATTTGCTCTAATTTGCGACTTTGAGAAATAATGATGAGTAAATCTAACCTAATGTGCATTGTATTATATTAATGTATCATTTTATTCTTCAGAATGTTACACGAATATTTAGACAATGCAAAATGTCAGATGAAATGTTCCAGCCACGTATTTTTGGTCTTACAGACATACTTTTTCTAGGCATACCCCCATTTTATTGTGGAAAGTTGTAAAACAACGAGTTTTCCATAGCAACCATGCATTATAAGGGGTAAATGAGCCATGTGACTGTGAAAATGCGTAAAACTCACATGAATCATAGTAAAACAGCGAACCCAAGCTTTACGAGACAAATGATTTACTGGCAATATGACATTTTATGTATAAGTAGGCCACGAATAAGCCTGTTCTCAGTAGATGCTTGATTCTGCTTGAAGCCGAGTTTCGACATCAAATTAGTTTCTACGTTACCAAGTCGCATTTTGTTACAGCCACATGACACTGCTTTCGTTCCAGGAAAACTTGGCTGTTACATAGTATTAACAACAAGAGCCACTTTGCCATTTCTTTATCCCCACCCCCTACCCCAACGTGAAAGACTGTAGGACCACAAAACGAGTGCTTGGACCCCATTACAAAAATGACACTAAAATCAATGAATTTTTCGCTTTCTTATGGACTCTGTGTATGGATTTCATTCAGAAGAGAGTGTTTTCCAGAAAAGAAGAGATACATACCGGCTGTAGTCAGTAATTTTCGCAAGAGAGAGGAAAAGCCAAGCAATAGTCTGTCTCGTCAATCTCCCTTTAGGTTGCATTTCACCATTAGGTTTTCCATAGGTGACAATGTTAACGTTTTGTCACCTAGCTCGAAAACTAGACATACAAAATTCACAAAACTGGTCTCATTTTAAACGTTCATCATAGCCCATTAATTTAAATGAAAATTAATAGCATGTTTACCTACTCAATTCAAAGCTATGTCCCGTTAAACGGAAGCACCCTCAGAAACCATGTTTCGTAATGCGGGTGGGTCTTCAGAGGGGTTCATGCAGAAAAGTCCGTCCCGTTCCCATCCGATACCGGGATTTATCGACTAAAACATGGCATTCGAAACGGCGCATGTTTCAAGTTTTAAAACAAACACTTCACAGCGGAAATCAATCAACGATTATTGACAGGTGACGTCATTTTTGTCTCTAATACAAAGTAAATGCTCTCCCCGAAAAAGGCGGGGCGAGTACTCATGAATATTTAGTAGTGTGTACCCATTTATTTTCTCTCTACTTCATTGCTCTCTCACTTTCTGCTCTCCTTTATCTTTCTGCTCTGCTCCCTCTCTCCACTCTCACTCTTTCTCACTCTCTCTCTGCTGCGCTGCCTTTCCGTGTGTCTGCTCTGCCCTCTGTCTCTATCTCTTCTTCTTTCTCTTTTCCCACTTCACTCTATTCTCTCTGCTCTCATACTTTCTGCTCTCCTTATACTCTCTCCATCTCTCACTTCTCCCTCTTTCTCTCTGCTTTATCTCTGCTCTCTTCTTTCAGCTCTCCACCTTCACTCTGATCCTCTCTTTCTTTTTCTCTCTCTCTCTCGCGCGCGCGCGCGCGGACCCAAGACTGCTGTTTCAATCGAGTCATATATGTAGCTTAAGCATTATTTTCTATAGTAAATTATTTTTAGCTCACCTGAGCCGAAGGCTCACAAGGTGAGCTTATAGTATGGTAGTCGAGCCGGCGTCCGTGGGTGCGTCCGTCAGCTCACACTGTCAATCTTGAATATGTCTAAGACAACAAGGCCAATCGCATTCAAATTTTATCTGAAGCATTATTGAGGAGGGGGAAAGGTTGCATTAGGTTTTGGGCCAGGTCGGATCAGAACTCTGGTTTCCATGGCAACAGATAGCTCCCATTGAGTTATAATGGGGAAAATGTTGTGGCCACTCTAGCAACTTCATTTTTGATTCCTGCAGGTAACAAGGACAACTATAACATCTCGGATGAGTTCGAATTTCGGATAGGTTCGACCTCAGATTGCGGAGTTAGCTGCCCTTGAGCGTCTGGAAAATCCCCATAGACTTATAATGGGAAAAATGTTGTGGCCACTCTAGCGCCTTCATTTTTCATTGGATCTTCTTCATTCTTGCAGGTAACAATGACAACTATAATATCTCGAATGGGTTCGAATTTCAGCCAGATCCGACCTCTGACTGTGGAGTTAGCTGCCCTTGAGTGTTTGAAAAATCATTATTTTGTGTTGTGGCCACTCTAGCGCCTTCAATTTTGATCGGATCTTCTTCATACTTGGAAGTAACAAGGATAGCCATAACATCTCGGATGAGTTCGAATTTCAGCTAGATTCAACACTTGACTGCAGAGTTATCTGCCCTTGACTGTGTGAAAAATCAATATTTAGTGTTGTGGCCACTCTAGCGCCTTCATTTTTATTCGGATCTTCTTTATTCTTGGAAGTAACAAGGACATCTATAACATCTCGGATGAGTTCGAATTTCGACCAGATCGGACCTCTGACTGCGGAGTTATCTGCCCTTGAGTGTTTGAAAAATTCATATTTTGTGTTGTGGCCACTCTAGCGCTTTCAATTTTGATCGGAATTTATTCATACTTGCAAGTAACAAGGATAGCCATAACATCTCGGATGAGTTCAAATTGCAGCCAGATCCAACCCTTGACTGCAGAGTTATCTGCCCTTGACTGTGTGAAAAATCAATATTTAGTGTTGTGGCCACTCCAGGGCCTTCATTTTTATTCGGATTTTCTTTATTCTTGGAAGTTACAAGGACATCCATAACATCTCGGATGAGTTCGAATTTCGACCAGATCGGACCTCTGACTGCGGTGTTATCTGCCCTTGAGTGTTTAAAAAATCCATGTTTGTGTTGTGGCCACTCTAGCATCTTTGTTTTTCAGTGGATCTTCTTCATTCTTGCAGGTAACAAGGATAACTACAATATCTCGCATGAGTTCGAATTTCGGCCAGATCTGACCTCTGACTGCGGAGTTAGCTGCCCTTTAGTGTTTGAAAAATCAATATTTTGTATTTTGACCACTCTAGCGCCTTCAATTTCGATTGGATCTCCTTCATTCTTGGAAGAAACAAGGATAACCATAACATCTCGGATGAGTTTGAATTTGAGCCAGATTCGACCATGGACTGCGGAGTTAGCTGCCCTTGAATGTTTGAAAAATCAATTTTTAGTATTGTGGCCACTCCAGCATCTTCAATTTTGATCAGATTTTAAAAAAAAAAAAAAAAAAAAAAAAAAAAAAAAAAAAAAAAAAAAAACACTTTTGTCCAGTGACAGTACTTGTTGACTCTCAGGTGAGCGATCGTTGCCCTTGGGCTACTTGATCAAATCTAAAACACGATGTACTAGTATCTTATCATAAATATTTTATGGTTTGTACTTTTTCATAACCCGCGGTTCAGGAAACAAAAATAAAATTTCAAATTTTATAGTATTTCAAATACTAATAAAAAACCTTAAAATATTCTGAGCTAAAGTGTACACCATGTGTGCATTTGATACATGTTTGCTTTTTCAGATTGTTTAAGCGATGTCTGAATTTCATGCAACACAGATCAACCGGCAATATTGTACAATTCCCATTTGAAACAAATCAAAATTTCTTATTTGCCGGTAAATCTTCAAGCATTACAAATGAAACATTGCATGCACGTTTGAACAAATAGGACCAAGATAAATATCGGAAATTCATATCCGTCATTTAAAATGTTCTAACGTCTAAATCATAATGTTAATAGTCAGCATCAATATGCCCAGTCCAAAATTATTTTCAAATCAAGGCAATACATTAATAATTTTATACAGATTGGTAATTTATACCACGCTCCAATAGTGTACAAACTAGATCTTGTCAATGTTTATGTGCATACAAAATCAGGGTTGCCATGGTCAGGGAGAAAGTCTGGAACACATTTTTTTTTGTTCAATGGCTTAATGGCTTTTCATTTCGCATAATTTCTTTACCAATTAAAGACTGTTCTTTAAATGATTATTTTTCTTTTAGATATTTTGTTTGTTAAGTAAATAATTTGGTTGTTGTACTATGATTTCAGAGGCTTACAAGTAAGCCCACTTTTTGTTCTGATGATGCCATGTCTCTTCTTCAGTATTGAATCTTATTTTCACCTTGTTGTATGATGAAAAAATTGGTAAGTGACCTCAGAAAAAGCCAAGATCACAGGTAATAATATCAATTACTCAAGATCTTCTGGGGGCTGCCTAGGCCCCTAGACCCCTGCCTACATAATGTCACTTTTATTTTTATGTTCACTCATGATCACAAAGGACAGACATGGCATGGGGGAGGTAGCTGTTTTGACCTGATCCCTACAGATAGTGATGTATAGCGAGATGGATCTGTCACTATGTAAAAACCTTATTTTTATTGCACCTGCTTATAGCAGGGTGCGATATAGGAGTCCAAATTTCTGTCCGTTCGTTGGTTCGTCCGTCCGTCCGTCAACATTTACGTCGAAGTTTGGTTTTCTTTGCATCAGTGATAGCTGCGAGTATGAAACCTTGCATAGTAATTACCCTTGACATACCCTTCAAGCACGCACCTTGACCCAGTAACCTTGATCTATATTTCACGGTCCACTGGCTTCATTTTTACGTCGAAGTTTGGTTTTCTCTGCATCAGTGATAGCTGTGAGTGTGAATCCTTGCATATTTATTGTCCTTGACATACCCTTCAAGCACGTACTTTGACCCGCTGACCTTAACCTATATTTCACGGTCCATTGACTTTGTTAATTTTTACGTCGAAGTTTGGTTTTCTCTGCATCAGTGATAGCTGCAAGTATGAAACCTTGCGTAGTAATTGTGCTTGGCATACCCTTCAAGCACGCACCTTGACCTATATTTCACGGTCCATTGACTTTGTTAATTTTTAAGTAGAAGTTTGTTTTTTTCTGCATCAGTCGTAGCTGCGAGGGTGAAAGCTTGTATAGTAATTGTCCTTGACGTGCCCTTTAAGCATGTACTTTGATCCGGTGCCCTTGACCTATATTTCGTGGTCCATTGGCTTTGTTAATTTTTAAGTCGAAATTTGGTTTTCTCTGCACCTGTGATAGCTGCGAGTGTGAAACCTTGCATAGTAAATATCCTTGATACACCCTTTCAGAATACACCTTGACCTGGTGCCCTCGACCTATATTTCTGTCTATTCATTCTCAAGATATTGAGCAAAATCCAAAATGTTCACGGAACGACGGAAGGACATGGTTCCACTTTTCCAAAGCGGGCTATAAATAAAAATTCGGTTAAGAACGGCCTGGCACTGTCGAGAACCTTCCCGGCGCAACACATTGATCTATTGCAAAGGTTTGTAAATTGGAAAGATTTATTACCAAAAAAATATAGTTATTGTTGTATTTCAATTGATGCTATTAAGATGCCTTTTATTCTGCTGCATTTTAGACCCATGTTGAGGAGGGGAAAAAATACATACGTCTATATATATATACTATTGGCATAAAGTTAAGCATATTCCATTTGTGAATTTCAATTGGAATTTTGGACCGCTAAGAATAAAATCTTTTGAAATATACTTAACGACACTTCCAACGCTACCGATAGAGATTTTGCTATAATTCCAAAACTTCAGGAGATATTGAAATGAAATTTGCAGATCATAATACATCTATTGATGTCACATTTATGTCCACAAACCTTTATTATCAAATGCCTCGAGCGTTTGATCACACCAAACCTCATTTTCAAAAGTCACAAAACTAGAGTGCTTGAAAACAACGTTATTTTATCGTTTATTCCAAACATGTATTGTGATATAATAACTTGATTATTTTTTAAATTACATCCATTCATGGCAAACGAAGTTGAAAACTACAATATTACAGCAAATTATTCATTTGATCCCATCAGCTTATATCGAATATAACCCGACATAGAAAGACGGACTGGCGGCGTCTACGCATCGAAGCCACGACCGCATGCAAGTACGCTGCGAAATACCGTTCCACTCATCCCTTACAAATTACTCTGAATGTCTAATATATTGGCAGATTTTCATCTTTAATACTCTTAAGATAATGGCCCAGATATGCAAATTTGGATTTTAGATCGAGCGAGTTTGCTATAGTGGCCAAGGTAAAATTGCCACTCTGATTGCTTGGCAGAATGTTTACAGCCATGTTTGCTATATGAAAAATCGTACCGTCGTGCATCAGGGTCTCTATAGAAGGGGTCAAGAATCTTTGCCCTATGTACAATATTCTTGTATGTCAGTTTCGTATTTACTCACCTAGAAAACGTACATTCAAAATTTATAATTAATGTCAATTTTACATAACCCTGTTATTAATTCTTTCATTTTTTTCTATATCAGAACATGCTAAATTATCCAGTCTACATTAATAATAGCATTATAGTTTGGAATTTATATCTGTTTTGACTTAATATGTACCACAGTGTCCATTTTCACAACTTTCATGCACATAAAATTTTTGGGAACAATTTTCTGGAACATTGCACAATTTATTTTGTTGAAAATTATATGATTGTGAAGCTGACGTGATGCATTGCTTAATGGAATGTATCTCGTATTTTTTCCACAATTTTTACTGTGATAAACTCTCTTTTGAGTAAGTTTTTAACAGCTAACACTGTACGTATATATGGTACTTGACATACCTGAGTTTTTGATTATTGGAAAAATCAATGCATAGTTTCTTGACCCCTTCTATAGAGACCCTGCGTGCATCAAACGCATACCCATGATTTCTTGTAGATTTTGTGCAGTTCGCGTGTATATAAGTTTTTTTCTCTCTCTCTCAGACATGTTTTTGTAAGTGTTATGAAAACATAAGACAAGAAAGAATATACATGTAAACGGAGAGGGAAAAACGGAGAAACTTGTTTGATGTTCAGTGTTTAACATGATTTTAGTCTAGTCAAAATAAAGATTTTTTTGGTAAACCCAAAACAAATTGCAACACAAATGTTTCTTGGATTTTTGTGGAGATACACCCTTCCTAGACAACATACTAAAAGTATACCAAAATCAGAGAATATGAAATTTGATTTTTTTTTTTTTTTTTTTTTTTTTTTTTGGTGTACGTTTTGACATATTTTGCTGTTCAAAACATTCATCAATACGTGTAATATATTGTGAATTTAGATAATTGTTGTGTATTTTCTATTCATGAACTATTCTGAAAAGATTAAAACTTGACACTTGCACTAATGATTGTAGATTCAAACATTTTTGCTCAGTAACATTGGTTGTTGAAACTTTACAAGCACTGAATTACCCCACCCATTCGTATTTCAGTGCATACACATGCAATTGTATGTCAACATTCCCAAATGTTTTTTAGAATACAAGATCATATTAGAATATACATTTAAGCAGAAATGACTAGCAAAGGCTTTGAAAAGGTCATAAAGTGTGGTGTTATCAGTGCATTGCTTCATGAATTTATGGAAATTATTAATTGTTTGCTGGCTTATATTCTTTTTAAGTAGACACAAATGTTTTAAGACTGTTTAATGCAAAGGAAGATACATTTGTATAAGATGTGGTCCATGATTATAAGCTTCTTTTCTCATCAAAATTCAATATGACGTCATAACAATGTTAAAGCATCAAAGGTCACTAGGTGCAGAATCGCACTTAAGTAAACTTTAGTTCCGGGGGGCTAACTGAATATACGGGGGTCATTCAAGAATTAATGACAATGGATCCATATCTCGGAAAGTATAATTAAGCTCGGCTTTATTTGATATGTTACATGTGGACACATATATTATGCATTCGTGCTGAAAATTTTGTGCTTTTATCATGTCTAGTTTTGACGCTATGCTAATTTGAATATGGCTCCTGAAGTGTCCATGGACGCGAAAACGTCATTTTTTACTTACTTTTGTATGGGGGTAGGGTAAGTAAAACGTGTAGAATTGTTGCTTGGACAGTCTTATCAGTGATTTGTGATGATTAATAAAAGCACTAGAGGTCAACAAGGGCAACCATAACATTTATGCCAATTTCCTGATTTGCAACACGCGTGGTTGCTAAGCAACAGCAGAACAGGACCAAATAAACCCATTCTGAGCCTAACAGTGTGTTTTAAACCAAATAATGAAACAATCTAATAAATTCCAACAGCTAGTGATGTGTTTCATCTTAAAGGTATTCCTATGGCTTCTAAACAAAAACAAAAAATCAAAAATCTGAGACTGTTATGGAACAAGTATTAGATTTTAAAAAGACTAGCTAGATTTGATACAGTTAAATTTGAACTGGAGACGGTGCTGATTCATTTTGAAACTGTGTACAGTGTCACTGTGGCCAATACCATTGACAGTCATGCTTACAACAACAACATATTTAATCCTCATGAAATGCTGTTAACATATCGAAGATACTGGTCTTCCATCCAGGCAAGTACTAGCTTTTATAAACAACAGTATGTCGCGTCCAAGCTCATTTACCATGTATTCTTTGGTTGCCTAGCAACCACAGAACTGGCATGTTAGCGAACTTTTGGAGGAGCCATTGAATAGCATACATCTTCAAATTTGGTTATTAGTATATGAGAAGCACACAAGTGTTAAGAATAGAGTTTAATGGAATCATTGTCATTAATTCCTGAATGACCCTCGTAGATTGCTTCCATTAAGAATAATAACTACTGCATGACACATGTTTCACTATGATCCCTGGAAAGTAAATCTGAATGGTCCTCCAAAATATATATTTATATGGGTTTTGTAAAAAGCATAGTTTCTAGGGCAACCCTTAACACACCGTATTAGCGGCAATTTCGAACTCGGCACACAATCGTTGAACTCGGCACAGTTTTATGACCAGCTGCGTTTGGTAAGTCATTTAAATTGATCTTTTTACAATAAATAACCTTTGTATGATACAAATTGACTTCACATAGCTAATCTTGAATGAATTAGTCTATGCCCTGTGCAACAGGTGTTTTTCATTTCAATTTATCAATGCCATGACATCACTTTGAACCTTCTTTTTTGTAATGTTTACAAGGTAAAGTCGGCATCAAAATGTCTATTATCTAGTTATTTATTACAACATTTAAATTTCATTTTGTGCATAACACATTTGAATGTATGTCCAAAACATCACCAAAGTTTCATTACGCTCTTTGCAAGTTTGGCCGAGCAATATAGGGATTAACAATGAAGGGGAAAATCAAAATGGCAATCGGGAACGCCTTTTGATAAATTGGAATGCAGTCGTTGAACTCGGCTAATGGCAATCGTCGAACAAAATGTAAGAAAAGCTAAAATAACCTGAAATGAGCCGTTTAAGTGACAAAACACACAAGGTTTCATGTTGTAAGTCGTGCTTATTGACTTCGTTTTACATTTTTCATGTTGAAAGAACTGATACACAAGAAACTGTTTAAAAGGTTATGGTTTGTCACAGTTTACTTGTGAATACTTTATGTTGTAATAAACGAGGTTTTTCTTCAGAACGTCTGGTAATTTATATTTGCTATTGTATTATTGCAGTTACGCTTAAAAGATATTTATTACGGTGAAATACTGAGCAAAACTATTAAGAACAAGGATAAGAGTTGTTGAATGCAGATATCAGACGACTCATAGAAAAGTGACATGCTGAATTTGGTATTTTCAGACCAGAAGTACATCCCCTACTCCTCCTTCATTTTCTTCTCATTCTTCTTCTTCTTCTTCTTCTTCTTCTTCTTCTTCTTCTTCTTCTGCAGCAGCAGCAGCAGCAGCAGCAACAGCAACAACACTAGTTTTCTTCTTTAAGACAAACTCATCTTCTTGTTTTTCTTCTGCTTAAGCACTGTTTTAAGTTCACTGCAGCCGTTACAATATGTTTTATCATACCTTATTGTTATCCGTTGGTCGTGCGTTATCAATTCAAATGTTCTTGAAAATATTGTGAACTAATAAACAACTAAGTCTATCTAAGCCAAACGTCATAAAATGGATTGTAACATCTCTGGAAATGTGAGAGCGTACATGTGTTCGGAAAAAAACTAATGCTACTACTTCTTGGAGTGTACGACCACTACCACTGTCACCACCACAATCACTACTACTACTACTACTACTACTACTACTACTACTACTACTACAACAACGGCTACTACTACTACTACTACTACTACTACTACTACTACTACTATATTTAACACTTCTACCGCCACGCAAATAACCAACACAACCACTACTGCTACTACTACTATTACTACTACTAAATTCTACTACTATTCTACTTCTACATCTACAACTACTACTTCTACTAATACACTACTACTACTACTACTACTACTACTACTGAGTGTACTACTACTACTACTACTACTACTACTACTACCACTACTACTACTACTACTTCTGCCGCAGTAGAAGTAAAAGTAGCAAACACAGTAGTAGTAGTAGTAGTAGTAGTAGTAGATGTAGTAGTAGTAGTAGTAGGAGTAGTAGTAGAAGAAGTAGTAGTAGTAGTAGTAGTAGAAGTAGTAGTAGTAGTAGGAGTAGTAGTAGGAGAAGTAGTAGTAGTAGTAGTAGTAGTAGTAGTTGTTGTTGTTGTATATGCCAAATTAATTTTTACGAAATTACAAAATTGTTTCTGTTTTAGGCCGTAGAATGCGAAACTTTATGTGCTACTACTGCCAAGAAGGAGCCGATATTTTTCCAGATGTAATTTCTTTAGCCCACCTACTGAATTTCATAGTCTCTATATGAGTGAAATAATCTTGAAAGGAACGTAAAATGGAATAAAAACTACAATGTTATGTCATTTTTACAATGTTATGTCATTTTTAATATTTTTAAAGACACGCGATGTTTGCCAACGTGGTCTTCTCGAAAATGAAAATGGGAAAACTCTTGAGAAAAAAGACTTTAAAAGGGACGAATAATGTCCTTGCCACACGACTAGAAGGTAGTACCATTATAGTGCGTTAATGCGTTTATAATTGATCACATGACATGCTGACACAGTGGCCTAAAAAGGGTTCGGTAGGACAAGTCGCCACAATTGAGATAAACGAATGTACCAACAGAATACATGTACAACTCATTAAAACATATTCCTATACAGACGGAAGCGGGTCAACTCGGCCTGATACCAGCTCGGCCCGTGAGTCAACTCGGCCTCGGGTCAACTCGGCCGGGTCAACTCGGCCTCTTGTTTGTCCTATTACAGGAGGGGTATTTTATAAGTGCATGAAGCTTTTAGATATGAATAATGATTTTTAGACTGATATACGGATATGTACACAGAAAATGTAGGATGACATTATTTTAGTATTACAAACAGATCAACAATCTCCTTATTGAGCAAAGGCAAAGCGCCCAAAGGGTGTAAACTGTCTATAGGGTGATGAACATGCAAGTTAATCAGTTTTAATTTAAGGCATCTTTGAAAGAAAACTACATTAGGAACACTTTTATCATCTTAAATTATAAACATTTACTTCTTCTATCTCCTTGAAGCACTTTCAAACGCCCTGTAAATCTGTATAATTAAAAGTACGAAATTTCGAAAATTTGCATTAGTGGGTGGGGTAAATCGGTGCTTGTTGTAGTTTATTTTACTGTAATTAATCCATTTTCAAGGCTTTTGTCAGCTAAACTGTAACAAACATATCAGATGACGCCTTATGTGTATTTCTTTGTTTAAAATTCAACCTAAATTTATGCTTTGACCCAGCTACAGTTCTAGCGGTAGTTTTGCGGAGATAAAAATACTTCTTCAACAAAGAT
Source organism: Rugalucina vietnamica (assembly GCA_964017185.1). NCBI lineage: Eukaryota > Metazoa > Mollusca > Bivalvia > Lucinida > Lucinidae > Rugalucina > Rugalucina vietnamica. Next base: position 38,652,369 of record OZ024876.1, read on the forward strand.
GGTGAAAAAAAAATCAAATTTCATATCTTCCGATTCTGGTATACTTTTAGTATGTTTATAATACAGGTCTAAGGTTATGGAAAATCAGAAAAGGATTTGTGTTGCAATTTGTTTTGGGTCCTCCAACCATTTTACTGGGCTATTTGTGTGACTTCTGAATCATGGGTTGTCTAGTATACAAGCAAATAATGGCTAAATGTCGCAACCATTTTCGATAAACTTTACATCTGTGTTTGTGCCATCGGCTGGCGCATGATGAAATAATGGCGAAAAATACAAGAGATTACTTTGTCCGTAGTTTGAGATGTTGAAAATTCTTTATTGGTAGCGTGACGTTAAGTATATTTCACAATTTTGTTATAAATTTTGACAAAAACACAGCAATTTAATGAAGAAAAGATAATACATGCATGACCCCATGCATAAGTTATCCAAGCGCTGTAACTGCACAAAGACCCATAAAATTGTAAAAAATCAATACAAACATTCCGGAGGCCAAAGGTGAGCACAACTTCCCAGAAAACACCAAGACAGTGAAGAATTTTTCTAAAGATTTAGTTTTGAGCATCCAGTTTCAGAATATGTTAAAAAATGTCAAAAGGCACCACAGAAAACTCAACTTTCCGGTTAACCATCCCCTCTTGACTCCTGCTGATCATGGAAATCACTAGTTTCCTGGTACCCTGTCCCACTTTTCCAGTAGAGCTTGGTAAAACTCGTGAATAATGGACACGGCTGGTTCCCGGTTTTAAACTCGTCGGCCGAGCTAGTCCCAAGTGTTAGATGGGGTTCAAAGTCTGGCGATGAGCTCGGCCATGGAAGACTAGCGATGAGGTATGGATTTTTTGCATTCCTCTGTGGTGTCTGCACGGTGCAGCCTTGCATTTTCATTTTGTGGTACCATATGCAAAAATAAGAAAAATATAAATAAATTTCTACTATTATATTGCATGGGCATGTTCAGAGTCAAAAATGAATAAATAATAATAAAAGAAAACAAATGATCATAATGGATTCTGTAGACAATACATGTATTTCCCGCTTAACGGGAAAACTGCCATTGCCGCTTTATCACCAGACACAGATTAAGAGTCGATATTGAAAATGACAAAAGAAGTCCTGTGATTCATGTGTGGGTGCAGGTGTGCGTACGTGCGTATGCAACATGTAAAACACGGTCTGAAAACAATATGTAGTGCCCTCTGTCACGACAGGCTGATGGTCGGTCAGTAGTTTAGAAGCTTGTTCCTCCAGGCGCTTTGCCTGGAGGAACTTTTCTAAAACTGACCGACCATCTGATTACTGGTAAACCGCTCATTGCCTGCCCAGGAAAGGTGGTTTAGTCAAACCATCCATACATATAAACCGTATTGGTTTGCTTGGGTGGTTATATTTATGAAGCACATTTTGAGTGTCACGACATCCTAATGTTGAGTAAAAGTTCCATAAAATGGAGGCAACGTCCCGACATGACCTTTGCTGTCGACTTGGACGTAAAGCATCAATTCAAACAAACAAACAAAAACTTATCACGGCTAACTGATGAATGCCTCGTTACTAGTATCAAGAATTTTCTTGTGCTGTTCTTGCAAAAAGACTTATACGTAAGAGTAGATTTTCGCCATAGCCTGAGCCGCCACATAATTGAGCCTGTGGGTGAGAAAACCAACACTTTGGGTTCCGACCCGGTCCGACACAAACCGGGCTGTATAGTCACAGAAGATGGATAGAGGCTGGAAATTTTGGATTTATGAAAGTAGAGGAATTGTACTATCCGTGTAGCGAAAACGAATGCGCCGATCAGCTGATTCGCCTATGCAGATTGTTGGTTTGCCCATGCGGCGGCTCAATGAGTACATAGGTCTGCGGGCTGAATTGAAACATTTTTTAAGGAAACTTCCTAGTACTTTAGAATGAGTTGTGTCACAAGGATTTCGTTTTTCGCAAAATGTGTATTTAGCCAATGATCAGCTAGCTCCACGATGGCTCTGACCATTCGGACGCCTAACTAATGCTGTCTCTAGAATCGAAGAGCAACACCTTGTTGCTATATCCGTGGCTATATCCTATTGCTGGTGCGTGACTGACCTGGACGAAGTTTGCTCAAACAGATTTTTTCACGAGACAAGACCTGGACTTATTTAAGCTGAAACATGAAGACACCACGTCCTAGTGGGCGATGGATTTTCTGTTTAAGTGGTTGGCCTTGACGGCCTATGGTTTCCTAGTTTGGCAAAGCGCCTGGCTTGTAGACGGAGGTGGTATGGAAGGTAAGATTCCAGGGAAACATGTCCACGTAATGTATACCCTCTTATACTCCACTTTTATATGGGCTACATACAGGTTTACCGCTTTCTTATTTTTCGTCCAAAACATAGATTGTGGATACTCGTGTGTACTAAAAATCAATTTTTGGCTCCCAAAATGAAATTTTTATTTTTACAGCAAATCATTGAATATTAATGCCATCTATATATTTGATTAAATTGACAAGAGATAATCTATCAATTAACAACATGAATTCGAAGTTGATATCGCCTTCAGTTTTTAGCCCCGAGCCTGAAAATGAGCTTATAGGATGGTCATGCGCAAGCGTCCGTCCGTCGTCCACAATTTCAAAGATCTCTGAAACCGCCAGGCCAATCAAAGCCAAATTTCATGAGGAGCATCCTTAGCAAAGGGGAACGAAAGTTATATAAATGGTCAAAGCCACAGGACCAAGACGGCCACCTTGACTATAAATAGCAAGCAAAATAAAAATAAAAAAATAATAATAATTAAAAAATAAAAATCTTCTTCTCCAGAACCAGAAGGCCTATGATTTTGAAAATTGGCATGACACATCAGAGAGAGTGTAGCTCTAGAAAGTTTATATAAATCATGACGGCAAGGTCAACATAGGTCGCCCATGCATTTGAATGATGAAAATTGTCAAACTGTCACTTGAAGGAAATGAGTATGAAGAATCAGGGAGGGGCGTGTAGGCCCGGTATTCCGAGGGCCCTGTAGTCCGAGGGTCCGTTAGTCCGAGGGCCCGATGGTCCGATAGTCCGAGGGCCCGATGGTCCGAGGGCCCGATAGTCCGAGGGCCCGATGGTCCGAGGGCCCGATGGTCCGAGGATCAGAAGATTACACACACAAACCCCCTGGAACCCGTGGGAAACAACCAAAATTACAAATAGCAAAAAAGCAATAAAACATACGGCAAACCCAGCAGTAGAAGAAAATCCCCCGTTCGGGAATCAATGACCTCTGGTGACCTTTGACAGTTTGACAGGTAAATGTTACTAAAATTAGTAAATTGTCCCCCGATCGGGAACATTTTGGTCATTTTTATAGTGCCCTTACAAAACAAAAATTATGTGTCAGAGTTTTCATTTAATTTCAATGAAACTTGGCCAGCATAAAGATGAATGAATTTCCAAACTTTTTACCGTCCAGAATTTTTTAAAACTGCTTAGTTTAAAAACTATTGAATTATGAAAATATGAAATATTTTTAATAATTCTGATTCCTCATCGGAGACATAAATTACATATGCTGCCTGTTCGGGAATCAGTTTATCACGTGTGAAGACTGTCTGTGTTCCAGATTGGGAATCAATTTTTCAGCCTTTTGTAGATCAAACATTAAACACCATGATCCAAAATTATGTCACTCAGTTTTTATTTAATTTCAATGAAACTTCGTCGAAAAAAGATGAATGAATTCAGAACCATACAGAATTGTTTTAAACTTTTTAGTTTAGAGAGATATTGACTTAAAAATGTAAAATATTTTCTATACGTGTAGTCTGATTCCCAAACAGAGACTGAAAATGTTTATGGTGCTCGATTGGGTCACAAGTGGCATAAGCCAAGATCTGCTTTCGGGCGTGCCAGGTGGTTTTCCTCGGGGTTCTCCCGCTTTCACCCACCTACTGATTTGCATCGTCTCGATGAGTGAACTAATCTTGACAGGGGCGTTAAACTGAACTAAAAAGTGTGTGTGTGTGTGTGTGTGTGTGTGTGTGTGTGTGTGTGTGTGTGTGTGTGTGTGTATATATATATATATGTGTGTGTGTGTGTGTGTGTGTGTGTGTGTGTGTGTGTGTGTGTGTGTGTGTGTGTGTGTGTGTGTGTGTGTGTGTGTGTGTGTGTGTGTGTGTGTGTGTGTGTGTGTGTGTGTGTGTGTGTCATTGTGTAAGAATGTATCTGTATTCGTGTATAGGTATGTATGTGTATGTATGAAAGCACGTGCGTGTGTGCGTGCGCGCGACGTGTGTGTGTGTGAGTGTGTGTGTGTGTGTGTGCGTGTGTGTGTGTGTGTGTGTGTGTGTGTGTGTGTGTGTGTGTGTGTGTGTGTGTGTGTGTGTGTGTGTGTGTGTGTGTGTGTGTGTGTGTGTGTGTGTGTGTGTGTGTGTGTGTGTGTGTGTGTGTGTGTGTGTGTGTGTGTGTGTGTGTGTGTGTGTGTGTGTGTGTGTGAAAACCTTGGAAAATGTTGCAGATCCTGATAGTCCGAGGGTCCGATAGTCCGAGGCCCAATAGTCCGAGGGTCCGATAGTCCGAGGGCCCAATAGTCCGAGGGCCCGCTAGTCCGAGAATCAGAATATTGGTATTGGATTTATTCCATAAATCCTCGGACCATCGGGCCCTCGGACTATCGGGCCCTCGGACCATCGGACCCTCGGACCATCGGGCCCTCGGACTACCGGGCCCTCGGACTATAGGGCCCTCGGAATACCGGGCCACACCAGGAGCTCTACAAAGTTTATATAAACCACCTTGGTCTATTTTATTAGGTTGAGCGGCGTGGATATTTTTTTATTTCCAGTTGAGGTGACTGATTGTAACAACACGTGTACTGAGTTTGAAAGATGTGTCGTGGACGACAACAGTAGCCTTGCCCTTGCAAATCTAGGAGAGCTGCCTCAGTGTGTTCTCACAAACGGTTAGTATTTCAACATCATTATGTAACTTTCCAATAACGTCAACGTCTTTCAAATTACGAGTCCAATAATTCCAACTTTACTAATTTCCCACATATTCTGATTGGTTGTTTGGGAGACTTAATGCATGTACTGCGATAAAGGCAATGTTTTAGAATACTCGGTTTTCATCTTAAAATGGCGCGACGTTACTTGATAACGTGGCGTTTCTTCGAAGAAAAGTTCGGGCTTTATTAAGTTTGTGAGTGAGTCACCTAAGTTTACACACCGATAGAATCAACAAAAATTTAAAGAATTCATTTTCAAGGTGATTTTGGAGCTTCCCATAACATCATTTTCCGTTTTTCAAAAAGTCGAAGTAATTTTGGCTTACATATATAATTTTATAGCTAGTTTTTACCACATGTACGTGGGTGAGGGACTTATTGAATTATTTCTAAGTAAATGGAATTTGCATGTTTGGAGTAAATTATTATTGTTGTTCAATATAATGTCACCCCAATTCACCGCTAAAATTTGACATCTAAACAACGATCTGCCGTTGCCTAGCAACAAGGGAATGTCAGTAAACAGTTCATGGCCACGTGGGTAATATGTAGCTAAATTTGGTTGCCATGGCAACTGGTGGCAAAAAAACTCTACAAAAGACACACTGTAATTTATACCACGCGTTGCTGGCTTTATGCGCTGTAAATATCACATACATGCAGCTGAAACTTTAAACAGGGTGAGCATTTTTGCGAGAAAAGCTGGGTTTTGTTTGCGAAAAAGTACAATGAAATTGGGTGTAGGGGTGGGAAATATTTCACAGCCTGAGTCTAAATGACATAATAAATTGTTATGAACCTTGAAATTATCAGTTACAGTGCAAATATTACAAATGAATTACAAAAGAGACAACTGACCTTTTAGATTTATGTTGCCTAGCAACCACAGAACTCAGAAAATGCTCTAAGTCAGAATTCATAGAGTAGAATGGTTGCTAGGCAACCACCTCTCGATCACTAACACTAGATCCAAATTGACTGTTGAAAAAATTTTCACAGATGATGTTTAACACAGTCAATACTCAAGTATGATCAGTCATCTTTTTCAAAATGTGTGGCATAGCTGCATTTTAATAGGTTATATTAGTTCAAAGGACAGATCGTGGCCATAGATACTATACGAGTAGTTCTCAAGTAACCATAACAACCAAAGTTGTTGAGCAAATCTGATAAAATGTGCTCTATAGAGAGATCAGATGTGTATCTAGTAAATGAAAATAGTAAACTTGAGTCATTCAGTAGGCTTTATGAAATAGGAGAAAAGTCCCATTCATTATTGGATCACCCTCGTACCAATTCCTAACTATGCAGTTTGATTTGTGGAAAGTAATTCCGGAACTTGTTAAAGTTTAAAAATGATGTGTTGATTTTATTTTTTTTCTCACAAACGGTTGATAAAATGAGCCGCGTCATGAGAAAACCGACTTATTGCATAAGCCACATTAAAACGGAGATCAGCTGTGCAGTAACTGCGAAGCTGATCAGCGCCTTTGTTTTCGCTTCACGAATAGTACAATTCCTCTTCTTCATAAATCAGAAGTTTCAAGCTTCTGGTCGTCTTCTGTGACTGTACAACCCAGTTTCTGTCGGATCTGGAAGGAAATACCGAAGACTGGTTTTCTCGCGTCGCGGCTCAAATATGAACATGTCGGCAATCACTGATTTGCATTTTGAATTTCAACAAATGGTACATAGATAAACGGTCATTTTTGAGTAGAAGTGAAAAAAACGACATGAAGTCAAAATGAAAGAAATGAAGAGCTTGACAAAGGCATCATACCCAAATGAGCCTCGACGCGAGAAAACCGGTCTTCGGGGTTTCCGACCAGGTCCGACACAAACCGGCCTGTACAAGCTCAGAAAAGAGCTAGAAGCTTGAAATTTCGGATTTGAGTAGAAGAGGAATTGTACTTTCCGAGTAGCGAAAACAAAGGCGCTGATCAGCTTCGCGGTTACCGCGAAGCTGATCTGCGCCTTTGTTTTCGCCTAGGCAAAAATCCGGTTTTCTCACGATGCGGCTCAAATGAAGATATGGTATGCGTTCATATATACTAGCCAAATATTCTAACCGGCCACTAAAAATTTTATCAATTTTCTTCAAAACTGAAAAAGTATACCTCTAATTAGGCAGACAGGGTGGCCCATTGTATATCAGTACCACCATTATACGAGCCGCCTCATGGGAAAACCAACAATTCGCATATGCAAAAACAAAGGCGCAGATCAGCTTCGCTAAGCTGATCAGCGCCTTTGTTTTTGCTACACGGATAGTACAATCCCTCTACTTCCTAAATACGAAATTTCATGCTTCTAGCTGTCTTCTGTTACTGTGCAGTCCGGTTTGTGTCGGGCCTGTTCGGAAACCACATTGTTGGTTTTCCCACGAGGCGGCTCATACCATTATTGTTATATGCTTATTGCAGAATGTGGTGGTTCATCTAGAAGATGCTTTAATAATTATACTTGTTGTGGAAGTACCTGCGTATGCCTTTGGCCGCGGTATAAGCCGCCTTCAGCATCCTGATGCGATGGTAGGTACACTGCGTGCGTGCGTGCGCGCGCAAGCGTGTGCTCGCGTGTGTCACCTTTGACAATAAAATTATGTATGAATGTGGGATTTATAAATTGCTCAGAAAGATTTTAAAATCGATACACCCGTCGCGCTTTTTATATGTAGTTCATCAGCATACCCGTGATGTCTGTGTTATGTGCACCCTATCCCAATATCCATGTTATATGGAACACTTAAGAATTAGGGTACGCATGGGTATAGTATTTATTCTTATTTTGCTTAAAACATAGACTACGGGACCTCAGCAAAACCACCTCATCGATGAGGTTCTAAAATGCACCTATAATGTATGAGCCGCATCGTGAGAAAACCGGATTTTTGCCTAGGCGAAAACAAAGGCGCAGATCAGCTTCGCGGTAACCGCGAAGCTGATCAGCGCCTTTGTTTTCGCTAGTCGGATAGTACAATTCCTCTTCTACTTAAATCCGAAATTTCAAGCTTCTAGCTCTTTTCTGAGCCTGTACAGGCCGGTTTGTGTTGGACCTGGTCGGAAACCCCGAAGACCGGTTTTCTCGCGTCGCGGCTCGTATGTTCCTAGGCCTGTTTATTACATGAGTGTGTTTTCGTAATAATTTTCAGAGTGTAACTGCCCTTGGGATAATACACTGTGTACCATCAACGGTGCCTGCATCTGCGATGATCACCACGTTGACCCCGGAAAGGAGTGCGTAGAGTGTAACCCGAATATCAGTGAGTGTAGTCGTAAAGTCACCAAGTAAAGTCGTTAAGTTGCCGATAATAATACATAAGATGCAATGAAATCAGGAGAAAGCTATTTGCTTAACATGCACATGTCAATACATGTTTTAGCATCGTCAGGCTGTTGAAATGGTTAAGTTGTAAAACCATTTAAGATGTAAACTTTTCGATACATAACCCTGCTTTAAAATACATGTAAAACATCCGTAACAAAGGATTTTGAATGATCCGATCAAAAATATACCCATTGCAAAAGTATCTAACAAATGGACAGAAATATTTCTACGATGAAGATAAATGTCTGTCTGTCTGTCTGTCTGTCTGTCTGTCTGTCTGTCTGTTTGTCTGTCAATTTAATTAACTGTACTTTAGAAATATAAATACAGCAATGGGCATACCGTTTCTAGTTTCCTGTCTACTAGATAATTGTTCCAAATAAGTAATACAGACCAAGTACCTACTGCAATTGGTCCAGCAGATTCTACAGATACTAGTAATAATTATACTGCCTCTAGTTTAGAGGAAAACATATTGTGTACAAAAAAAAGTTTATATAGCATATGATGTGAAAATTGAACTTATTAGCTTGCATATGGTCCTCTAACGAAGCTTGCATATGGTCCTCTATCAACCTCAATAAAAATACATAAACATATATACATAAAAACATTATAAAATAAAATCATAGCCTGTGCATGAGAAAACCAACAATTTGCATAGGCGAAAACAAAGGCGCCTTCAGCTGATCAGCGCCTTTGTTTTCGCTACACGGATAGTTACGATTCCTCTAGTTTGTACATGTAAACCCAAAATTTCCAGCCTCTGACCATCTTCTGTGACTGTACAGGCCGGTTTGTGTGGGACCTGGTCGGAACCCAAATTGTTGGTTTTCTCACGCACATGCTCAAATGTCATATTCTATTCTATGTACATTTTAGCCTGTCCCAATTGCGCTGCGTTTAGTAAACGGTGTACCATTTCTCCGGGAAATCCCAATGGCACGTGTGAGTGCCCGCCAGGACAAGTCGAGAACAAAGATGGCGAATGTGTCAATTGCATCCGTAAGTGATCATTGTTATCCGCAATGTGATTATTTGCAGATTTTATCAGAAGGGAAGAGTTTCACAGTAACTGACCACAACGTTCAGAAGGCCATATGGTAGATTGACCATTTAGCTAAATACGTTACCCTCTTGAACTTATTACATTGTATGGTACAATTTCTTTGACCGTGCCGATCTATCTCTGACCTAAGCTTCCTACAGCAAATACACTTTATGTCAGAGCAAGGCCATATGGTAGACTGACCATCTAGCTGAACATGTTTCTTTGACTTATTACGAAAACTTGCCTATATGCAATATATTGAATTTTCTGAAACTATAAAATTTAAAAATTTTCAGTAGAAATTTTTCGATATTTTTCTTATTTTTCGGCTCAAAACACGGATTGTGGGTACTTCTTAGAACCGCCACGCCGAGGCGGTTCTAGGCGTGGCGTTCTAACGAGTACCCACAATCAATGTTAATAAAGAGCAAAAATAAGAAAAATAGGTATACCCCTGCCAACCCGAGTTTTACTAGATCGATATTAAAAGTGGTGTATAAGGGGGTATACATTTCATGGGCATGTTTTCCTGGCGTGTCGGTTTACCTCTGACCTTCCTGCAGCAAATTTTATACACTCGAGTCTGTGCGTGAGAAAACCAACAATTTGGGTTCCGACCACGTCCAACACAAACTGGGCTGTACAGTCACAGAAGTAGGCTAGAAGCTTGAAATTTTGGATTAAAGAAGAAGAGAAAGCTTACTATCCGTGTACGCGAAAACAAAGCCGCTGATCAGCTTCGCGAATACCCTGAAGCTGATCTGCGTCTTTGTTTTCGCATATGCAGACTGTTGGTTTTCTCATCCAATGGCTCACTTTATGTCAGAGCAAGGTCCCTCTATAAATAGACCTTGGTAAAAGGTACACCGGCACGGTCAACGAAATTGCACTATATAACCAAATTGATAAATATATTTATTTTTAAATCAGTTTTACGTCCCTTTCAAGATTATTTCAGCTCATATGAGCCGGACCAATAAGTAGGTGGGGCGAAAACGTGAGAACACCGAGAAAAACCACCTGACACACCCGCAAGCAGAACTTGGCTTGTTCTCACATGTGGCCAGTGTGGGGCTCGAACCCACACCAGACACAGCGGATAAATATATAACAATGTGTATTATCAACACGTTTTGCAAAGCACAATTAACAGGCTTTGATGGACGAAAATAATCGGAAATGTGTATAGTAATACCAGCGTGAAACTTTTTTCTTGAAATATGCAATGAACCATTTCTCTTTCACGATGACAGAATATAATAACCCTCTGCTTACTCATATGTAGCGTGCCCCAAGGAATGTCCATTTGGCCAAGTCTGTTTGACAAATTTGGGAACCATGGAGGCGTTCTGCGGATGCCCACCTGGAACACGACTCAAGGATGGAAAGTGCATTCCTACACCAGGTAAACTGAGTCGAGTCACGAGAAAACTGGTCTTCGGAGTTTCCGACCAGGTCCGGCACAAACCGGCCTTGCAGTCGCAAAAGTAGGCTACAGGCTTGAAATTTCGGGTTTAAGAAGAAGAGGGATTGCACTGTCCGAGAAGCAAAACGAAAGGCGTTGATCAGTTTAGCCGTTACTGCTCAGCTGATCTGCGTCTTTGTTTTCGCATATGCAAAAACGGTTTTCTCATGAAGTGGCTCAAATATACATATAAATAATTTTGACCAATTATTAGTATTATTTCACATATTATGATAAACATGCACCTTTTGTATTTTTCTCAGATTAAAAGTATAAATTGCTAAATATCATAGTAAATGTTGTTGTTCATTGATATATGTTAGAAAACTCAGAAGGAAGTGCGCCATGGAAACCACTAGTGCTTAGCATACTTGGATTAATGACTGTCATTATACATGTATACCATTTAAGCATGCCCGCTATGCCATGGTGACCAAGTGTGTGTGATCCACGGGGCCGAGGCGGAGTGTGAGTGCCCAGAGGGCACCGTCTGGCAGTGGGAACAGTGTATGTCTATAGCTGGTAAGAATAATATTGGTGCCATTTGAGCCGCCTCGTGGGAAAACCAACAATGTGGTTTCCGAACAGGTCCGACACAAACCGACCTGTACAAGCACAGAAAAGAGCAAGAAGCTTGAAATTTCGGATTTAAGTAGAAGAGGAACTGTACTATCCGAGTAGCGAAAACAAAGGCGCTGATCAGCTTCGCAGTTACTGCGAAGCTGATCTGCGCCTTTGTTTTCGCCTAAGCAGATTGTTGATTTTCCCATGAGGCGGCTCATTTCAAACACTTAAAATAAATAATAGATCTCTTACATTAAGATAAATACTTCATTACATTACCAAGGCGCATGAGCATACATACAAACAAACACAGTAGTCATGAACAGGACAGCAAGTATCATTATTATTCTTTTTTATTTTTTTAATGAACATATAGTCTAGTCAAAATAAAGATTTTTTTGGTAAACCCAAAACAAATTGCAACACAAATGTTTCTTGGATTTTTGTGGAGATACACCCTTCCTAGACAACATACTAAAAGTATACCAAAATCAGAGAATATGAAATTTGATTTTTCGTTTTGACATATTTTGCTGTTCAAAACATTCATCAATACGTGTAATATATTGTGAATTTAGATAATTGTTGTGTATTTTCTATTCATGAACTATTCTGAAAAGATTAAAACTTGACACTTGCACTAATGATTGTAGATTCAAACATTTTTGCTCAGTAACATTGGTTGTTGAAACTTTACAAGCACTGAATTACCCCACCCATTCGTATTTCAGTGCATACACGTGCAATTGTATGTCAACATTCCCAAATGTTTTTTAGAATACAAGATCATATTAGAATAAACATTTAAGCAGAAATGACTAGCAAAGGCTTTGAAAAGGTCATAAAGTGTGGTGTTATCAGTGCATTGCTTCATGAATTTATGGAAATTATTAATTGTTTGCTGGCTTATATTCTTTTTAAGTAGACACAAATGTTTTAAGACTGTTTAATGCAAAGGAAGATACATTTGTATAAGATGTGGTCCATGATTATAAGCTTCTTTTCTCATCAAAATTCAATATGACGTCATAACAATGTTAAAGCATCAAAGGTCACTAGGTGCAGAATCGCACTTAAGTAAACTTTAGTTCCGGGGGGCTAACTGAATATAGATTGCTTCCATTAAGAATAATAACTACTGCATGACACATGTTTCACTATGATCCCTGGAAAGTAAATCTGAATGGTCCTCCAAAATATATATTTATATGGGTTTTGTAAAAAGCATAGTTTCCAGGGCAACCCTTAATGTGATTTACGGTAATGTGAAAGTACCAACATGTATAAAATCTGTAACATCTCTAATTATATCTCATGCTGCTACTAACCTTTTATACCTGAACTTGGTCTAAATGTACAGCATAGAGCCATTTAACCAATGGTAACGTATGCCAGTAACTTTATTTGCATATTCATGAATATTAAAAAAACCCTATTTAAAATAAGGAGAGAGGGAGAAAAAAATGAAAAATTAAAGGCAAATACCTATTAGTTAGTAAAGATACAAACCGTCATCGTGGCAAATTGCCATAGCATTGCTGAAAAAAAAAAATGAAGTGTTCTCCCATGGATGTATCATTAAATAATCTCATTTGAGTATTCGTGAATAAAGGTTAGAAACTTGTACTACCACTGAACTTTCTAAATTATTAACTTCCTGTCTTACTGCTATCAGATCTCATGTTATAAGATACTGTGAGACAGTGTATGAAACCTCAAATAAAAATTGGTTTTGGTCAATAAAAAATTCTGGTGAGGTGCTGAGTAAATTTAAGTGTAGAGGGTTCCGTGCGACAAGCTTGTCCACATATGATTTTTCTACCCTGTATACAACATTACCACATAATCTAATTAAAGAAAAACTTCTGGATTTGATAGAGTGGACCTTCAAAAGGGCATTAAAAAACCATGGTTCACTTTATTTGGCATGTAATGACAGAAGGGCTTTTTTCACTTCCTCTGACCAAAGTCGGTATACACTTTGGTCATGTCAGAATGTGTGCGACGCCTTATCCTATCTCCTTGATAATATTTATACTAGATTTGGGACCAAGTTATACAGACAAATTGTTGGAATTCCGATGGGTACAAATTGCGCACCTCTCGTAGCTGATTTATTTTTATACTGCTACGAAAGAGATTTCTGGGATTCTCTTAACCATGATAATCAAGCTGATCTTATCGAGGCTTTTAATTCTACATCTAGGTACCTCGATGACCTTTTGAACATTGACAACCCTTATTTTGAAGGTATGGTCAATCAAATTTATCTACCTGAACTCCAGTTGAACAAAGCTAATATCTCAGATACCGAAGCCCCCTTTTTAGATCTACATCTTTCTGTTGCAAATGGATTTGTTTCTTCTAAAATTTATGATAAGCGCGATGACTTTGATTTTGATATAGTAAATTTTCCTTTTTTGGATGGTGACGTTCCTCGTCGTGCTTCTTATGGTGTATACATTTCGCAACTTGTTAGGTTTGCCCGAGTCTGCAATCATGTTACAGACTTCAACGCTCGAAATAAATGTATAACGGCAAAACTTCTCCAACAGGGCTATCGGTATCATAAACTTCGAAAAACCTTTTCTAAATTTTATCGTAGACACTATGAATTGATTTCCAAATATAATGTTGGGTTAAAGACGCTTTTAAGTGAGGGCCTTTCGGAACCTGAATTTTATGGTGACTTGGTTTACAAATTTAAGAAACTTAAAGGAATAAATGATTTTTCTTTTCAGTTCAGAAAAATCATAACACGTTACAGACGTATAGGTTATAACTTGAATGTTATGCGACAGTCTGCATGCTTAGTTTTTAACCCAATCATGGTTGATAACTATGCTGCCTTCTTTAATTGCACGCCGGTGGGTCGGGCGTCAGACTCTATGATGACCCCGACTTAAAGCTATTCATTTTAGTTGGTTGGGGCCGGAGCTTCTTGCCTGTTGCTTGGCCCACCGGGGTCCAACTGGTGTTTTTTCTTTTGCTCCGGAGTTAGTAGGTTATTCGGCGCCCAGGGATCTCCATCGTCGGGCAGCTTACTCAATCTGTGAGTCCTGGTTTTTGATTCATCAGGATGTTTATCATGATTTATTTGTTTGTTCTTGATGATTCATTGACTAGTTAGAGATTCACCACGAGGACCGAAGAACTAACTAAATGTTATGAACCACTGCAGAAGCTGAAGGTGAGGTTAGGTACCTGTAAAACCGGTTTAAGCCCGCCAGTAACTTTGTGTTACTGATCGTTCCAAGTCGATACTTCTGTGGTGGTTCTTTTTGTTTTATGTCTTGGTGTTTAAAAAATTTTTGTGCTGTTGGCGCCTTATGTATGTTTTCATAGTTTTTAGTTAAGGTAACTGAGTGGCCACCTATTGGGAAAACAGCTGCTCATTCGGCTTACGATATGTTTCATGGTATAAGTACCTGATTGTTAGTTTGGTTTTTTCCCACCTCGGTTTTTGGAGTGGGAATCTTTTTCTGATTGCGCCTTTTCCTGATCTTTGCCTACTTTTCCCTTTTTTGGAAAAGGGATGGGGGACACATTCGCCGAAAACAAAGCGGGAAAAGGGGTTATACTGATTTGAAAGCATGTTTTCAACTGTGTATTGTCATAGAGTATTGAATGAACGATTGCTAAGACAATGTTTGATATGTGGTCTAGTGTAAACATATAAGGATTTTCACCTTTTACCGTTTCTAAGTAACTGTTGTTTATAGAGAGTCATAGAGTCAAACGATTAAACATGCATCAGTTATTTGCTGTCAAGTACAAATATTTTGTTTGTTCTGTGGTTAAATGCCCCAGTAAACGATTATGTAGTCACGTTCGGACAGAGCCCTCGCTTCATTAGCAGAAAAAGTACTCAAAGGAGTAGATATGTCTTGCCTAAGGCACAACACTGCACTTTAGCAGGGTTCAAAACCAGGACCTGTCGAAACCAGGACCTGTCGATTATTTTTATTTGGTGTTCTACAATCTACCACTTTGCGGCAGCTACCCTTAGTATAAACTTATCTGAACTCTACCTCCTATGATGTGCATGAAAACCATATAGATTTATGGAAAATAATAAATAAACTAATCCTTAGCGTCTTCCTTAGGTGGTTATATTTGAAGCACTTTTTGGATGTCAGGACGTACTGACTTTGGGTAAAGGTATAAAATGGAGGCAACATACCATCATGATCATAGTTGTTGACTGGGACGTTAAGCTAAGCGTCAATTCAAACAAATAAATAAATAAACTATGGTGATGTATTTTATTAATCGCATGTTTCCAAACTTCTAATGACCCTACAGAGCTGAAAATGTGTCAAATGATTGTTAATGCAATACACTAATGAAATGTAGTTGGGTTTAATATTAACAGATTAAACTAATATGTTAGATAATATTATAAATAAATGGAAACTCATGAAAACTATGGGGTATACCTACAATGCCACCTTTACTCATCTGCTGATAAAAGTCTGGAAATGATTGCTAAGACTATGTACTAATGAATGATTATGGTCATATTTAAAGGTACTTGTTTGATGTTTACCTCATTAAATTTGAAGGAGAAACTAATAGATTGGAGAACAGCCACGAAAAAAATATATATGATATGCTTTCAGAATCTCTTGGACCTTAGCTACTGATGTCTTTACAGAGCTGAGAATAGTGCTATGACTTTTAAGAAAATACACTTGTCAACTACTGTCTAGAATAAGTTTATTTTACTCTCTATCTTATAAAATATGAATGAACACCTTACAGATTGGACACAATTACAAAAGAGCTAAGGGGTATACTTACAAAACCTCTCTTAATTCAGTTGCTGATGGCCATGTAGAGTTTAAAATGTTGTTCATCATTACTAAATAAAAAAGCACTAGTCATATGTTGTCTAGTTTATGCTTAATATTATTTCTATATTCTGAAAATGAATATAGCAAAGACCTTATAAATTAGAGCACATTTGCGAAAAAAGCAAAGGGGCTTTACTTACAAAATCTCTTGTAACACAGTTGATGATGCCCTAGAGAGCTTAAAATGGCATCAAATAATTGCTACAACAATGCCATGATGATGATTGGTCTGATTTTCGACATATCTGACTTAACATATAATTACGTTAATGAAAGCTTTAACCAGCGTATCAGCTACACTCTACCAACTGGGATTATAGCATCTTTAAAAGAAAACTACATTAGGAACACTTTTATCATCTTAAATTATAAACATTTACTTCTTCTATCTCCTTGAAGCACTTTCAAACGCCCTGTAAATCTGTATAATTAAAAGTACGAAATTTCGAAAATTTGCATTAGTGGGTGGGGTAAATCGGTGCTTGTTGTAGTTTATTTTACTGTAATTAATCCATTTTCAAGGCTTTTGTCAGCTAAACTGTAACAAACATATCAGATGACGCCTTATGTGTATTTCTTTGTTTAAAATTCAACCTAAATTTATGCTTTGACCCAGCTACAGTTCTAGCGGTAGTTTTGCGGAGATAAAAATACTTCTTCAACAAAGATGGTGAAAAAAAATCAAATTTCATATCTTCCGATTCTGGTATACTTTTAGTATGTTTATAATACAGGTCTAAGGTTATGGAAAATCAGAAAAGGATTTGTGTTGCAATTTGTTTTGGGTCCTCCAACCATTTTACTGGGCTAATAGGACTGCTTTAATAGTCACTACAAAGTTATTTAGTTATCAATCTTAAACGTTTTTCCCAACCAGATTGGCGGAAACTTTTTCATTATTTTGAAAACAAAATTACTGTTTACGTTTATTTATTTATTTATTTATTTATTTATTTATTTTAACTATTTCCTTTTGCTCCGGGCGAGTGAAAAGCTATTAAAAGTTATCATATGTTTGCTTTAGCATGCACTGTTGTGAGCAATGAATATAGGTGGTTTAAGCGCCCCATACAATCTATAGGTTGCTACCAAGGTTTTCATCTGAAAGTAGAATTTTACCATTTAGATTCTACAATACGTCATGCGAAAATCGTATTTTATCAGTGCCTTTCTTTCTGCTACAAGGATAGTACAGCCCCTCTACATCTTAAATCCGAACCTTCAAGTTTCTAGTCACCTTCTATGGCTGCACAGACCGATTTGTGTTTGATTTGGCCGGTAACCTAGAAGATAGGTTTTGTCGCGTCGTGGCATATGTGGTTGGGGAGCAAAGTAACATATGTCCGAGTCATTATACACAACCGCGCAAATACCAGCTTAGCAATTCACAAGTTTCAGACAACTCAAAATCAGTTGTCAAAGACAAGAAATTGACAGTCCACAACAGTTATCCAGGTGCAGTTTAAATATAGAAAAAGTTGTTCATTTCTTTAAAATAGCCAAAAGCTGTCAAACAATCACCTTGGTCTGTTTCATTATTTTCAAACAACCAATGAATTTTTTTGAAAGAGAAATCAACATCTGTCAATTCCACCTTACTGTGACCAATCAGAGATAAATAAGGTAATGATGTTCATTTCAAGGCTGCTACAAATGTTGGACAGGAAATGTCAATTTCATCTTTTTGACAACCAGTAAGGAGATGTTTGAAACACCTGGATTGCTAAGCTGCTATTTGCCTGGTTGTATTTCTTTTTTTTTTATTACCAATTGATAATACAATTCCTCTACATGTACTTTCTAAATTCAAAATTTCCAGATGTAGCCATCTTCTGTGCTTGTACATCTCGGTTTGTGTCGGACCTGTTCAAAAATATATCATTTGTTTTCTCATGACGCGGCTAAATTTCTTCTGCTCTAGAGTGCCCTGAATGCCCGGAGCACGAGATCTGTGTGATCCCACACAACGGTGACGCACCTTACTGTAAATGTAAAGAAGGTTATCTCAGACAAAATGGCTCCTGCATTGAATGCTCCATCAAACGAGGTAAGTACCCAAAACAGTGAAGTCCCGGCATTTTTTTTTTTTTTTTTTTTTTTTTTTTTTTTCTAAAAAATTTATTGCTGGTATTTTTCTAATTTATTTTTATATTTAATTTAATTATTTCCTCAATTAAAATGAGTTTTGATATAAATCGTGAAAATATTTTCGCGATCTGTTTTCAGCGTACCAGCTGTCATATTTCTTTTCAATATATCATCGAATAAATACGTTTTTCATCCTCGATTGCCTCAAGGCAATGTCGTTTTCATTTTCGTTATGTTTACTTTACGGCGCACCAAGATCTTGTAAAAAAATGCAATTACAAAATAAACGGAGTCACAACGAAAATCGCTTAACTCTTTACAAGTTAACGCATTGAATAATTTTAATACTGTCTGTATAGTCCGATTTTTTTCAATGTGCAGGGCGGAGCCTGTCAATTTTTGATTGACAATGACAAAGTTGACCATTACATTTAAAAATAGGTAGTTCTCACTTGGACTGTTACTTTGACCCACTTGTTATTGTTGAACCAATCAGTGCCAAAATTAAACCTCATGCACTGAAAATGATGGGTAAACACATACTGTCATAGAAAAAAATATTCTGTACTACATGACTGTATTTATGTATGACCATATTGAAAATTCCTTTAGTAAATGCCTGGTAAACATTCTTGTTGTATGACTCTCTGTTTAAAACTTTAATTCTGATACAATTAAATATCAAATGATGCAGGCTTATTTTAAATTTCTAATTCACTAATAATGAAGGCGGCAGAAAAAGTGCAATAACTACAGTACGGATCTGTAAAGTGCTACTGACAGCTTAGTAAAGTTAGCAGCGAATCTGTTGCAGCAGCAGCAGCGGCAGCAGCAGCAGCAGCAAAAAAAAAAAAATAAAATAAAATAAAAAAATAAAAATAAAAAAAATAACGGTCAAGTTAGCTGCAGCGAAATTTTTTGCCACCTATTGTCTATTGTTCATACAGACAAGGCTCCAGAGTATCATCGTATATCTTGAAGCTTACACTGATGAGCAAATCACTACTTTAAGGTGAGCTACGGCACAATTCGGTCTCTCGTTCTCGTTTAAGTCTGTCTATGAGCGCTATAAATGTCATCACAAACAGACGTTTTTATCCCACTTATTACCCAGTCTATTGACACTTTTACTGTTGGCAGGGAACTTTTGTCCTTAAGCTATGTTATGGGTGGGATAGAAAAATCATGTTTGCAGCATAAGTATTCGTTTCCTATAGCACTCACAGCCAGACGAAACTAAAAAATCAGCAACATCTTCCATAAAGTTGGTAATATGAGGTCTAGAAAAGTTATGTTGCAGCATTCATCATCATTTTCTACATAGCGGTCACAGCCAGACGAAAAAGAAAAAAATAATAAAAACTTTTTTCGTAAGTGACGTCGAAAAGTTGTGATTGTGGCAAAAATGTCATTCTCTTATGCGTTATCACCTACATTAAAGCCAAAACATTCTGCGACAAAATGTTCGCTGCAAGCGAAAATTGCTGCTTACTTGCCTGTTTTTCGCATAGCAAAAAAGCTGCTTACTTGACCAATTTCGCTGCAGCAAAATTTCCGCTAACTTGACTGTATTTTGCTGCTGCAAATTTAATTTTAACGCTGCAAGCAAAATTGCCGTTAACTTGACTGCTTTTGCTGTAGCAAAATTGCTGCTACATGTACATGTAACATGGCCGATCTTGCTTCAGTAAAATTGATGCTAACTTGACCGTTTTTGATGCAGAAAATTTGCTGCTAATTTGACTGAGCTGGCCTTGTAGGAAAAATAAGTCATATCAGCTGGTTCTCCGAATCGCTTAATTTTTTCGAATGGTACTTTATTGACCTTCTACTGCGGTCATGTACCATCAGTAAAGCAAAGAGTTGTTTACAAAAATAGAGGCATTGGCTAACTTGATAGAAATATTTGAGTGTAGCAGTATGGTTATATTTTAGAAACAAAATGTTTGTTTTTGTGTGTCTACCATACACTTCACCTATTTTGAAATCATTCAGGTGAAACACAGGTATAGCACAAAGACAACAAGCATAGTCATCTTTACCTCAATTATACATTGTCAGCTCTGGGACCCTATCTCAACAATGAAATCATCCAAGGCTGGGCTTAGCTAAGCTCTGCCCTGCACATTGAAAAAAATCCAAGTATAGCTCATTCAATAAGTTGAGCCGCCCCATGGGAAAACCAACAATCTGCATAGGCGAAAACTAAGGCGCAGATCAGCTTCGCGGTAACCGCGAAGCTGATCAGCGCCTTTGTTTTCGCTACTCGGATAGTACAATTCCTCCTCTACTTAACTCCAAAATTTCAAGCTTCTAGCCTGCGTCTGTAGCTGTACAGGCTGGTTTGTGTCAGACCTGTTCGGATACCACCGTGATTGTTGGTTTTCCCACGAGGCGGCTCAGTTAATGAAAAGATACCACGAAGCTACCAAGACGTTAATGTTACATAAATACACTGAAAAAAAGTTATAAGAGGCCACTTTTCAATCTCATTTTTTGTTTCTAAGCCATGTTCAAAATTGCATGATTTTTTTGCCAAAAGACGTGTCTTTCAAGTAAATAAAGTTCCAAAGTGTTAAGAAATAATTTTCTTTTACTAAAGGCGTTTTTGGAGTAAAAATGCAAAAATCAATGTTTTTAAATAAAAAATTGGATACAGCACACCATTTATTGAAATTAGGAACGGGTGTCATCAAAAGGGTCGTTACGGCTCTGAAAAACATCAAACATTCGAATTTTCTCTACTGGTAGAATTTTTATGCATTTTTAAAAATCGCCAATTTTGAGATGTTTTGGAAAATTCATAAATGTGCCTCTTAAATATGTTGACCCCTGTTAAATTCACTTGATGAGGCCTGGAAATGAGAGATATAACTCGACTGAACTGTTTTAGACCATTTTCGAGGACCAACAGGTCAAGGCTGCCGCACACTTCCGGTTTCTATGCCAATTTTTAACGAACAAAATTACAAAATTTGTGGACGATTTTTTTAATTTTCAAAGTTTATCAGAGTCTAGTATTTGACCTAAATAATCGCTGAAAATTTCAATGCCGTGCTGCTGATAATAACGCAACTGGAGAAGAACAAAGTTGGTATGCAAATTGCATACAAAAGCTGAATTCCTGTTATTCAGGTTGTTGTCTTCTTGCATGTACAAAACAGAAACGAAGATTCTTATTGCAGCAACACTTTTGACTTAATTTTATCTTGCATCGTGGCAGTCAGTAGCACTTTCAAATAAATTAAAATGTAAAAACACAAAGTCATAATATGACATTAATTTGATGTTAATAAAGTGTGACTTTTTGAAATAGGGTACCTTTACACATGCTTCGTCTGTGTGAGAAGTATCGCGCATTTTGGAATGCAGAAACTCACAGAGCCACTGTTAGACATTGGTCTATTCATATGATCATGAATTTTAATTGATCGTATTTTACTTTCTGAACTAGAAGAAAAAATATGAGGTGGCCTCTTATAACTTTTTTTCAGTGTAGATTGTAAAATGCCGGACGAAAGTCTGCGTTTTATCAGGCATCGAGTTTATAAAACATGTTCATGCTCAATTCTGCTGAGGCTAAAACTGCTCATTACTTTAAAAATGCCCAAAAGTGTTGTGATTTTAGCCTTTATTAGCTGGATGAATTATTAATGTATTTGGTGTGTATGGTGATCTTATTGACCAGAAGTTACACTTACTTTAGGCTAATTCAGTATTTATGAGCAGTCCAAGTACGAGTCTCAGCCTAGTTTAGCATGAAACTAGTTTTACAACATTGATACCAGTTACTATGGAAGTAATACGCACGCCTTATATTATAATTAGTGCAATTTCTAAACTGGCCAGCGACTCACACACAATGCCGCGCTTGAACACTTGTGAAACCAATTTTGATCCAGCGGCTCATCGGTAGAAGTCCAGTGCTCAAGTCAAAGTCAAGTCACGTAGAATTTAATGAATCTGAAACGCCTTTTGTAGCCATAAAGCCTAGTCTATTATTTTTTGTTCATAAAATGTATAAAAGAGGGCTGAACCTATTTCCCACCCATATCCAAGATGTTTTGTATTAACTTTGTTAATTATTGCCATTGACATTAATATTTCATTACAGAACAATGTTATCATGACAGGGATTGTTACCATGGAAAACTATGTACCAATGGACAATGCGAGTGCCCGAAAAATTATACACCCAAGTGGGGCAAATGCATTCGACGTAAGAGTATTATAATTATGAATTATGTGTATGCGTACGATGCACAAACTATTGTTTTTATGTCTGCCTTCCTTTTATAAACCACATAAAACGCTTTGGTCACGTCTAACTGTAAAGTTATCAACTGTATTTGTTGAAAGTCTTTTTTTTTTTTCATTACAAAAATATGTCTATGAAATAGATTTTTAAAACTGTAAAAATTGAAAATTTTCAGCTGAATTTTTTTTGATATTTTTTGCTCAAAACAGAGATTGTGGATACACGTTAGAACTGCCACGAGGCGGTTCTAACGAGTACCAACAGTCTATAATTAATATGTTTTGGATCAAAAAATACCCCTGTAAAAAGGTACAAGTAGGCAATGATAAGGAAATGGCGCAACTGTTAATCGTGATTATTGATGCGACGTGGAATGTTAAAGCATGCTAATATGAATTTTCGTATGCGTATTCGTATTTCGTATTCCACATCCTCTGCCCTTGAACGGTAAGTATCACATGGTTTGCTCTCATGAAAATAAACATAGCCGAGTTTATAAAATCGGCGTCCACTATGATCTGCAAAATTCTTCTATGTTCCTGGAATACTTATGGCACTTGTGTTTTTCAGCTTATGGTTTGTAAAGTTGACATGTAGATACAATTTTGCTACGGAAACTCATTACATTCTTAAATTCCTTGTGTTTATTCTTTTTCTTGGTCGTAAACTAAAAAGTACAACACAGTCCTGTGGGTGTCTTTATTGAAATATGTATCCAAACGGCTTTGTAAAAGCACATTTATCTACTGAGCGTGAAAAACAGTAAGATAAGCATCTGTTGTATGCATCGAAAACGTTAAAATTTATTATGCGACACAGAAATGCATCGTGGAAGAATGAGACTGATGATTCACTAAAATAAAATAGCAAATGTTGCGAGATGGAGACAGTGATGCATTTTCTTCAATAAATATTTTAAATACATGTGAAAGGGGTCAACCATGGTTTTTATACTGCATTTTTACTTGCAGAGGCTGGAGAAAGTTATTTGAGCCCGAGGCCGAGGGTTCAAAGTGCTCACGAAGACTCTTCTAATGTTAATGCAATGAAATAACCATAGTTGATTGCTGTTCTGGTATTACACACCATTCCAATGGAAAACTGCCTCGCAACCGCACATAAAAACCACATAAACCCCTTTACTTCTGTTGTTTTCCCCCTGCTTATCAGAAATGCATGGAGCCACCCATATTCAATGATAAAAAAAACCTTAGATTCATTTAATGTAAGGAATCATATAAGCTCTGTCACTGATATGTCCGAAAATGATTTGCTGTTTCGAGGCAAGAACAAATCAGTTGTATCACTCGAATGTTGACAAAGCTGAATGAGAATCCCCACTCTGTGACCTCATTCAAAATAAAAGTGGTATATGCTTTGAAGCTCGCTCAACGAAGTGCATGTAGTCCAAGGGAAAAACGCCATGCAATATTTCGCTTGATAAAGGCACTCGTTATGTTTCTGCATGAACGTAAATAACTTTTGAAAGAGCACAGCAAACATACTAATTCTTCCATGACTCATTCTAGTAGTAAGTACCTTCGTCTTCGATGCATACAAAAGATGCTTATCTTACTGTATTTCACGCTCAGTAAATAAATGTGCATTTACAAAGCCGTTTGGATACATATTTCAATAAAGACATCCCCATGACTGTATTATACTTCTTAGTTTACGAACAAGACAAAGAAAAATAAAAGGAATTTAAGAATGTAATGAGTTTCCGTGACAAAATTGTATCTACATGTCAACTTTATAAACCATTAGCTGAAAAAAAACAAGTGCCGTAAGTATTCCAATTGACTTCAATTGGGAACATAGAAGAATTTTGCAGATCATAGTGGACGCCGATTTTACAAACTCGGCTTTGTTTATTTTCACGAGAGCAAAACATGTGCTACTTACTGTTCAAGGGCAGAGGATGTGGAACGTCGCATTCGTAACGATCTCGCCGACGCATACGAAACTTCATAATAGCATGCCTTAACATTCCACGTCGCATCAATAATCACGATTAACAGTTGGGTCCCCGTGGCAATCAGAAAGAAATTCCCTCTCCATAAACCGAGGGGTGGGAAAAAATTAAAATGACACTTAGGTACTCAAACCAAGAAAACAAACCGTAAGCCGAGTGAGCAGCTATTCCCTAATAGGCGGCCACTCAGTTATCCGAACTGAACTAAAATATGAAACGTACATAAGGCTCAAACAGTACAAAAATTCGACTCCAAAACACAAAACAATTAGAACCAAAACAGAAGGTTCGCTTTGGAACGATCAGTAATATAAAATTACTGGGGGGTTTCAATATATAAAATAGGGGTTCGAGAGGGGAATTTTTTTCATGGACATTTTTTCTGATGTAAGGCTCTTTCATCTTTTGCTGACATCCATTAACAAGTGCGATGGCGGCCTCTTTCTCACCCATCAGGCAACAAATTTCCGAAATTTCAAGCTTCTAACCATTTTCTGTGGCTATACAGCCTGGTTTGTGTAAGACTTGGTCGGAAACCCCGAAGACCGCAGCAGTTTATTGGCATGCTATCAACGTGTATAATATTTGATAATTTGATAATTATATTCTAGCTGGCTTGGCTGGCGGACTTTGTGACGATGGCAAATGCTATGGACAGCACGTGACTTGTGGCACCAGTGGCTACTGTGAATGCTCTTCGTATGCCTACAAGGACCCACAACCGGTGTGCATCCAGAGGCAGAAGAAAAAAAGTGAGTTCCAAACCACCAGGATGGATAATTTTTAAGACAGTCAACATCTTTTAACTATTAAACCCTATCGCCTTTATTACGCCAGGATGAAGAGCTTTGCTCTCAGCGTTTGCAGTGGTTTAGAAAAACACGTTTTTGGGTTCTTCCCATTGACAAGATTAAATCTTTACTACATAGCCACTTTATATAGTGTATGAACTAATATTATTAAGCATATACGGGGCTCTCAGCTAATATCTGTTGCCTGAAGAACATGTTGTACTTTGTGTTACAGATTGGTAAAGTCACGGAATAAGCGGCTATTGAGGGGACAGTCCAGTTTTGCGACATTGTATAACGCTGTAAAATTCGACTGACCCTTGTGATTTGACTGGAAAATGACATCTTTCTAGGATCAAGGAATGTATTCATAAAACTGAACTGGATGTTTTGGGGCATGTATATTGGGTTTTCCTTTATACTTTTTATCATTTAGAGAATTTGAGTTGATATTCTAAAATTCATATCCAGTTTAGTTCGATAAAACGATTAGGAGCGACATCGGTGCAGTGCTGGCTAACCTTGGTTTATGACGGGTCGTTTTATATCATTGGAAAAGGTCCCTCAGGACCTTTTCCATGTGTTTACTTTGAATATGAAGAAAATTGTACCCATGATCGACTGCTCTCTCTCAATTACGCGTTTTGTCACATAATGCGCTTAATAAAAACTA
The DNA here is from genome assembly GCA_964017185.1 of Rugalucina vietnamica. Taxonomy (NCBI): domain Eukaryota; kingdom Metazoa; phylum Mollusca; class Bivalvia; order Lucinida; family Lucinidae; genus Rugalucina; species Rugalucina vietnamica. The sequence goes on from OZ024876.1 coordinate 38,678,391, forward strand.
GTGAACCCGTCTATGTTGACTAGACAGTTCACCGCAAACAATTTAATTTATCCGTTGTTGACACTCCCTGTCAAAAAGCGGTAAACATCTAGCAAGCAGTCTCGATCGTGGCGACTTCTTATCATAGCGCATCTAAGTTAAGATCGTAGATACCCTGATGAGGGGTACAGAAACTATAGGAACTCTATACGGCTGACTTTTAGTCCATCACATCGGACCCATGGGTCTAGATCTCTTTCCGGTATTGTGGCTGCAAGTCAAAATTCAGAACTCTGTCACAAATTGACTGCAAGTTGCCAAATGGTTTTCTACACTGTGACATATCGACCTATTTGATTGTAATCGTGTTCTCTTTAGAATTAGCTTTGATTCTGTAACATCAGAAATTTTAGTCAATGCCTTGAGTGACAGATACACACACTGGTCAAGCGTTCATAACAAGAAACGATATTTATACGAAACTGAAACGTATGGGAATCGAAATTAATGACAAACCAGAGAATCAACAACACTGAAATCTAGAGCAAAAGGTATCAACCTGCTGCTGACCTTTTCATTGGTTTCTTTTTAAACAAGCCAACTTGTGTTAGACATCAATTGTGTACGGCGCGCCGCCGACAGAAAACCTAAATATCGCCCAAGGATTCTTTGTTGCTTCTAGATTCTGGTTTAATAGTAAGGCAATATAAAATCAGTGTTCATTACCGACAAAAACACTGACTCAGCAAAGAGTGCTTTCATTCAGGGCATCATGACAGGACTCTTTGTTGTTTTTAATTTACGGTTTAATAAGGCAATGTAAAATTAGTGTATATTACCGACAACAGACACTGACTCAGCAAAGAGTGCTATCAGTCTGCGCATCATGGCAGGACTCTTTGTTGCTTCTAGTTAAAGGTTTAATAGTAAGGCAGTATAAAACAGTGTACATTACCACCAAGAAACAGTGACTCGGCAAAGAGTCGTATCAGTCACGGCATCATGACAGGACTCTTTGTTGCTTCTAGTTTACGGTTTAATAGGGCAATGTAAAATCAGTGTATATTACCGACAACAAACACTGACTCAGCAAAGAGTGCTATCAGTCTGCGCATCATGACAAGGCTCTTCGTTGTTTCTAGTTAACGGTTAAATTGTAAGACAATATAAAGTCAGTGAACACTACCATGACTCAGCAAAGAGTCATATCAGTCAGGGCATCATGACAGGACTCTTTGTTGATTCTAGTTTACGGTTTAATAAGGCAATATAAAATCAGCACATTACCGACAAAAACACCGACTTAGCAAAGAGTGCTTTCATTCAGGGCATCATGACAGGACTCTTTGTTGCTTTAAGTTTACGGTTTAATAAGGCCATATAAAATAAGTGTGCATTACCACCAAGAAACAATGACTCGGCAAAGAGTCCTATCAGTCAGGGCATCATGACAGGACTCTTTGTTGATTCTAGTTTCTGGTTTAGTGAGGCAATAATAAAATCAGCACATTACGGACAAAAACATCTACGTAGCAAAGAGTGCTTTCATTCAGGGAATCATGACAGGACTCTTTGTTGCTTTTAGTTTACGGTTTAATAAGGCCATATAAAATAAGTGTGCATTACCACCAAGAAACAATGACTCGGCAAATCTGGTTAAATAGTAAGGCAATATAAAGTCAGGTACACTTGCGACAAGAAACAATGACTCGGCAAAGAGTACTATCAGTCAGGGCATCATGACAGGACTCTTTGTTGATTCTTGTTTCTGGTTTAGTGAGGCAATATAAAATCAGCGCACATTACTGACAAGAAACAATGACTCAGCAAAGAGTTCTATCAGTCTGCGCATCATGACAGGGCTCTTTGTTGATTCTAGTTTCTGGGCTGGTTAGGCGATGAAAAGTAAATGTTCATTATGAGTCAGCAAAGAGTGCATCATGACATCTTTGTTGATTCTAGTATATTCTGTTACCTTTTACCAGTACCTTTTAGTTTGTTTGTTCTCTGAAGTCGAGTTTTAGGTTCATTAAATTAAACATGACAATTAAATGTGCTCTTGTGTTTCCCTTTCATCAACAGTGATTGGGTTCTTACACCCATATAATGCAGTCAAAAACATCAGGAAAAATGTCCGTGTCCGTGAAATGTATACCCCCTTAAACATCAATTTTATAAATCAAAACTGGGGTGTGAAGGGATATGTATATTAGGGCATCATGACAGGGCTCTTTGTTGATTCTAGTTTCTGATTTAGTAGTTAGGCAATTTAAAATCAGTGTTCTCTACCGACAAGAAACAATGACTCGGCAAAGAGAGCTATCAGTCAGGGCAACATGACAGGACTCTTTCTTGATTCTAGTTTCTGGGTTAGTAAGACAATATGTAAAATCAGTGTACATTACCGACAAGAAACAATGAGACAGCAAAGAGTGCAGTCTGCGCATCATGACAGGACTCTTTGTTAATTCTAGTTTCTGGTTGACTAATTAGGCAATATAAAATCAGTGAACATTGCCAAAAAGAAACAATGAGACAGCAAAGAGTTCAGTCTGCTTATCATCATGATGACAGGGCTCTTTGTTGCTTCTAGTTTCTGGTTAAATAGTAAGGCAATATAAAATCAGTGTACATTACCGACAGGAAACAATGACTCAGCAAAGAGTGCTTTCATTCAGGGCATCATGACAGGACTCTTTGTTGCTTCTAGTTTCTGGTTTAGGAGTAAGGCCATATAAAATCATTGAACATTACCGACAAGAAACAATGACTCAGCAAAGAGTTCTATCAGTCTGCGCATCATGACAGGGCTCTTTGTTGATTCTAGTTTCTGGGTTGGTTAGGTGATGTAAAATCAGTGTTCTTTATGAGTCAGCAAAGAGTGCATCATGATATCTTTGTTGATTCTAGTATATTCTATTTTACCAGTACCTATGGGTTAGTGAACATTTCATCTTTGTTAGTTCTTTTAAGTCAAGTTTTAGGTTTTCATGGTTATTTTATCAAATTAAACATGGCAATAAAATGCTTTCTTGTGTTTTCCTTTTCATCATTCTCATCAACAGTGATTGGGTTCTGACACCCATATAATGCAGTCAAATACCTCAGGCAAAATGTCCGTGAAATGTATACTCCCTTAAACACCAATTTTATATATTTTATATAGTGAAATTGGGGTGTGAAGGGGTATGCACGGGTGGTCCAACACATAGATTGTGTATACTCAATAGAACCACAACAATGTTTTGAACAAAAAAAAAAAGAATATTAAAAGTATAAAATGGTTCTAATGAAAAAACAATCATTTTTCACAGTTATGGGCATAATAATTATAACCATGGATATAAAAGAATAAAACTATTATTCATGCGGGGGCAGCGTTAAGCTCGATCTAGGATAAGAATAAAAGAATCTATGATTGGTTTGAGGCCGAGACTAGGGAATCTCTAAATCCAGACCTTCAGTTGTTGTTTACAATCTACATGTACTCGTATACACAGTGTGTAGCATTCCGAACGTAGTGGAGGGAATCTCAGGCAAGTTTTCAGATTACATGAATTCAAGTCTCCTCGGAGGCTCTGTTTAGGATGAGACTAATATACATTTAATCTGAAACCGCGTTTGAGATTGCCTTGTTTAGGCCCCAACACCTTCATTGATTATTTTTCTCACCCGACCTCTATTAAAGACTTAAAGTCTTAAAACATAAACCCTGTGGGCTGCTTGTGCCTCCAGACAAAGCTTCTAATTTACTGACCGACCATCTGATTACTGGTTAACCGTTCATGTCTGAGCTTGCCCAGGAAAAGTGGTTTAGTCAAACCATCCATACATATAAGCCTTATTGGCTTAGTTGGGTGGATATATTTATGAAGCACATTTTGAGTGTCATGACATCCTAATTTTGGGTAAAAGTCCCATAAAATGGAGGTAACGTCCCGACATGACCTTTGCAATTGACTGTGACGTAAAGCATCAATAACAAACAAACACACATAAACCCTGAACTGACTTCTGGTGTTTTTTGTTATTTGTAAAATAACCACTTAATTCCACCTTTTATAACTATTAGATAGCAGTTTGCAAGTTTTGTGCATAATTAATTCTGAGCAAAATTAAATTAACACATACATTTTCATCAAAGCAGCTGACAAACACATCCATGGGTATTTTGTCTGACAGTTGAAACTCAGCATGTATTCAGTTTAATGCAAGGGAGAGCAAAGGTATAGATCTAAATACTGTTTCTCTGTTTATTTAAATCTCATTTCATACATGCAAGGTACAATTTTTATGTAAAAGCATTATATACAATTTAACATATGCCAGTTAATTCTGGGTAGATTATATCAAATAAACACATCACAATAAAACATCACTTGTAAAAAATTTACAAGAAGAAATACGTTGATTTAAAAAACAAAGCTAAGGTGAGATGCAAACCACAAGAATATGGCCCTGCACCCACAAGAAAGACGTATAAGTGTTCATTCTTTTTCATCATTACCCAACAACTTGATTGGACTTGTTAGATGTTAACTCATTTAAGCCTGGCGTCCCTTTTATGGGACATAGGCAAACAGCAGAACGCGGCATCCCATCTGGGGCTATTCTGTTTGCTTGGAGGAATTTCATCGAAAAATGAGATAAAGAAAAATAAAAATCACTCCTAACACCCCTTAAAATGAAAGTGGACTCAGTCAATTAATAATGGTGGGAGAATCCATTCGTCAAATATGGGTTAAGGCCACCATGATAATATATCTAGTAAAAGTATACCCCTTGACCACCACTTTTATACTCGTACTAGTAGTTAAACTGCGCTGTACATGGGTATACATTTTAACTCACCTGAGCCGAAGGCTCATATGTGAGCTTAAAGGATGGGGATGATCTGTCATCGTCGTTCACAATGTTCAAATGTTTTCCTATGAAACCACAAGGTCGATCAAAGCCAAACTTCATGTGGAGCATGCTTAGGGACGGGGTATAGTCCCATAGATGAAATCAAATATGTGGGCTATTTACGGAGTTCGCTTCACCCCCCCCCCCCCCCCCCCCCCCGAGGTACCAAGGTTCCTATATATCATTTTAAAGCTTGAAGCATGCTGAACACGATGCACAATGTTGTCAAGCTGTAAACCTGTGCAGGTTCCGTGTAAACACGCAAATGCAGGGAAGGGGTTCGAGAAATTATAAAGTACGTGAAATCCATAGGTTGAACGAAAATTGTCTTCAAACAATGTTCTTTTGGATGTATGAACTCAAATTTACAAAAATGTTACGATAATGGTTAGATAATACACAAGAAACACAGTTCAATCGATTTATTTCAGAACCCATACCAAAAATACTTTAATTTGTCTTTGGTGGGTGGGGTAACTTGTGCACAATAAAATAAGATTTTTAATTTGTCATTTTTGTTCTTGTTAACGCATGAAAACAGCTTTTTGGTTCATTAAATCTTATTTCTACACTGGACAGCTTTTCCTTCAGACTACATTCACAAGTCTTGTCGGTATGCATATAAACCTCCTTTAATTGTAGATGTTTACATGTAAGTATTGGGGCTCTGTTTGAATTAAATTCGGTATATAGTTTTGGCTGTTGGATTGAAAATTGTCTGTAAACGTTTAACGTTTAACTTGATTAATTTATAAAATAATTTATTTGTTTATTCATTTATTTATTTATTTATTTGATTTGATTTCATTGGTCTGCTAAAATGCATTTGCCGGAAACTCTGTCAATATAAATATGTACTGATTCATTTATATGCCATTTTTAACAAAAAAAAAACTGATGGCTATGTCAAAGCTCTAAAATGAGACCAGTTTAGTGGTCTATGATAAGCAACCACGGAGATACGATCTTTTTTGGTAGGTATATCCCCATTATCGAGAATTGTGTTGATGGTTGCCATGGAAATCATGCATTTTTACATAGTGCAGCTTATGTTTGATGACAAATCTATTCTGCATTACATGGACAATGAACAATTTTATACCCACGAAAAAATGACTGTCCCGGTGTGCAAGGAAGGTTAAATTAGCACCCGTTTTATTGGGTTATTAGAAGTCTATGGTAAGTTTATTCAATTTACATATTCGTGAATTTAGTTAAATCACTAAAATAACAGATACATTATTAAAATCATTAATAAACTAATTTCAGGCCCAACCTATCAATGTGACTTATTGTTATTACACCAGTAATATCACTGACAAATTTATTGATGTCATTGGCCTATATGGATATTTTCTCATTTACATAATGGTGAATATTAAATAAGGCATAGACCTAGCACATGTTTTATGGCTGCCAGATTGGTCGGAGTGAACGCCTAAATGCCAACAGTACTACAAATACTGTCCTCAACAATGGACACATTTGCATGATGCAAAATTGAATAGTTTCCACAGTCACCCAAAATGTGATTCTAAAGAATTACTCATATCCCAAGCAACAACATGCTCCAGAATACTATTATTGGTACAACAGTAATGCAAAGACATAGCAATTTTACATTCATGCCTAATATTTTGAAATAATTGAATTTGCAAATTTATGAGAATTTTATGAAAACATAAGAAATCAGAGAAAAATTATTGCCAAAAATAGATGTTATACTTAAAAAATCACTTGTTCCTGGGCTGTTAATAGACCCAGGGATGCTAAAAGTTGATTAAAATAAATACTATGGCAAAACACTTTTGCCTTCAAGTCAGACATATGCATATCTAATTTTCAGTTTCATGAATGTGAATTAAACTTGAGAAATATGAGAAGAAAATGGAAACGATTAATAGGTACGCTTATAAAACAACTTATATATCTGGGAAAAGAAAGATTCTAACAGGCTTATACATGTAATTGGGCAAAAGAAGATTCTAAAAGGCTGTAAAGGGTATCAAGTGTATGCTTGGGTTATATTGTATCACCTTACGCTATAATTTGTAAGTCATTTGATTTTAGTGTCATGAATATTTATAAAATTTCTTGAAACTGGAGAACAAATGCGGAAGAATGTGGTGTAGCTATAAAACCGTATGTATGTTGGCTAATTATAGCCCTAGATAGGTGGAATTAGTATTAAAGGAATGCTAGGACAATTCAATATACACATGTAACCATGGTATCTGATATAATTGTCTCTATTTTGTTTGATGAATATTTATAAGAACCTTGAAAGAAATCACACAAAAAATGAAGGGGATATACTAACAAGATCACTCCGATCTCGACTGCCGATAGCATTAGAGGGCTGAAATGGTGAAAACAAAAAGTGCTAGGATCATGCATTATTGTCCATTTGTCTGATAAAAGAAACCATGCTAGATAAAGTTTTGTGAATATTGCATATAATTTCAAAATGTTTGGGTATAAATAGAAAATTTTAGATTATCCTTAGTCAGAATAACATGTATCTCGGTTGATATCCTATAAACTGTGTATATCTGACCACATGGCAATGGTACATTGTCTTGGCAATAATTTGATGCCGATTTTAGCTGTTTGGGTATATTGGTAGCTTTGTTATACATGATTTTATTGGTATATCCACTTCGTTTTTTCCGTGATTTGTCTCTTATTTCTAAGACTTTTTTATGAATAATTGTGAAACATAGAATCAGATTATATACAGCATTGTCATTGTACATTGTCCTAGCATTCATTCGATAGCAATTTAAACTGTCTAAGAGTATCGGTAGCCAACATACACATGTGGTTTTATAGGTATACCACTTGTAATTCTTTCGCATTTTTCTCCAATTTCTTAAGATTTTATTAGAATATTCATGTATCGAAAAATCCAATGACTTATATAATAAAGCACATGGTGATATAATATTGCCATAGCAAACTCTTGATACCATTTTCAGCAATTATCAGCATTTCTTTGACTAGACTAGACTAGATACACAAGCTATTTTGTAGGTAAAACATTTAATTTACTTGTTTTTCTCCAATTACTATTGTTCTCATTAGTATCCATGAACTGAAAATCTGAGGCTTCTTATACCAGATTGAAGGCAGTAGTGCATAGTCACAGGATTCATTTGATGCCATTTTCAGCATTCCGGGTCTATAAACAGCCCAGGAACAAGTGTTTGTGTAAGTAGTACACCTATTTTTGGCGAGATGATTCTCCATTTGCTTATTTTTTAATATAAATTTTCATGAATCTACAAATTAAATGATTTAAAAAGTTAGGCATTAATGTAAAATTGCTACGTCCTTGCAGCAAGTGAAGAACATGCCATTTTGTGTGTACCCCAAATTTTCCCGCTACTCTTTTCCAATTTCGTATATTAACTCATGCAGTATAAGCCTGTTGTCCCTTTTGGGAAAATAAGAACAGTATCGAACAGTTGTTTGTAGTCACTGTGGTTGTCAAAACATTCCATTCATAATTGCAATGATTCATATGTTAATTACTCTGTTATGGGTATTGAATATACATACAATTGTGTTCATTTGATTATTATTATTATTATTATTATTATTATTATTATTATTATTATTATTATTATTATTATTATTATTATTATTATCGACTAGTATGCTAATTGTTGTTTTATGCATAATGAAAAGAATCATTAAAATAGCCATATATATAAATACATAAATTGTTTTAACGATGTTAGCCATTTTAGTGTTATTTTCGATTTTCACCCAAAAACCAATATGTTCCAAGGGGTGGTACCCATTATGTCAACCTTGAAACATAACAACTCATTGTCATATACTTTCGTCAGTTCTATCATGCCTCTCTAAGTGTTTTAGAGTCATTAGAACCATTTGCAAGTGACATATATGATACACAGAAACACTACGATCAAGTTTTGATAGTTGGTACAAAAATTAGATTTTGTCATACCTTGGCCATACTAAATTGTGTTAACAAACTTTCTGCACAGATAACAACCCCTTTAATACTTTTAGAGGCATTAGACCCATCATTAGAACTATCAGTAACTTATAGACATGAAACAGGGGAGCACTACGATTGCGTTTTCATATTTGGTGGAAAAAATAGATTTTGTCATACCCTGGCCACAAAATCGTGTTTACAAACTTTCTGCACAGGTTACCAGACTGACAACATTGTGCATTGAATTCAGCATTAAAATACCTACAATGTGGTATATAGCAACCTTGGTACCTCTGGGGGTGCAGCGAATTTTATTTTTACCTGGGTCATCTAAGGGACTAGTACGAAAGTTTGTATAAATGGTCCCTGTCACATGACCAAGATGGCCACCAGAGCTATACATAGCAAATACCTTTAAAAATCTTCTCCGGAACCGGTAAACTGATTTCAATGAAACTTGGCATGTAGCATCGGAGACTCTGCCCCATCACAGTTTGTATGAATCATGACCTTTGGTTGTCCTTGACCTATTTTACGGCAATGTCAAATTGTATCAGATAGGTTTTTGGTAAAAAAAGGTAAAAGTGGAAACATTGGATTTTTCAGAAAGTTTTGTAGCGTGTGCCCTGAATCTTGGTAGATGCAGATGACGTATGAATTAATGATATTTTGTGCGTATAAAAGGTCAAGGTCATTTCTTAACCTTGGCAAAAGATCCTTTACAGATTAAAACTAAAACATAATTTTCTCAAAAAACAGCTTGGCTTCTCAAAGGTAAAGTGTACACAAGTTTCAGCACATATTTAACACTAGTCTAGGGCTAAAATCACATTAAAATCATTGTTGAGCCCCAGGGGATTGGCATACACTACGTTTTAATAAATGTCGTTTATTTTTGCAATGCTTACTTTTACGAACAGGATAATGTGGATACCTAAACAAGCAAGCATGATGCATACATGAATAAATAAATAAATAAATAAATAAATAAATAAATAAATAAATAAATAAATAAATAAATAAATAAACATGAGAATCATCTGAGAAGGGAGATTTGTTTTCAAAATAGGGAGAATAGTTAAGCAAAGAGATCTAGAATTTCAAATAGGATATACAAGGAAAATATGAGATTCCAAATATAGATATTTCCTAAACAATGGGGAGATTTCTCTGAAATGGGGCGATATACATGTATGACATGATAAGTACATTGTCTTATGTCGATTCCTCCGGTATTTTTTCCATCTCCGTCTGGTTGAGCAGGCTGTTGAGGGTGCTGCCAGTGTCCTGGGTGTCTTCCTCCGGGGCCCTGTAGGTGGGGTCCCCGGGCTGTAGCACGTAGGTTAGATCCTCGTCCTGTAGAACTGCCATCACCTTCTGTAGCTGTAAAATTATAGGTATTATTAAAATACCGTGCATGAGTGGTTAAATAATACAATTTAATAGTTGTGGGTTGTTCTGTTCCTCATTTGGTGTTAGTTTCAGTAATGTCAATTTAAGAGTATGATATATAGATACGAGGGTTGTCCCAAAAGTTCCATAACACTCAGTGTTTTGCTATAATAACAGCACACCAGATATTGCAACAATTATGGTCATCAAGTACCATATCTTAGGGCTTTGGGGGTAAAGTTTTGTACTACTGCTTGCATCTGTTAAAATGCAGTGGAGTTTTGAACAATTGTACCCCTTCTGCAGCTGACGTTGGCGCTAATTGTGACTTTATCTTAATATTTTGCCGTTTGGATAAATATGCTACATACAAGAAATCTATTTCTAAATTATATTTAAATTTATCATAATGATGTTGTAGCATATATTTGGAAATTTACGTAAAATAATTATAAGCAAATCATCAAAATAATGCTATAAGTATAAGTCATGCAAAATAAGAATAAAAATTAAAACTGAGATCCTTTAAGAGCAGTGAACACATTAATGAGAAAGATGATGTGCCATACCGCTGTTTCGACTATTAAAGTCTCGTCAGTGACCCTTCAGATTTGGCAACATGGAGCCAAAGAGAATTACTGAAATTTTGGAACTTTCAACAGCGTAGTCGATATAACGACTACATTATCTAAATGAGAACAGATCTGTTAAACATTGGTTAGAAAATCACTGTTAATCAGTAGGTCAAGTAATATTACTGTTAGCTGAAATATCCTTTTAAAAATATGTGTTGTGTCATAGTATTGATGTCCCCTACCAATATGAATCTATACAATTGCTAGGTTTCTATTAAAGACCAGATTTTAGATGTTTAAACATAATGACCCTGTAATTTTGCTCCGCATGTTTTTGCCGACGTCATACGAGCGTAATTTTGTCGTCGAAACTTTATTGGTAGGATTCAGAATGATAGTAGGGCTGATATATTTTTTGAAATGATCACATCATACCTAGGTTGATTTAGCAGTTTGCGAAAAATGGAAGCTCCAAAACATTTTGCACAATTTGACTTGCTCTGGTCATGCCTACTCTTGGTTAACAAGGTAACTGTAGCATTGAAGTGAGTGTCATGTTGTACAGTAAACTAAGTTCCAATATGGCCAATACTTCTGCATGAGAAACTTTGATTGGTTCCTGCAATGTGTGGGACTTTTGGGACAAGCCTCGTATATATGAGTTGGTTAAGGTACATGTAGCTGAGTGGTAACCTTTAGGAATATAGCTGCTCCTTCGGTTTACTATTAGTTTCTGATCTTGTATGTTTAAAGCTTTAGTGTTTTTCTTCCGAGCGTATGTTTATTTATTATCATGTCAACTTATTTGCTTCATGTTTACTGATTATTGTTTCAGTTCGGTACGGCTGTCATCACGAAAACATGTCCGTGTAATGTATACCCCCTTGAACCCCACTTTTATATAATAAAACTGGGGTATGCAGGGGTATAACTATTTTTCTTATTTTTGCTCCAAAACATAGATTGTGGGTACTCATTAGAACCGCATTGCCGAGGCGGTTCTAACGTGTACCCACAATCTACGTTTTAAGCAAGAATAAGAAAAATATCAAAATTTTTCACTTTTTTAAGCTGAAAAAATTCTTTGTATATTGCATGGGAAAGTTTTGGTAATGTTACCCAAATGTAGAACTGTGCGGCCTGGGGTGAAACTTGTTCCACTTTTTCGTAGCCATATTCTGACATCAGAGTAATTATCTTCCTGATTGTGTTCTTGGAAGGGGCCATTTCAGCCACAATCCACATCTTCTTGAAGACAGGGGCGTCTTCTCCGTGACCTTGCTTGAACTGTTCTTTGATATACTGCCAATCCTGAAGGGAAAATTGGATGAGTCATTATTAGATCTATGTACACTGTACTGGCTACGTTTTCCCACGGTCGTTTCCGAAAAACGTGCATAAGCGCACACTGCTCAAGCAACATGCTAGTATTTTACACCAATTTTACATGTAAATACCGCATAAAATTTAACCATTAATGATAAAACACTGTTTTGCAACGAAAGGAACACTTAAGTAACACGTGATTAAGTTTTCTAAACAATATACGTATACATTTAGTAATGCCTACTTCAAGATTTTTCTCTGGTTCATCTAACAACAAGAACAGGGCTGCTATGGTGATGTGTACTTCAGGTGGTGGGTGGGGCATGTGGACAAGTTCCTTCGCGGCATCCCGTAAACTGGGGATGTACTTTCTAAAGCTGTTGAGCAGTATCAACTGCTTTCTTATCTTGAAAAGTTTCCGTATTTCGAACAGTAGCGCTCCTCTGTATCTATAACGGGAAACCTTCTGCAGGACTTCGTTCGTCACACGAAAGTTACGTCGGTGTATCGCATCCAACAAGTCTGGGAACGGACAAGAAAGTATACGTAAATTTTCAAGAACTCAATTTATAAATCTACTGGTTCCCCTATTATTAGCTCAACTGAGCCAAAGGCTCACAGGTGAGCTGATAGGGTAGGTAGGTATCCGGCGTCCGTCCGCTGTCATCGTCGTCATCCACAGTTTTCAAAGATCTTCTTCTCTGAAATCCCTTGACCAATCAAAGCCAAACTTCATGTGAAGCATATTTAACTTGGACTTCATGACGTCATAAAGTCAGGCTGGTTAATTATTCAAGATTGCGACCCCTTGAACAGAAATTTTAGAATATTGACCAGCATTTTTTTCTATAATTGTCATCGGAGTACGATAAATTTTGTACATGTATGAAACTTTTTCAGGAAGATAATTACATGATTACTTTCAGTTGAAATGCATTGTATTTAAATATAAGCCACCGCACAAGAAAACATTATGCCAGTGTGGTTACGCGCACGCCATTAAGCATACGTAACCAACATAGTGGCTTAACCTGTTGCAATTTGCTCTCATATAATATGTTCGGTAACACCACAGATCTGCATTACAAAACCTACTTTCAGTGACCCAAAGTGTTTGTTGCGTTTCTTTATTCCTTATGTATATGTCTCTAGCCATACTTGATTGGCAGTCTGGTTTGAGCCGAGAAAAGAAACTACGTAATAGGTTTTCTCATCATGTGGCTCAATTGGAACAGATGATCAGCCGGAGGACACCTCAGTAATACTACACTAATTAGTTTTGGCTGGGATGTCCCATCAATTATACAACATAACTTTGCGCATGCTCAGAAACTCCCCATTTCGCTGGATACCCCAGTAATACAACGCTCATTCGATTTGGCTGGGATGTCACGTACCTTTGCGCATGCTCAGAAACTCCCATTTCGACTCCCCCGCGACAATCTCGTCATCGTTCATATCCATCTTCATTCTGTAGCATTTATCTACAGCTTTTCGTAGGTTGTCTATATTCGTGGAACCCAGAACGGTCTGTAGCTCGGACCGCGCCAGTTTCTGATGAACATTCTGTAACATATCGAAAACACGTCTACTGCTGCGTTCAGCTATTAATATACCCCTGCGATATTCAGAAATAAATTGACAACTCTTCTTGTTTTTGAACAATCGTCACTGGCAAGAAATGGACAACTGGAGGAGCTGTTTATATATTTTAAGCCTGAGTGTAAATATTTGTATATAAAACTTCCAGATATTGTAATGTCACATGCCTGAACTGATTACATAATATATGGAGGCAATGTTTGTTTGTTTTTTTTTTTTTTTTTTTTTTTTTTTTTTTTTTTTTTTTTTTTTTTTTTTTTTTTTTGTACAAAAAACGAGTTTCAAATATTACTCAAGGAACCATGGTTAATGGTTTGTAATTTTGTTTGTAATTTGTGAAAGAATAACCATTTTTGTACCAAGACTGGTGTCTTTATGAGTACCTTTTACCAAGTTACACCCTGATTTTCATTCAATGTACATTTTAGAATTTCATGGTAAAGTAAGCATGTCAGTGTTATTTTGCAAGAAAACTAATATTCCACAAGGGCGGTTGTACGACAAAAGCTTGCAAGTGGATTTCTTGTGGAGTCACCTCTGGCTTTATATTCTGCCAAAACGTGGGTTTGAATTTCATCATACAGTTTCATAATTTGTTTTCTCGGCACAGAATACCATAAGGGGGCTAGAACTTCATTGTTAGGCTATCACACACAGCTAATCTTGATGATATTTCAAACCTGTTGTATAGGTTTTAAGTCAAGGGAATCGCCAGGACGTTCAAATACAGACGTTCCTCTATTATCAAGAATGCGTTTTGCGGTTTTATAATTGTTACAAAGAACATTGCCTTGCATTATACTAATTCATTTCGCACCCTTTATTGATATGTTAATTTCCTTGACGTTAAACCTATAGAAGGGGTTTGAAATTGGGTCAATAAATTTAGCCCACTATGGTATTCTGTGCGGGGAAACAAATCATGAAACTGTATGGTGAAATGCCAACCCACGCTTTGGCAGAATACAAAGCCAGAGGTAGTGAAGGAAACCACATGGAATCTTTCTCCGTACATCCGTCGAGGTGGAATATTAGTTTTCTTGCAAAATAACACTGACATGCTCAGTTTTAAACTGTAACAACCGCTTTACCATGAAATTATAAAATGCTTATCGATTGAAAACATGGGTGTAAATTTGTAGAGGCTCATAAAGACACCAAAGTTTTAGCCTTAGTAACAAAATTGTAATTCTTTCATAAATTACAAATACATTTACAAACCATTAACCACGGTTTCTTGTGAAATCTTTGAAACTCGAATATCAGCTACTTTTTTTTTTTTTTTTTTTTTTAAATGGACTTGTTTATCTATTATTTGTAATTCACAATATAAAAAATTATATAAACAAATTCTTCCAGTTGTCCATTTCTTGTCAGTGACGATTGTTCAAAAACAAAAAGAGTTGTCAATTTATTTCTGAATATCAAAGTGGTATATTAATAACTGAGCGCAGCTGTATGCAATGGACAGCGACTGTTTTTTGGATGTAAAATAAAATAAATTTCAGTTGTAAGATTTGAAAATTCTGATGGCTTGAATCCAAACGAGGCTGCGCAGGTATGACGTCACATTGTTAAAATCTAAAAGCAATAATTACTAGTCATTTCCACGTAAAATAATGTAAAATGTTGAGAAAATGCTTCTAAGCAATGTTTTAATTGTTTGACCCCGTTTAAGAATATGTCTTTGATTTAGACTTCTCGTATTAATTCTCGAAATTGCAGCACAACAGTCTGGCGTTCGCTGTCGGTTTAAAAAGGGCTACTGATGAGGGTTCATAACCCAAAATTGCGCAATATAGTCCATACTATTTTCCTGTGAATGTTTCTACTGCTTCCAAAGGATCAAACCTTTATATCAGTCAATAAAAGTAGCTTGTCTTTCAGTTTTCGGGTATAACCGTCAGTCGAACTTCTGTAAATTGACATTTTTCGTTTATGGCCAAATGAATAGCTAAACAAAATGGCCGTTATAGTCATAGAGAACTTAAAAAAATGTCATATCGACAAAACTAGCTTGATCTACTAGACCGATTTTATTTAAAAAAAAATGGTGGCAAAATGGTAGCAAGATTAAACAACTATCAAAATTTGAAGCAAGGTAGAGTTTTGAATATCAAGTACATACATCTCTGGTTGGTTCAATTGTAGTTCGCAGAAGGTAGACACAGACGGGTTCCGCCGGTTGTCGGGTGATGGACCTGTTACGCTCTACGCGAAACAAGTTGGCCTTGATCACCAAAGCAAATTCTCCCTCGTGAGGCAACGGCACGTGCAATGTTAACTGATGTGCTATATTGTCCTTCACACATTCTATTGGCTCTCTGTATACATAGCCACTAATTGCACCGATTGTTCCTTTCTTGCTTCTTTTGGATGACCTTGAAACGTTCGCAAGGTCCCGGTTGGTCTGGCCTTTTTGTTCTGCTTTTTCATTGTCAGGTTGAGGGGTGGACGTCAGACCGACAAGTTCCGCAGTGTATTCTGTATTCCTAGATATTTGTTTATGTAGTAAGAACGTGAATTTGGATGTTTCAAAATGTTCGGGAATTTTATTCATGTCATATGATTTTTGCCTGAGAGGGTAAACGTTTATCAGTCCGGTCGGCCTGGATGGCAAAAGAAGCCCAACCTCGTCTGAATACGGCCCGGGACCCCACATTAGTTTATCTGGGCTCACTGGTAGTGTTACACAATTATGCAACCTCTTAGTGCATTGAATTTGAAACTGACACAGTCTCACGGAGTGTGACTTATGGTATCCACCGTGTATTTCTAGCCTGTAAGTTCCTTCAATTGGAAAACGAATTTCAAACAAAAATACTTTATTCTGGCGCGAGTGTAGAACCATTCGTTCGAGATCGTCAGGGGCCAATTTAAGATCCGACGACTTGGCCTCTTTTAGGTATAATTCATAATTCAGCGATAAGCGGTGGGCATTGTCCTTTTCACAGGCAATTTCTATTCTACAGTATCCATCCTCTGATTTCAAAATACATGAATGCGTAGTCAACAATCTGAGACCCAGTCTGAAAAACGCGGGAAGCAGAAACGGAAGTTTGGAAAACTCCTCACGTGACTGGACAGTGAATTCCGGCGGAAGTAGCTGCCATCTCGTATCGTCTGCAAAGCAATTGTAAGCGTAGACCTCGGGTCTCGGCATAAAGAAATCTTCATTAACCCAATGCCGTAGATAATGATTCAATATCTTCCTTGCTCTTGCATAACTGACACCGTCGTTCTCGACTTCCTGTCTAATCCATTCATCCAGAGAACTTCCGGTACCATACATACCTGGAATTAATGAGTCACATTTAAACCGGAAAATCCCAACATAATAAGGGAATAATAAGGGAACATATTTTGCGTATCAATTTGGATTAAAGGATTAAAAGTTAAGCGCATGATCTACCGGTCATGCATATTGCATGTAGATTTAGAAGGCATTCAATGGCAGTAGTTAGTCAACCAATGCCGTGTATAGCGGGAATATATTACGGAAACATACGAAGCATCAAAGCCCTGGCTAAGGAGGCCCCAGTGGCCGAGTGGTTAAGGTCGCTGACTTCAGTGCTCTTGATCATTCGATCATCTCACCGATGTGGGTTCGCGCCTCGCACGGGGCAAGAATTCATATGTGAGACAAGCCATGTTCTGTTTGCGGGTGTGTCAGGTGGTTTTTCCCCGGGTACTCCGGTTTTCGCCCCACCTACCGATTGATTCGTCTCGATATGAGTGAAAAAGCTTGAAAGGGACGTAAAACTGAATAAAAAAAGCCCTGGCTAAGAAAGTCTGCCATTTAGAAGGCATTCAATGACAGTTACTGTCGATTTTAAATGTGCTCGTAAATGTCTGGCGGACAAACCCCACAAAATGGTTAATTTATGTTACATGCATATGAATGCATGACAATGGTAAACCGTGCTTAACGAGTATCATAACGACTGCCCATACCTCGGCAGATCCAGTAGGGGTGAACTAACTGCCACCCTCCGTTCTGTACATAGACAGCCGTCCAGAGGTCATCGCTCTCGTCTCCCACCAGCTGACCGGCTTCGTGCTCGAACTTCTTACAGACACCCTCCACCAGTACACACTGTAGACCTGCTTCTCTGAAATATGACAGGCACTCTTGGTTATACTGTGGATTTATGTGCTATTTAAGTTAAGATGCGTGTTGACTTACATGTAGATACGCGCCAAAATGACGGCCCAGACTAGCACTATTCATTATTGATGTTCCTCTGGGCTGAGTATGGAATATTTGCACGGGAATAGCTGACAATAGCTCATATTAACATGGCGTCCCTTTTTTGCACATAGGCAAACATAGGCAGAACGCGGCGTCCAATCTGGGACTATTCTGTTTGCTAAGAGGAATTTACTTGAAAAATGAAATAAAAAGTGAAAATCACTCCTAATGCCCCTAAAAACGGAAGTGGGTTTGTCCAAATGATAACAATGGCAAAAATTCCAATCCGGCGTCAAATATGGGTTAATGGACACTACACGTCTCATTCATCAAATTCAGACATTAATGTATGTTTCAACGCCAACAATCGCTGGATGACCCATGACTTTAGATCAAAAGGATTTATAGCTAAACCTCAAAATTGGCATTTCGAGTATGCTTTTACTTTAAATACTGAAGCAAAGCTTCGTTTTGCTGCAAAGAATCGACCTGGCTATTTCAGAAACTCAAAAAATACATGTACTTTTGTAACTTTTAGGTGTGCATTGTTTTGTCTTTACCATACCTGCACAATATTGCATAAGCCCCAGCATATGAGATCGTCCCGTCCACGAGATGGCGTAATAGTCCCTTTGGCGTTGTCACATCCGGTTTCACAAAAGTTGATTTCGTATTCTGGAAGTTCAGCCAAACTATGATTGCGCGCGCAGTTAATACGTCACGTTGAGCATGGAATCTGATTGGTAGTATTAGATAGTCAACCAATGCCGTGTACGTATTCATGTGTGCCTTTGTCGCCTGAAAGGTAGTATTAAACTATTATATTATATGATATAGAAAACTAAGTAGCTTTTATGAACAACGCCTTAAGGATGCAAGTACTCCATCATTTTTTGTTGCAAAGTGGAGGAACAAGGTACTCTTGCAGTCACAAAACGACGTCTGCTTCAAAACCTCCTGGCCGGTTAACCGCGATCAGTGGGGATTCCTCTGTAGCGGTCGAAACAATAAGAAAAAAACAAACAAAGATAATCCCTTTTCGATTTGGCACATGGAATGTGCGAACATTGATGGACAGCGCTGGGTCAGATAGACCGCAGCGTAGAACGGCCCTTGTGGGCAGAGAACTTGTGAGGTACAGAATTCAGATAGCTGCACTAAGTGAGACTCGGTTCGCTGATGTTGGGGAGATCAAAGAAGTTGGTGCTGGATACATCTTCTTCTGGGATGGACGCAAAAGTGAAGAGAAGCGTGAAGCAGGAGTTGGATTTGCCATCAAAACAGAACTTGTTGGAAAGCTTTCAGGATTCCCAAAAAGCATCAATGACCGCCTAATGACATTGAGACTTCCTCTGTCTGGCAATAAACATGCAACTATTGCCAGTGCCTATGCACCCACGATGACCAATCTAGATGATGTTAAGGACAATTCTATAATGACTTAGACGACGTTATTTCTGCAACACCCCATACAGACAAGCTTATCCTTCTTGGCGACTTTAATGCCAGAGTTGGTACAGACCACCAGACCCGGGAAGGAGTTATAGGTCCAGAAGGTGTTGGAATGTGCAACAGCAATGGTCTCTTGCTTCTAAGGAAGTGTGCTGAACATGATCTTCTAATCACCAACACAGTCTTTCGTCTACCAAACATAAATAAAACATCCTGGATGCATCCCCGTTCCAAACACTGGCATCTCATAGACTATGTCAAAGTGCGGAGAACATACAGGCCGGATGTCAGAGTGACAAAGACTATGTGTGATGCAGACTGCTGGCCTGATCATAGACTGGTTGTCAGCAAACTCAACCTAAGAATCCAGCCTGCGAGGCGACCTCAAGGCAAGAAAGCTCCTAAAAGACTGGATGTCTCAAAGCTGAATCAAGACAGCATGAGACAAACTTTCTTAACGGACATCTGCGACCAACTGGATGCAATCAACCTCAGTTCAGAGAACCCCGCAGAAAACTGAACAGTTTTCCATAAAACAGTTCATTCTTCAGCTGCTACTACTTTAGGACATCCATCTGCAAACATCAAGACTGGTTTGTTGAGAATGATGATGAAATTCAGAGATTTCTTGAAGAAAAACACCGATTGCACATAGCACATCAAGATGATACTAGCTCAGTACCCAAGAAAGCAGCCTACAGCAACATTTGTAAGACAGTCTAGACCAAGCTTAGGGACATGCAAGATTCCTGGCTGAGGAAGAAAACAGAAGAAATTCAGTCTTTTTCGGACAGAAAGGACATGAAGAAATTTCATGATGCACTGAAAACCATTTATGGCCCAAAATGTTCTGGAGCCACCACATTGCTCAGTGCAGATGGAAGCACTCTTCTCACAGACAAAGAGGCTATCTTGAAAAGGTGGGCAGAACATTTCAATATGTGCTGATTCGACCATCAAGCATCAATGAGGAAGCAATCGACAGACTTCCACAGATAGAGTGCAATGTTCTGTTAGACGAATTTCCAACCGTCATGGAAACAAGAAAAGCAGTTCAACAACTGTCATCTGGCAAAGCTCCAGGTGCAGATGCAATTCCATCAGAGGTTTTATAAGGCCCGGGGGAGGGGGGGGGCTACCCATGGCAGAGAAACTGACAGAGTGTTTCATGTATGTGGAGGAAGGAGGCTATCCCACAAGAATTTTAGGATGCATCCATAATCCACCTATACAAGCGGAAAGGAAATCCACAAGTCTGTGACAACCACAGAGGCATCTCCCTCCTATGCATAGCTGGGAAGATACTGGCAAATATTCTGTTGAACCGCCTGAATGTTCATCTTGATCAGAAGGGACTTATCGCAGAACGTCAATGTGGATTCAGAAAAGACAGAGGGACAATAGACATGATCTTCACAGCAAGACAGCTTCAAGAGAAATGCCAAGAACAGAATGTAGATCTATACATGACGTTTGTCGACCTCACCAAAGCTTTTTGACACAGTTCTGGAAAATCATGGCCAAGTTTGGCTGTCCACCCAGATTCATAGCAATGGTGCGGCAATTTCATGTTGGCATGCAAGCACGTGTGCAAAATGATGGAGAGTTCTCTGAACCCTTTGAGGTAACGAATGGGGTCATACATGGCTGTGTTATGGCACCAACGCTGTTCAGCATGATGTTTCCTGCCATGCTTATGGATGCTTTTTAGGACAGTGACACTGGTTTTCCAATCAGGTACCGTTTTGATGGCAATATATTCAACCTTAGAAGGTTGCAAGCCAAAACTAAGGTGCAGACTGATATGTTAGATGAGCTCCTCTATGCAGATGATATGGATAAGAATGCCAGCTCAGAGGTAAAAAAGCAAAGAGCCAAGCCATGGATCAAGCCTCACAGTCATGTGATAACTATGATCTCACAATCAGCACAAAAAAGACGGAGGTTGTACACCAACTAGCACCTGAAAAACAGTACAATGAACCAAACATCACTGTGAATGGACAAAACTGAAAGTTGTTGATCAATTCATCTACCTGGGAAGCAATCTCTCCAGAGCAGTGCACATTGATGATGAGGTCACTGCCAGAATTGCAAAAGCCAGTGTGGCATTTGGAAGACTCCGTGCCAATGTCTGGGAGCCAAATGGAATCAAGCTTGACACCAAGCTGAAAGTCTACAAGGCTGTGGTACTGCCAACCCTCTTGTATGCATGTGAGACCTGGACGGTATAATAGCGTCATGAAAAGAGACTGAACCATTTTCACTGAAGCTGTTTGAGAAAGCTGTGAAAAAAAATCAAGTGGCGAGACAAGATTCCAGACACGGAGGTTATGAAGAAAGCAGGGATGCAAACCATGCATACTATCTTAAAGCTAGCACAGCTAAGGTGGACTGGCCATGTTATAAGAATGCCTGATGGGCGACTTCCAAAGAAAATCTTCTGTGGAGAACTATAAGAGGGAAAGCGGTCTCAAGGTGGTCAGAAGAAACGCTACAAAGACACCCTCAAAGCCTCTCTGAAGGATTTCGACATACCAATTGAGTCTTGGGAACAGACGGCACAGGAGCGATCAAAGTGTCGAGGTCTCATCAACAAAGGAGCAGCTCTCTATGAAGAAAAGAGAATCTGTGAAGCTGAAAGAAAACGCAGAGAACGCAAAGCCAATACCAATGGGCCACCAGCTGATTCCGTGACATTGACTTGCTCTACTTGCAGCTGACACTTTAGAGCTAGAATTGGCCTAGTCAGCCATCAAAGAACTCACCAACACACACGAACCTATTCAAGAAATAATGATGGTCTTTCTCATTAGTGAGAGACGAACGACCAGTAGTTCCGATATTAAAAGAATAAGTTTATACGTGCAAAATGTTCACACAATAAAAAATCGTGGTATTGTAAAGTTGATTTCGCGTGGATGTTATGATACCTTTTTGGCATGTTCATCTATCATATCAAATGATAATTGTGGTCCATTCTGTGTCTTGTGAGGCAGCTTCAAGCTGATCTGTGCTTGAGAGATTTCCGACCTTAATGAGCGGGGAGTCTTCGGGGATTTGAAGTTGCCAGTTGTCTGTCTGCGCATACCTCTAACTGAGGTGCTTCTCTGGAGAAGTATACTTCCCGGAGTTGGTGCTCGTCTGGGAGCTGAAAAGAGTCATGTCATTACAAAACTGTTTTATAGAGAGTGCAAGAATATGGAATACTGGTGAGCAACACCTTCATTTTTCTTGATGTGCATGCATACTGAAACACATACTACACAGTTTCAAAGGAAACGTGCCTGTATAGAGTTTTGAACCTGAGTGTCTTTGCCTTATGGTGTAGCCTTTTCACCGCATCCGTTTTTTTTATTTTGACCTTAACCTTCTGCTCACTAGATCTACCCGTTTATGCTATCCATTGACTTGGAATAGCCAGATTTCCCTTGAGGTTTCTAAAGATGCCTCGAAAACTCGATGGATCAATGATAGTTTAAACATTTCGCCACTGCCACTTCTACATGTACAATGTATGCATATATGTATCCATGGGATGCAAACTTCTGCGCCGTGCAATGTACATGCTGTATTCCTAAATCCGACTCACTTGTGTTAGCGGAGAGTCCGGACGCCATTACTGTTGACAGGTTGTCTTTGAGGTCTTCCTCCACAGCTGACCAATCAAATTCATCCTCAGTCGTGTCTTCCTCAAACCACGGAATTGTGGGACGGATGTCGTCAATGCACATAAATGGAGGCTCTGGAGGATGGTAGCCTCGAAGTGAGATTGGCACGTGGACCTTGAAATTGAAAATTATTTCAATACACACTGTTGGTAGTTATAACTTTAGAGCAACTGTTTTAGGCCAATGCCAACTTCTAGCAAGATCTAAAAATAGTCAACTTATCATTGCCTTTGATTGATGCTAGCGGTAGCCATCTTGGTCTTTATTCGTATTGTTATATTTCCCTTATGTCTCGTCTGGTGTCTGTGCTGGGGTTTTACTGATTGAATTACCAATTCCTCTACTTTCTATTTTCACTGAAGTAGAGTATGTTTATCGTTTATTTCGCCTCAAAACTCACTCACGTACCCATTTATATAGCTGTGTCAAACCGAAAGTTACGTTCTTCTTGAGACGACTAGTGGTATCATTCTCACGCTCTGGTGAACGTTTTAGTTACATCAAAAATTGTTCCCAAAGTAGAAAATGTAAAAAATAGATAAATAAAAAATAGTAACGTAACGTCCATTTGTCTGAAACCTGTGGTTCTAGTGCGTTGTTGGTGCATCTCTTACCTTCCTCTGTTTCTTCTTACTAACAATTACACCCATATCGCACAGGTATCATAAGCTGCAACCGGGCGGAACACAGGCGTATTATGAAGTATAAGCTGCACTGCTCGTGTCTAATCAGCAACCCATAACAAACTCGCGATGTTTTCTTCGGAATTTCGTGTTTGTTGGCGTCTGCATTGACGCTTATTCTACCATTTCAATTGCTCGCGACCTTTGTTAAGTTCGGTGGCAACCAATCTGTTAGCGAATATTCCAACCACGCACTGCACTATCGAAACAGGAAGCTTTAAAATGAAATTTCAGTATAAAATATATCCCATCACATAGTATTCATTTCTACGGTGCTTTGGCATGCCTCTATTTTGTCTTGCATTTGATCAAAACATATATTCCAAAGTTTTCTCTTCCTTAGCAGTAAGCTGACATATTGGAATTTTCGAAAGAAATGCACCCCAGCGTCACAACAAAACAAGACCTTTAATGCAAAAGAACGCCCACAGTTGCGAGTTAAAGGTACTTTTTCTCGCAAGGCAACTCATTATCGCCCGTAGTTCTGACAAAAAGATTCAATCTCTGTTTTATTTTTGTTATGTTGATTTGATGCCAGAGACTGTTTTCCGACTCGAAAGCTACAGTTTCGCCAAAAGCGGCCTAGTTAACACTATTCTATTGTAGTGATTATTTTCGATCTTCACTACAGAAGTTTTCTTTTGTTTTGAATTAACGTATCTGCCAACAAATAATATGTACATGTAACCTGATATGTCAAAAAGTAATGATATGTTGTGTCAGTACGAACCCCCTATATAAGTGGATCAATCGGGTGACGGCATGGTAAGATCTATGTTTGCAGGCGAAAACATTAGCACGAATGCCGCGCTGTCTTATCGATACGTCACTATTTTTAATCTAAACAAAAATATTACAGAGGAAAGTGAGAAGAATATATAAAGCCAATTCGAAAAAGGAAACATTTTTTTTAATTGTTTGCTATTGATTAAAAATGAGAAAAAAAAATCAAGTGATAAAGGGAGCTGTTTACAGAGCTTAATGTTGTGCTGTATGAGGCGCCGTTTTACTATAAAATCAGTATTTTTGATATCACAAAATAAATTTTTTGATATAAAAAAATCGAATTTCTGATATCAAAAAATCGAATTTCTAGATATCAAAAAATCAGGGTTATTTCTTGATATCAAAAAATCGATTTTTTGATATCAAAAATTCGATTTTTTGATATCAAAAAATCGAATTTGTGATATCAAAAAATCAAAGCGATTTCTTGATATCAAAAAATCGATTTTCTGATAACAAAAATTCGATTTTCTGATATCAAATAATCGAATTTGTGATATCAAAAAATCGATTTTTTTATATCAAAAAATATTTTCTGATATCAAATAATATTTTTGATATCAAAAAATCGAATTTCTGATATCAAAAAATAATTTGTGATATCAAAAAATCGAATTTCTGATATCAACCTCAACGTGACAAAATGTACCTTCGGACATTCTGTCATCCCTAGTAGAAAGCTGCAAAAAGAGGAAAAATCATGTAATATAAATGTTTTAAAAATATCACTGTAATTGTAATCTTTCAGCTGAATGAGTTTTAAAACAAATTTATTTCAATACTTGGAGTTATCTGCCCTTGTCTCAGCCCATTTTTTTTAAATATTTTTCCTATATCTTTCGTTAAAAGGTAACCATAGCAACCACATCGCAATAAAATACACAAAGTAATTTCAACATATTGCCGTAAAATACGGGGTTGGATCAGTGCTTAAACAGTTTTAAGCAAATGCATCGAGTTTTGTAGGTTCTACTAACACGCAGAAATGCAAATACGCAACTTTGACTTCATTTTTCAGGTAAATGACGTTTGTAGAGTTCATTATAGTAAATTGGTCATAACTCACAAAATAACCTGAATAATCTGTTCAAATAAAGACTAACATACTCCAGAAATATTATACATTCAAAATAGTGTTGTTTTTTCAAATACTCACCAATTGTCCGAAGGTACATTTTCTCACGTTGTGGCCCATATGTATAAACAGAGAGCAAAATAACGTTGTTTATCAAATACTCACCAATTGTCCGAAGCTACATTTTCTCACGTTGTGGCCCATATCAAAAAATCGAGATTTTATAGTAATACGGCACCCCATAGTGCTGAGCATGAATGCGTTTATGTTTTTATGCTAGTAAACACACCTACTCCGCCTATTTGGGTTGTGATGAATGGATTACTGTTTAATCGTTTAGAAGGCCTGGGGCTGCCCAGTAAAGGTCGTTCAAGTCAAACAACCGTCCAATACATATACTAGCCTCGGTTGTTTATTTCGGTGGTTCTACTATGAAGCACATTGCGCATGCCATGACATCCCAATGTTGGGTAGAAGTCCTTTTAACTCATTTATCATAGTCGAGACGGCGAGACACTCATTCAAAACCTGCAAAAATCTCCCTGTTGATGTCCTGTTATCATATTAATAGGCAGCCACATTCGGGGGTAACCGAAATAACACATTGCGTGTCAAAGTAAAATCGCCTGCTTCAAGTGACTTTCCTAATGTCATGAGTTGAAACGTTAGGGGGTCTGTATGTCTTGGTTGGCGCCATTTACAGCTGGCGACAATGTGTCATGGTAATTTAAGGCCAGTCACGTCTCGATGTCGCTCTGACGAGTGTGTGTCGACAGTGCCTCCACCGTGCATCTACATGTACAGTCTCAAGAGGTCAACATCAATCAATCAAGCCAAGACCCTTTGATATACATTCAGCCGCGCCAAAATTAATGGTAATCAAAGCTCATTTGGGCGTTAATGTGGTATTATTGTATGCCTATTACTGTATAAAATAAGAGTTGTCGCAGGACAGCGTGCTCGACTGCTTCTGACCCTTGTTAACCATAAGCCAAACTCGACCTGTAACCCAAAGAATTATGCTCATACATCTTTTTGCCTTGATGCTATAAGGCAAAATCACTGAACCATGACAGCTAACTATAGCTAGTCTCACTCATATTGCGAAAGAAATATGTTCATATACCAACTGAGTGCCGAGATACAAGGCAAAATCACTGAACCGTGAAATAAGGTCACACTGACCTAAAAGTACTTTAGGATCAAAGGTCTAGTCATACTTACACATAATAACAAAAAGAAATATGATCACATACCCATTGAGTGTTGAGATATAAAGCAAAGTCACTGAACCATGAAATTAGGTCATAGCGACCTATAAGTACATTTTGGTTAAAGGTCTGGTCATACTCATTCATAATCTGAAAGACGTATGAAAAAATACCAACTGAGTGTCGAGATGTAAGGCAAAATCACTGAACCATGAAATTAGGTCACAGCGCCCTAGGGATACTTTAGGATCAAACATATTGTCACACACAAACATAATTGAGCCGCCTCGTGGGAAAACCAACAATGTGGTTTCCGAACAGGTCCGACACAAACCGACCTGTACAGTCACAGAAAAGAGCTAGAATCTTGAAATTTCGGATTTAAGTAGAAGAGTAACTGTACTATCCTAGTAGCGAAAACAAAGGCGCTGATCAGCTTCGCGGTTACCGCGAAGCTGATCTGCGCCTGTGGTTTCGCATATGCAGATTGTTGGTTTTCTCACGAGACGGCTCATATCGTGAAACAAGTACATTTTGTATTTTCACATACCAATTGAGTGCCGAGATACAAGGCAAAAATCACTGAAACATGAAATTAGGTCACAGCGACCTATAATTACGTTAAGGTCAAAGGTCTGGTCATACTCATTCATAATCTGAAAGAAGTATGAAAATATACCAACTGAGTGTCAAGATATAGGGCAAAATCACTGAACCATGAAATTAGGTCACATTGACCTAGTACTACTTTAGGGTCAAATGTCTTGTCATACACAAACATACTATGAAAGAAATATGTTCATATACCAATTGAGTGCCGAGATACAAGGCAAAATCACTGAACCGTGAAATTAGGTCACAGTGACCTATTAGTATATTGGGGTCAAAGGTCTGGTCATACTCACTCATAATCTGAAAGTATGAAAAATAATAATTGAGTGTCAAGATATAAGGCAAAATCACTGGACCATTGAAAGTAGATCAACACACAAGTCAGTGTCACAAAGTTAAAAGATAAATGGCCGACCATCTTTCTAAAATGTTTCTATTTAGAAATAAAAAGAAAAATATTTCAGGAAGTTCTGGATTTTGACCTCTAGCCCCGCCTCCCTGACTCCGACCCAGAGATCCGATGTCATGGAACCTATGAATGCTTTATGATAAGTTGTTGTCAAGATATGGACTCTTTGTAAAAGTTACACAGCAGTACATCCGTTTTTACAGTGTTCTAGTTTTTAACCTCTAGCGCACCCCCAGGCATGGACCCAGGGATCCGATGCATGAAATGAAACTCAACCCTACAGGATACCTATGGTCCAAGGATAAACGGTCTTCAAGAAAACTTTACCACAAAAAAAGCCATTTTGAAGGTGTTCTAGATTTTAACCTCCAACCCCACCCCCTGACCTGGACCCAGGGGTCCGATGCCATGGAATGAAAGCTAACCCTTCAGGGTATCTATGGTCCAAGTATGAATGCTTTCTGATGAGTGGTTGTCAAGATACTTAAAGGACTTCTAGAAAACTTTAACACAAGTGTGACGCGCACGCGCATGGGAACGGGAACGTTCGTGCACTTCGTGCAGTCGAGCTAAAAACTATGTTGGTTGATTTTTGTTGCTCTGACTTAAAGATGTAACAGTACTGTTAAGGCGTTAAGATATTCACATAATCTACAGTCACGTACCAGACATAAGAATAAAGTTGAACGTCTGTCAACGTCAGATAAATTTTCAAAGTTTATCTTGTGGTCGTCTTAAACCATACATGTTGAAGAAATAAAGGTGTGCCTAAAAGGTGTGAGCCTGAACGTAATTGGTCTTGCGGGACTTGGTATGGCGGTAAACAGCAGTAAAAACTCTTCAATGCAGTAGGATTTGGCATGGACCAGCTGTCTGACAAGACTCATCGACCGGAACTCATTCAAGGTACTTCAGTGATGTCTTGTGGGCGGCCATTCCAGTCCCTGATCGAAGGTGGGAAGAATGAGTTGAAGTAGACGCCACAATTGATTCTCTCTTGGAAGATCCCCCTTTGGCCTTTTGTTCTTCTGTCACTTGGCCTCGGATACAGGGAACTTTACTAGTTAACTAATCCATGTTGTATTTTGTATAAGACACTCAGTCTGGCAGTGTATCTCCTCTTCTGTAGAACCTGCCAGCTAATATCCTTCACCAAGGCTTGGAAACAACAAGGTGTGCGGGTAGTATAATCAATACACACATATCTGGCGGCTCGGCGTCGAACCTTTTCTAGAGTCTTTATGGCCTGCTGAAGATGGGGATCCCACACTGTGACTGGACACTCTTCGACCGGCCTCACCATGGTGGTTGGCATCATTTGACCACTGTTTTCAATTGCGGCACACGTTTGTTTAAACCAATAACACCAAATCACATTGATAGTGAGTTTTTCCCTAGGTCCCTTGGCTTTACCCCATTCAGGTGGGATAGGGAGTCAGATACAGGTGGGGTGGCGTCTTTGTGTTGGTAAAAGACAGTTTTATAGCATCAGAACAAAAGCAACTGAAAACAGAGTGTGAAATTGTCCGGGTAAAAATTGAAATGGCCTCCAACAAGCCCCTGTATGTGGCTGCCTATTAAAAATCAAAGGATGGGGACACTAAAAGCGCGGCTGAACTAAAGCGGTCACTGAAACATGCTGACTCCCTTAAAGGCAACATTTGGCTCTTGGGTGATTTAAACTACCCCAATTGTTCCTGGAATCAGGATCATGTGCCAACTTTTAAGTCTGGACTCAGTTTCCCCAAGCATTATGAAGACTTTGTTAACCTCCTCGATGATTATAGTCTTGTGCAGATGGTGAGCCAACCTACTAGAGGCAAAAACACTGGATTACTTTATCACGTCAAACCCCACCCTTGTTAATAACATAGAAATACACCCTGGCATTGCAGACCACGAGGTGGTCCTCGTCAACGCAAATATCAAACCCTGCGAGAGCAAGCAGATCCCAAGATCCATCCCTCTCTATAAAAAGACAAACTGGGAAGGTTTCAAACGTCATATTACATCATACTGCAATGAAATCATAACAAATCATGGAAATAAAGATGTGGAAGAAATTTGGCTCTCTCTCAAAACAGTCATTGATAAAGGAATTTCCCAGTTTGTCCCCATAAAGAAAATTGGATCTAAAAGAAGTCTGCCTTGGATCACCCAAGAAATTAAGCGGCTGATTCGCAGGCGAGATAGCCTATTTCAAAAACAAAACAAAAATGGACGCGTCCGGGACAGACATCATTTTAAACAGGCGAAATACCTTGTACAGACTAAAATAATAAAAAACAAGAAGGCAAAGATCAGGAAAAGGCGCAATCAGAAAAAGACTCCCACTCCAAAAACCACGGTGGGAAAAAACCAAACTAACAATCAGGTACTTATACCATGAAAACATTTCGTAAGCCGAATGAGCAGCTATTTTCCCAATAGGTGGCCACTCAGTTAGACTGCCTACAATTGTTACCTCCAGTCGATACTGGGCCTCAGAGATGATGAAGGTAACACTGACACAGATTCAGACAAACAAACTTTTGTGCCAAAAAAGTTGTTCTCCCTGATTGAAAATGCTAGACAGGACTCAAACGGTGTTTCTCCTCTTAAAGACAAGGACTCCGGTACCACTTTTTCTCAAAACATAGACGAAGCTAACATACTAAACAAGCAAATCCAGTCTGTTTTTTTTTCACAACTTTCTCCGCTAAAACTCAGTCAGATACTGTAGATCCGGAAATGTTCGCGAGAACTTAATTTTCGCTAATATTCGCGAATTGGTTGCCTCGCGAATTCAAAGTTATCGCTAATAAAGGGTCACTATAAGCTTTATAGAACACATGGTCACTCACACGCGAATTCAAGAACTCGCTAATAATTCGGAGATAGAAAATTCGCGAAATAAAAGTCACGCGAAAATTTCCGAATTTCCGAATACTTAGATAAACCTCAAGATTATTTCTCGGACCGCATACCCAAACAATTTCAATGCATCTACCCTAAAATGCCAAATTATAACATAGACCTGAATGGTATTCTAAAACTTATAGCTAATCTTAAACCAGATAAAGCCCCAGGTCCTGATGGAATTAAACCTGTTGTCCTAACAGAATTTAGGGAGGAGATTGCACCAGTTATCCAATTGCTATTCCAAAGGTCATTGGCCACCGGAAAGATACCTGCAGACTGGAAGAAAGCTAATGTTAGCCCGGTCTTCAAGAAGGGTAGTAAAAGTGATCCTGCCAATTATAGGCCCATCTCCTTGACATGCATATTGTGCAAGGTGATGGAGCATATAATTGCATCTAAGCTCACACAGCATTTCAATAAACATAATATCCTATATGATCTCCAGCATGGTTTCAGGGAAAGGAGATCATGTCTCATCATCAAACACAACTTATCCAACTTGTTGAAGACCTGGGCAGGAAACTTG
This sequence comes from Rugalucina vietnamica, assembly GCA_964017185.1. Taxonomy (NCBI): domain Eukaryota; kingdom Metazoa; phylum Mollusca; class Bivalvia; order Lucinida; family Lucinidae; genus Rugalucina; species Rugalucina vietnamica. The sequence goes on from OZ024876.1 coordinate 38,709,658, forward strand.
TAGAACGTAAACAGGTAGACCTTGTCTTGCTTGACTTTAGCAAGGCATTTGACAAGGTCAGCCATTCTAAACTGCTGTTCAAATTGTCCCAGCATGGAGTGAAAGGAGATACTCTTAATTGGATTAGAGCTTTCCTTGTGGGTCGAACCCAGGCCATAGTGCTGGAGGGGGAGAGCTCATCTGAGGTCCCTGTGACATCGGGTGTGCCCCAGGGATCTGTACTTTTGCCTCTCCTCTTCTTGCTCTTTATAAATGACCTACCACAAAACATCCAATCTCAGGTCCGACTTTTTGCTGATGATACCGCTGTCTATCTAATAGTTGGTTCCTCTGATGATAAGGAAATCCTTCAAGCCGACCTTGATACACTACAAATATGGGAACGAGCCTGGGACATGGAGTTTAACCCAAGCAAATGTCAGGTACTCCACATAACAAAGTCTAAACCACTGAATACCCAGTATACCCTCCATGGTCAGGTGCTTGAATCTACCAACACAGCTAAGTATCTTGGCGTAACTCTGTCCAAGGACCTCAGCTGGAATGAACATATCAACTCTATTACTGCTAAAGCTAACAGAACATTAGGATTTGTCAAAGAAATGTAAAATCTAAAAATGAAAAAGTAAAAGAACTGGCCTATAAAACATTAGTACGTCCCCAGGTCGAATATGCTTCCCCTGTTTGGTCCACCCACACAAAAGAAAACATTAAGAAAATTGAAATGATTCAGAGAAGAGCAGCTAGATGGGTAAAATACAATTTCTCCTCTTATGAAAGTGTTACTGACATGTTGTGTGAGCTTGGTTGGAGATCCCTTGCAAATCTACGAATTGATGACCGAATGATACTATTGTACAAAATTATACATGGTTACGTAGCCATAGAACTACCAACATACTTTGAGCGACCCATGAGATACACTCGTCACATGCACCCTCTTGCGTATAGGCAGATTCATACAGCTGTCAGTTATTACCAGCATTCTTTTTATCCTGCATCAATAGTCCTCTGGAACAGACTTCCTTCAGAGGTTGTCCTATTGGAAGATCTTGACTCCTTCAGAAATGGAGTCTGTAAGATCAATCACTTGTCACTCTAAATTTCATACACTGTTTTTAAACATCTTTTAATCTCACATCTTCTTTACTAACACTTTTATCAAGTCTCACTATTGCACTTTTTATCTCCTGCAATCTTTCTTTTATTCTTGCACTGACAGCGCAACTGCACATAATACTCGAAAGAGGGTGCTGCAGTATGAAAAGATAGATAGATACCGTCCCACAGACTAAAATTTTAATCATTTGTTTCATCTCCCATCTTCTGTATAAAAAATGCTACGAACATACATACTTCAAAATGGCGGACAGGATTTGCAAATATAAAATTGTGTGAAATTAAATTATTTCGCATTTTAGTATTACCTGTAGTAGCGAATGCACCCGAATTTGCGTACGCCGACTGTTAATGACGGCTTTGCACAAAATGCAAGAAACAAGTTCGCCATGGATAAGAGACGATATTCCAGTGATGAAGAAGCAACTATACATTTAATTCAAGCCACTGGTTTAAACGAGGTTAACCCTGAGTAGACATGCTACAACAGGACACATAAAGTCATCAGCAGACGAAATTTATGTCTGCCATCACAGGCAGAAGTCGCCACACTACTCGTTTATGATGACAAGGCTCTGTCGTCGATTGAAGTGTTTGGTATCAGTTTTCACTTTGAATTTGGTAATAATAAATTACATAGATTTTGACTACAGAAAAATTAAAACAACAAAAATATGCATACTTTAGACAAACACATAGCACTGTCTTAATGACAGTACACCAGTACACGAACATAATGCACTAGCAGGGTTGCCACGGTCAGGGAAAAAGTCTGGAAAATGAATTTTTTTCCAGGTCAGGGAAAAGTCAGGGAATTTAGGTTTGAGTCAGGGAAATTTGCAAAAGTGCAGAAAGTCAAAATTTTCTCAAAAGTGATGGTCTTTGGCAATGTATCTTGAAACGAATTTGAGAAAGTGAAATCTTTCCCTAAAGCTTTTAGTTTCTCGGAATTTCTTAATGATTATTTTAAGTCTTTAAACATAGTGTTTGACAAGTATTTGATTTTTCCTTTTTACTGTGCTTGAGCTTCAAAGTAAACCTACCTCTTTTGTATCCTACTTGTTTTCTTTTTTGTATCATACTTTTTTCATCAATTAGTCCCTTAATTCATTTTGGCTGCACACCCAAAAAGCATGATCAATGACCTCAGGAGAGGCCAATATCAGAGGAGATTGCATTATTATCCCAAGAGCTTCTGGGGGCCTAGGCGGCCCCCAGTCCCCCGCCAAAAATCAATTCCAATTTACGTCCAACATTGCCAAAACAAAAAAAAAAACATAGGGGAAATGAGAAAGGAACATTGTTTCAACTTGTTTTAATGCTGGATATTTGATACAATAGTCTGTTATGGGGACAACTATAATAATGGTGAAAATAATTTCCCTACATAAGAAAGATTCTAAAGTTGGAGATGTAAAGAAGAACATTGCAAACTATGGTTTTATAGAAGGTGAAATAGCTTCGAAGAGCTGAAAAATGGGGTTGAGAGGCCGATAAAAAGATCTGGAAAACTGTAAAAAGTCATGGAAAAGTCAGGGAATTTTGAAATACAAAAATGAGTGGCAACCCTGACTAGTCATTTGTAACCACGCCCCCCCCCCCCCCCCCCCCCCCCCCCCCCCCCCCCGGGGGAGTGCCGGGGATAGCCGTGGAAATGAGCGGTGCTTTGACCAAAGTTTGGGGGGGGGGGGCATGGTTACAAATGACTAGTGCATAACCTTTACACAGAAACTTGCACTATTTAGTTCCTTGTTGGGGAAGATTTAATGAAATATGCATTGAATTCCTTTCATTCGAGAATGGCATACATGTATGTGGTCTTTCCACTGTCTCAAATTGGGAAAATTCTATCTAAAATGTAAAATTGGTCCTTATGATGGTACCTTTCAAATTTGGTGGAGTTAATGTTTAGCTGTAATGTACAGCTCTCTCTCTCTCTCTAAAATCACAGGTTCAAAACAGTCCTTGCAGGCTTGCACACATGCAGTGACATATGATGTACCAAATCAGAATTGAGAAGTTGCTCACTTCCATGTTTCAATATAAGTATCCTTGATTGGAATCACTCGGGGGTAGGCAGGGGTCCAGTTACTGGGCTCTACGGCGAAAAATATCGACAAAAGTTGTGAGATTTCGCCTTATGTAACATTGAAAGAGAAGTCAACTTCGCCCTATTTTTCAGATTTCAAAAGTTTACTTTCGATTTTGATTACAGTGATTCACTTGTTCGATTGTTTACAACTCTCGAATAACGCCAGTTTTCACCTCTCGATTGCCCACGGCGACACAGCTGATTGTCAAGTGACATTAAACAGATTACCTTTATTGACTAATCCCTATAGATGCAATTATCGGATAATTGCCTCAATAAACAACACATGCACCTTTAATCATAATTTCACGCCGACGTGTATACAAGTGTCAGCCGATTCTTCACCAATGCTGATTGGCTAATTAGCATCACGTGTCGAAAGCAACTTTGACAAGGGGCGGTTCAGAGGGCAGAGGGCAGGGTCATAAATTACCGACAAGAAGACACGCTAATGTGATTTAATAACTGCAAATTATCTACTGTTAGCCTTTGAACTCTTTGAACTAGACTTTGGGAGAATTGGTCACCGTGAAACTGTTTCGTTTTTATGAGCAAAATATGTTACAACTATCTATTAGCTGCATTTTTAACATTCAATAGGCCTGTAATTGTCTGATTCAAATGCATTTTCCAGGCTTAAATTGCCAAAGAAACGCTGTATTTTTATGTTGAATTTTTGGCTGCCATAAACGCTATTGTTATTGTATATTATCTTCCTTTAGTGGCACACCTCAAACTTTTTTTATGATTTAATGGGCTACAAGAATAAACACAACTGGTAAAAATGTTACTTGGGCCACTGGAACTTAATTAAATCTTAGGAAGTGAGTGTCCAGCACTGAAAGGGGCCATCAATCTTTATCGATGAGTAGTCAAAGTCACTTCTCTCTGATATCTCAAACTTCTCCCTGTTTGGGCTGGAAGGAGAAGTCACTTCTCCCTGCTGTCATGGGCTAGCAGGACCCCTGGGTAAGAATTCCAGTCAGACAAAAAGTACTGTCACCAGAACAGCTCGAGTTTTGAAGCAATTGGTAGAGCTGGAAATCCCCAAAGTATTCATTGTTATTCAAATTATCTACTCTGTCTGGTTTGTAGTTAAGAATTTAATCTATTAAAATTTGCTTTTGTTCCTTGTTGAAAAAATGAGTGTGCGAATTTAAATGCCTGTGAACTTGCACAACATTGTTGTTCAGATACAATTTTCATACCAGTTATAAGTGCAAATATTAAGATTTCAACTGGGGTTAAACACTTCAAAGAACACTTCACAGTTCACATGGAGAGAGAAAATTTGAGAAATGGACCATTGATTACCACAAATTTCGAATTGCCCTGAATTTCGAAGGTTCCGCCATATATTTGGAGATTAATCTGGGGGGAAGACTGGTACTGTGTTTATCATATGACATTGCTTTTATCCAGTCAGGATAATGTCATGTAATAATATGTTTTGACCGAACATGTATTAACATTTTTGTGCGAATTTCTAGCGTCTGTAACAACAATGTAAATCTATATTGAAACTATGGTGAAACTTTGCAGGTGATTATATCTTATTTTAGAAGTATTATGGTGAAACAAATCTTACTTTTGTAAACATTTCAGATGAAACAAACATTTTTCATACTAAATAACCACTCGTGTAAAATCCTCCATTTATCTCTTTTCTTCCAGTCAACAGAAAGAATGGAAACTCTGGTCAAGTTTGGAGAGGTTCTGAAGCAGAGGTCTACTCAAAAGGCACTACTTTTCAGCGTGGTGGCCATTGTTTTCCTACATTTTGTGATCAAGTTTGAACAGATCCGTGATCATGGTGACTATAGAAGCTTGACACTGCCTGTCAGTGAATCAGATCTAAGCAAGTATCCACCATTAGGTATTACAAAGGAGGAGACTTTTCCTACGAGCGGGGAAATCAGAATTCCGAAAATTATTCATCAAACCTGGAAGGATACTCAGATTCCCAGAAAGTTTGTGAAATGGATTCAGTCATGGCGTAAGAATAATCCGGAATGGGAGTACTGGTTGTGGACTGATAAAAGTGCACGGCAGCTGATAGCAGAAAGACATCCTTCAATATTGAATATGTATGATAATTATAATGAAGGGATTCGCAGAGCTGATGCCTTACGATATGTGATCTTGTACGAGTTTGGTGGCGTGTACGTGGATATGGACATGGAAAGTTTGAAATCACTGGATCCAGTTGCGAGGAAATATGGCTGTTTTCTGCCTCAAGAGCCATACGAGCATCCCATATTATACAATAACTTTGAACACCTAATTATCAATGCTCTTCTAGCTTGTAGAGCCAAACATCCATTCATGAAAATGTTGATAGATAATCTCCAGTTTTATTCTCACATGTGGTATGTTCTGGACAGCACTGGCCCACATTTCTTAACTAGTATTTACAAACAATACAAACATGTAAATAACGCCTCCAACCTCAGTGAAAATGGTGTTTATGTCGCTCCGGCAGAATATTTCTTCCCAACTATTGATCCTTCCAAACATTTCTGGTTTAGAATACAGTGTTCAAAGTTTGACAAGTTGACAGCGATACAACAGAGGGCATGTGTTAGCCTGAAGTATTATGGCCCCAAAAGGGAACCTTTACCAATGTCCTTTGCTGATCATCATTGGGTTCACACATACTTAGATTTTAGAGTGTCATTGAAAGGCCCAATAGATATATATGAAATAGTTCCGGAGGCTCAAATTTATCCAAATGTTAGTGTAAATCACAGATAGCATTTAGGATAAACTAAATAATGAGATGCTTGCCCAGCTGAGCATGACCATTTCACTGCATAAATGAGCAACCTTATGAGAAAACCAACAATGTGGTTTCCGAACAGGTCCGACAAAAACCGAGCTATGCAAGCGCAGTAGATGGCTAGAGGCTGGAAATTTAGATTTAGAAAGAAGAGGAAATTTAGATTTAGAAAGAAGAGGAATTGTACTATCTGTGTAGCCAAAACAAAGGCGCTGATCAACTTCGCAGTTACTGCACAGCTGATCTGTGCCTTTGTTATTGCATAGGCAAAACTCATGTACATGCATATTTTTCACTTCCCTTGATGAAATAAAAGCCATGTTTCACTGTAGCATTTGAATATGGGTGTTTACAGTCCTATTTTAAAAAAGTTTTGAGGCCATTAATACCTTCTAAAGAAGAAAGACTATCTTTTCACCAGTTACTTGACTAAAAATCATTTAATGGCAGTTACATACATGAGGTAGAAACTACCTTAGTATCCATACATATATCAGTATTTTGTTTTATACAGGGAACCTGTGTAGGGAAGATAATCAAACTTGGATGTTTTTAAATAAAAAGGGAAAATGTCTGGATTGAATCAATAACAACATTTGGGCCACTTCCAGATACTTCCTGAGAAAACCAACAATGTGGTTTCCAAACAGGTACGACACAAACCGAGCTGAGATGATATTCAGAAATTGATCGACTCAGTATATGAAGATAGATAGATAGCTGCACAAACACAGAAGGTGGATAGAGGCTGGAAATTGTAGACTTAAGAAGAAGAGGAATTGTACTATCCGTGTACGTAGTGAAACAAAAGCGCTCATTAGCTTTGCCGTTACCGCATGGCTGATCTGCTTCTTTGTTTTTGCATATGCAAAATGTTGGTTATGAGGCGCCTCGATAATTCAGACACTCGCCAAATCAGGTATGCTCCAGAAACAATGCAGTTCTATTGGGTTGGAAAAAGCTGTTTGGTGGTAGATTCATTCGCTTTATGAGTGGTATGAAAAATGAAACACAACAATTGACTGGCAGTTATGTGTATGATCCACAGCTTTCAAAGATAAACTTCGCTTGTCCGAGCGAAAATATATTGGCTAATTTCAACCCGTTTGATGATAAACTCCCATTGGTGTTTCCATCTGGATTTTTAGAACAGATAATTAAATACAAGGCTGAAAATGACGGCAGTAAAAAGTCATACGTGATCATGTTCGACGGCAAGAAAGTGAAGCGTGGGGGAGATGTAGACTTGCTCGGGTTTGAGGGAGACAACACACTTAATGATAGAATTGCTGAAAAGGAGAATAAAGAAAGAATCTTTAAAGACTCAGTGGAGATAATCTCATCTGCAATTAACTTGGTTTCCTTTTAAAACTGATGGAATGTTTCATCACTAACAGAACTTAACTGCCCCCTTGACTGATTCTCAGAAGTTGGAAACGTATCCGTAGAAATACATGTATTGAACTCATTATTGTCGGCATTACTGGAAATGTCTAAAACACTAAACACACCAGTTAAATTGTGTATGTCGTCGATGTCATCGCTTTCTAAAACACTGAACTCTTGAGTTAAGCTTTTGATATCGATGTTAGAGGTAGTGTCAAAAAGTTGTTTGCGTGATTTCCGGTCTTAAGATGGGGACACTTTCTTATATGGAGTAGAAGTTCGAACTGTTGGTGATGATTTGCATCGTTTTGGAAACGGGGAAGCTGAATTCGAATAACAGGGTTTGCTGCTACATTTACTATACGTGGTTTTCTTTCTAACGGTTAATGTGAGGCCTCGTTTTCTTTTTCCTTTATATATCCCCATAACTAACACCGTTTATCACCTGAAATGAAAAGGAAATGAACACAAAATAAGACAGAGAACAGAAGATAAATGTTATTAAAGCGAAGACATTTTGAATGAATGTATCGAAACTCTTACTAATGCACATTCATTTCATCAGGCGTTTAAAGGTTTGAGGTAGGAAATATAGGTGGGAATGTCTGATATACATCAATGTTTTAACGTTCAAGCTATGACAGCACAGAAAGAGACGGTCAAATGCTCAACCGGATACTCCGATGCGTGACCACAACTGTATGCGTGGAGCGATACGCCTTTGTAACATATACGAAATTGTGCATTCTGTCCTTTGTGTCGTTTTGTGTAATATTTTGATGCAAAATGCAACCATGTTTCAATCCATCGCTTATATTCAAGTTGCTACCACCAATATACCTTAAGTGATACACAGCAATATGTCAACTTCTCAAGTCATTTAAAATCTCGCCCACAATGTATACAGTAGCGCATAAAGGCCATTATTGCATGTTTTCACATCCCAAAATCACATAAAGACTGGCAAATATGCTCAGATCTTCCGATGCTCAACCGAATACCCTGGTGCTCAACCACACAAAAAATAAAAAAACTGACATTTTCTTTCAGGAAAAAAGGGATTTTTTTAGTATTTTTAGTACCGTTTAAGTTATGCGAACCAGCCTGTGGGCTGTCATTCACAAAATACACCGTTTTACATGTATTTGTTACTCTGCAGCTTCTATTTTTGGATATTTAGGAAAAATCAGAGTTTAGAGTGGCAAATGTGGGAATAAGTACTCTGTGTGCACTCATGTGGCATTCCTGAAACATATTTTTGAGCGATGAATGTAAACAATGGTCAAACGACACAACTCAATTTCCCTATCATTTTTAATTATCCGATGCTCAACCAAAATTCTCAGAGTTGTTTTCTAAGATATTGTGCCCATTGCTTCGGCTGAATGGACTTGCAAATTTAAGTGACATTTGTATGACTGTGTCTTGATCAGCGGTATATAAATTACCCTGAAACACGACACAAAAGTGTAAATACAGCCTAAAACACACCCGTTTTTACACAGTCCTGTCGGTTTCTAGTACACCTTCATCTCGCTGAAATGGATTCAGTCAAAACGCTATAATTCTTCGACCTCATGTTTTCACCACAGATGTATGAATATGTAAGACACTGTACACAATTCCCAGATTTTTTATTTTCGTCCTAGAAGAAAAGTTATTAATCAAAGAGCATGCAACAATTGTTTACCTTTCTGGCTACTTCGATGCTCAACCAGAAACTACTATCGATTTTCTGTCTCAACCTACGGTTGAGCACCGGAACGTTTGGTAGGCGTGCACTGCATACCAACAAATACATGGGCGAAAACAAAGATGCAGATCACCTTTGCGTTTACCACGAAGCTGATCAGTGCCTTTGTTTTCGCTGCACAGATAGTACTATTCTTCTTCTTCTTAAATCCAAAATTTCAAGCTTCTAGCCTGCTTCTGTGACAGTACAGACCGGTTTGTGTCAGACCTGGTCGGAACCCAAATTGTTGGTTTTCTCAGGCACCGGCTCAATTATGAGAGATGGAGAAAGTGGCACTTTCTTTGGTAAACTCTGTGCATTTGATGAAGGGACCTCACACCTAAATGCACCTTTTGTTTGGGGTACAGGCTCATGTTATCAATTTAGCCTGTGCATGACAAAACCAACAATTTGGGTTTCCGACCAGGTCCAACACAAATCGGCCTGTACAGTCACAGAAGCAGGTTAGAAGCTTGAAACTTTGGATATAAGTAGAAGAGGAATTATACTATCCATGTGGCGAAAACAAAGGCGCTGATCAGCTTCGCGGTTACCGCGAAGCTGATCTGCGTCTTTGTTTTCGCCTATGCAGATTGTCTGTTTTCCCATGCACAGGCTCAATTCTTTATACAGACTATCAACATTCACCAAGAGCCCCACAAAATTTCATCCCACAAAATTTCATCCCACAAAATTTCATCCCACAAAATTTCATACTTATGATAACTTTTTTGGGTACCAGTCAGAGTACTATTAATATTTACATACAAGTTATCGATGGGTGTAGCTAAATTCACCACTGAGCTCGTCTTTGTATTTTGAATTTTGTTTGAATTGATGCTTTATGTCCCAGTCAACAGCTAAGGTCATGACAGGAGGTTGGCTACATTTTATGAGACTTTTACCCAAAATGACGATGTCATGACATCCAACAAGTGCTTGAAATATAACCATCCAACTACGTCACAAAAGGCTTAACGGTATATGTATGAAAGGTTTGACTTGAACCACTTTTCCTGGGCAGGCTCAGACCCAAGAGGTTAACCAGTAATCAGATAGTCAGTCAGTAGTGTATAAGCTTTGCCTGGAGGAACAAGCAGCCCATCTATTTCTTTAGGCCCCAATGGGTGGGGGCCTGGTCCTTATATTGCCAAACACAAAGTATATGAAAACTACTATGGTGCTGTTTTTCCTTAAACTTCAGCTTCAAAAAAGTTTTTGTATCTTTTTCACTATATGTTTTAACAATACCCTACTTTCACTTTCAATGTGTGTGCACTTAGGCATTGTCATTGAACCTCGCCACGTAAGGTCAGGTTCTAACAGTATACATTTTCCCTCCATGGAAAAATCACCATATCTGGTGTACATTGATAGGTGATAAATAAAATTCCTAATTTTAAGCCACCGTATAAGAATACCAACAACATTTGAGGAAAACACCTAGGTCAGCTGTGCAGTAACTGCACAGCTGATCAGAGTCTTTGTTTTCGCTACACAAATAGTAAAATGCCTCTTATACTTTGATCCTAAAATTCAAGGCTCTAGCCTGCTTCCGTGGCTGTACAGGCCGGTTTGTGTCGGACCTGGTCAGAAACCCAAATTGTTGGTTTTCTCATGCATCAGCCCATTTTGTGATATCGTAATGAGTAGTAAGCAGGATGAGAATAAGAGCTGTCGCAGGACAGCGTAGCTCGCCTGACTTGTGCTTTGTCACTAAATCTATTAAATCTACGACAAAAGACATTGACCTCATTGTCACTCAGGTGGGTTGTGATGGTACAGCATAAAACTTCAGACCAATATCTACCAACATGATAAGTTCAACTTGATCCATCTACATATTTGATATAGACGTATAACCTAAAATCTAAGTCTGTGACCTTGACCACAGGTGAGTCAAGATGCTACAGCATAATAAAAGAATAATATCTAACAGCAAAGTATCAACTAGATCCATCCATCTGTTCCAGCAATATACAGTTCAAAACACTTTAAGCAAAAGCTTTAACATAAAATTTCAAAGTCTGTGACCTTGAACTCAAGGTCACCCAGGTGGGTCATGATGGTACAGCATAAAACTTCAGACCAATATCTACCAACATGCAAAGTATCAACTTGATCCCTCTACATATTCAAGAGATATAGACTTATAAAAACTTTAACCAAAATCTCTAACACAAAATTTCTAAGTCCGTAACCTTGACCTCAAGGTCACCCAGGTGGGTCATGATGGTACAGCATAAAACTTCAGACCAATATCTACCAACATGCAAAGTATCAACTTAATCCCTCTATATATTCAAGAGATATAGACTTAAAAAAACTTTAACCAAAAACTCTAACACAAAATTTCTAAGTCTATAACCTTGACCTCAAGGTCACCCAGGTGGGTCATGATGGTACAGAATAAAACGTCAGACCAATATGTACCAACATGCAAAGTATCAACCTGATCCATCAACAACTTCAAGAGATATAGACTTATAAAAACTTTAACCAAAAACTTTAACAAAAAATTTCTAAGTCCGTGACCTTGACCTCAAGGTCACCCAGGTGGGTCATGATGGTACAGCATAAAACTTCAGACCAATATCTACCAACATGCGAAGTATCAACTTGATCCATCAACATCTTCAAGAGATATAGACTCATAAAAACTTTAACCAAAAACTTTAACATTTTGAGCAACGCCGATGCTAACGCCGCAGCGGGGTGACTGCAATAGCTCTTCCTGTACTTTCGAACAGGCGAGCTAAAAATGATGCAAAAATTCAGATTTGTAATTCATTATATTTTATTTTCAATAAAATTATCAATTTGATTCAATAACAACCATACAATTATAAAACTTGAGAAAAATACATAAGACATAAGAAAACATCTGAAGACCAGGTCAACCTCATTATAACGATATCTATGGGGTCCATGGAAACGGACCACGTAATAAGTGAATTGTGTTATAATGAAGTTATTTACAATGGAGTGAATGGACATATAGCTAATTAATCATTTTGGGAGTCAGGACATCACCATGTTAATATACTGAAAACCGCACTATACTTAGGGTTATTAATTAACTTATTAGTATATAGTACTTATACAGAGAATTTGGTCTGTGTCATACTGGTAATGTTTCTTTTTTCGAATAGTCTATACTGGATTTCACCTCGACCTAATACAGCTGACCTCGCACTAATACGGTTGACCTCGTATCTATATGGATTGACCTGCTATTTATATGGAAATCCCTACACCTGATTGGTCAAAATTCATGTGCAAGGTCACACGCCGCGTTGAATGTGTTGAAACAAAAACAATGGCGGCGATTCAGCCGATCGAGTGAAATAGTGAACAAACAAGCAAAAATCATGTCAGCATCTTTGAAAAGAATGTCAGACATGGGCGCTAAGAATGGCGAAGGTATGCTTGAGGTGCTAGCGGAAGATATGGGTCGATATGGACTTTTGACAGTTAATTAATAAAAATCTCATTAATCAAGTTAATTTCGTATTGGACCAGTTACAGGTCCTCGGTCAGCTGTATTAGAGGACCTCGGCCTTTGGCCTCGGTCCAATACAGCTAACCTCGAACCTGTAACTGTTCCAATACAAAATAACTTGATTAATAACATTATAGTATTACAATGAGGTTGAACTGTACATGTATATATTAAACACTTGCAGCTATCTACACAAAAAATACATGGTAATTTTTTCAACTGCGTGTATTTAAAATAATACTATAAATATTGCGGACATAAACAAGAAAAGATTAGTATGTATTTGAAAAAGAGGATCTTTGGACCCTCAATTATTTCAGTGCAACTGGCTCAAAACGTGATAATAGATATATTGCGTAGACTTGTTTGTTGCGTAAATTGCCTGAGCAAAATCACAACCAATGCTTAACAATAATTTGAATCATTCATACAGTTCATAATTTGACTGTGCCACTTGACCTCACATGATTAAATCATATTTGACGAATGGATTTTCCCATCATTATCAATTGGATGAGTCCACTTTCATTTTTAGGGGTGTTAGGAGTGATTTTCAAATTTTATTCAACTTTTCGATGAAGTTTCTCTAAGCAAACAGAATAGTCCCAGATGGGACGCCGTGTTCTGCGGCGTCCCATCTGGGGCTATTCTGTTTGCCTATGTCCCATAAAAGGGACGCTAGGCTCAAATGAGTTAAGTTTTGTAAACACTAAACCAGAGGACCAATGGTCCTGTAAACGCTCACCTGAGATCTGCTGCATATACCAATAAACATGTTTGAATATTATGGTATTTAACTCCAGTGCAGGGGCAGATGAAGCCCTTGGGCCATTTTCTTTTTTCAGAATCTTCAATATTCTGTCCATTTGCCAATTTCCTGCTGGCTTTTCCCTTCAAATGACATTTTAACAGTTTTCCCAATTCAAATGCATAGGCAACCCATGTTGACCTTGCCATAAACTTGGTCAAGGTCATCACAGGGTCATGATTTATATATTCATTGGAGTACTTTAGCCATCGATGCTTCACGCCAAGTTTCCTTGAAATCAGTCTATTGGTTTCAGAGAAGAAGATTTTTGATGGGTTTTTACCATATATGGGCATGGCGGCCATCTTTGTCATGTGACCTTGATTATTTATATACACATTGATTCCTCAATTCTATAGATGCTTCACATTAAATTTGGCTTTGATTGGCCAAGCGATTTCAGAGGAGAAGAGGTTTGAATATATATTATGGAAATATACATGTATATTGCCCCGGGGTGGGGGCACATGAGCCCCTGGGGTCCAATTTTTTTCAGAATCATTAATTTTCAGTCCTACTTCCCATTTCCTGCAAGACTTTCACTTTAAATTACATTTTAAAAGTTTTCCCCATTCAAATGCATTGGCGACCTATGTTGACCTTGCCGTAAAATAGGTCAAGGTCATGAAAAGGTCATGAATCATATACACATTGTAGTGCTTGAGCCATCGATGCTTCATGCCAAGTTTTGTTGAAATCGGTCCATCGGTTCTGGAGAAGAAGATTTTTGAAGGGTTTTTACCATATATGGGCATGGCGGCCATCTTGGTCATGTGACCTGGATTATTTATATACACATTGGTTCCCCCTTCCCATAGATGCTTCATGTAAAATTTGGCTTTGATTGGCCAAGCGGTTTCAGAGAAGAAGATGTTTGAATATTATGATAATATACATGTATATTGCCCCAGGGTGGGGGCGGATGAGCCCCTGGTGCCCAATTTTTTTCAGAATCATTAATATTCAGTCCTACTGCTCATTTTCTGCAAGATTTTTCCTTTAAATGACAATTTAACAATTTTTCCCATTCAAATGCAAAGGCGACCTATGTTGACCTCGCCGTAAAATAGGTCAAGGTCACCGCAAGGTCAAGATTTATATACACATTGTAGTACTTGAGTCATCGATGCTTCATGCCAAGTTTGGTTGAAATCGGTCCAGTGGTTCCGGAGAAGAAGATTTTTGAAGGGTTTTTACCATATATGGGCATGGCGGCCATCTTGGTCATGTGACCTGGATTATTTATATACACATTGGTTCCCCCTTCCCATAGATGCTTCATGTAAAATTTGGCTTTGATTGGCCAAGCGGTTTCAGAGAAGAAGATCTTTGAAAATGGTGGACGACGGACGGACGACGGACGGACGGACGCCGGATCATGGCCATCCTATAAGCTCACCTTGTGAGCCTGACGGCTCAGGTGAGCTAAAAAGGGGCTCCTATTTATTTTAGACAGCTTTCCGGTGCCATGCCAAGCACATGGTCATATATTATGTACCATCATAGTCGCAGTATTGAAAACATACATAATTATTTGAGCAGTACGATCAACAAATGCATATCTAGGTAAACAGGCATAGTCAAAGTATTTGCAATAAGAGTTGAATGGGCACACAGAAATGAGATTTGGTTGGCAATTGCATCAGTCATGAGAAAACCTACTTTTCACATATTCAAATCAAAGACACAATTCAGCTGTGTGTTTATAGTAACTGCTCAGCTGATCAGTCTTGATTTTGCTTATAGGGTAGTATAATTCTAAAATCTGACATTTGCAGCTTCTAGGCTTCTTCTGTGATTGTACAAGCCACTTTGTAAACTACACAGACAGGTTTTCATGTGATGTGGCTCACAAGTCTCCAAACATCTGAAATGAGCCGCGACGCAAGAAAACCGGTCTTCGGGGTTTGCGACAAGGTGCAACACAACCGGCCTGTACAGACACAGGAGCATGCTAGATGCTTGAAATTTTGGATTTTTAGAGGAGGAATTGTACTATCAGTTACTGCACAGTTGATCTGCGCCTTTGTTTTTGCATAGGCAAAAATCCGGTTTTCTCAAGACATGGCTCAAATACAAATAATAAGACCAGACAACAGACCACTGATTTATACTCAATTATTTGAGCCACCACATGAGAAAACCAAAAATATTGTTTTTTAACAGGTCTGACACAAACCGAGCTGTACACACACACAAGATAGCTAGGGGCTGCAAGCTTTAGTTTTAGAAAGAAGAGGAATTGTGCTATCCTTGTAGTGAAAACAAAGGCACTGATCCACTGCGAAGCTGATCTGCGCCTTTGTTTTCGCATATGCCAAATGTTGGTTTTCTCATGATGAGGCTCATTGATCATTTTCATAAATCATAATACTGCATTTCATTAATATTAAATTAGTTGACTACATACATGTATGTACTTAATTAGGCATGAAAATTCATAAAACACAACCCATTAAATATTCAAAAATACTATATTTGTTCTAATTAGCGCACATGCTCCAATAAGTACACAATGCATGGCTAAAATGTTGCCATTTCATGCCAGTTTTGCCACTGGCATATAGTAAAAGGTGTATTAAACCATAGTTCTAAATGATTAACCATATGTTGCAAAGGTTGGAAAACTTTGACTTGTGAAAACCATTCAAGTTTTAGAGAACCTCTCTTAAACATGTGTTGTTTATACTGCGTTTACACTATGTTCCCGGTGGTCACGGCGGCCACGTTTCAGACAACCGTGAGCAAAACGGGATAACCGTGAGGCAACGCAGGGGAACGGGATAGGCAAACGTAGCACGCCGGGATAACCGTGGACACCGTGACAGATTTTTTGACAGTTAAAAAATCTGTCACGGCAGTCACGGCGGAAATGAGAAACGTAATGGGCCGTGATAAAACGGGTTGAATGTCACACACCATGACAGAACGTAACAGGACGTAGCGAAACATGGAGGCGGGCCGTAGTGCAACGGGAAGCTAGTGAATAGTCCGGCATGCTACTGTTCTTCCACGCTCTGTTGCGTTCGATCACGGTCGTCTCACGTCTCGTCCCGTTTCCTATGGAATAGTCAACACGTTTTGTTGCGTTAAGTTACGGTGCGTTACGGTCTTTGACGGTGTTCACCCCGTTCTACTACGTATGCCACGTTCTGTTACGGTCATCACGGCGCGTGAAGTTTATAGATATAAAAAGGCATATCATGGGGACAAGTTCCTTCATATTGGAGCAGTCGCTATAGTGAGCAATACAGACCATACGCTGCACAATGCAATTGAAGAATAATTACAATCCCGAACTTTCTTAATCAACTCTGCAGTCGGTTGTTGATGAGCGCGGTTGTTATTATTTTAAATGACTTATTCTTATACAAAAGGAAAAAAATGTTCTTTATATTGTATGGTGTCTACGTTTCGACCGTAGCTGACCTTGACAGACCGAAAAAAACGTGTAACGCCTTGGTCAAAACGCAACTGACCGCAACAGAATGTAACAGGCCGTAATAGAACGTGCTAATAACCGTGATAGATCGTGGATAAACGTAACATACCGTAGCGCCTCCGTGACACACCGGCTTATCACTACCACGGCTTGTTACGGATATCGTAATACAACGTAAGAAAACGTAACAAAACGTGATGGATCTTGAAAATCAGAGAAATATATTACCAAAACTCCACGGCACGCTACGTTTCTAGCAAACGGGGCTGCCGGGGCCGCCGGGAACATAATGTAAACACAGTATTAGGTTTCAGTGTACACTAAATTAGAATTTAATTTTATAGACCATTTTGAGACAGCTTTGAAATATTAAGCGCACAGTGCACTAATTAGAACAAATACAGTAGTTAAAATTTTCTGCACAATTCAGCATGAATTTATTCCTGGGTAAATACTTCTGAGCATGAAAAAAATGAGCTGTGTCATGAGAAAACATACAATCTGCATATGCAAAAACAAAGGCGCAGATCAGTTTCGCAGTAACTGCGAAGCTGATCAGCACCTTTGTTTTTGCTACAGGGATAGTACAATTCTTCTATTTTCTAAATCTAAAACTTCATGCTCCTAGTCATCTTCTGTGAGAGTACAGACCAGTTTGTGTCGGACCTGTTCAAAAACCACATTGTTGGTTTTCTTGTGTCACGGCTCAAATGTCTTCACCTTAGGGCCTGGTCAGGAGCAACATTTTTGTTTTCAAGGAAATACATGTTTAGTATAAATACAGTCAGTGTAAAAAGAAACACAAGCTTTGGAATGACATTTGGAGGTCGGATAAAAATGGTTATTTTCGTTTGGTGTCTACTTTAAATAAAGTCATTATTATTATTATTATTAAAGGACTCGTCACACATAAGCGAAAATCTCCCCAACACAGACTTTCGTTTAATTGCTAAAATAGTTTCTGTTTGTTTCATTTATTGCTTTACGTCTCAGTCAACAGCTATGGTCATGTTGGGAAGTTAGATGTTGAAAGGGACGTTATGCAATAAGTCAAGCAAATAAAAATCCCACTTCGCAATAAAACGCAAATCTACGCAAGTCTGCGTTGAGGGATTTTTGCTTATGTGTGACGAGGCCTTAAAGAACAAAGTACTGACCAGGAAGAGTTGGCTCAAACCTGACATGACTGAAAACATTGACTGAGACATTTAGCCTCAATCCAAACAAAATATTATCTGAAGATGTAGTCGTCAGTTTGGTCTATATACAGCCCCTCATGGACCCCAGCAACCACAATGTCTGGTAGAATACCTGCAAACAGAACAGGCCCAGAGGTTTTTTAAACTTCTTTCATAGCTTAGCTGAGACTATAATTTATCCTGCTCATAAATGTTAAAATGCCAACAATTGTTGGCATTTTAACATTTATAAGCAGGATAAATTACAGACTTGGGGGTTCTAAGCCTTCAATTTCAGAATATTCAGGCTATTCCGGTACTTATGAGCAGAATAAATTTTATGCTCAGCTGAGCTGAGTATGAAATAAGGGGCCAGGTACTCTCAGGACAATATCTAAGCCACCTCGTGGGAAAACCAACAATGTGGTTTCCGAACAGGTCTGACACAAACCGGCCTGTACAAGCACAGAAGCAGGCTAGAAGCTTGAAATTTTGGAGTTAAGTAGAGGAGGAATTGTACTATCCGAGTAGCGAAAACAAAGGCGCTGATCAGCTTCGCGGTTACCGCGAAGCTGATCTGCGCCTTTGTTTTCGTATATGCAGATTGTTGGTTTTCCCATGGGGCGGCTCAATTCTGTTAAATGTCTACCCCCTTATACTCCACTTTTATGTAGTATAACTAGGATATTCATTTTTTTTTTTACTTCTGATTCAAAACATAGATTGTGGGTACTCATAAGAACCACCTCAGTGAGGTCACAATCTATGTTTTGTGCAAAAAGTTTAAAGAAGAATATCAAAATTCTTCAAGTGAAAATTTTCATTTCTTTTCACAGCTGAAAAATTACTGTGTATAGAATGGGGATATTTTTGTAATCCTTTGGAAACTGCCTCATCATGAAAACATGTCTGTGAAATGTATACCCCACTAAGCCCCACTGTAGTAAAACTGGGGTCTGCAGGGGTATACAATTTCTTCTTATTTTTGCTACAAAACATAGATTGTGGGTACTTGTTAGTTACTAACCTGCCTCATTAAGGCAGTTCTAACTTGTACCCACTTATGTTTTGAGCAAAAGTTAGGAACAATTGTTGGCATTTTAACATTTACGAGCAGGATAAATTTTAGTCTCAGCTGAGTTGAGCATGAAAAAAGATTTATTACCTCAGGGGCCTGGTCACAGTCACTTACTTCTATAATTTTCTTGAAGGTAAGCATCTTTACTGAACCCCACCATGGACTGATGAGTTGAAACAGACTCCGATATTCCTCTGTCTAATGAGCTGTGTCAAATAAAAATAGGCAGTTTTATGCTTTTTTTTTTTTGCAAAAGCTAAAGGCTGAGCTCAAGTTATAGTTATACCATAGAATGCAACACCACAACTTCTAGCATGTTTACTCATATTTTACAGGATAAACATGGCCTATACACAGAACAGGGTTATAGTTTATGGGGTATTTTAGGTATAATTATTATGATATCAGGGTCTTCATGAAAACACACTGATGGGTCAGAGTTCCCGATGCTACAAACCAAGTTTTTGTTGAAATAGGTCCACTGGTTCCAGAGAAGAATTTAAAGGGTTATGACCATAAATGTGCATGGCAGCCATCTTGGTCATGTGACCTGGACCATTAATACAGACTATATTTTGCCCATTATAAGGATGCTCAAGACTTGAAGTTTGGCTTAGGGTTTTCAGGAGAAGCTGTTTGAAATTGTGAACAACAAAATATGGAAATGTAAGTTATTTTGCTTCTTTCAGGATAACGGTCTAAACTCTAAATCTGGGTTCACATGAACTAAGTTTCTTTGAAAACATTACGAAAACTTGCCCATGCAATAAACAGAGATTTATTTAGCTTTAAAACTTGAACATTTTCAGCTGAAAAAAAATGATATTTTTCTTATTTTTGCTCAAAATATAGATTGTGGGTACACATTAGAACGGCCTCGACGAGGCCGTTCTAACCAATACCCATAATCTCTGTTTTGGAGCAAAAATAAGAAAACTATCAAAATTTTTCAGCTGCATACCCCAGTTTTGCTATATAAAAATGGGGGGTTAAGGGGGTATTCATTACACAGACATGTTTTCCTCATGTTTGCCAAAGATGCAATCTATTTCTTCAATTTATGTGAGACTATTACAGCTAATATTCATTCACCAATTCATTTAAATCTTCCATCTAAATATTGACTATTATCATGATATTCATTATTCTGCGATCTTTAGTCAAGGAACTTTGCTCGATCTTTAGCCAAGGAACTTTGCTCGTCTGTGAGAGACTTACTGTATATTAAAAGATGCCAAAACCCTAGATAAGGTGTTTGCACAATAATTAAGGAAACTTGCCCATGCAAATTATAAATAGAACTTTTTCAGCAGTAAAAATTGAAAATTTAATTAGAAAAATTTTGATATTTTTAATATTTTTGCTAAAAACATACCGGTAGATCGTGGGTACTCGTGATCGTGGGTACACGAGTACCCACAATCTATGTTTTAGGCCAAAAATAAGAAAAATAGTATATCCCAGTTTTACTATATAAAAGTGGGGTTTAAAGGGGATATTTATTGCACAGACATGTGCTGCCAGCTCCAAGTCTGCTTGCTCTGTACAATTCACCCTTCCTTAACAGTAAATCCCATTCCAGTACTTACTCAAAACTGCCTGATCTTGGTAAATTTATATCCAAAAATTTGAAAAATGACCTTGGAATCGTCTCTCCTTCTAAAATGCCCTGCAAAAATTAATTGAGCCACATCGTGAGAAAACCCGACTTTTGCCTATGCAAAAACAAAGGCGCAGATCAGCTTCGCAGCAACTGCGAAGCTGATCAGTGCCTTTGTTTCGCTACACAGATAGTACAATTTCTCTACTTCCTAAATCCAAAATTTCCAGCCTCTATCCATCCTCTGTGACTGTACAGCCCTGTTTGTGTCAGACCTGGTCGGATCTCAAATTGTTGGTTTTCTCACGCACAGGCTCTATTGAAACAAGTTTAACCCATTTATGCCAAAAGATGCTTCAGCCTCTCCAACTGCGCAATGGACATCTGGGCCTGTACGTGAGAAAACCAACAATTTGGGTTCCAACCAGGTCCGACACAAACCAGCCTGTACAGTCACAGAAGCAGACTAGAAGCTTGAAATTCAGATTGAAGAAGAAGAGGGATTGTACTATCAGTGTAGATAAAACAAAAGCACTGATCAGCTTCGCGGGTACTGCGAAGCTGATCTGCGCCTTTGTTTTTTTTCCCAAGCATGCTGGTTTTCTTATGCAGTGGCTCATTTATCATTCTTGACAGCAAAAGCTTAAAAGAATATCCCTCTAAAATAAAGTTGGTGGTATTATAAAACATGGTGGGGATAGAAGCTGGTATTGGTGTTTTCGCTTGCAGATTTTATTTAGGGGACCACAGTCCCTCTACTAGCAGGTTCTGGGGGACATTTTGACAATTTTGTCCAGAATTTGTGGGACATTCACTTCAAGAGGCATAAATATTTCTGAATTTTTGGTAAAATTATTGATTGGGTTTGATCTTGATCCAACTGTTTAGCAAACCTAGAAATTTTGGTTTGTTGGAGTTGGTGCTTGTCTTCCACAGGCAACATGAATGAGCCGACTCATGTGAAACACAACAATGTGGTGTCCGAACAGGTATGTGGTGTCCGAACAGGTCAGACAAAAAACCAGCTGTAAAAGCACAGAAGATGGCTAAAGGCTGGAAATTTTGGATTTAGAAAGTAACAGAATTGTACTATCTGTGCAGCAAAAACAAAGGCGCTGATCAGCTTCGCAGTTACTGCGAAGCTGATCTGCGCCTTTGTTATTGCATATGCAGATTGTTGGTTTTCTCATGAGATGGCTCAAATGGTAATGTTAGGAAGGTCACACCATTCATGGGCAAGCCGCCCAGAGGCATGTTACCAGTACTTATTGCACATTTATTTCACCACTGATAAATGCTTATACCAGCTGAAGAGGAAAATAAATATTTACAAGATCTTCAGGAAAGAAATGAATGATCAAGTGTCTGTTTCGGATAGGAATCTGACATGCTATAGAAAGTGCTACTGCGCCAGGTCATCAAACCAAAATGACTGCTTTTTTTTTTCATATTTGAGCTGCCGCATGGGAAAATCAACAATCTGAATAGGCGAAAACAAAGGCGCAGATCAGCTTCGCAGAAACTTCGAAGCTGATCAGCGCCTTTGTTTTTGCTACACGGCTAGTATAATCCCTCTTCTTCTTAAATCCGAAACTTCAAGCTTCTAGCCTTCCTCTGTGACTGTACAGGCTGGTTTGTGTCAGACCTGGTTGGAATCCCAAATTGTTGGTTTTCCCATGCGAAGGCTCAATTACCTGCAGGTAAGCTTCTAAAATGATTTGTCTACTCTCCAGCACTTTTGATTGCCATTTTAGCACCTTTTTAGGGGGGAACTCGGGAGTTGGTATGACTTTCTTCAGCTAAAATGAAAATGATTGAGCCTGTGCGTGAGAAAACCAACACTGTGGGTTCCGACCAGGTCTGACACAAACTGGCCTGTACAGTCACAGAAGATGGTTAGAGGCTAGAAATTTTGGATTTAGAAAGGAGAGGAATTGTCCTATCCATGTAGTGAAGTCAAAGGCGCTGATCAGCTTCGCAGTTACTGCGATGCCGATCTGTGCCTTTGTTATCGCCTATGCAGATCGTTGGTTTTCCCATGCGGCGGCTGAAATAAAGTGAGATGAGAAAACCTTATTTATAAACATAGACACACATAAGATACATGTATATGAGGCACCTCATGATTTTTTGCATACTGTAAAAATTGGAAATTTTTGTGTGACTTTTATTTCGCAAAATTTCTATTTTCGAATTATTAGCGATTTCTATATTGGCGATTTCTTGAATTCGCGAGTGAGTGTCCATTTATTCTATAAAGATTATAGTGACTCTTTATTAGCGAGAACTTTGAATTCGCCAGGAACCAATTTGCAAATATTAGAGAAAATTAAGTTCTTGCGAATATTTCCGGATCTACAGTATGTGAAAACAACGCCACAGAGCAGATGTGCAGAAACTGCACAGCTGATCAGCTCCTTTGTTTTGGCTACACAGATATACAATCCCTCTTCTAATTATATCCAAAATTTTAAGCTTCTAGCCTGCTTCTGTGACTGTACAGGCCGGTTTGTGTCATACCTGGTTGGAAACCCCGAGGACTGGTTTTCTCCCATTGCGGCTAATATAATAAATTACAGGGAACATCCACCTCCTGATATGAATCAAAACCATTGTGGACATGCAGAAAAATGAGGGACTTTGTTTTGGCTACTCCAATAGTACAGTTCCTCTTCCTCCTAAAGTAAATACCAAATTCAAACTCCTAGCTCTTTTCTGTGACTGTACAGGTCGGTCTGTGTTGGGCATATCAACATTGCCAACATTAACGCGAGAAAACCGGTCTTCAGGGTTTCTGATCAGGTCGCATATGCAACTGCTGGTTTTCTCATGACACAGTTGAAGGAGAGAATGCAGTACCTGTTTGTGTAGTTCTTCAAATTCCGAGTATCTTTTGTCAATACTGTGAAATTTTCCAGACTGGAATACATCTATTTTGTATGCCTGTAAAATAAAGAAAACTTGGCTTCTTTCAGTATTTGCAAAAAGTGCAGTTCTGCTGGACAAAACCAGCAAAATTTCATTACATTACGAAAACACGCCCATGCAATATACAGAGATTTTTAATGTTGTAAAAAATGAAAATTTTCAGTATGAAAAGTTTGATATTTTTCTTATTTTTGCTCAAAACATAGATTGTGGGTACACGTTAGAACCGCCTCGCTGAGGCGGTTCTAACAAGTACCCATAATCTATGTTTTGGAGCAAAAATAAGAAAAATAGGTATACCCCTGCATACCCCAGTTTATCTATATAAAAGTGGGGTTTAAGGGGGTATATATTTCACGGACTTGTTTTCCTGATGATTTCCAGCAGAAAATTTCATTCTGTCAGACAAATGTCCAGCAAAATTTGTAAGATTACAATGTTAATATAAAGGCAATGTCCTGCAAAGTAAGCTTTTGTCCAGCACAAAATTAAAATCTGCAAGATAGCTGTCCAGCAGCAGAAAAAATATGTCGCGAAGACTGTTCTTTTTGCATTATCTTTACTTTTTCACATGCTACACTGAATGCTATCATGACCTAACAATTTGAAGAGCACATTACATAAAATGACATCAAATTGTGTGTGACCCCTGGTAATAAGCATAAGTAACTAGAGGCCCATGGGCCACAAAGTTCATCTGAGTTTACAGCTATCACTTCATATACTGACCGACAAAAGAAACCTGACACTTACCATCAGGAAAACATGTCTGTGAAATGTATACCCCCTTATACCCCACTTTTATATACTAAAACTGGGGTATGCAGGGGTATACCTGTTTTTCTTATTTTTGCTCTAAAACATAGATTGTGGGAACTCGTTAGAACCGCCTCACCAAAAATAACAAAAAATTTCTACTGAAAATTTTCATTTTTTACAAAAATCACAAAAGCAAATGTACAATAAACTACTGATTTATACATCATTGAAGGTAAATCATTTTCACACAATTTATTAAAAGATTCTACTTTGTCAATTAAATCTCTTTCTGTAACACACAATGATGAAAGCAAGGAGGGTCATTTTGAAAATCATAAATTCTTAACCATTATGCTGAGACATCAGTAAGTTTAAGTTGAATTAAAAAAAGTGTTATTGCATTGACCATTGCAACTGCATGCTGAATTTCTTTTAATGACTTTAAGAAAAACATATTTGATGAAAACATCATGAAAACATGTCAATGCAATGAATACCCCCTTATACCTCACTTTTATATAGTGAAAATGGGGTTTACAGAGGTATACTTATTTTTGCTCCAAAACATAGATTGTGGGTACACATTAGAACCGCCTCACCTCTGTTTGGATCTGATGAAGTGGCTAATTCAGTAAAAGTGCCACAACGGCTATGGAAACTCTCGGTATTTTGTCGTTTCACAGGTAAATTTTAACTCGCGTATAACTCTTGCGGTATGTGGAGTACTGTAGAATGTGAGGCTGAGGCTATCCGCACGACAGTCGTGCCGATAATGCCGCTTATCCGCATGACGATCGTGCCGATAAGGGGCGTTATTGGCCCGACTGTCGTGCGGGTAGCCGATACTACAGGTATTGGCTATCAGCACGACAGGAGTATGAGATTTTCTAACAAGCTTACGCGTGTATTCAACTATCAATTTCCAGTTGATGGCAAATGAGTCACAGTAGATTTCTAACAGCAGGGGAAAATATAACCATTGTAAATGCTCTTTAATTGTATTAAGGAAATGTTTCCATACCCCATTGTGAAAATCAAAGGCTTTTTTTATTTTGGGTTACCACATTCTTTTATTATTTAGGTTACGATAATTACTTTCTCATTTACGCATACGCATGGCTGATTTTTACAGTTAAATTCACAGGTAGGGTAAGCCAATTTCAGCAAAATAATAATTTTGTTAATTAAAAAGAAAAATAAATCTGCATGGGTAATAGCGACGTTCCTTCGTTGCTCTTATGGTAGAAGATGGTAATAAGAGCTGTCGCAGGACAGCGTAGCTCGCCTGACTTGTGCTTTGCCACTAAATTTGTTAAAATCTATGACCCGTGACCTTGACCTTGCCTGTAGATGCATTTTTTATAGGGAGCTATTTGCATAAATAAGCTAACAATGAACACATTGATATATTGCCAAAATGTTTAGCAGGAGATATGGTTCTGCTTGCCTTTGCCTCGTTCATGGGATGCTATGCTTAAATATAATACATGCCGAAACAGAAAACAGCCAAACTGCAGGGATTTTTTTCGGGTCTCTCAGGGGCCGAAATAAGGCCCCATTCCCAATGAGATTTAGGAGAATTTTTTCCCAATTTGTAGAAAAAAATTCCCAATCACAGCTGAAAGGGTTGGCTTCAAAAATGACAGAGTCACTAGAGCACGGAATATAGGTCAAGGTCACTAGGTGAATGTGGGTGCCGAGTTGGGACATCGAGGAGAAGTCATATGCAAGGTTTGATGGTTGTAGGCTTCATAGTTGATGAGATATTAAGAGTTGGCTTCAAAAATGACAAAGTCACTAGAGCACGAAATATAGGTCAAGGTCACTAGATCAATGTGGGTGCAAAGTCGGGACATCGAGGAGAAGCCATATGCAAGGTTTGATGGTTGTAGGCTTTATAGTTGATGAGATATTAAGGGTTGGCTTAAAAAATGACAAAGTCACTGGAGCATGAAATATAGGTCAAGGTCAGTAGGTCAATGTGGGTGCCGAGTCGGGACATCGAGGAGAAGCCATATGCAAGGTTTGATGGTAGTAGGCTTTATAGTTGATGAGATATTAAGGGTTGGCTTCAAAAATGACAAAGTCACTGGAGCATGAAATATAGGTCAAGGTCAGTAGGTCAATGTGGGTGCCGAGTCGGGACATCGAGAAGAAGCCTTATGTAAGGTTTGACAGTTCTAGAATTTACAGTTGATGAGAAACTAACACAGCATCTGAGCATTGTACAAAGGTGTTCTAGATATTGACCTCTAGCCCCGCCCCCAGGCACGACCCCACGGGTCCCTTCACACTAAATCACAGAGGACCCTCATATGCAGCAATGTTCCAAATATGAATGATTTCTAGTCAGTGACTATCAAGATATAACAATTTTATAAACTTTAACCGAAAGTGTGACGCGGACGCAGAAGTACACGTAAAGGTAAACGCAGACGACCGAGGTGACAACAATAGCTCTGTGCACTTCATGCAGGCGAGTTAAAAATGTTCTGTTCTATTCTGCTCTTCTTTAATTGATAGAAAAAAAAATTTTCGTCAACCGGAACCGGAATTGTTATTTTTGACATCATAGTGACATTGCAACACCCTGCGGCATAATACTAATTGATCAATTAACTTTCCATATAGTTTTAACTTTTACGTCGCCATCACGTTTCAACACGCGCTGCATTATACTAATTGATAAATTAACTTTCCATAATGGTAATGATGGAAATGGTCACCAGGGTGAGGAAGCTGTCATACATGTAGCTTATTTTAAAATTATCTGTGCAATGGGAGCAGAGTGTCGCGACAAAGGTAGTGCCTTATTTCATATGATTCTGTTTCAGTTTTGAAGCCAGTGTATATTTATCACTTAAAATCTCGGATCCAAAATAACCTGGATAAGACTAAAGCGAGTGTCAATTCATGTTGTCTCTGCTTGATTTTAAGTATCACAAAACACATTAGGATGGTCTAAAATGAGTTTAAGTGACAACTAAGGCTCTAATATGAGGTTTTTATCATGTTTGATCAAAAATTTTAAGTTACTTTGAATGCAAATGGAGTTTTCCCTTCATTTTTACCAAACTCTGGTGATTTTCTTTCAAAAAAGCTGAAAACAGTGAAATTTGATACCTAGTTTTCTTGACGATTTGTGCAGAACATGTTGGTTTCTCCAGAAATAAAATGATACTGTCTTAAAGTTAATATATTAGGCTATTGCTTTATGAAACAATATCATGGATATTTGCTCAAATGATTAAATTATCAGCTTTTAAACTTTATCAATTACAGTTTTGACAATCTAGCCGAGACCACATATTTCCAATAAATACCATAAATATACCGTAGTTACCTATCCCGGATTTATTGGATCCGAGTTAAAATGCATCTATTTCTAAACATTTTTAACATTTGGGTATCGATGCGGATAACGCCGCTTATCCGCACGACGGTCGTGCCGATAACGCCACTTATCACTGCTTATAGGCACGACCGTCGTGCGGAAAGTCAGTGTCAGAGCACAGGGACTTGTAACAATTTCTACTACTATTTGTGAAATATGCTTATTATCTAGACACAGGGACTTGTAACAACTTCTACTACTATTTATGAAATATGCTTATTATCTAATATTATTGTCTTTATAATAGATTAATCGATAATAGATAACAAACCTAACAGGAATTGTTACAAGTCCCTGTGTGTCAGAGTGTGAGTCACGAAAACACATGACAAAAGGTTATTTCAAGAAAATAGTTGCACTAACAGTATATGATTCTCCGCCATCTTCCACTTTATGGTATTTAGGAATTGAAACTCGTATCATTTTTTCATTTAGCCGAACAAAAATTCAAACAGTTTGCAAATACAAAAAGACTTGTTTATCTTTCGGGCGTACTCGTTTTGTGTCCACGACTCGGAGTCAAATTCGGGTCTCACTAAAAGCCGATAAGAAAAATCGGGTCAGCCATTTTGAATTCGGCGCGCGGCGTTTGACATCAACGTGACGTTGCAACACGCGCTGCATTATACTAATTGATCAATTAAATATTAATTGACAATTAACTTTCCATATAAGGAAATGGTCGGAAGTCGATTCTCGGCGTAAACCTACGAACATATACTGACGATTTAGTGGACTGAAAGAGTGACAGCCAGAAGTTTTTAAACGAGAATAAAACCGCTAAAAACGGACAAAAAAGGTTGGATTTTTTTCTAAAAGCACAATAAACATGTTAGTAATGCATTGTTGAAGTGCATTCTTCTTAATTTATCTGGAAAAAGTTGCAATTATCGACACTTTGTTTCACCATTGAAAAACCAACTGGGATCGCAACGAAGAGATATGGAACATATGTGTAATATAGCGGAGTGAGATTTCGCAACTATCGGGGAGTTTGACCGATACGAGGTGACAAGGACCGTCAAGAGACGTCAGTTGGATGCTTGTAGTAATGTGACCTACAGGGAAAATATTTACAGTAGAAATATTTTTGATTCCCCATCTTATTGCTCTCCCAGGGAAAGTACTCTCATTTTGGGCGAGGCCCCAGCTTCTACCCACAAACCCAAAAAATTACTGAGATTTACTGACCACCCCAAAAATATACTAGTCCTATCAGCAGGCATACCCAAAAAAAAATACTTGAACTTTTAGCTTACCCAAAAAAATTATTCATCTTTTTATGCCTATTGATGAAATTTTATCACATCCATATGATCTAAGCTGTTGGTTTCAATCATTAGATTGTGTGATCTGTAGGTACTAAGTAACCTGTTAGCACCTTGTGAAAACAATAAATAATAGCATGGAATGCTGCTAATGCTGCTGTCTCACTAAACTATGATTGGTAAAATTTTATTCTCACAACACTTTGCTTCACTCTGAAATTCTTATCTAAGAGATTTCCCAAGAAATGTGCAAAACCCAAAAAATTACTTAGAATTATAGATGACCCCAAAAAATAATTCAGAAAAGGCATGACCCCAAATAAATATCCATAAAAAGCTCACTACCCTAAAAAAATAATACATATATATACAGAGTGTGCTTTTTTTAACATTGTGTTTTTTGTATGCATTTGTGATAATTGCTGTGATATTTTCATATGTTTGTTGGTAGAAAAAGCTCATAGGAGCTTGTTTACATGTATGTTATAACCAAACCGACGTTAAAAGGTTTTAATGGACTTGACTTGAAGATAGATGATACACTTTCAGTAAACACTTCTATGAAATCATAGAAATCGAGCTGTGGCATTTAGATTTCGACGAACAGATGCTACATTCATACGTATTTAATTGGACTGTTATATCACACGCCAAGTAGGACACACTGAAACAAGTGATCATCATGTAAAAAAATCAATCAAGAGTAACATATTTTAACACAAAAATGTGAATACCCTGTACGGCCTAGTATATCTGAGTACTGAGTTTCGAATGATTTTGATATAATGTATTATATACGCGCATATTTCTTTCAGGGCAAAAATGTCAAAGTACCTAAAAAAACAAGAAAAAGCGTTCCTACTCATTTTATCCATATAAAACAGAAAATACAAACTTTTAACCCACGTAACCTCCTGTCTGTTTTCTTCTGATGTTATCGACCAGAAGCTGTTAAGTTTTCTGTTTGTGTCAATGAAGGCCAAGACAAACTTCCTACGATGTATTGGTTACCTAAGCTTCACAAAAGACCATACAAAGCTAGATTTATTGCAAATTCTAGCTCTTGTACTACCACTGAACTTTCTAAATTATTAACTTCCTGTCTTACTGCTATAAAATCTCATGTTATAAGATACTGTGAGACAGTGTATGAAACTTCAAATAAAAATTGGTTTTGGTCAATAAAAAATTCTGGTGAGGTGCTCAGCAAATTGAAGTGTAGAGGGTTCCGTGCGACAAGCTTGTCCACGTATGATTTTTCTACTCTGTATACAACATTACCACATAATCTAATAAAAGAAAAAACTTCTGGATTTGATAGAGTGGACCTTCAAAAGGGCATTAAAAACTATGGTTCACTTTATTTGGCATGTAATGACAGAAAGGCTTTTTTCGGCGTGAGCCGTCTAAGCTAAGTATTGACCTAATTTCATTGGCACTATTTCATTGGACAAATTATGGGTCATATGTAAATTAGCCGCGAGATTTAGACGAGTCGCGAGATTTAGACGAGATCGACTATTTTTAGGTCATGAGGATTTCCGGGTGCTTTCCTTTACCGGAATGGACCAGAATGGACATAATTACCGGAATGGACTACCGGAATGGACATTATACCGTAGATTTGAGTGCTTTAACTGTATTTTATCTGCATAAAATGTACTTCTGGAGACAAATTTATAGTTTGTAAATGATAGATTTCATCTTAGTATAGCAAAATTGACTTCCCATGGTGGTTAGGATAGCTTAGTGGTGGGGTCCGCGAAGGGGCCACTGTTCAGAGGTTTCTAGGGGCCACTGTTCAGAGGTTTCTACGATTAGAATATATAGAAATCACCAGTGGATGTTCTGCAGCAAAAACAGGGGTGAATAGAAGTAGAAATGAGTAAGATGTGCTGGCACTGTGACAATGACCTATAAGCATAGAGCATATCTATGTGAGTCCCTGACCTAGGCCATCCCATCATGTTTAGTTTAACCTGTATAAAGCAAGCATATAAGGCTATGATCACACAATCTATTATGTTCGAGTCAAAACGCAGAACATATTATAACCCACATCCATTTAAAGCACGCCGATTATCTTTTTTAAAGATATTTCTTGTTTCACTTCCTCTGACCAAAGTCGGTATACACTTTGGTCATGTCAGAATGTGTGCGACGCCTTGTCCTATCTCCTTGATAATATTTATATTAGATTTGGGACCAAGTTATACAGACAAATTGTTGAAATTCCGATGGGTTCAAATTGCGCACCTCTCGTAGCTGATTCGTAGGTATACTGCTACGAAAGAGATTTCATGGATTCTCTTAACCATGATAATCAAGCTGATGTTATCGAGGCTTTTAATTCCACATCTAGGTACCTCGATGACCTTTTGAACATTGACAACCCTTATTTTGAAGGTATGGTCAATCAAATTTATCCACCTGAACTTCAGTTGAACAAAGCCAATATCTCAGATACCGAAGCCCCCTTTTTAGATCTACATCTTTCTGTTGCAAATGGATTTGTTTCTTCTAAAATTTATGATAAGCGCGATGACTTTGATTTTTGATATAGTAAATTTTCCTTTTTTGGATGGTGACGTTCCTCGTCGTGCTTCTTATGGTGTTTACATTTCGCAACTTATTAGGTTTGCTAGAGTCTGCAATCATGTTACAGACTTCAACGCTCGAAATAAATGTTTAACGGCAAAACTTCTCCAACAGGGCTATCGGTATCATAAACTTCGAAAAACCTTTTCTAAATTTTATCGTCGACACTATGAATTGATTTCCAAATATAATGTTGGATTAAAGACGCTTTTAAGTGAGGGCCTTTCGGAACCTGAATTTTATGGTGACTTAGTTTACAAATTTAAGAAACTTATAGGAATTAATGATTTTTCTTTTCAGTTCAGAAAAATCATAACACGTTACAGACGTATAGGTTATAACTTGAATGTTATGCGACAGTCTGCATGCTTAGTTTTTAACCCAATCATGGTTGATAACTATGCTGCCTTCTTTAATTGCACGCCGGTGGGTCGGGCGTCAGACTCTATGATGGCCCCGACTTAAAGCTATTCATTTTAGTTGGTTGGGGCCGGAGCTCCTTGTCTGTTGCTTGGCCCACCGGGGTCCAACTGGTGTTTTTCTTTTGCTCCGGAGTTAGTAGGTTATTCGGCGCCCAGGGATCTCCATCGTTGGGCAGCTTACTCAATCTGTGAGTCCTTGTTTTTGATTCATCAGGATGTTTATCATGATTTAGTTGTTTGTTCTTGATGATTCATTGACTAGTTAGAGATTCACCACGAGGACCGAAGAACTTACTAAATGTTATGAACCACTGCAGAAGCTGAGGGTGAGGTTAGGATCCTGTAAAACCGGTTTAAGCCCGCCAGTAACTCTGTGTTACTGATCGTTCCAAGGCGATACTTCTGTGGTGGTTCTTTTTGTTTTATGTCTTGGTGTTTAAATTTTTTTTGTGCTGTTGGCGCCTTATGTATGTTTTCATATTTTTGATTAAGTTAAGGTAACTGAGTGGCCACCTATTGGGAAAATAGCTGCTCATTCGGCTTGCGATATGTTTCATGGTATAAGTGCCTGATTGTTAGTTTGGTTTTTTTCCCACCTCGGTTTTTGGAGTGGGAATCTCTTTCTGATTGCGCCTTTTCCTGATCTTTGCCTACTTGTACCTTTTTGTGGTGTTGATACCTGTCTGATAGTCTATAGTTTTCTGTGTCCTGGAACTTAAAGGCCGTTTAGAATCCTCGTCTAGGTTTTTGCTGGAGACATCAACTTTTTGTTTTCTTTTTACCACACATTCCACAGTAATTGCATACAGGAGATGAACCTTCAGTCATTCCACGTTTTGATGTACAATTGAGTCCTCCGTCAAACCACCCATTATTAATATTCATTTTATATTGACCATTCAAATCTGCACATTAGCTAACGGTCAATGACGGTTAGACAACACGTGGGTTAGACAAACAAACCAACACGTGCTTTTTACAGGTAAATATAGGTGCAAAAACACAATGTTTGTCTAAGGAAATTGGGGTGGGCGTGGCTATACCTTGCTGGCGGAGGAGTCAATTAGGAGGTAGAAAATCATGAAAAATCGATGTCAAGCAAATACACTGTTACTAGTTTGTTTCCATAGAACAAGTCTTACTAGAACTTATTCTAAAATATTTTCCACCAACTATTATGATTGACTGAGAAATGATTGGTAACATAAAGGAAGTATTTTGTAAAAGTAACGGAAGTTAAATCACAGGTTAATCCCATTTCATACTTAAAATGAAATCTCTCTTTTTCCCTTGTATCAAACAAATGTCAGGAATTTAACACAGGTATATGATGCAAATAGAAAATACTGATTTTGTTTATTATATGTACTAACTAGAAACAAAAATATGCTGCCGGATGTCACATTCTATGATTTCTAAAGCAATTTTGGCACATCTCAGTAGTTCAAGTTTCAAGTTTCAAGTTTATTTCCGCATCTCAGGTTTACAAAAGTAAACAACATGAGAAAAAAATAAATAGCATATAATACTCGTGAAACATGGCGAGACAGTATAACCCCAGCTAGGCATATAACATGGAAGTAAACTTGCTAAGAGTTTAATTCGGTTTGTGTGCTCATCGGCCTTCCCAAAGAAATGTACATATATGAGCCGCCTCGTGGGAAAACCAACAATGTGGTCTCCGACCAGGTCAGACACAAACCGGGCCGCACAGACATAGAAGACGGTTAGAGGCCGAAAATTTTGAATTTAGAAAGTAGAGGAACTGTACTATCCGTGCAGCGAAAACAAAGGCGCCGACCAGCTTCGCAGTTACTGCGAAGCTGATCTGCGCCTCCGCTTTCGCCTAGGCAGATTGTTGGTTTTCCCATGTGTCGACTCATATTATAAGGAACATAAACTAAGGCAAATCAAGTTATAATTATGTAGATTGAACTTAGGGGAGTCTTCCTAGTCCGAAATAGTTATTTTCGGAGTGGAAGAAAACCCTGTATTTTCTCCTGAGAATTCCATTTTTCAAATGTGACGGATTCATGTATAAAGACTTTTCATTTACATAAACAGCAAACTACAAGCACATTAGAAATTAAGCTCCGGGTTCCGTATCTCGTCTCAAATACTATTTCAGTACTGTTGGAACATTCAAAAGAGTTATATGGGGAAAAAAATATGTGATCGGGTTTTTTGAAATATGGTATACTTCCTCACAGAACCACCCGCTACACGAACCCATCAGAGATGCCCGGATGCGACAGCTTTTCTGCATATCCATACAGCAAGCAGTCCTGCCGAGGAATCTAAATTGTAAACCATAAAGACGAAATACTCGAGTTATTTTTAGTAGAGATAGGCAACACTTCGGCGTGAATACCAATAGCGTAGTAAATACATAATCCATGTCATTGAAAAATCTGTGGTGTTTTTGTTTATAGATCGAC
Source organism: Rugalucina vietnamica (assembly GCA_964017185.1). Taxonomy (NCBI): domain Eukaryota; kingdom Metazoa; phylum Mollusca; class Bivalvia; order Lucinida; family Lucinidae; genus Rugalucina; species Rugalucina vietnamica. The sequence continues at coordinate 38,744,181 of OZ024876.1, forward strand.
ACTGATCAGTATGTTCTTGATATGAGGAGGTCTTCTCCTGTATTGTAGGTGGTAGGCCAAAGGCGCGGGTCAGTCTGCATGATGGCTGGCCATCCAGCGGCTTTGTTTTCCATAGATACAAACGGCAGATTTTTCCATAACAAGGCCAGAATAAATAAACAAATGAAATCGGTCAATACATCATCGTCTAGGCCAAAACAGGTCACGCATAGCACGTGCGACTATGCAATGTTTCGAAGACGTGTCATAAGTGAAAGAGAATAATCTCAAATTTACATTGCGGATTACAAATTTCAATGTGTACAAAAATATTTCTAGCAAGTGGATTTTAAATCGAGATTCACAATATTTTGTAAGTAATTCGTGTATTTAATGTATGGGCGCCGTCGCGCGAAAACCTAGTAGTAATAACATCACTAAATTAGGTAATCACACAAATATTTCAATTATCCAAGGTATCTAAATGATGTTCCCATATGGCAAAAACGTATTTTTTCTCATGAAGTATTACATTATTGTGATTACAGCCTCTGAAATAACTATCATTTTGGTAACGGAAGTTAAACACGATATTGGGACAGCACATGTAAAGAATTGCTAACCAGTTGCTATAACTGATCTCGATTACTAATATTGCTGATTTTGTAGTCAATAACTCATTTTGCATTGTGATGAATTTTAAAAGATATGTAAGACACTATTGGACTATTAAAAATTTGAGAGGGGAAGCCTGTAACATAGTGAAATTCAATACTTCACAATGAAAATTTTGCAATAAACTATTTTATGATGCTCGTGTGAACATTTTGTGCATAAGCAAATATATTACTTAAAAAAGTACTGGTATCTTGTCTTTAAAATACACTTGTTGTGTTTTCTATCACTTAAAGTCGCTTTCTGCAATTCATTTTCGGTAACGGAAGTTTTTTTATTAAGAAAATGTATTACGATTGTAATCGTCATTGCCTCCACAAATAACTTGTGATCTCCTACTATGTGGCCAAAAGGCTAAGACTTTTGCATGACAAACTTGTTTTCTTAAAGTTTTTATATATTTGTAAATGACAATCATAACATCCATATAATAAAATTATTTGTCCTAGGCTTTTGCATTAGGCTCAAAACTGAAACACTAATACGTACTCGTATTTATGGAATAAGCATACTGTAATTGATTTTGGTTTCCTTCATTTTCATGAAGTCATAGAAAAGTGTAGCAAAGTCATTGAATTTTTCAATAAGTTTGTGCACAAAGCTTGGCGTTGAAGTACCATTACTTAAAAAGAAAATGTTTTGCCATGACTGGCATGGGACAGTAGAAATGCTTTAGATAATGATTCATACGGACTTTAGCTATGTCAGCGACTTTATATTAGTGCTGACAGCTTCTAAATTTTTATAACTATGTACATTCCTTGCATACTAGTCGGTGAACTTAAATTAAGAAACAGGATAGCTCTAGCACATATATAATGGATAACAAGTCATTGCTTTAGAGGGTACTTGTACATATCCTATGGCGGCTCAAATGTACACCGCGAGTGAATTAATGATCCACCTATGTTAACAAACACTCTGAGCAGGAGTTGTTTTCAAGCCCTGACTGCTTTTATGTGATCATTTTTATTGTTTCCTTTTAATAAAGTCTACAAAAATTGAAATAGACAACCAAATAGGCCATTCATGTTTTTGGTAACGGAAGTTAATGGTAACGGAAGTTAAATAATTAATCCTTTTATTGCCTGATTCTAAATAAGTAATGCAATTATCTGTATCTTTATCACTGTTATTTGTTAAACTCACCTGCGTCAATATGTATTTAAGCGCTAAACAAGAAGGCATTGAGCTTTTTTTTTTTTTTTAAACAACAAAAAAAAAAAAAAAAAAAAAAAAAAAAAAAAAAAGCATTGAGCTTAAGTATGAGAAATTATGGTAACGGAAGTTAAATCAAGTTTTGTCCTGTGGCCAGGTTTATTGGATCCGAGATAGGAAATATGGACCCCGGACACAAAATATATCAAATTGTACATCAAAACGTGGAATGACTGCTTACAACCCATGAAAATGATTTTTGCAATCATTACGAAAACTTGCCTTCATAGATCTACAGCGATTTTTTTTCGTCTGAAAAAAAAAAAAAAGATGATTGCGCGAAGACGGTACGGGACGATTTCGCCTTTCAGTACTACCGGACACACACAAGAGTTCCCAAACAAGCACGTCATATATGCAAGCGCCTACTCAGTCGCGATTAAGATGGCGACGGACTTGAACCAGGTATATTGTAGCAAAGTAAATGCCATCACATACCACATAGACTGCTTGCATAAACTGTAGCAGGTTTTAAAATGCGGGTAAAAAGCAATTATCGCCCCAAATGTCCTTTAGACGAAACAACTCGGATCCAAAATAACCCGGATTAGGATTAAGGCACTAAAGCGAGTGCAATTTTTGTTGTTTCTGCTTGATTTTAAAGTATTGCAAAACACATTAGGATGGTCTAAAATGAGTTTAAGTGACTACTAAGGTTCTTATAAGAGTGGTTTTTTTATCATGTTTGATCAAAAATTTTAAGTTACTTTGAATGCAACTGGAGTTTTTGGCTGAGGCTATCCGCACGACGGTCGTGCCGATAAGCGGCGTTATCCGCACGACGGTCGTGCCGATAAGCGGCGTTATGGGCCCGACCGTCGTGCGGATAGCCAGTGCTACAGGTATTGGCTATCGGCACGACGGGAGAATAAGATTTACTAAGAAGCATACGTATGTATTAAACTATTAATTTGTCATTAAATAAATAATTATGTGTTCAGCAATTGAAATACATTCGAAATTAACATTTTTGTTAATTATGAATAAGAAAACTAGTTTGATCTGATTAATTCATTTGAATCGTAGTAGATTTATAACCGTGTAGAAAAAGATAACCGTTGCACTTTTTTGATTGTGTTGCTGAAATGTTTCCATTATTAAAATCAAAGGCTGTTTATTCTTTTGCATTATACCACATTCTTTTTATTATTTAGGTTACGATAATTACTTTCTCATTTACGCATATGCATGACTGATTTTTACAGGTAAATTCACAGGTAAGCCAGTTTCAGCAAAATAACAATTTTGTTAATTAAAAAGAAAAAAATTCCTTCATGTGTAGTATTCTGTGTCAGTTTTGAAGCCAGTGTATAATATTAATCAACTTTAAATTATCCATTTCTAAACATTTTTAACATTTGGATGCCGATTTCCCTGTCGTGCGGATAACGCCGCTTATCCGCACGACGGTCGTGCCGATAAGCGGCGTTATCTGCACGACCGTCGTGCGGATAGCCAGTGTCGGAGTTTTTCCTTTCATTTTTACCAAAATCTGGTGATTTTCTGTCAAAAAAGCTGAAAACAGTGAAATTTGATACCTTGTTTACTTGACGATTTGTGCAGAACATGTTGGTTTCTCCAGAAATAAAATGATACTGTCTTAAAGTTGATATATTAGGATATTGCTTTATGAAAACATATCATGGATATTTGCTCAAATAATTAAATTATCAGCTTTTAAACTTTATCAATTACAGTTTTGACAATCTAGCCGAGAACACATATTTCCAATAAATACCATAAATATACCGTAGTTACCTATCCGGGATTTATTGGATCCGAGGTTGCAAATATCAAGATGTTTTGCCTTTATTGTCACTGTGAATCACAGGCATTTGTCATTTTATGCACTAAAAAGCCAAATTACTAAATAGGCGAACGGAACATTACCTTGCTGTAATGTTTTGAAAATTTAAGAACCCAGCGTATGCAGTAAGTGTTTATGCTTCCTGAATGTTGGAGGTTCAAACGATATGAGCCTTAAACGATACTGTTATATGAATGAGATGATTTTTTTTTTAATTCAGTTTTACGTCCTTTTCAAGATTATTTCAGACTATTTCATGAGACGGGCCAATCAGTAGGTGGGCGAAAATGGGAGAACCCCGAGAAAAACCACCTGGCACACCCGCGAGCAGAACTTGGCTTGTATGAATGAGATGAGCCACACCAAGAGCACAGCCTTGGACCAGTCAGTAACATAATTACTAAGGGGCTTAAACTGGTTTTATGGGATCCCAACCCTGCTCTACGTCTTGGTGTGGTTCATACAAGTTGCTTTGGACAATGTCTCGCCATGTCAGACAATAGTTTTATCGCTATAAGCAATACCTGATGTGACTTATATGGTCTAATTAATCTCAATGAAAAAAAAGAGTCAATAAGCAATGCTTATTAAATACCCCCCGCAGGGTGACTGTTTACCACAAAAATTATTTTAGCAATATAATCTCTTCATGCAAATGTCCAATGGGTGTACATCATGTAGGTATGATATCAAATTGTTCCATCAAAAACTGAGGTAAGAGTTGATCGGCTCGCGAAAGCCCTTACCTGTAAGAAAAATTGTCTAAGTTCTCATAGCTGTCACTTTGTCAAAATTTATTTTATCGCAATAAAATTTCTTCATGCAAATGTCCAGTGAGTATACATCATGTAGGCACAATATCAAATTGTTCCATCAAAAACTGTGGTAGTAGTTGATCGGCCCGTGAAAGCCCTTACCTGTAAAAAAACTAAGAAAAATTGACTAAGTTCTCATAGCTGTCATTTTGTCATAAATTATTTTTTCGCAATAAAATTTCTTCATGCAAATGTCCAAGGAGTGTACATCATGTAGGCATGATATCAAATTGTTCCATCAAAAACTGTGGTAGGAGTTGATCGGCCCGTGAAAGCCCTTACCTGTAAAAAAACTAAGAAAAATTGTCTAAGTTCTCATAGCTGTAATTTCATCAAAAATTATTATTTCACAATAAAATTTCTTCATGCAAATGCCCAATGGGTGTACATCATGTAGGCATGATATCAAATTGTTCCATGAAAAACTGTGGTACGAGTTGATCGGCCCATGAAAGCCCTTACCTGTAAAAAAAAACTAAGAAAAATTGCCTAAGTTCACATAGCTGTCATTTTGTCAAAAATTATTTTTTCGCAATAAAATTTCTTCATGCAAATGTCCAATGGCCTGAATGGGTGTACATCATGTAGGCATGATATCAAATTGTTCCATCAAAAACTGTGGTACGAGTTGATCGGCCCGTGAAAGCCGTTACCTGTAAAAATACTAAGAAAATTGCCTAAGTTCTCATAGCTGTCATTTTGTCCAAAATTATTTTTTCGCAATAACATTTCTTCATGCAAATGTCCAATAGGTCTACATCATTCAGGCATAATATCAAAAAGTTCCAACAAAAACTGTGCTAGGAGTTGATCGGCCCGTAAATGCACTATCTTCACTGTATACAAAAGCCATCAAGAACTATAAAGGGAAGTAACTCAAAAGGGACTGGCCTCTAGCCCTTAATTTTTGCATGTACATATTTGCTCCATGGATATGCAGATGCCTGCAAAGTTTCATTAAATTCCATCAATGGGTCTTCAAGATATTAAAGAAACAAAACGTTACGGACGGACGGACGGACAACGTGAAAACAGTATACCCCCCTTAAAACTTCGTTTTGGCGGGGGGTATAATAACAACGGCACTCAGTTAAACTTAAAGATCGTTCCATAACAACTGCACACTCTTTGCAGCTTAATGCCGGTTCCTAATTTTACTACTTCACAAAGAACACACTGAGACACTAAGTCTCACAAATATGACACCAAGTCTTAGACACTAAGTCTGATACAAACTAGGAGCCCACCTCACCGGCTCCTGATTCTACTACTTCACTAAGTAAGGACACTGAGCCCAACACAAACTCCTAGTGCATTTCCAGAAGCCCAGTCACAGGTTTTACAATGATCCCAATGCAACTGGTCAAGGAGTTATAATAATTATTTTACCTTCTTTCCACCAACCGCTCTGTTCTCCTTCAGAACATAGAATAAACACTTTCAGTCTCGCACTCTCCCTTTTATACTCATTCAGTCACATGCAATAGCCGGATTGTTCCATTATAATGGGAAGGTCCATTCTACACAACTGTGTAGGTAAATCAGGTGCGAAAAGCGATCCGTTATTAAATACTGTAAAGTAGATTTTAATCAAGAAACCGGGCAGAGTTACATTCGGAAATCTTACAGAAACTTTGGTTTTAAAACAGAAATTTGTCACACTTGCAAACGAACATAGGCATATTTACTATTAGAAATTCAGCCTTCTAGTGAATTATTATGTTCATGGATAAAAGCTACTAATACTGGACCAGCTCTGTACATGCATGTATTTGGCATTTTGGAACCTTCAAACACAGAAGCAGCAGCTAGCCATCAAATTTATTGCTCTAAATTGGGAGGACACGGCCGTCGTGCGGGTAAGCGGCGTTATCGACACCACAGGAATACCCAATGTCTTATGTTAATTGCCTAGGAATTTTTGTCTTTATAAATGATAGTCAACTATGAATTTTACATATGCGATTATGCTTTTAATTCTCGATAATGCTTTTAAATTGGTTTATGTCATGCGGTTCAGAATCTTACATGAGGGTCACGGATGGATCTATAAATCTGTCTAGAGGGTTACTTTGGCATCACAAGGCTCACCGAGTGATGCCGAACTGTGGCCCGAGGGACAGATTTGTCTATCCATACCTTACACACATGATAGATTCTTTTTCTTCCACGCCTTTATGCGGTGACACTTGTTTTGCTCTCTCAAACTATTTTTAAAACCTTTTTGCAAAACTGTATTTCATGACTGAATATTTTCTCAATCTATCTAATATCAAATTCAATGTCCATGTTACTTTCAGATAAAGAATAAAATTGGAGGTTGAAGAGTCTCGAGTGGCACAAAGTTCCACAATGCTATCACTCGTTTACCAGCAGAGGCTTCTTAGCCACTCTTCCCCTTTGTCATCAGTTTCATATCATTACCAAGTAAAGGAGAAAAGACTTTCAAAAAATATGATATTGAAGGAACTAGAAAATAAACTAGATGGGGACCGACCTCTTGTGCTATTGTTTGATTGGTTGTTCGCTAAACCAGCAGCTCTGTCAAAATATTGTGAACTTTACCACAATAAAGGAATGGATGTTCTCATCATAAATGGCAAATTAAGACACTTTTTATGGCCACCTACAGGATTAAAGATGGCTGAGCTTGTGTTAGATTATCTACTGAATGAACGCTCAGACAAAGACTCCTTCTTGGTGCACGCATTTTCAATAGGAGCGTATGTGTACACCCTGATGATGATACAAGCCAGTCAAGATAGAAAATGGCGACCTTTTCGGGATAGAGTTCTCGGCCAAGTATTTGATAGTATAGTGATCGGTAACTACGATAACATGTCGACTGGTATCGCATCAACATTCACGCCAAACAAAGCAGTGAGGCACTTCACATTATTCCTGATGAACTTGTATTACAATTCGACTCGCAAACATACCAGAGATAAATATGATGAATTTGTTGCACATTTCATTCATAGCCCTATTCCAGTGCCCACCCTGGTATTTTATGCCTTGAATGACCCAATGTCAGATTCAACAGCGCTGGAAAACATGCTGACTATCTGGAAGAGAGATGTTCCGTCAATGGATGTTCAGTCAAAAAGTTGGACTGAGTCAGTTCACGCCGCTCATCTGAAGTATCATGAACGGGAATATAAAGAGACGCTGGAAAATATATTCAAAAACTTGTTTTGTGAACAACAGGTAGAGATCAACACATTATTTTTTAATCAAATTCTGATTATTTTCTGTAATAAATTTTACTTTTAGAAGGTTCTAACGAGTACCCACAAAAAAGGCCCTATTTTTAGCTCACCTGAGCCGAAGGCTCACAGGTGAGCTTATAGTATACCCATGCTCCGTCGTCCGGCGTCGTCCGTCGTCGTCCATCGTTCACAATTTCAAAGATCTTCTCCTCTGAAACCGCTTGGCCAATCAAAGCCAAACTTCATGTGGAGCATCCTTAGAAATCGGGAACGAAAGTTTATATAAATGGTCCAGGTCACATGACCAAGATGGCCGCCATGGCTATAAATAGCAAAAACCTTTAAAAATCTTCTTCTCCAGAACCAGTGGGCCGATTTCCACGAAACTTGGTATGTAGCATCGGGGACGCAGGCCCATCATAGTTTATATAAATCATGACCCTGGGATGACCTTGACCTATTTTACGGCAAGGTCAACTTAGGTTGCCAATGCATTTGAATGGGAAAAAATGGTAAAGTGCTATTTAATGGGTAAGACTAACTGGGAATAGGCAAATGAACAGAAGATTAATGTTAATGGAAAATTTTAGCCCCTGGGGGGGTTGTCTGCCCCTGCCCCGGGGCTATATACATGTATATGACCACAATATTCAAACATCTTCTTCTCTGAAACTGCTAGGCCAATCAAAGCCAAACTTCATGTGGAGCATCCTTGGGAAGGGGGAATGAAAGTTTATATAAATGGTCAAGGTCACATGACCAAGATGGCCACCATGGCTATAAATAGCAAAAACGTTTAAAAATCTTCTTCTTCAGAACCAGAAGGCCTATGATTTTGAAACTTGGTGTGAAGCATCTGGGAATGGAGCTCTACAAAGTTTATATAAATCATGACCCTGGGATGACCATGACCTATTTTACGGCAAGGTCAATTTAGGTCTCCCATGCATTTGAATGGGAAAAAATAGGAAAATGTAATTAAATGTTAGAAAACTTGCTAGAAATCAGCAAGTGGACAGAAGATTTATGTTTATGAAAATATTTTGGGCCTAGGGGGTTGTCTGCCCCTGCCCCAGGGCTATATACATGTATATGACCATAATATTGAAACATCTTCTTCTCTGAAACCGCTAGGCCAATCAAAGCTAAACTTTTTGTGGAGCTTCCTTAGGAAGAGGGAATGAAAGTTTATATAAATGGTCAAGGTCACATGACCAAGATAGCCGCCATGGCTATAAATAGCAAAAACATTTCAAAATCTTCTTCTTCAGAACCAGGAAGGCCTATGATTTTGAAACTTGGTATGAAGCATCTGGGAATGGAGCTCTAAAAAGTTTATATAAATCAGGACCCTGGGATGACCTTGACCTATTTTACGGCAAGGTCAACTTAGGTCGCCCATGCATTTGAATGGGAGAAATAGGAAAGTGTCATGTAATGGCAGAAAACTTGCTAGGAATGAGCAATGGACAGAAGATTTATGCTTATGAAAAATTTTAGGCCCAGGGGTTGTCTGCCTCTGCCCCGGAGCTATATACATGTAGATGACCATAATCTTCAAACAGCTTTTTCTCAGAAACTGCTTAGCCAATCAAAGCGAAACTTTATGTGGAGTATCCTTAGGAAGAGGACATGAAAGTTTATATAAATGGTCAAGGTCACATGACCAAGATGGCCGCCATGGCTATAAATAGCAAAAAATTTTAAAAATCTTCTTCTTCAGAACCAGAAGGCCTATGATTTTGAAACTTGGCATGAAGCATTAAGGAATGGAGGTCTACAAAATTTGTATAAATCATGACACTGGGATGACCTTGACCTATTTCATGGCAAGGTCAACTTAGATCGCCCATGCATTTGAATGGAGAAAATTGTTAAAATGTCATTTAAAGGACAAAACTTGCAGTTAATTGGCAAATGGACTGAATTTTATGATTTGAAAAAGACATTGACTCCAGGAGTTATTCTGACCCTGCCCTAGGGTTATATACATGCATTGTACCATTCTAGTCTATCAAGTTTGTTGGTACATGTACTTGTATATATCTCAGGTCTCAGGTGAGCGTTTACAGGACCATTGGTCCTCTGGTTGTTATTTTTGCTCCAAAACATAGATTGTGACAATCTATGTTTTGGAGCAAAAATAATAGGGCCCTGCAAACCCCAGTTTTTCTATATAAAAATGGGGTTTAAGGGGGTATACATTTCAGGGACATGTTTTCATGATGTCATGATAAAATCCAAAACTGAGTTTATTTTGTTTGGTAGTCGTCAACAACTGAATAAGTGTTCCACAAAAGAAATTCTGGTTTGTGATGATAGCATTGAATTACAAAACTGTATATGGTATTTGGGCGCATTTCTTGACGACAATCTAGATTTCAAAGATAATCAAATGAAAATGTCAGTCTGCCAATGTTGAACTTTTTCAAAATTAAGAGCATACGTAGATATCTAACTAAGGAAGCCACTGAGGTTTTGTGCCTGTCATTAGTCATTTCCCACCTAGATTATTGCAATGTTATTCTTTACGGCCTGTAAGAAAACCCGGCTATTAGCAAAGACGCAAATTAGCTTCGCAGATCGGCACCTTTGTTTTCACTACACTGGTAGAACAGTAGAACAACCATTAAAATCACTCTAATATTGAGCCGCGATGCGAGAAAACCGGATAATTGCCTATGCGAAAACAAAGGCGCAGATCAGCTTCGCGGTAACCGCGAAGCTGATCAGCGCCTGTGTTTTCGCTACTCGGATAGTACAATTCCTCTTCTACTTAAATCTGAAATTTCAAGCTTCTAGCCCTCTTCTTTGACTGTACAGCTCGGTTTGTGTCGGACCTGGTCGGAAACCCCGAAGACCGGTTTTCTCGCGTTGCGGCTCTATTAATCTCTCTAATTTCAAACGATCATGCCCGTTAGTCAGCTTCTGTAGCTGTACATCGTTTTGACTTGTTGAACCTGGACCCAAGGTTATAAAACTTTTTTCATGCTCAGCTCAGCTGAGACTAAAATTTATCCTGCTCATAAATGTTAAAATGCCAACAATTGTTGGCATTTTAACATTTATTAGCAGGATCTCATAAATGTTAAAATGCCAACAATTGTTGGCATTTTAACATTTATTAGCAGGATAAATTACAGGCTTTTGAGTTCTAAACCTTCAATTTCAATATATTTGGGCTATTTCAGTATTTATGAGGATTTGAAATTTTAAGCTCAGCTGAGCTGAGCATGAATAAAGTTTTATAACCTCAGGGCCTGGTTGGAAATCCATTTCAAGTTCTTAATGACAGGGCTCTTTAATCCTAGCATTTCACGGTATTTATAATTTTATTTGAACTGGTAGAGAATGTTGGGCAATGGGCATTGACACAAGAGAATATCTTAGGTTCCAACCTTGTTTGATGCAAACTGTGCTAGACTAACACACGTAAGGCCGTATGGGCCCTGGAGCCATAAGTTCAAGGATCTTTAAGTATTGAAATCTGGTATCATTGGAAAGGAACATTAATCACTCTGTTAGGCTGTGTAGTTACATGTATAAGAAAAATGACCTGGCCACCACCTTTGTTATGGATGTGTATTTTATTTTGATGAAGCTAATTTAAGCCCTTACATGGCATAATGAAGTACATGTAATATGCATAATGTACAGACTTTGGAAAGCCTCACAAAATCATCAGTTTCTCGACTACATTATATTACACATTACAATGCATGCATGTATACAGTTAAGATTTTCTAGTTCAAACTTTAGTAAAACTAAAGCTGTTTCTCAAAAGCAAATAAAAAGTTGTTCAGTAACATGTCTGCATTGCTTGCAGCATGAAATATGTGAAAATGCGAACCAGTCACCAGACTGGTGGTCTTTCCTCATACGTCATATTCCCAGTAAGCCATAGTAAAAATTGTTCGTAGTAAATTTGGTCCAGTCTTTGGCTACTTATGTAATTGGTAAAATGTAGGAGAAAAACTATGACTGAAACCAGAGTCCTTGTATGCGAAAGAGAAACCCCTATGGGTATATGCCACCAAAAAAGAGGCATACTGTTCAGCTCTCGCAATAGTTGATATGGTACACTTGCCCATGCAATAAACAGATATTTTTTTAGCTTTAAAAATTGCAAATTTTCAGCTAAAAATTTTTGATATTCTTCTTTATTTTTGCTCAAAACATAGAATATGGGTACACATTAGAACCCGAGGCGGTTCTAATGAGTACCCACAATCTATGTTTTGGAGCAAAAATAAGAAAAATAGGTATACCCCCGCATACCCCAGTTTTGATGTGAAAAAGTGGGGTTTGAGGGGGTACATATTTCACGGACATGTTTTCCTGATGGGTATATACACCTTAACCTCTTTATAACACTATTGCTGGGGTCCAGACCAGTTTCCGTGTTATGATAGGAGTAAAATGTATAGACATATAGCAAAAGTAGTCCACTTGGAGTCCAACAATGATCAGTGTTATATCCAAAATCATATTGTATCAAACCATGTTATACAGAGGTCCAGGTGTACGTAGACACAAAAATACGTACATGTATACAATATTATATACCCATCAAATATTTTCAAGCTACAGTGATCATAGTCATGTGCTTGATCAAAAATGGAAACATTTGAGCCATATCACGAGAAAACCAACAATGTGGTTTCCTGCAGGTTTGACACAAACCAGGCTGTACATCATCATCATCATCATCATCATCATCATCATCATCATCATCATCATCATCATCATCATATCCGTTTTATAGTCCGTTGTCCTCTACTGAGGGTTGGACTTGTTTGACAAGTCTCCTCCTTAGACGACCTCTCCACTCTGAGCAATTCTGAGGATCAGCAGTATCCATTCCTAGCTTTTTTCTGTCGTCTAACAACACTTCATCCCATGAGATCTTTTCTGTGCAACTATGTTTAGCTTGCGTACTTGAGCAATCCAGCCTTTGCTGCGCTCTACGTGTCCATACCATCTCATTCTGCTGGAGCGAAGCACCACATCTATATCCTGGAGTCCAAGCTTTGAGAGAAGGGAGTCTGAGCTTACTTTATCATTCGCCTTGACATTACAAATCCAGCGGATCATCGCACGGTCATTGCGCTGTATGAGGTTAAGTGTAGCCACAGTCATGGCCCATGTTTCACAGAAGATGACTAAAGACTAAAAACTTTGGATTTAGAAAGTAGAGGAATTATACTATCCGTGTAGCGAAAACAAAGGCGTGATCAGCTTCGCAGTTACTGCACAGCTGATCTGCCTCTTTGTTTTCACATTATGCAGATTGTTGGTTTTCTCATGATGCCACTCATCTAAAATGGCTTTGGTTAGTACATGTATTAAGTATTTAATACTCAAATCATACATAAGCACATGCCCAACAATTTTCATAAACATGATTTGGATTGGCTATAAAGACTGTACATGTAATGTACATGTGTATGATTTCAGTATACTTTAGATGCTGAAATTCGTTACCGTAACCGAGGTCTTCAAGGATTGTAATTCTTGGCCCAGGTATCTGATGTCAATATACTGTGTTTGATTAAATTTATGCTGTACACCCAAGTCACCAGCTGTGGTCATGTTGGGATGCTGCCTCCATCTTATGGGACTTGTCTTCCATCCAAATAAGGATTTCATGACACCCTAAAAGTTGCTTCAAAATATAGCCACTCAAGTTAATATTCTTCCATTTGAGCCACCCCGTGGGAAAACCAACAATGTGGTTTCCGAACAGGTCCAACACAAACCGGCCTGTACAAGCACAGAAAAGAGCTAGAAGCTTGAAATTTCGGATTCAAGTAGAAGAGGAATTGTACTATCCAAGTAGCGAAAACAAAGGTGCTGATCAGCTTCGCAGTTACCGCGAAGCTGATCTGCGTCTTTGTTTTCGCCTATGCAGATTGTTGGTTTTCCCATGGGGCGGCTCATTTCATGATGAAAACATGCCCTTGCAATATATAGAATTTGTGAAGCTGAAAAAAAATGAAAAATTTCAGCTGATTTTTTTATTTTTTTTTATTTTTTCTTGATTTCGCTTAAAACATAGATTGTGGTTACACTCGCTGAGGCAGTTCTAATGAGTACCCACAATCTATGTTTGATGGTCAAAAATAAGAAAAATTGTATACCCCTGTAAACCTCGCTTTCACTACATAAAAGTGGGGTATAAGGGTGTATACATTTCACTTTCACAGACATGTTTTCCTGTTGAATTAATTAATTGCTTTGTCAAAATCAATTATTATTGGTAGAAATTAATTCTATCTGTCTTTCTTCTCTGATGTGCAAATTAAAAGTAGCAAGATTTTGTAGAAAGGGGTGAGGCTGATGATTGGGTCCTTGGATTGCTCAGTTGTCGCAAATAACAACATAGGCTACAAAATGTCTGGCAAATACCAGCACTAAGTGTAAAATTCTCCTATATCCAACCACAGTCTCATCCCTTATGGTTAATTAGATTCTCAGGAAAGAGAATAAGCATGACTAATTAATTATATCATTATTAGTGCTCAACAGAAAATAACTAATTATATGAAATGTGCCGTGACACAAGAAACCAGTCTTTGGGTTTTCCGACCAAGTTCGACACAAATCCAGCCTGTACAGTCACAGAAGCAGGCTATAGCTTGAAATTTGGGATTTAGGAAGAAGAGGACTTGTGCTGTCCGTGTAGTGAAAACAAAGGCGCTGCTGCACTGATCAGCTGTGCAGTTACTGCACAGCTGATTTGCGCCTTTGTTTTCGCATAAGCAAAAATCCGCTCTTGGCCACTGGGCCGCCTCAACAAATTGTGGCTCGACGAAATATTAAAAGCAAGTCAACTTAATAGACAACGAGTCTCCACAAATCCTAAAAATGTATATGATTACGAATGTGTCAATGGAACCAAAACCAGGAGGTCGACTAACGGTTACTCGAGCAAGAGGATTGTGCTGCGAAACTGTCTTTGGACGATGCACGACATTTCGTCGAAAATGTGTTTTGTCGAAAATGTTGTAACTTAAAAAATATTCACCACAAAATTTTGAGATTTTTTCCGTAGAAGACTACCCTATAGGGGGTTCACATTTTGAGCCACCAACCACTAGGGTTAGGGTAAAGGTCAGGGCATGGGGACGTTTTGGACAAATGTAATTTTCGACGAAATGTCGCGGAGGTGTCTTTGGAGGTTCTGACAGAATACAGCACAAACAGGCCTGTCAAGTCATAGAAGAAGGCTAGAAACTTGAAATTTTAGATATAAGGAGAGAGTATATAACAGTGAAAACATTACAAAAACATGCCCATGTAATACATTGATTTTTCCTTAGTTGTAAAAATTGAAAATTTTCACTGGAAAACTTATGATATTTTTCTTATTTTTGCTCCAAACATAGATTGTGGGTACACGTTAGAACCGCCTCGGCGAGGAGGTTCTAACGAGTATCCACAATCTATGTTTTGGAGCAAAAATAAGAAAAATAGGTATACCCCTGCATACCCCAGTTTTGCTATATAAAATTGGGGTTTATGTTTTCATGATGACAAAGTGTTGATCAGCTGTACAATACTGAAGAGATCTGTCTTTGTTTTTGCATAATGTTAAAATAGGTTTTCAGTGATGTGGTTCAAATGAGCTGCGTCATAAGAAAACAGGATTTTTGCCTATGCGAAAACAGAGGTGCAGATCAGCTTCGCAGTAACTGCGAAGCTGATCAGCGCCTTTGTTTTCACTACATGGATAGTACAATTCCTACTCATAAGAGTCTAGCTTTCTTCTGTGACTGTACAGGTCGGTTTGTGACATGTCTGGTCAGAAACCCCTAAGACCGGTTTTCTCGCGTCACGGCTCAAGTAATAGAATGGATAACAACAGTACAGTACATACCACATACCCTAAATGATGAAAAAAAGGATGTCATCAAGAAGAAAAAAGGATTGCATCAAAATCACCAATTTGGAACAGTCAGTAGCAAGCTAGCAGGGAGAAAAAGGAAGTCATTCACTTTGCTCAAACTTCACCCTTATTAAGTGTTTAAGAAATTATAATGGTAGATAAATAGAATCCATCATGGGTGGTCAATCTCAATCCGAGGGTCTATCCGTTCCAATGGGAAACGAGGCTCGCCGAGTTTCCCACTGGAACGATGGACCCGAGGGTTGAGATTTTCCTTTCTCCACTGAACACCACTGATGGATTCTTTTTCTTACATACCCCGATTAGGTCTAAATTCATTTTACCGGTAAAGTAACCTGGTTCCGTGCTTTAACCCTGATGACGTAGTGTTTATTACGGATATGATGTCAAATGTAAAAAAATCGTTGTCAGAGTCAAAAGAGATGCGGTTTTGATTTGTTTTTCGTTGAATCAAGATTATACCTAATGAATTCACACCAATTTAGTCTAGTTTTGTTGAACATTATTGCTGCAAGCAGCTGCTTTGGGCTAGAAACGATCAAATTTAGCCGCGTGCTTTTCTTATCTTGTATGAGCAACCAAGCCAGCAGTGTAAGATCGATTTATCTACCACCTCTAAAATACCGGAATTTTTCTATCTTTATGCTAGAGGTATGTAAGAAAAAACTTGATATTATTATAAATATTAGTTTCATGTACATGTATATATCATTGTTCAATGAATTTGCCTTCAAAATGATAAAATCAAAACTTATGGCATTCTTCTGGAAAATATGTTTCACAAACATTTCACTCATTCTCTGTTAATTCCTGTTAACATCGAATATCAGGAAAACGTGTCCGTGAAATGTCCGTAAACCCCATTTTTATGTAGAAAAACTTTGCTTTACAGGGATATATTTATTTTTCTTATTTTTGATCTAAAACATAGATTGTGGGTACTCGTTAGAACCGCCTCGACAAGGCAAATCGAACATGTACCCACAATCAATGTTTTGAGTGAAATTATTAAAAATATTAAATTTTTTCCAATGTAATTTTCAATTTTTGCTTCTGAAAACAATCTCTGTATATTGCATGTGAAAGTTTTTGTAATAAAGACGGAATCAAAATTTTGTCCATGATTATCCTTGAATTGCTGCTGTACCTTATTGTTGGATCACTAAGAACAATGACATGTAAACACCTGTTATGCTGAGACAGCCACTGACCACAATGACGTGTAAACACCTGTTATGCTGTAACAGCCACTCACCACAATGATGTGTAAACACCTGTTATGCTGAGACAGCCACTGACCACAATGATGTGTAAACACCTGTTATGCTGAGACAGCCACTGACCACAATGATGTGTAAACACCTGTTATGCTGAGACAGCCCTTGAATTGCTGCTGTACCTTATTGTTGGATCACTAAGAACAATGACATGTAAACACCTGTTATGCTGAGACAGCCACTGACCACAATGACGTGTAAACACCTGTTATGCTGAGACAGCCACTGACCACAATGATGTGTAAACACCTGTTATGCTGAGACAGCCACTGACCACAATGATGTGTAAACACCTGTTATGCTGAGACAGCCCTTGAATTGCTGCTGTACCTTATTGTTGGATCACTAAGAACAATGACATGTAAACACCTGTTATGCTGAGACAGCCGCTGACCACAATGACGTGTAAACACTTGTTATGCTGTGACAGCCACTCACCACAATGATGTGTAAACACCTGTTATGCTAAGACAGCCACCGACCACAATGATGTGTAAACACCTGTTATGCTGAGACAGCCACTGACAACAATGATTTGTAAACACCTGTTATGCTGAGACAGCCACTGACCACAATGATGTGTAAACACCTGTTATGCTGAGACAGCCACTGACCACAATGATGTGTAAACACCTGTTATGCTGAGACAGCCACTGACCACAATGATGTGTAAACACCTGTTATGCTGAGACAGCCGCTGACCACAATGACGTGTAAACACCTGTTATGCTGAGACAGCCGCTGACCACAATGACGTGTAAACACCTGTTATGCTGAGACAGCCACTGACCACAATGATGTGTAAACACCTGTTATGCTGAGACAGCCACTGTCCACAATGACATGTAAACACCTGTTATGCTGAGACAGCCACTGACCACAATGATGTGTAAACACCTGCTATGCTGAGACAGCCACTGACCACAGTGACGTGTAAACACCTGTTATGCTGACACAGCCGCTGACCACAATGATGTGTAAACACCTGTTATGCTGAGACAGCCACTGTCCACAATGACATGTAAACACCTGTTATGCTGAGACAGCCACTGACCACAATGATGTGTAAACACCTGCTATGCTGAGACAGCCACTGACCACAATGACGTGTAAACACCTGTTATGCTGACACAGCCGCTGACCACAATGACGTGTAAACACCTGTTATGCTGAGACAGCCGCTGACCACAATGACGTGTAAACATCTTTATGCCGAGACAGCCACTGACCACAATGACGTGTAAACACCTGTTATGCTGAGACAGCGCAATGCTACCCTTGACCACAATGCTACCCTGACAGGCTTATCAAGTGAAATTGATGTTCACATACATGTACGTACCAATTACATTTGAGCCGCATTATGAGAAAACCAACAATCTGCGTATGCAAAAACAAAGACGCAGATCAGCTGTGCAGTAACTGCACAGCTGATCAGCACCTTTGTTTTCACTAAACATAATACAATCCCTCTTCTTCTTAGATACGAAATTTCAAGCCTGCTTCTATGACTGTACAGACTCGTTTGTGTCCAACCTGGTCGGAATCCGAAATTGTTGATTTTCTCATGTGAAGGCTCATTTTATATCTCTAACGAGTCTTGTCATTTTTTTTGCTGCCTGATGTCTGGGTTCAATATACTGTTAATTCGGAAATGTTCGCAAGAACTTTTTTTCGCTGATATTGGCGAATATAGCTGCCTCACGAATTCAAAGTTCTCACTAATTATGAAAGAGTTACTATACGCTTTATATAATGTACATATACTCGCTCACAAATTCAAGAACTGGCTAAAAATTTGGAAAGAAAAATCCGCGAAATAAAGGTCACATGAAAATTTCCGAACTTACAGTAATCATATCAATTCCTGGACGTCATGAGAAAACCGGGCGTCATGAGAAAACCAGATTTTTGCGAAAACAAAGGCCCAGTAAAAATAACTGCGAAGCTGGTCAGCACCTTTGTTTTCGCTACATGGATAGTTCAATATTATTTCTCTTCTACTTTAATCCAAAATTTCAAGCTTCGAGCCTGGTTCTGTGACTGTACAGGTTGGATCAGGTCGGATCTCTCGAAGACCGCTTTTTCTCAGTTTTTCTTTCTTCATTATTATTTTACTTTAAAATCGCAAGTTTCACTGTGACGCGGCTGTTGTTTAATGGCAGAAACTCCGCCCTTGAAGCTAGATTGACAATGCAAAAGGTGTCATTACATATATCACAGGTTTATATGATATAACACTAGCAGTTGACTAATTATTCTTTGGTAAATGTTTGATGAAATATGATACAAATTACACCAAAATGAAGTATTTCTGGATTTGCTTTTCTACAGGCATTTCTATAGCAATTCTGATCGGTCTGGACACCGTAGCAGCAACTGTAAAGAGCTATAAGAATGTTGATGAGTTTCTAGACGAGATTAGGACCGCAGCGGATGGCTTTCTCGATTATGTGACCAAAATGCAAGCGTTGTTGTGTCCAAACCAACCGGTTTGTGGCTTCGACGGGTTACTGGAGAGGAAGGAGGTGCTGGGAAGTCTGCCGGGGACGTTATCAATCAACAACATCAGTGTAGCCCTGGAAGATCTTGCGCAGTCCGTTGGTGTGTGCTGTCTGCCGTGTTCCTGTGCTGATTCCTGTCGGCAAGATGACAACTGCTGTCCCACGAAACAGCTGTTACCTCAGACCAGCAAGTAAGGCATTTATTTATTTATATTATTATTTCTACTGATATATTCATTTACATTTATTTATTATTTCTACACATTTATTTATTTATAAATCATATTTATTTATTTACATGTATTTATTTGTTTATTTGTAGTTGTAGAAATGTAATAACCCAACAATTTGGATTTCCAACCAAGACATGCTCCAAAACATAGATTGTGGGTACTCGTTAGAACCGTCTCGCCGAGGCGGTTCTAAGTAACGTGTACTCTTAATGTTTTGAGCAATAATAAGAAAATTATGAAAAAAATTCTGGTGAAATTTTCATTTTTTTTTTTTTCAGCTGAAAAAAATCTCTGTACCGTAAAAATTCTATCAAACGCCCGGTCATTTATTTTAAACAATGCATTTTCTATAGAAGGGGATGAGCGTTTATTATATTGTAGGCTACACTGTTTGGCAATGTTCTAGCAATAATACCGTTTATAGGATTTGAAATTATTGGTGGTCCTCGATCTACCCCAGAAAGGACTTGTGTTTATAATTGCCGTTTATTCGGACTACAAGAGAGAAAAAAATGACTTGTATGTTATATGGTTTAAGAGCAAGGTTAGAAATTTACTGCTTAAAAATATAGGATTTTTCCCAACATTTTCAAAGTGGGCGTTAATTAGAGGTTCCTGGAACTCCAAAACGCGCAGATAAAATGGCCATTTGGGGCATCAAAATAGGGGGATGGGCGTTTATTAGAGTACGGGCGTTTAATAGAATTTTTACGGTATATTGCATGGGCGTGTTTTCGTAATGAAGTACAGGAAAAGCTGTTGCACGCACCATGGCGTCGGTGTGCTCCAGTGTGAAGTTTTTGGCTAAAGCTTTTACGTGTATAAGTTTGTATCTCTTGAACATGTGGATGTATCTATACTGATCCAAGAAAGTTTATTTTTTCTTTTGGTCACTTAATCTAATGCATGTGGGATATTTCTTAATTTGTTTTATATAGTAAATGAGAAACACATTTGAGAAAAGGTCTACAGCAAAAGTTTAGTCTAAAATTTACTTTGCATTACTTCACATCATTTTATCCATATTTATATCATTCATATGCCCACATGGTCATGGGCTTTGATATTTGAGCCCCCGCATGGAAAAAACCAACAATCTGAATAGGCGAAAACAAAGGCGCAGATCAGCTTCGCAGTAACTGCGAAGCTGATCAGCGCCTTTGTTCTCGCTACACAGATAGTACAATCCCTCTTCTTCCTTCATACGAAATTTCAAGCTTCTAGCCTGCTTCTGTGACTGTACAGCCTGGTTTGTGTCAGACCAGGTCAGAACATAAATTGTTGGTTTTCTCATTCACAGGATCATTTTATATTAATGTTTTGGAACTCTATTATCTCTTGGACAATGGGGACATATCTGGCCCCGAGGTTATAAAACTATTTTCATGCTCAGCTCAGCTGAGACTAAAATTTATCCTGCTCATAAATGTTAAAATGCCAACAATTGTTGGCATTTTAACATTTATTAGCAGGATAAATTACAGGCTATGGTGATCTAAACCTGAAATTTCAATTTATTTGGGCTATTTTGGCATTTATGAGAAGTTTAAATTTTATGCTCAGCTGAGTTGAGCATGAAAAAAGTTTTATAACCTCGGGACCTGGTTTATATTATCACTGGGTACTTGCTTGGTCCCAGTATAAAAAAAAGTTTTGTTTGACATTTGTAAACACAGCAAATCCCCACAAAACAGAGTTGGCAATAATATTAATTTCATGATTTGTATCTCTTAGTCTATCTTATCAGATAAACACAGTAAGAAGTTGCATTCAAACTTCCGTTTTATGACATGAAATTCTTCCAGTGACATCATAAATGAGAATGTACATGTAATCAAATCATTGACCAAATTCTGTGAATTATTGTAGAAAAAAATTAGATACCAGAATCAAACAAAATCCAGTTCTATGGAGACCTAGACAGAATATTTCCATTGGCATTCCGTTAGACCGCTCCATGTCATGAAAGTGGAACGAAGTACAGAAGTGGAGTAGCAGGGATTTTTTTGGCAATTTTTGGAAGGGGCGCTAGGGCCTTTCCGATTGGGAAAATCAGGGACATAAACCCTGAATTTTGGAAATTTTCAGAATATTCAAAATTGATAATATTACCAAGCTGACATAGTTTATCAAGCTCATGCATTTAGAATCATTTAATAATAACATAAAATACCAAGCTAAATAGCATTTCAAGCAGCAGAACTTATATTTCACAAGGAATTGAACTATTGAAAATAATTTTCAGCTGTGACTGGGATTTTTTTTTCTACAAATTTGGAAAAAATTCTCCTAAATCTCATTGGGAATGGGGCCTTATTTCAGCCCCTGAGACACAAAAAAAAATCCCTGAGCAGAGTGACAGTTAACCAGCCGGTCTAGTCGGGACCTGTTGTAAAAATCAAAGTATTAGGACCGCGCAAGCACCCAGTGATGTTATGCTGTACTGTCCAATCCCATCTTGAGAATGAGGTCATGGACTTCAAAGCTAGATTTTAATTAAATTATTATAGATTGATTCAGGCTACACTGTTTTACTACAGCTCTTATTAGCTTGACTGCATGAAGTGCAAAGAGATATTGTAGTCACTTTCTATTCCATGGCATCAGATCCCTGGGTCCATGCCAGGGGTTGGGGCTAGAGGTTAAAATCTAGAACACCATTAATAATGGCTTTTCTGTGGTATAGTATTCTAGAAGTCTATATCTTGAAAACCTTTTATCAGAGGGCTTTCATACTTGGATCATAGGTACCCTATTGGGTTGAGTTTCATTTCATGGCATCAGACCCCAGTGTCCATGCATGGGGGATGGGGCTAGAGATTAAAAACTAGAACACTTTAAAAATGGATGTACTGCTGCGTAACTTTTACAAAGAGTCCATATGTTGACAACAACTTATCATAAAGCCTTCATACTTCATACACTTTAGGTTCCATGACATAGGCCTCTAGGTTGGAGTCAGGGGGAGGGGTAGGGCTAGAGGTCAAAATCTAGAACTCCCTGAATTATTTTTTTTTTATTAGCTCACCTGAGCCGAAGGCCCACAGGTGAGCTTATAGTATACCCATGCTCCGGCGTCCGTCCGTCGTCGTCCGTCGTCCGTCCGTCGTCCACAATTTCAAAGATCTTCTCCTCTGAAACCGCTTGGCCAATCAAAGCCAAACTTCATATGGAGTATCCTTAGGAAGGGGGAACGAAAGTTTATATAAATGGTCCAGGTCACATGACCAAGATGGCCGCCATGGCTATAAATAGCAAAAACCTTTAAAAAATCTTCTTCTCCAGAATCAGTGGGCCGATTTCCACGAAACTTGGTATGTAGCATCGGGGATGTGGGCCCATCATAGTTTATATAAATCATGACCCTAGGATAACCTTGACCTATTTTACGTCAAGGTCAACTTAGGTCGCCAAGGCATTTGAATGGGAAAAAATGGTAAAATGCTATTTAATGGGTAAAACTTACTGGGAATAGGCAAATGGACAGAAGATTAATGTTAATGGAAAATTTTAGCCCCTGGGGGGGTGTCTGCCCCTGCCCCGGGGCTATATACATGTATATGACCATAATATTCAAACGTCTTCTCCCCTGAAACCCCTTGGCCAATCGAAGCCAAACTTCATATGGAGCATCCTTGGGAAGGGGGAAAGAAAGTTTGTGTAAATGGTCAAGGTCACATAACCAAGATGGCTGCAATGGCTATAAATAGAAAAAACCTTTAAAAATCTTCTTCTCCAGAACCAGAAGGCCAATGATTTTGAAACTTGGTGTGAAGCATCAGTGACTGGAGCTCTACAAAGTTTATATAAATCATGACCCTGGGATGACCATGACCTATTTTACGGCAAGGTCAACATAGGTCGCTCATGCATTTGAATGGGAAAAAGTTTTAAAATGTCATTTGTAGGGAAAAACTTGCAGGAAATGGGTAAATGGACTTAAGATAGATGATTCTGAAAAAATTTGGACCCCAGGGGTCTGTCTGCCACCACCCCGGGGCAATACTCATGTACATTACAGCGATATTCAAAGATCTTCTTCTCTGAAACTGCTTGGCCA
The DNA here is from genome assembly GCA_964017185.1 of Rugalucina vietnamica. NCBI lineage: Eukaryota > Metazoa > Mollusca > Bivalvia > Lucinida > Lucinidae > Rugalucina > Rugalucina vietnamica. Next base: position 38,767,867 of record OZ024876.1, read on the forward strand.
ATTAAAGCCAAACTTTATGAGGAGCATTGTTAGGAAGTGGGAATGAAAGTTTATGTAAATGGTCAAGGTCACATGACCAAGATGGCCGCCATGGCTATAAATAGCAAAAACCTTCAAAAATCTTCTTTTCCTGAACCAGAAGGCCTATGATTTTGAAACTTGGCATGAAGCATCAGGCAATGAAACTCTACAAAGTTTATATAAATCATGACCCTTGGATGACATTGACCTATTTTACGGCAAGGTCAACTTAGGTCGCCCATGCATTTGAATGGGGAAAATTGTTAAAATGTCATTTGAAGGGAAAAACTTGCAGTTAAATGGCAAATGGCCTGAAGTTTTATGATTTGAAAAAGAAATTGACTCGAGGGTTTGCTCTTACCCGGGCTTGGGGTTATATACATGAATATTACAATTCTAGTCATACAAGTTTATTGGTATTTATCTCAGGTTTCAGGTGAGCGTTTACAGGACCATTGGTCCTCTGGTTTCTAAATAGAAACAACTTAGGAAGATGGTTGGTCATTCAGCGATACTTCTGTGGTGGTTCTATTTGTTTTATGTCTTGGTGTTTAAATTTTTTTTTTGCTGTTGGCGCCTTATGTATGTTATCATATTTTAGTTAAGTTTATGTAACTGAGTGGCCACCTATTGGGAAAATAGCTGCTCATTCGGCTTACGATATGTTTTCATGGTATAAGTACCTGATTGTTAATTTAGTTTTTTCCCCACCTCGGTTTTTGGAGGGGGAATCTTTTTCTGATTGCGCCTTTTCCTGATCTTTGCCTACTTGTACCTTTTTAGCTCGACTGCACGAAGTACACGTTCCTGTGTGCGTTCACGTGCGTGTCACTCTTGCTTTACAGTTTTCTAGAAGTCCATATCTTGACAACCACTCATCAGAAAGCATTCATACTTGGACCATAGATACCCTGTAGGGTTAGCTTTCATTCCATGGCATTGAGCCCCTGGGTCCATGCAGGGGGTGGGGCTGGAGGTTAAAATCTAGAACACCTTCAAAAATGGCCATTCTTGCGTTAAAGCTTTCTAGAAGTCCATATCTTGACAACCACTCATCAGAAAGCATTGATACTTGGGCCATTGACACCCTGTAGGGTCGGCTTTCATTCCATGGCATCGGATTCCTGAGTCCATGCCAGGGGGTGGGGCTAGAGGTTAAAATCTAGAACACCATTAATAATAATGGCTTTTCTGTGATATAGTATTCTAGAAGTCTATATCTTGAAAACCTTTTATCAGGGGGCTTTCATACTCGGACCATAGGTACCCTATATGGTTGAGTTTCATTTCATGGCATCAGATCTCTGGGTCCATGCCTGGGGGGTGGGGCTAGAGGTAAAAACTAGAACACTGTAAAAAATAGATGTACTGCTGTGTAACGTTTACAAGGAGTCCTAATCTTGACAACAACTTATCATAAAGCGTACTTTATACATTTAAGGTTCCATGTCATCGGACCTCTGGGTCAGAGTCAGGGGGGTGGGGCTAGAGGTCAAAAAGAATTCCCTGAATTTTTTTTTCTTTTTATTTCTTAATAGAAACAACTTAGGAAGATGGTTGGTCATTCATCTTTTGATTTTGCGACACTGACTTGTGTGTCAGTGCCGGTGGACTGATTTCAAAGAAACTTTGTGTGTAGCATCGGGGACTCTGGCCCATCATAGTTTATATAAATCATGACCTTTGGTTGACCTTGACCTATTTTATGGCAAGGTCAAGTTTGGTTACATAGGCTAGCGAAAACATTGAATTTTTCAGGAAGTTTTTGTCCTGAAAGTTGGTAGATACAGACAACATATTGAGCTTATGAAGTGTTGTAAGTATTAAAGGTCAAGGTCATTTCTTGACCTTTGCCAAAGGTCATTTACAAATTAAATGTAAAACTTAATTTTCTCAGTAACCGCTTGACCAATCAATGCCAAATTTTATATGTAGTATCCTTGGGATGGGGAATGAAAGTTTATATAAATGGTCAAGGTCACATGAACATGACCAAGATGGCCGCCATGGCTATAAATAGCAAACACCTTTAAAAAATCTTCTTCTCCAGAACCAGAAGGCCTATGATTCTGAAACCTGGCATGAAGCATCAAAGGGGGGAGCTCTACAAAGTTTCTATTAATCATGGCCCTGGGATGACCATGACCTATCTTATGGCAAGGTCAACATAGGGCACCCATGCATTTGACTGGGGAAAATTGTCAGAATGTCATTTGAAGGGAAAAACTTTATAGAAATGGGCAAATGGACTGAATATTTATGATTCTGAAAATAAATGTACCCCAGGGGCAGGTCTGCCCCCACCCCAGGGCAATATACATATATATTACCATAATATTCAAAGATCTTCTTCTCTGATACCGCTTGGCCAATCAAAGCCAAACTTCATGTGCAGCATTCTTAGGAAGAAAAAATGAAAGTTTATATGAATGCTTAAGGTCACATGACCAAGATGGCTACCATGACTATAAATAGCCAAAACCTTTAAAAATCTTCTTCTCCAGAATCAGAAGGCCTATGATTTTGAAACATGGCATGAAGCATCAGGGATAGGAGCTGTACAAAGTTTATATAAATCATGACCTTGGGATGATCTTGACCTATTTTATGGCAAGGGCAACATAGGTTGCCCATGCATTAGACTGGGGGAAAATTAGTAAAATGTAATTAAATGGGGGGAAACTTGCTCAGGGGAGTATGCAAATGGACAGAAGATTTATGTTTATGAAAAAAAAAAAATATCCTCAGGGTGTTGTCTGCCCCTGCCCTGGGGCTATATACATGTATATGGCCATAATATTCAAACATCTTCTCTGAAACCGTTTGGCCAGTCAAAACCAAACTTTATGTGGAGCATAGTTAGGAAAGGGGAATGAAAGTTGATATAAATGGTTCAGGTCACGTGATCAAGATGGCCACCATGGCTATAAATAGCCAAAACCTTTATAAATCTTATTCTGCAGAACCTTAAGATATAATGCCTGAAGCATCAGTGAATGGAGCTCTACAAAGTTTGTATAAATCATGACCTTGACCTATTTTATGGCAAGGTCAGCTTAGGTCGCATATCCCAGATCTCAGGTGAGTGTTTATAGGACCATTGGTCCTCTGGTTTTCTCATGTCTGTTATGCCCCTTTTCTGTGTTATGACCCTTTGAAAGCAAAATTTGAAAATCTTGTGTGCACGATTTCTCAAAAGGTATTTGAGCTAGAGCTTTATATATGGTGAACTGATTGTGGCTGAAAAGTAGATCACCTGATTATCTTTTGAGGACTTTTCGTCAAATTTGACAATACACCTCAACCTCTCTACAACATGCTTCATTATAACACGGTTTTGGGTTACACATACACATGCTGGACCCCAAATGCTCATTTTAGACTTGATTGTATATTTGACATTTTACCCTTGTTATAACACAGATTGGATATAACACGGACATTGGCTTGGACCCAAACAATAGTGTTATGAAGAGGTTGTGGTGTATTACAGATTTTTGAAAATTTACATCCATTTGAGATTTGTCTGCAAAAAGCCTGCATTCTGTTCAACAAAATGCTATGTCAGGTTAGGGACAAGCATACAGTTGGGGGCATTGTGTTTTACAAACACACATTTCCAGTCGTCATTGAGTCTCTAGTTATACAGTTGTTTCCCCTGATCTATTTATAGATATCTGTGATATTTTTATGCCCCCAACTTCGAAGAAGTTGATGGGGCATATTGGTTTGGGTCTGTCCGTCCAGTCCAGTCCAGTCTGTGATGCGTGAGTAACACTTAGCACTCGGTCAGGAACTGTTAGAGCTAGGATCTTGAAATTTGGTATGTAGTTTGTATATGAAAATTAAGAGGACCCGTATTTTTTCTTTCAGGTACAGTCAAGGGGCTAGGGGCCCATTCTGTGAGAGTTATTTCCCTTTTTAATTCTTGATACATGTAAAGTGAATAGATAGTGGGTACCTTGTGTGCACAACTCCTCCTACAGTTTTATTCCGATTCTTTTGAAACTTTACAGATGTTGTGACCATGCTTTGAAGATATGCATGTGGTTTGGATATAATCCTCAGATTAATTTTTGTTACTTTTTTCGCAATTTGAACTTAGCCATTTTTCAGGCATTTTCACAATGTAAGTGAATGGGCAGTGGGTACCTTGTGTGCACAACTCCTCCTACAGTTTTATTCCGATTCTTTTGAAACTTTACAGATGTTGTGACCATGCTTTGAAGATATGCATGTGGTTTGGATATAATCCTCAGATTAATTTTTGTCACTTTTTTCGCATTTTGAACTTAGCCATTTTTCGGGCATTTTCACAATGAAAGTGAATGGGCAGTGGGTACCTTGTGTGCGCAACTCCTCTTACAGTTTCATGCCAATTCATTTAAAACTTTACATGTGTTATGGGCATGGTCTGAAGATATGCATGTGGTTTGGATATAATTCTTGAATTATTTTTTGTCATTTTTTTTACAATTTGAACTTAGTCATTTTTTCGGGCATTTTAGTGAATGGATAGAGGGTACCTTGTGTGCGCAACTCCTCCTACAATTTAATACCGATACTTTTGAAACTTTGCAGACATTGTGACCATGCTTTGAAGATATGCATGTGCTTGAGATATACTCCTCAGATTAATTTTTGTCACTTTTTTTACAATTTGAACTTAGTCATTTTTTTGGACATTTTTACATCTTGAAAGTGACTTACCAGTTGGGGGCATAGTGTTTCATAAACACATTTTCTAGTCTATAGAAAGCATGAAGAATTTTCGGAACCTACAAACTTTTACAACTGCTTTATTTATAATTCAAGCCATAATGTGTTGGAAAGAACTAAAAGAACACAGTTTTACATTTATTTGCTGTCCTCTCTGATTTTTCATTTTCGACGTTCTCAATGGAAGTTATTCCCGTCCATGTGGAGAGGTATAATGAAACATGGACGGGAACATCCTGTGTAAACTCAAAATCCAACATCCTATTTATTGAACATACTAAAGTAGTCTGGAGACTTGAAAGTATTATTACAGGATAAGCTGCATATTTCCATTTATCTGCTAAGATTTCCAACGTGGCGTCCCATCTAGGGCTATTAATTCTGTTTGCTTAGAGAAACTTCATTGAAAAAGTGACTAAAAAAAAAAACACCAATCCTGATTCCCCTAAAAACGAAAGTGGGCTCACCAAAATGATAAAGATGGGAAGGTCTATTCATCACTTATGGGTTATCTTAGTTTGGGCCCAACCGTTGGAAATCTAAGCAGATAAACTGCATTCCAAACAATGGAAATATGAGGCTGGACCTCAAAAATTATTTTCAAGTCCCCGGACTAGGGTTATCTGTGTTCATCCTCCAGTCACTGCTGTTTACACCAGATCTGGGGCTTTCAAACCAAGATGTTTACAATAATGAGCCGCCTCATGAGAAAACCAACAATTTGCATGGGCGAAAACAAAGACACAGATCAGCTTCGAGGTAACCGCGAAGCTGATCAGCGCCTTTGTTTTTGCTACTCGGAAAGTACAATTCCTCTTCTTCTTAAATCTGAAATTTCAAGCTTCTAGCTGTTTTCTGTGCTTGTACAGCCCGGTTTATGTCGGACCTGTTCAAAAACCATATTGTTGGTTTTCCCATGAGGTGGCTCAATTAGATTTTCTTTGCTTTCAGTGTCTCTTCTGTGGTGAAATCAGAGTGTATTATTGCAAGCTCCAGAAGTTACACAAATAAGAAAGACGGGCAGGTTTATGACAGGGACCACCAGTTTCGCATGATCACCGATTGTTTCCATGACAACAACCACACACTCGTCACCAGGTGTCAACGTCCAGAAGAGGAAGCCCTCGCCGACAGAGTACCGGTGACGTCACAGTTGACAGGCCTTACATACTGGAATAGGCCGTGTGCGCTGTGCAATGCCGACGCTGATTTCCTTGTGGACTGGACTCCAAATGTTTGGGTTAAAATGAATCTCCCCTACTTTTCGAAATCACGGCTTATAAATGTGTACCCCTACACATACGAACTGTTGCTCCAACTGTTGAGTCGCCGAACGATTACAGATATTATTTACACCCCACCTGAAGACATATCAACAAAAGACCAGGCATGCATCAGGGATGATTCGTTCCGTATGAGGTACTGCAGTAACGTCCTACCCAATGATGACTGGTTGTACGAGGCTTGTATACAGTTCTACAATCCTGCAAAAGATAGCAGAGGTGACATCTTCAAGAACATTTTCTGCTTAGAGTGCCACTCCTCATTACAACTGAAAACCGATAACCCAAGCTGTAGATATGGGGAAGGAGCCAAGGCCAACCCCAGGGACTTCACTGGGCTGCTAAACTACAAACTTGAGCCAGAAGCGACCACAGAGCAGGAAATGGTGGAACAGAAATGTGATTGTGCACAGATGTATGACCCGTACTTGGTAAGTCCTTTACTTGATCCTTTGCTTGAGAAAATATGCAATATGTTTGACTAAATCTAGTCTTTACAGCCCCAGAAGCAGCCTCAAAAATTTAGATTTAGAAAGAATTAGTGACACTATCTATGGGGCGAAAACAATGGCGCAACACCTTTGTTTTCACCTATGTATGGTGTTTGTTTTCTTATCATGCAGACCTCATTTTGATTTATACCCTGATACCTCTGCTCACCCATCTTGGGGTGGGGGTAGAAGACTATGTTTTTGTTGTTTTGTTTTTTTTTCGTTATTTGCCATGTTCATGTGAACAATTCTAATTTTGCCAGTTCAAATGAATGATTTTCAGCACATGCTTTGTGAACATGAACAATTTGCAATACTCAAATATTAAAAAATCTTCTCTGAAACCACTTGGCCAATCAAAGTCAAATTTTAAAGGAAGTATTTATTGGAAGAGGGAACCAATGTGTTTATAAACAATCCTGGTCATATGACCAAGATGGCCACCATGTCCATACAAGGTAAAAACTCTTCAAAAATCTTCTCCAGAACTGCTGAATTTATTGCAATGAAACTTGACATGTTGTAATTGGCACTAGAGTACTACAATGTGTTTATAAATCGTGACCCTGTGAAGACCTTGACGAATTTTAAGGCAAGGTCAACATAGCTCACATATGCAGAAAGCTGTTAAAAATGTTATAAAAATGTTATACCCTATGGATTGCCTGCCTTTATTATTCCAGGATGAACATTTGTCATCAACAAGACAGGCATGTACCAGCTGGGTATCGAACCCGCAACCTCTGGATTACTAAGCGAATACACTATCCATTAGACTACCATTTTTCAATTTGAAATGTTCATTGACTATGAAGTCTGAACTAGAAAGTCTGAAGTGTGAACTGTGAAGATTAAAAAGTTCACTCAGAACTATGAAGTGTAGACTCCGAGCTGTGATGCCTTAAACTGAGTGACTTCATAGTTCGGAATTGAAACCATAATTCACAGTTCAGAATTGAAATTTCAGAATTGAAACTTCATAATTCACTGTTCAGAAATGAAATTTCAGAATTGAAACTTCATAATTCGCAGTTCAGAATTCACAGTTGATCCTGTGCATGAGAACACCAACAATTTGGGTTTTAGACCAGGTCTGACACAAACCAGCCTGTTCAGTCACAGAAGCAGGCTAGAACCTTGAAATTTCAGATTTAAGAAGTAGAGGAATTGCACTATCCGTGTAGCAAAAACAAAGGCGCTGATCAGCTTCGCGGAGTAACCGCGAAGCTGGTTGGCGCCTTTGTTTTTGCATATGCAAATTGTTGGTCTGATGCGGCGGCTCAATTGAGACTTCACAGTTGAGAGTTCTTCACCATTCAGATGTTCAAAGTTCAGGCTTCTCAGCACATACTTTAGAAATCACGCTTCGGGCATCATTGTTAGTAGTTCATACTTGAAAATTCAGAGTTCAGACCTCACAGCAGGGGCGGATCCAGGATTTCTGAAGAGAGGGTTCAAATGTAGAAAAGGGGGGGTTCGTTTGCTTAATTTCATACAAATTTTCTTAAAATATCCCATGAAAATGAAATAATTTGGGTCCAGAGGGGAGTTCGAGCGAACCCCTTGAACCCCCTCTAAATCCGCCACTGCACATTCAATGAACATGGCAAAATTCTTTCACGTCAACATGAGAGATCTGACCTCGAGGTGATAAACCATTTTTCGTGCTCAGCTCAGCTGAGACTAAAATTTATCCTGCTCATAATAGTCACCATGCAGGACTCAGGGACAGACCTGTCAATAGGGACCATCAAAAAACGGCGTTTAAGTCTCAACACTGAACGATGTTGCTTCTGTCTAAAAAGCTTCCTCGTAGAAGAAACACCAACAACTTTAGACTTAAAAAAGGCCCAGTCGTTAATAACAGTGTGCAAAGACAGGCAAGATGAAACAGCAAAGTATATTTTAGCCAATGAAGTTAAAATTTGTAGTGGTGAACAGCAATTACGCTATCATAAAAGTTGTCGTTCAAAATATATGCACCCTTTCTACCGAGATTCTGCAGAAACCAAGCCCGAGGAAAGTGACAATGATAAAGATGCCAGCCAGTATACTCGTTCAAGGGCTACACACCAGATGTTTAATTGGAGAGAGTGTTGCTTTATTTGTGGAACAAAATGCAATCCAAAGAAAAGGGGAACTTGGTCAAGGGTTATGGGTACCATCGACTCAAATTCAAAGTTGTACTCTCAAGTGTTGAAAGCAGCTGAAATACGTAATGACACTGATGTTATAGCCAGACTTTTAAGCTCAAATGCAGACCTTGTAGCTGTTGAAGCAAGGTATCACAGACAACCTAAAAGTTGCTTATCAAAATACATTTCTGAAAGAAATATAAAAAGTGCTACCTACAAGAATCAGGAGAAGCCAAGCAGAGATAATATAGGCTTAGTTGAAGTTTTAAAGGATGAGTATGTAGGGGCAATTGAAGATCATCTTTGTGTTTTTGAATTGTCAACACTGAAAGAGAGATACCTACAACTTGCTTCAGAAAAGAATATAGAATTGAAAAGTGAAACAAGTTCAGCTTATTTCAAACGGCTGCTTTCTCAGGTATGGCCAGAATTAAGGTTTATTCCAAGAATAGGAATGACAGATCTTGTTTGCTCTATGACTATAACCATTGATGATGCGTTACGAAAAACCGTTTCACTAAAAAACACTTTAAGTGAAGTTACAGAAGACACCCCAGAACAAATTGTTGATTTCTCCCATTCAGAGCCAAATGATGAATTAAGTATCCTGCACCAAGCAGCCAAGATACTTCGGGAAAGAGTGATTAAAACAAAGAAGCTAGAAAATGAATATTTTGCACCTGAGGAAGTTTCTTTGGAATCACAGAAGGCGTTTCTTGACCCAATGCTTCTTCGCTTCGTAATGTGGCTTTCCAACAATAAGAAATTAATGGAAGCAGCAGATATTCATGAAACAGATCTGGACCCAAAGACTTTGGCTATTTCAAGTGACATTACAGCACTAATAGCTTCAGTCATAACCCCAAAACACTTAGGTCTAACAGTGTACTTACATCACACATTTGGCAGTAAAAAACTAATTGAAGACTTAAATAATCTTGGCTATACAATTTCGTATTCTGAAGTGCGACATTTTTTGACCTCAGCGGCAGTAGAAACAACACAGACTCAAACAGCAACTCCTTCTGGTGGTTTAGTTCCAGTAAACATAAGACAAAGACAGACAGGTGACCTTGTTTTAGCAGCTGGTGACAACTGGGACCATAATGAACACACCATCAGTGGGAAGAGAACAACTCATGCCATGACCAGCATCCTAGTCCATGTTAGAAACAACGAACAAACAGCATCAAAAAGAATTCCAAGAGTCCAAGAAAGAACTTTAGACACTTCAATGATACCAGGTACTTTTTCTTATTTTCTATGATCTTTCAAGATAAAACAATGCATTATTACAATTGCACATTGATATATTTTGCGGTACGGTCCAGTATCTAAAAGTAGTAATGCTTTGGTGATTATGTTGTTATATGCTCTTTTCGTAAGAAATGGCACACGATAACATTGCTTTCGCTCCTTCAAAAACAACCAGGACATTATTTCATAAAAAATATCATTAAATTATTTCTACTGTCTTATGTATCAATAACTCACTGCGAAATGCTCTGCGTTAACACTAGTCTTGTTATATCTGTCTCAAAATGGAATATCAAGTGTAGGACTAATGACTGTTCATTTGCCATTTATTATAAACATGAAGATTCTTTTGTGCTTTTAGGAAAAGGACTTCACCATGTTCTAAACTATTTGAAGCCAAGCTCGAGACCCACACCGATCCTGAATCCTCCAGTAACACTTAATGAGTTAAACAGTGAAGAGCCTAATTCAGCAAAACTTTTGAGACTTAAGGAGCTGTTATACAACATGGGGAGATGTGATGTCTTCTGCGATGATAGGGCAGTGACAGTGCCACCTTGGACTATATTCCAATCTCGTATTGAACCGGACTGCTTGCATGACACTGTTGATGTTGTCTTCAATCCAATCATTATGGCACCGCCTAACGATTACAACACAGTCTATACAACTCTCAAGAGAACAAAAGAGCAGATGAATGCGCTTGGACAAGACATATGTCCAATTACCTTTGATATGGGCTTTTAACAAAAGCCCTGGAAATCGTTTGGTCAAGGCCAGAGGAGCTAAATGGAGTTGTGCCAATGGAGGGAGGCATGCACTTTCTTATGTCTGCTTTCGCTGGGATTGGGTTTCTGTATGGTGATGCAGGATTGAAACATCTTTTGTACGAGTCTGATGTATATGCTAAAGGAACAGCAGATCAAATACTGGCTGGGAAAGATTATGATAGGGCCATGAGGGCACTGATAATGGTAGATGAAGCACTCCAAAGAAGGTTTTTTATGCAGTTCAAAGCATTGGTCATAAAAAGTGGAAAAGAAATTCCAGACAGTGTGTCTGAAATCATCTCTAAAATGAGCGAGTGTTTATATTCTGTTGACGAAGAAGCCTTCAGCTTGCTAGAGCAAGCAATAGTTCCACTTATAGAAGAATTTAGAAATGAAGGGAGACAGATTCCACTGTTTCAGTTTTGGGATGATTATCTAACTAAAGTATCTGCACCCTTGAAGTTATTTATTTCAACAGCTAGACATGCAATATGGGATGCTCATCAATATGCCAAATCATTGCTGCTGCCTTTCTTTTTTGCATCGAACAGAACCACCTATGCAAGATATATGCCTTATATGTTTCTGCATATGAGCCGCCTTCCTGCTGAAGTACAAGAGAGCTTTCATCATGGACATTTTGTAGCAAAACTGACACCAGGTACATTCAACTCAGTATGGATGGACTATGTCTTAGAGGCAACAGAAAACAAGGCCCTGAAATCTTCAGGAGGAATCATTGGGCTAACCAATCAAGATAATGCATTGACTCGGTGGTTCCTCTCTCGACCAGTAACAGCACAGTATTCAGTGCGCTTCAGGGAAAACATTACTCAACATGATGAATCAAGTAAGCATCACACTGACAGAGAGTCATACAAACAATCCTACAATGACGACGTCAAGAAAATGACTGACTTATTTGATGACACTTTTGTTGACCCATTTTCAACAGATAATCCTCCCACAAGGCTTATTAATTTTGCGACTGGAATCCATGTGTCAGAAGAAGTCGAAAACAGCTTATTGCACTGTCACGAAAAGAGCAGAAAATTACTAGAGCAATTTGTTGATGAGCGGTTTGTTACACACAGCGGAGAGGATGGACCTAGGAAGAGTTTTTATGATCCGGTCACCAGAAACAAAGTGAAAACAATGTCTAATGCTAAGACCACAGTCAGATGTAAGACTAAGGACATCCCCATGAATGGTGAAGAAATGTATCTGAGACTTTTAGCAATAAATGCCTACAAGAAGGTTCCGTTAGAACGAGTATTATCATTTGAAAATGCAACTGTGCCTCTCAGTTTATTTTGTGACAATGGGAACATAGGAACAACAAAGAAGTCTGATTTCTTGGAAAAACTAGAAAGTCTTACAGAGCCAGATACAGTGTTGAGGACTGCTCCAGAGGGTGCAGATTGTATTGTATTTGATGGAATGGCGATTGTCCAGATGCTGCCCATTCCAACTACAGCTGCTAAGCCAACATACGATGACATGGCGTCACTATTCTGGAAGCGCATTATGTGTGTTAGTGAAGGCATTCCAACAATACATGCTGTGTTTGATAGGTACCTGGAAAACAGCCTTAAATCCCAAACACGTGAGAAACGGGGTGAAGATATGTCCAGACACACTACAGTACACATACAGGGTAAAATGAACATCCCAGATTGGAAAAGTTCTCTAGTTAGCAGCAGTTTCAAAGCAGAGCTAACAAAGTTCTATACCGTGTATCTAGCGGAACACTATCACAAATACATTACAAGGACACAACATATATATGTGAGTGGAGGTCTTGGCGAAAAGGCTCTGAAAGTGTCAAGTGATGTTGTGCATGTCATTGAGCAGCTTCGATCAAACCATGAAGAAGCCGACACGCGCATGGTTCTTCATGTTGCTTACCAGGCCAGACAAGGAGCAAAAAGAATTATTGTGTCAAGCCCAGATACTGACGTGTTTATTTTGCTTGTGTACCATTTTCATCAACTAGACACGAGTGAGGTGTTCTTTAAAACAGGTAGAAAAAGCATACATGCAGATCTGACCAGGTTTATTCCCGTACACAAGGTGGTAAACAAGCTGACTGTAGAACAAATTAACATTCTTTTGTGTGTTTATGCCCTTACTGGTTGTGACACTTGCAGTGCACTATATGGGATAGGAAAGAAAAAGGCGTTTAATATCATGATGAATAAGTCTGAAGAATTGCAGGGACTGGCTCATGTTGGTACAGACAATCAGCTGCCGTTGACAGCACGGCTGGCGTGTGTGTCCTTCGTTGGTTTATTATATGGTGGCAGTAGATGTTTATCACTTAACAAACTCAGAGTCAACAAAGTGCTTGAAAATAAGAAGGCTAAACCTCGAAAATTACCTCCAACTGATGACAGTTTCATTCTGCATGTACTACGGTGCATTTACCAAATAAGGGTTTGGAAAGATTCTCTGAAATGTGTTGTCGATTTACCTTCTCCTACAGACTATGGTTATGAGATTGATGCTGAAACTGGAAATTACACACCAAAAATGGTCAGCCAACCACTAGCTCCACCTGAATTGCTGAATGACCTTGTTTGTTTTTGTGAGGATCTGTGTAGTGACGACTGTATTTGTGCAACAAATGAACAGCCCTGTACTCAAGCTCGCAATTGTGGATCAGCTGAGAGAATATGTGAGAATGTCTTCACAGTTCTCTCAATTATTACAACAGAAGATATAATTGGTTAAATACATGTAGTTATGACTGCTTACTAGAATAGGAAAGCACATTATAACAATAATAATATTGGCTAGCAAATTGTGTGAAAATTGCGAAATTCACCATGTGCAGTTGACACATTAATATTGAAGGACATAGCCTCAGTTTATCTGTTTCAATTGTTTTGTGAGTTTTAAGTGAATGAACTAAGCCTGTCATGCAGTTTTGGTACAAAGTGCCAACACAGTCACAGAAATCACCAATTGGATGGATGTAGGCCATATAAAGATGACAAAGGTATCATATTGAACTTTTTGCACTGACTTGACCTTTTATTGATTAAATAATAAGTATAATAATGACTAATCAATATTTAAATGAGAATTTAAAGGTAAGGTCTTACTAAATTAGCATCTGGCAATCCATTTAGATGGTTAAAACTTCAAATTTATAATCATATAGCTACCCGCATGTGAATATCTGATTTTTCTATTTTGAGCAGCCATCTTGGACGCCATCTTGAATTTCTCGGCTCGCCCTCATTTTTGAACTTTTATGCCGGTTGTCTCATAAACTTCAGACCATGCCCAACATTTTGGTATATAACAACCTTTGTTATACTTTTGTTACCACCTCACCACTTCCTTAGCCTTGATTGTCACCCCACTACTGAAATTTCAATTTATTTTCGCTTTTTCTGCATTTATGAGCAATTTGAATTTTGGTCTCAGCTGAGTTGAGCATGAAAAAAGGTTTTATAACCTCAGGGCCTCATCAGGAAAACATCTCCGTGTAATGTATACCCCCTTGAACCCCACTTTTATATAGCAAAACTGGGGTATGCGGGGGTATACCTATTTTTAGCTCACCTGAGCCGTTAGGCTCACAAGGTGAGCTTATAGGATGGCCATGATCCGGCGTCCGTCCGTCCGTCGTCCGTCCATCGTCCGTCCACAATTTCAAAGATCTTCTTCTCAGAAACGGCTTGGCCAACCAAAGCCAAATTTTGTATGAAGCATCTATAGGAAGGGGGAACCAATGTGTATATAAGAAATCCAGGTCACATGACCAAGATGGCCGCCATGCCCATATATGGTAAAAACCCTTCAAAAATCTTCTTCTCCAGAACCGGTGGACTGATTTCAACGAAACTTGGCACGAAGTGTTGATGGCTCAAGCACTACAATGTGTATATAAATCATGACCCTGTGATGACCTTGACCTGTTTTACGGCAAGGTCAACATAGGTCGCCAATGCATTTGAATGGGGAAAACTTTTAAAATGTCATTTAAAGTCATTTAAAGTGAAAGTCTTGCAGGAAATGGGCAGTAGGACTGAATATTAATGATTCTGAAAAAAATTGGACCCCAGGGGCTCATATGCCCCCACCCCGAGGCAATATACATGTATATTACCATAATATTCAAACATCATCTCCTCTGAAACCGCTTGGCCAATCAAAGCCAAATTTTATGTGAAGCATCAATAGGAAGGGGTTATCAATGTGTATATAAATAATCCAGGTCACATGACCAAGATGGCTGCAATGCCCATATATGGTAAAAACCCTTCAAAAATCTTCTTCTCCAGAACCGGTGGATCGATTTCGAAGAATTTTGGCATGAAGCATCAATGGCTCAAGCACTACAATGTGTATATAAATCATGACCCTGTGATGACCTTGACCTTTTCTTACAGCAAGATCAACATACGTCGCCAATGCATTTGAATAGGGGAAACTTTTAAAATGTCATTTAAAGTGAATGTCTTGCAGGAAATGGGCAGTAGGACTGAATATTAATGATTCTGAAAAAAATTGGACCCCAGGGGCTCATCTGCCCCCACCCCGAGGCAATATACATGTATATTACCATAATATTCAAACATCTTCTCCTCTGAAACCGCTTGGCGAATCAAAGCCAAACTTTATGTGAAGCATCTATGGAATGGGGGAATTAATGTATATATAAATTATCTAGTTCACATGACCAAGATGGCTGCCATGCCCATATATGGTAAAAACCCTTCAAAAATTTTCTTCTCCGAATCTGGCGGACCGATTTCAAAGAAACTTGGCATGAAGTACCAATGGCTGAAGTACTACAATGTGTATATAAATCATGACCCTGTGGTGACCTTGATCTATTTTACGACAAGGTCAACATAGGTCGCCAATGCATTGGAATGGGGAAAACTTTTAAAAAGTCATTTGAGGTGAAAATCTTGCAGGAAATGGGTAGTAGGACTAAATATTAATGATTCTGAAAAAAAATTGGACCTAAGGGCTCATATGCCCACACCCTGGGGCAATATACATGTATATTACCATAATATTCAAACATCTTCTCCTCTGAAACCACTTGGCCAATTGAAGCCAAATTTTATGTGAAGCATCTATAGGATGGGAGAACCAATATGTATATTAATAATCTACGTCACATGACCAAGATGGCGGCCATGCCCATATATGGTAAAAACCCTTCAAATATCTTCTTCTCTGAAACCAATAGATTGATTTCAATGAAACTTGGCGTGAAGCATCCATGGCTAAAGTACTACAATGTATATATAAATCATGACCCTGTGATGACCTTGACCAAGTTTATGGCAAGGTCAACATGGGTTGCCCATGCATTTGAATGGGAAAAACTGTTAAAATGTCATTTGAAGGGAAAAGCCAGCAAGAAATTGGCAAATGGACAGAATATTGATTATTCTGAAAAAAGAAAACGGCCCAAGGGCTTCATCTGCCCCTGCACTGGGGTTAAATACCATAATACTCAAACATGTTTATTGGTATATGCAGCAGACTCAGGTGAGCGTTTACAGGACCATTGGTCCTCTGGTTCTTATTTTTGCTTCAAAACATAGATTGTGGGTACTTGTTAGAACTGCCTCGGTGGCAAGGCGGTTCTAATGAGTACCCACAATCTATGTTTTGGAGCAAAAAAAAGAAAAAAATCATAATTTTTCTGCTGAAAATTTTCATTTTTACAACTTTAAAAATCCCTGTATATTGCATGGGCATATTTTCATAATGGATAGTCCATATTGACATGGCAAACTAAAAATTGTTCCTGTGTTCCTGCCAAAATGAAAATGACAAAATTAAAATTGTACATGTGAACAAGCCATCATAATGAAATTTGTTCATATGAACATGGCAAAATTTCCATTGTGGCAAACGAAAGTTGTACATGTGAACATTACAGATTATTCATATTCACAAAACAAACTGAAAGTTGTTTATTTGAATGCCTGAATAATTTATAGACTATAGCAAATTACCATATTCATTCTAATTAGTGCACATGCTCCAATAAGCGCACATTCTGGCCGTTTTCCGAAAAATATGTGCATAAGTGCACACTGCACAACTGGCATATTGTATATGCCAATTTTACACATTAATACAGTATAATAGACACATAAAAATTATCCTTAAATGATCAGATACTATCATACTATTTTGCGATGATAGGAACACATATGATATCATCGTTGATATTTTCTGCATGTTTTTTTGCTCACCTGAGCCAAAGGCTCACAAGGTGAGCTTATAGTATAGTAATAGTATAGCTTATAGTATAGTAGTAGTCGAGCCGGCGTCCGTCCGTCCGTCTGTCCGTCCGTTCACATTTTCAAACTTGAGACAACAAGGCCAATCATGATCAAATGTTATCTAAAGCATCATTGGGGAAGGGGGAAAGGTTGCATTAGGTTTTGGGTCAGGTAGAATTGGAACTCTGGTTTCCATGGCAACTTCCATAGCTCCCATAGACTTGCAATGGGAAAAACATAAAAAAAAATCTTCTTCTCCGAAACCACAAGGCCCAGAGCTTTCATGTTTTGTATGTAGCAATTTGTAGTGGTCCTCTTTATAATTCCTGCCAACCATGCTCCTGGGGTCAAAAATGGCCCTGTTCTGGGGGTCATTAGCTCCCATAGACTTACAATGGGAAAAACACAAAAAAGTTTTCTTCTCTGAAACCACAAAGCCCAGAGCTTTCATATTTTGTGTGTAGCAATGTATAGTGGTCCTCTTTATAAATCCTGCCAACCATGCCCCTGGGGTCCATACAGGCCCCGCCTGGGGGGGGGGAGGCATCATGGGAAAAACATAAAAAAAAACCTTCTTCTCCGAAAGCACAGAGCTTCCATATTTTGTATGTAGCAATGTGTAGTGGTCCTCTTTATACAGGTAAAATGATATGGGCAATGGCACTTAAAGCATCAAAAACAATTGTCTTTTTGCCTAATCTTAACATTCAAAAGCAGGGTGTCCAATTTCAGGGCTTCAATAGCGGGTGCGTTTTAGTGTATTCTTAAATTTCAGAAACGTTGTCGGCTATCATTCTGTCCTGCAGGACAGTTTAGAGAAGAATGCCACTGCATAGTTCCTTTAAGAAATGTATCTGGGGTGCCCGTAGTCATCATAGCCAAGATGACAACGAATTCAGAACAGCCAAATGCCCTCACGAGGGGACAGCTCCGGAAACTTCATGCTTCTCTGACTGGCGCTCTGGAAACCATCACACAGAACACGACTGCAGAAGTTGCGACTACCCTAGTGCAGGAAAATGTTACCACTCAGACCTACCTGTGTATTGTAGTCGTGAAATCTGATCCTGGATTCGACACCAAACTAGCGATGAGACCGTTCCTGGACTACCTCAACACTGACAAAGCACTGGAACTCACAGTGGGAGAACTCGGCTTCACTACAGCTCTAACAACCAATGCTAAGATATGGGTAAACAGGAACCAAACAACCAAGGTGGACAGTTTCGAGGCATGCTGCTTGGAACAGAAACCAAATGAACTTGTTCAGATTTATGTGAACAAAAATGCGATGAAGCTCATTGGTTATGACTCAGGGTCCTGGGTATACCAACCAATGTCACGACTCCTGTTCTGCTATCAGGTACAACTCGAACCGACTGAATACATCATGACGAATACCAGCGTTGTCATGGTCAACGTCACAGATCCAATGATGTCAATATCGGACTACTACCCGGTCACACCATCAGGAATCCGCGTCTGCATCGATACATATGTTGAAAAGGCCAAGAAAACAGGGTCTAAGTCTAGTGGAGCATGTTCAGTGCCAGTTGTTGTAGGCAGTTATCGTATCAGGGGCATTTGCATGAACTGGACAATAAAAATGAAGTTATTGAGGATTGAATTTGACATAACAGAAATGAATGACTTAAAGCCGGATGTACGTAATATTGACCTCATAGTGGATTTTTTTTATTTCTTGCATGCCAGTGTATATCGGTGCCCTACACTGAAAGAAAGTTATCAGAGACCACTTTTCAAACAAATTAAAATGTAAAACATATCGTCTCCATATGATATATGATATTTGATGTTTAATAATAAAGTGTGACTTTTTTAATTGAGGGTACCTTTACACATGCTTCTTCTGTGCGAGAATTGTCACGGAGCCACTGCAAGACATGATTATGAAATTTAATTGATCATATTTTACTTTCTGAACTAGAAGAAAAAATATATGGTGGCCTCTTATAACTTTCTTTCAGTGTAGGTATGAAAATGAAAAAGAAATCAATACCCATCTTAATTGGCTTTTTTTTTTTTTTTGATGCAGCCTTCAAGCTGATCAAATTTTAAGGCAAAAATCATGTGACATTGTCGTCAGCATCAAACACTTTTGTGTTTATTTTCTTGATATACTTCACAAAATTCACGGTAGGCTTTTTTTTAAAAAAAGCAAACTTGTATTTTAATATTAGAAAAATCCTGAACTACAGGCAGACAATGAGAAAGTCCCTAGTTACTGGATTCGTGTTCTTGTTATAAGCGTGTGAACACAGATAGTAGTTGTCAAAGACAGTATGTTTTTTTACATGACATCATCTTTGTGCCAAAAGCACTGACATTACTTGGTATAATATTGCTTACTGTCGCGCAAAATAATATTTTTGAGCAAAAACTGATATCTTCTGAGCGTCTTTAATTACTTACATCTGGCTTTTAGACAAAGCAGGGCAAAATTCTACGACATTACGACATAATCAAATACGCAGAAAATGTTACATATTGTGTGTGTGTGTGTGTGTGTGTGTGTGTGTGTGTGTGTTATTTACTGGACCTTGGGTCAATGGAACATGGCCATCTGTCAAATGACAATAAACACTGCAAGGAGTTTGTGCTGCTGCAATACAAGACAATCACGCTGCTAATCGGTACCTTTGTTTCTTGATGCAGATTTACTGTGTATTTATGATGATGAGACATACATAATTTCATGATGAAATAAGAAATTATGTGTTTTTTTTTTGTTTGTTTGTTTAATTGACCAAATCTTAATGAAAAACAGGAGCGATCAAGAGCACCAACTCATCAAAATGAACTTACATAGCCATAAACTCACACCTCCGAGTGATTTAAAACTGCTGCTATGTTGTATAATCACATGGGTGCAGTGATAGCACAAGTTTAATTTTAAGAAGTGCCAAAATACATATGTATACATGTGTAATGGATGTTTTATTTGAAAACACTTCATTTTGTTTTTGGAAATTCATTTGTCATGTGTGCTTAACTTTTGATGCACACTATCATTACATGTTTCTTGCCATCTACATTTGAGCCGCCTCGTGGGAAAACCAACAATGTGGTTTCCGAACAGGTCCGACACAAACCGACCTGTACAAGCACACACAGAAGATGGCTAGAAGCTTGAAATTTTGGATTTATAAAGTAGATGAATTGTTCTATCCGTGTAGCGAAAACAAAGGCGCTGATCAGCTTCGCAGTTACTGCGAAGCTGATCTGCGCCTTTGTTTTCGCCTATGCAGATTGTTGGTTTTCCCATGTGGCGGCTCATTTAATTGTAATGACAAGATCTAGCTTAGTACTGCTACCTATCATTTCTTTTGCAAAATTTTGACAGAGTTACAGCCCTTGATGGATGACGGAAATTTGTTTCTGCTCAATATCTTGAGAATGTCAATTGACAGAATCTGACCAAATATTGAATGCGCATTGCACATCAACATTGATAAGATCTAGCTTGGGATTGTTACCCATTATTTTTCGCAAAACTTTGACAGAGTTATGGTCCTTGATTGACTTTAGCATTTAGTTTCCGCTCAATGTCTTGAGAATGAATAGACAGAATCTGACCAAATTATGTATGCAGATCATCAACATTGACAAGATCTAGCTTGGGATTGTTACCCATTATTTTTCGCAAAACTTTGGCGGAGTTACAGACCTTGATTGACTTTAGCATTTAGTTTCCGCTCAATGTCTTGAGAATGAATAGACAGAATCTGACCAAATTATGTATGCACATCAACATTGACAAGATCTAGCTTGGGATTATTACCTATTATTTTTCGCAAAACTTTGACAGAGTTATGGTCCTTGATTGACTTTAGCATTTAGTTTCCGCTCAATGTCTTGAGAATGAATATCAGAATCTGACCAAATTATGTATGCACATCAACATTGACAAGATCTATCTTGGGATTGTTACCCGTCATTTTTTGCAAAGTTTTAATAGCGTTTTGGCCCATGATTGACATCATAAATTTATATTTATATGCTTCTGCTCAATATGTTAAGAACGAATTGACAGAATCTGACCAAATTTTGTATGCACATCATAATTGACAAAATCTAGCTTGGGATCTTTTAACAAAATTTTAAGAGAGTTATGGCCCTTGATTGATGTCAATAACTTGTTTCTGCTCAATATCTTGAGAACCAGTTGACAGAATCTGACTAAGTTTTGTATGCACATAAGCATTGACAAGATCTAGCTATGAATCTTAATACTGGATCATTACGAAAACTCGCCCATGCAATATAGAGAGATTTTTAAAAGCGTAAATTATAAAATGAAAATTTTAAGTAGAAAATTTTTGATATTTTTCTTATTTTTGCTCAAAACATACATTGTGGGTACTTGTTAGAACCGCCTCAGCGAGGTGGTTCTAACATGCACCCACAATTATGTATGTTTTGAGCAAAAATATTAAAAATATCAAAAATTTTCCGCTGAAAATTTTCAATTTTTACAACTTGAATTTTTTTTTATAGTACATGTTTCAATTTTTACAACTTGAATTTTTTTTTTTTTTATAGTACATGGGCATGTTTTCATAATGTCTATGGATTGTTACTGGATATTGATATCCTTGTTCTGGAAAAAGGGACTGTAGTCAGATTCTCTGACAATTCTAGTTCTCACTTTCTTTTTTGTGGAAAGAAATGTCCATGTACTTCATTTAATAATGTCAGTTTTGAATGCAAGGGTTTGAAAGTGATGTCTGAGTTATATGCAGCATCAGAAAACCAACAGTCTGCACATGCGAAACCAAAGGTGCAGATCAGCTGTGCGCCTTTGTTTTCGCTACATGATAGTACAATTCCTCTACTTTCACAATTTAAAATTTATGGCCTCTAGCCATCTTCTGTGCTTCTACAGCTTGGCTTTTGTCGGACCTGTTCAGAACACATTGTTGGTTTTCTCATGTCTGAGTTATATGTTGTAATAGCATAAGAAAAAGAATAAAAAAAGATAAAAAAAGGAAAGAAAATAAAATAGAAAACATCATGAAACATCTAAGAAATAAGTTTTGTAGAGGATTTTTTAAAAAACAAATGCGTAAAAAGTTAATTGTTTATCAATTTGGTATTACATGTATTTGGTATGATTTGAGTGCACTCTGCTGTGATTTTGGGATTTGAAACATTCAACATGGGTTTCTCAGAAATGAGCCGCGACGTGAGAAAACTGGTCTTCGGTGTTTCTGACCCGGTCAAACACAAATCAGGCTATGCAGTCACAGAAGAAAGTAAGAATCTTGAAATTTTGGATATACATGTAGGTAAAGGAGGAATTGCACTTGTACTATCCGAGTAGCGAAAACAAAGGCGCTGATCAGCTTCGCAGTTACTGCGAAGCTGATCTGTGCCTTTGTTTTCGCATAGGCAAAATTCCTGTTTTCTCACGATGGGGGTCAAATATGAGGGGGTTTCAAAAAGTATCTGGAAATGTGTCATAATTCCTTTACTTTGTCAGGCAATGAACAAAGTGTTCCAAGCTTATTAAGATCTGCCTCATGAAACTGGCCCAACGTCATTTTGACGTCAAAGACATCAGCATGCCTAGTTTGAAGACTTACTTTTAACAAAGCAATATTGTTTTTATAAGTCATTTTCAAAAAAGGTATTCCCCACCATTCTGTATACCTCATTTACAGTTGTACCAATGCTGGGATAAACAGACTAAAACTTTTCTTGCAAATTTGCCAACCATTATGCAGCAATCCTTCCAAAACAGGCCCATGATCTCCGACTCATATCAGGAAAACATGTCCGTGCAATGTGTACCCCCTTAAACCCCACTTTCATATAGAAAAACTGGGGTTTGCAGGGGTATACCTAAATTTCTTAATTTTGATCCAAACCATACATTGTGGGTACTTATTAGAACCGCCTCGCCTAGAAGCGAGGCGGTTCTAACGTGTACCCACAATGTACAAATGTATGTTTTGAGGGAAAATGTTTAAAAAAATCAGAATTTTTCCAATGAAATTTTCAATTTTTGCTTCTGAAAAAAAATGTATATTGCATGCACAAGTTTTGGTAATGATGTGATGCTGTTGTCGCTAGACATTGACCCCTGGTGCATTGATGGTCATATTGATGCTTCCCTGCTCATTTTCAAAGCACTCATACCACTGTGTTTTGTCCTATCTGTGTTTTGAAAAAAAAGGATAAGTTGCAAATAAATGTGTCAAGCTTTTTACTCTTGGTGATATGCCTTGGGATATTGTTGCTTCTTTTTAGAAAAATACCTAATTACAATAAATTTTTAGGTGTACGTGGGTGGTCCCAAAATACTGTAGACTTATAATAATAACTCATGAACAGTTTGTTGAAATTTCATGAAAATGATATATAATCAGGAAAACATGTCCTTGAAATATATACCAACTTAAACCCCACTTTTATATAGTAATATTGGGGTATGCAGGGTGTACCTATTTTTGTTATTTTCGCTCCAAAACATAGAAAAATATCAACCATTTTCTTCTAAAGATTTTCAATTTTTACAACTTAGGAAAACTTGTGTGTTTTCGTAATGTGTTTTAGATACATCTTAAGGGATTAATCAATAAGAAACATCAGTCAAATCGCCAAAATAAACCAAAAGTCAAATTGCCAAAATAAACCAAAAGTTTTGTGCATTAACTTGACAGTGGGTCGGCCTGACGGGCACACATCACAAATTATTCTGGTTCATTTGTGAAGAAGGGTGGTTAAATGTTTTGCCTGTTTCCGCTCTACGTTAGTGACAAAGGTCGCAAATATTTACTGAAGTTTTAAAACAGAAATTTTGATATGCTCCGCTTACACCTTCCTCCATTCAAGTAAATGCACATATATTTGCTATGTTCGACACGATTTTATCAACCTTAGTGTAAAATGTTTTATACATAATTTTCAGCATATGATACAAACTTCATGGTATTCCTGATACAAAAGTCTACAGCATTTTGGGACAGTCCACATATATTTTGTTCAGTTTTAAGTATTTGACACCTAGATTTTCTTACTGTAATTTTCTTACTGAACAGTAAAGGTTTATCAGGAATCATTAGGTCTTTAAGTTTACAGCTCTTTTCGGATACTATTTGAAACCCCTTGTATATTTTCTTTCTGACTCTACAGTTTTGGACTTTTTATATGAACTTTGATAAACAATGTCAATAAATTCTTCAAAAATTAAAACGATTTTCATTTTTAATTTATGCGCCCAAAGCATATTATAAGTGAGCCGCCGCAACCAATAACATAGGCGAAAACAAAGACGCAGATCAGCTGTGCATCAACAGCACAGCTGATCAGTGCCTTAGTTTTCACTACATGGATAGTACAATTCCTCTTATACCTAAATCCAAAATTTCAAGCTTCTAGCCTGCTTCTGTGACTGTACAGGCCGGTTTATGTTGGGCCTGGTCGTAAACCCAAATTGTTGGTTTTCTCATGTAGGCTCATATTACATTGCCTTCAATGGCCCAACTGACCCTCTGACCCTTCAGTGCCAAGAGCAGTGACCAGGTCCCAAGGTTATAAAACATTTTTCATGCTCAACTCAGCTGAGCATAAAATTCAAACTTCTCATTAATACCAAAATAGTCCAAATATATTGAAATTGAAGGTTTTGAATGCCAAATCCTGTAATTTATCCTGCTCACAAATGTTAAAATGCCAACAGTTGTTGGTATTTTAACATTTATGAGCAGGATAAATTTTAGTCTCAGCTGAGCTGAGCTGAGCTTGAAAAAAGTTTCATAACCTCGGGGTCTGGAACTGTCACACACATGATAAAAATACATGTACTTGAG
Organism: Rugalucina vietnamica; assembly: GCA_964017185.1. Classification (NCBI taxonomy): domain Eukaryota; kingdom Metazoa; phylum Mollusca; class Bivalvia; order Lucinida; family Lucinidae; genus Rugalucina; species Rugalucina vietnamica. The sequence goes on from OZ024876.1 coordinate 38,792,644, forward strand.
CTTGATCCAGATGGAAAGCATAATTATAAAATAACAACCAAGCAACAAGCAATAGGAGCATATCATAAGATGAGACTAGGGAGGAGCTATTTCCCAAAAGGTGGGCAGCCAGCTACATGAATTGAATGTGTTCACACATATTAAGTAGACAAAAGAATGAGAAACAGAACGAGCCACAGTATGTCTAAATAAACTGCCTTGGAACAGTCAGTAATAAAACTGGTGACCGCTTCGCCACAACATGGCCATTGTAATATGTACCACCTTATAAAATTAAAAGTAAGCAAGGAAATGGAGCAATCAGAAAGAAATTCCCACTCCACAAACCGAGGTGGGAAAAAACTACGAGTGAATTAACAATCAGGGCCCAGAATTACAATCCTCCCTTTAAGTTAAGGAAGACCTTAGTTAAGGTGGCAAATTTTGACTCGATATTTTACTGTTAAAATTAATAACTGCTTTTACAAAACTATACAGGTATGTAAAATAAAATGTTATTTACATAGTAACACTGATAAATTTGATTTTAGAACATTTTAGACGCATCTTTTTGGATGCTGAAATTCGTCACCTTAACTAAGGCCTTCCTTAACTTTAAGGGAGGACCCAGGTCCATATACTAAGAAAACCTACTGTAAGCCAAAGGGGCAGCCATTTTCCCAATAGGTGACCACTCAGCCATCCAAACTTAATTAAAAATTTTGAAAACACACATAAGGCGCCAACAGCGCAAAAATTCAACACCAAGACATAAAACAAAAAAGAACCACCATAGAAGTATTGCCTTGGAACGATCAGTAATATAAAATTACTGGCAGGCTTAAACCACCTTATACCCCATATTTACATGGAAAAACCTGAGTGTACAGGAGTTAACCCATGTTAGCTAAGCTGAGCTGTGTGGCTCACCAGGTGAGCTTATAGTATAGGCATCCTCTGGTGTCCGTCTGTCTGCTCACATTTTCAAAGCTCTTCTCCTCTGGAACGGCTTGGCCAATCAACTTTTATATGGAGCCTCCTTGGGCAGGGGGAACAAAAGTATATTTTAAATGGTCCAGGTCATTTAACCAAGATATCTGCCATGCTTAAAAAATCTCTGGAACAGGTGGACTGAATTCAATGAAACTTGGTATGTAGCATTAGACTGATCAATGCTGGTTGTTTCATAATACATTTCAATATGTAGACCACAGTGGCATAATGGTAGAGCACTGGAATCTAGACTGAGAGGTCCAGGGTTCAATCCCACTTTGTGGCACTGTGCTGTGTCCTTCAGCAAGGCATGTTAACTCCCAAAGTACAGGTTAAAATCCAGGAAGCAGTGGCTCTGTCCCGACATGACTGAAAAATTGTTGACGGAGACGTTAAACTGCAATTAGAATAAACATTTCAATATACTGTCACTAGAAGGGACAAACATTCGGTCAAAATAGTTTATTAGCTCACCTGAGCCAAAGGCTCACAAGGTGAGCGTATAGAATGGTACTCGAGCTGGCATCCATGCATCCCTTAGTGTGTCTAGCTGTTAGTTCGTTCACTCTTTCAAACATGAATATCTCTCAAGGCCATTGCATTCAGATTTTATCTGAAGCATCACTGGGATGGGGGAAAGATTGTGTAAGGTTTTGGGCCAGGTCAGATCACAACTCCAGTTTCCATGACAACAAATAGCTCCCACAAAACTACAAGGGGGAAAAATCTTCTTTTGCCGAAGCCACAAGGCTCAGAGCTTTTATTAGCTCACCTAAGCCGAAGGCTCAAAAGGTGAGCTTATAGGATAGCCATGATCCGGCGTCCGTCCGTCGTCGTCGTCCACAATTTCAAAGATCTTCTCTGAAACCGCTTGGCCGATCTAGTTGAAATTTTATGTGGAGCCTCCTTGGGTAGTGGCATTTCAAGTTTGATCGCGAAATCCAGGTCACATGACCAAGATGGCCGCCACGCTCATATATGGTAAAAACCATTCAAAAATCTTCTCCAGAACCGATGGGCCGATTTCCAGGAAACTTGGTATGTAGCATCGGAGACTTCAGCCCATCATAGTTTGATAAAATGATTACCCTGGGATGACCTTGACCTATTTTATGGCAAGGTCAAATTTGGAAACATATGCTTTTACATGGGAAAAAGTGAAAACTATGGATTTTTAGCTCACCTGAGCCGTTAGGCTCACAAGGTGAGCTTATAGGACGTCCACCATTTTCAAAGATCTTCTTCTCTGAAACCGCTTGGCCAATCAAAGCCAAATTTTATATGAAGCATCTATAGGAAGGGGGAACCAATGTGTTTATAAATAATCCAGGTCACATGACCAAGATGGCCGGCATGCCCATATATGGTAAAAACCCTTCAAAATTCTTCTTCTCTGTCATCGCTGGACCAATTTCAACGAAACTTGGCATGAAGCATCGGGGACTAGAGTACTACAATGTGTTTATAAATTATGACCTTTGGATGACCTTGACCTATTTTACGGCAAGGTCAACATAGGTCGCCCATGCATTTGAATGGGGAAAATTGTTAAAATGTCATTTGAAAGGCAAATCTTGCAGGAAATGGGCAAATGGACTGAAGGTAGGTAATTCTGAAAAAAATTTGGACCCCAGGGGTTGGTCTGCCCCCACCCCGGGGCAATATACATGTATATTACAAAAATATTCAAAGATCTTCTTCTCTGAAACCACTTGGCCAATCAAAGCCAAATTTTATATGAAGCATCTATGGGAAGTGGGAATCAATGCGGTTATAAATAATCCAGGTCACATGACCAAGATGGCTGGCATGCCCATATATGGTAAAAACCCTTCAAAATTCTTCTTCTCAGGAACCAATGGACCGATTTCAACAAAACTTGGCATGAAGCATCAGGGATTAGAGTACTACAATGTATTTATAAATTATGACCTTTGGATGACCTTGACCTATTTTACGGCAAGGTCAACATAGGTCGCCCATGCATTTGAATGGGGAAAATTGTTAAAATGTCATTTGAAAGGTAAATCTTGCAGGAAATGGGCAAATGGACTGAAGGTAGGTAATTCTGAAAAAAATTTGGACCCCAGGGGTTGGTCTGCCCCCACCCCGGGGCAATATACATGTATATTACAAAAATATTCAAAGATCTTCTTCTCTGAAACCACTTGGCCAATCAAAGCCAAATTTTATATGAAGCATCTATGGGAAGGGGGAATCAATGTGTTTATAAATAATCCAGGTCACATGACCAAGAATGCCACCATGCCCATATATGGTAAAAACCCTTCAAAATTCTTCTTCTCCGGAACCACTAGACCAATTTCAACGAAACTTGGCATGAAGCATTTGGGACTAGAGTACTACAATGTGTTTATAAATTATGATCTTTGGATGACCTTGACCTATTTTACGGCAAGGTCAACATAGGTCGCCAATGCACTTGAATGGGGAAAACTTTTTAAATGTCATTTAAAGTGAAAGTCTTGCAGGAAATGGGCAGTAGGACTGAATATTAATGATTCTGAAAAAAATTTGGACCCCAGGGGCTCATTTGCCCCAGCCCCGAGGCATTATACATGTATATTACCATACTATTCAAACATCTTTTCCTCTGAAACCGCTTGGCTAATCAAAGCCAAATTTCATGTGAAGCATCTATAGAATGGGGGAATCAATGTGTATATAAATAATCAAGGTCACATGACCAAGATGGCCGCTATGCCTATATATGGTATAAACCCTTCAAAAATCTTCTTCTCCGGAACCGGTGTATGATTTCGAAGAAACTTGGCATGAAGCATCGATGACTCAAGTACTACAATGTATGTATAAATCATGACCCTGTGATGACCTTGACCTATTTTAAGGCAAGGTCAACATGGGTTGCCTATGTATTTGAATGGGTAAACTGTTAAAATGTCATTTGAAGGGAAAAACTTGTATGGACAGTATACTGATTATTCTGAAAAAAAAAAAATGGCCCAAGGGCTTCATCTGCCCCTATACTGGGACTATTTTCTATAACATTCGTTTATACAGCAGATCTCAGGTGAGCGTTTACAGGACCATTGGTCCTCTGGTTTGAAAACTATTGCAGCCTGAGGCCTGAAAAGTGGTAGATGCAAACAACTAATGGAGTAGATGAAGGTATGTGTTTAATTTAGGTCAAGGTCATCTCTTGACCTTGGCCAGTCTGTCGTCCATACACACTTTTCAAAGATCTTCTTCTCTGAAACTGCTTGGCCAATCAAAGTGAAATTTTATGTGGAACATCCATGGGTAGGGGAGACGAAAGTTTGATTGCGAAATCCAGGTCACATGACCAAGATGGCCGCCACGCCCATATATGGTAAAAACCACTCAAAAATCTTCTTCTCCAGAACCAGCTGGCCGATTTTCATGAAACTTGGTATGTAGCATTTGGGACTCCAGTCCATCATAGTTTGTTGAAATGATGACCCTAGGATGACCTTGACCTATTTTACGGAAATGTCAATTTTGGAAACATAGGCTTTTACATGGAAAAACTGAAAACTATGGATTTTTTGAAAACTATTGCGCCTGAGGCCTGAAAAGTGGTAGATGCAGACAACCAATGGAGTAGATGAAGGTATGTGATTAACTTAGGTCAAGGTCATCTCTTGACCTTGGCCTGTCTGTCGTCCATACACACTTTTCAAAGATCTTCTTCTCTGAAACTGCTTGGCCAATCAAAGTGAAATTTTATGTGGAGCATCCATGGGTAGGGGAGACGAAAGTTTGATCGCGAAATCCAGGTCACATGACCAAGATGGCCGCCACGCCCATATATGGTAAAAACCACTCAAAAATCTTCTTCTCCAGAACAGGCAGGCCGATTTTCATGAAACTTGGTATGTAGCATTTGGGACTCCATCCCATCATAGTTTGATCAAATGATGACCCTAAGATGACCTTGACCTATTTTACGGCAATTTCAGTTTTGGAAACATAGGCTTTTACATGGGAAAAGTGAAAACTATGGATTTTTTGAAAACTAATGGAGTAGATGAAGGTATGTGATTAATTTAGGTCAAGGTCATCTCTTGACCTTGGCCAGTCTGTCGTCCATACACACTTTTCAAAGATCTTCTTCTCTGAAACTGCTCGGCCAATCAAAGTGAAATTTTATGTGGAGCATCCATGGATAGGGGGAACGAAAGTGTGATCGCGAAATTCGGGTCACATGACCAAGATGGCCCCCATGCCCAACTATGGTAAAAACCACTCAACAATCTTCTCCAGAACCAGCTGGCCGATTTACGCGAAACTTGGTATGTAGCATTTGGGACTCCAGTCCATCATAGTTTGTTGAAATGATGACCCTAGGATGACCTTGACCTATTTTACGGCAAGGTCAATTTTGGAAACATAGGCTTTTACATGGGAAAAGGCGAAAACAATGGATATTTTGGAAACTGTTGCAGCCTGAGACCTGAAAGTTGCTAGATGCAGACAACTAATTGAGTCAATGAAGGTAAGTAATTAATGATGGCCAAGGTCATTTGTTGACCTTGACCCAAGGTCATTTAAATATCAAAATTAGAATTATGGTTTTCTCAGAAATCACTGGGTTTGGAAACTATTGCAGCCTGAGACCTGAAACTTTGCAGATGCAGACAACTTGTGAAGTCAATAAAGGTGTGTGAGTATTCAAGTATTTCATGATGACTTAATACTCCAAGATCAGGCTTCAGGTGAGCGTTCTCAGGACCAATGGTCCTCTGGTATTTTGTGTGTAGCAATGTATAGTAGTTTTCTATATAAATTCTGCCAACCATGCCCTGTAGCACCGATAACTGTCCATCAACGATAACTGTCCACCATGGACACTTATCGTTGCAGCCGCAACGATAACTGTCCACAAGCTAAATGGACAGTTATCGTTGAGCATGTAGGTTTATAATTTACTTTCAACGATATCTGTCCATTTTCGTAGAACACCACGATATTTGCTTAATGATGTTAAACCGTTTCGGTTAGTGCATACCTTGACAACCACTTACCGAAAATCATTCATACTTGGGCCATAGGCACCCTGTATGCCAGGCTTTCATTCCAAGGCAATGAATCCGGGGATGGGGCTTGAGGTTAATATACAGACCACCATAAAATGGCTTTTCTGAGGTCTAATTTTGCAGGTGTCTATGTCTTGACAGCATAAATACTTTGATCATATCATACGTACCCTTCTAGAAGTCCAGATCTTGGCAACTACTTATCAGAGAAGATTTAAACTGGGACCATAGGTACCCTGTTAGGCTGGCTTTCATTCTATGACATCACACCCATATGTCTATGCCCGGGGGTGGGACTAGAGGTTAAAATCTAGAACACCTTCTGTTCTGTGGTATAGTTTTCTAGAAGTCTAGATCTTGGCAATAACTTATCAGAGAGGATTTAAACTTGGACCATAGATAACCCGTAGGGTTGGTTGCCTTTCATTCGAGGCTCCTAGGTCCATGGCGGGGGGTGGGGCAAGAGTTTAAAATCTAGAACATTTTCAAAATTTGGCTGTTTTGCGATATAATTTTCTAGAAGTCATTTTCTTGACAACCGCTTACCAAAAAGCATTCATACTTGTACCACATCTATCCTGTAGGGTTGGTGCATTGGGCTCCTGTGTTCATGCTAGGGGTGGAGTTAGAGGTTAAATCTAAAACACTGTCATAAATTAGCCAAAATTTACATTTTAATTCATATCTTGATAGCTGTAGATCAGAAAGCATTCATACTTGGGCCATTGGTGCACTGTCAACTTAGCTTTTATTACGTGACATCCGACACCAGGGTCCATGCCTGGGGGTGGGGCTAGAGGTTGAAAACTAGAACAGCTTAAAATGTTTGTTTTTTTTTTCTTTTACACCTTGACACCCAGTTGGTATAAGAACATACTTCTTTCGGATAATAAGTATGTATGACCAGACCCTTAACCCAAAAGTAGTCATAGGTCACAATGACCTAATTTCATGGTCCAGTGATTTTGTCTTATATCTTGACACTCAGTTGGTATAGGAACATGCTTCTTTCAGATAATGAGTAAGTATGAATAGAATTTTGACCTGAAAGTAGTCATAGGTCACAGTGACCAAATCTCATGGTCCACTGATTTTGTCTTATATCTTGACACTTAGTTGGTATTTGAACATGCTTCCTTCAGATAATGAGTGAGTATGACCAGACCTTTGACCTAAAAGTAGTCATAGGTCACAGTGACCTAATTTCATGGTCCAGTGATTTTGCCTTATTTTTTGACACTCGGTTGGTATAGGAACATGCTTCTCATAGATTATGAGTGAGTATGACCAGATATTTGACCTGAAAGTTGTCATAGGTCACTGCGACCTAATTGTCTTATATCTTGACACTTAGTTGGTATTTGAACATGCCTCCTTCAGATAATGAGTGAGTATGACCAGACCTTTGACCCAAAAGTAGTCATAGGCCACAGTGACCTTATTTCATGGTCCAGTGATTTTTCCTTATTTTTTTTGACACTCAGTTGGTAAAGGAACATGCTTCTCATAGATAATGAGTGAGTATGACCAGATATTTGACCTGAAAGTTGTCATAGGTCACTGCGACCTAATTTCATGGTCCAGTGATTTTGTAATATATCTTGACACTCTGTTGGTACAGGAACATGCTTCTTTCAGAAAATGAGTAAGTAGGTCCAGACCTTTGACACAAAAGTTGTCATAGGTCACAGTGACCAAATCTCATGGTCCACTGGTTTTGTCTTATATCTTGACACTTAGTTGGTTTTTGAACATGCTTCCTTCAGATAATGAGTGAGTATGACTAGACCTTTGACCTAAAAGTAGTCATAGGTCACAGTGACCTAATTTCATGGTCCAGTGATTTTGTCTTATATCTTGACTCTCAGTTGGTAAAGGAACACACTTCTTTTAGATAATAAGTAAGTATAACCAGATCTTTGACCCAAAAGTAATCATAGGTCACAATAACATAATTTCATGGCCCAGTGATTTTGTCTTATATCTTAAAACCCAGTCGGTATATGAAAATGCTTCCTTCAGATAATGAACGAGTATGACCAGGCCTTTCACCTTAAAGTAGTCATAGGTCACGGTGACCTAACTTCATGGTCCAGTAATTTTGCTTTATAGCTTGACACTCAGTTGGTATGTAAGCATGCTTCTTTCAGATGAGTGAGTACGACCAGACATTTGACCCAAAAGCAGTCAAGGGACTTTGTGACCTAATTTCATGGTCCATTGATTTTGCCTTATATATTGATGTTCAGTTGGTATATGAACAGGCTTTTCTCATATAATTTGTGAGTATGACCAGCCTTTTGACCAGAAAGTAATCATTGGTCACTGAGATCAAATTTCATGGTTTAGTGATTTTGCCTTGTATCTTCTACAGCAAGAGATGTGTGATCAAGATTTTACATGGTTATGGGTCGATAGCACCGAATTTTTGACTTCAAAATAGTTATAGCTATATTTCATAGTAAAATGAATTTGCCTTATATCATCATGGCCTTGGGATGTCTGTGTGGTGAGTTAGAGTTGGCTCCAGTTTGACAGAACCAAATGCAGTCGAGCTACGCTGTCATGCGACAGCTCTTATTATTTTTGATAGGATTGCGTTTAGAGATCTGAAAAACATACATATCGTTTATGAATATCATTTTTCGTATACGAACCAACGGACACACTGCATAAAATGGGTTTGGACTGTATTCGTTGACCCTAAATGACGTTTGAATCGGGAAATACAGAATTTTCAACAGATATTTTTAATTCATTTGTTTACATGCATAGTTATATTCACCTTGCTAAGGCATGAAGTACCCTTTTGTAGTTCTTGACGGCATGGTCATATTTACTGTGGTTGCAGTGTCCGGAGGTAGGTGGCATAGCTATCGGAGGACCTGCTTTAAGGTGTTATCGTCGATGTCTGAGGACGACAGTTTTACTATGTGCACTATAAAGCATCTCACAGCTGTAAACAGACATCTACTACTTTTAAACTTTTAAAACAGAGAACCCGAGTGTTTACAGTTTCATAAAGGAAGAAATAAAATTTGATTAACATATTTTGTTGATATAATACCTACCATTGTCTCAATCTGTAAAAGGCATATCGAGTTTTTTTGCTTATTTCTAACGTTTATTTCAATAGATTACGATATGATACAACCTATCCTATCTTCTCCACAGCAGGACATTTTATATCTGATTGCATGCACTTCATAACAGTTTAGTGTGATCAAGTTTTCGTCCTGATCATGGGTACTTTTACCTGTCGTAAACAGTTATCGTTGACAATGCAACTATAAGTGTCTGTAATGAACAGTTATTGTTGCAAACTCAACCGGGTGTGTCTATCATGTAATGTTTGAATATTTCATTTACTGATTCACACATCCAGATAGTTTAGTGTATCACGAACAGATATTGTTTAAACGTTTTTCACTGATTTGAATGATTTCATCTATGGTGAACAGTTATCGTTGACAGTGCAACCGCTTCTGTCTGTAATGAACACTTATCGTTGCAAAGCCAACCGATTCTGTCCATCATGTACAATAATCTTTGAATGTTTAATGATTGAAGTAGACAGCCTCTTTTCAAATAGTTGAACGTCTCAGGTGCAGTAATTGTTTGAAGTTTGGCTGTTTTGAATCATTTTACCCGTCGTGAACAGTTATCGTTAACAATGCAACCATAACTGTCTGTAATGAACAGTTATCGTTGCAAACTCAACCTGTTCTGTCTATCATGTACAATAATATTTAAAAATTGCATTTGCTGATTCACACATCCAGGACAAGGCTTTTCAGATAGTTAAGTGTGTCAGGAACAAATATTGTTTAAACATTTTCACCTTTTTGAATGATTTCATCTTTGGTGAACAGTTATCGTTGACAGTGCAACCGCTTCTGTCTGTAATGAACACTTATCGTTGCAAAACCACCCGTTTCTGTCCATCATGTACAATAATCTTTGAATGTTTAATGACTGAATTAGACAGCCTCTTTTCAAATAGTTGGGCGTCTCAGGTGCAGAAATTGTTTGATGTTTGGCTGTTTTGAATCATTTTACCCGTCGTGAACAATTATCGTTGACAATGCAACCACATCTGTCTGTAACGAACAGTTATCATTGCAAACTCAACCGGTTCTGTCTATCATGTACAATAATATTTGAAAATTGCATTTACTGATTCACACATCCAGGACAAGGCTTTTCAGATAGATAAGTGTATCAGGAAGAGATATTGTTTAAACATTTTCACCTTTTTGAATGATTTCATCTTTGGTGAAAGTTATCGTTGACAGTGCAACCGCTTCTGTCTGTAATGAACACTTATCGTTGCAAAGCCAACCGATTCTGTCCATCATGTACAATAATCTTTGAATGTTTAATGACTGAAGTAGACAGCCACTTTTCAAATAATTGAGCGTCTCAGGTGCAGTAATTGTTTGAAGTTTGGCTGTTTTGAATCATTTTACCCGTCGTGAACAGTTATCGTTAACAATGCAACCATATCTGTCTGTAATGAACAGTTATCGTTGCAAACTCAACCGGTTCTGTCTATCATGTACAATAATTTTTGAATACTGCATTTAGTGATTCACATATCCAGGACAAGGCTTTTCAGATAGTTATGTGTATCACGAACAGATATTGTTTAAACATTTTTCACCGATTTGAATGATTTCATCTATGGTGAACAGTTATTGTTGACAGTGCAACCGCTACTGTAAACACTTATCGTTGCAAAGCCAACCGATTCTGTCCATCATGTATAAAAATCTTTGAATGTTTAATGACTGAATTAGACAGCCTCTTTTCAAAGAGTTGAGCATTTCAGATGCAGTAATTGTTTGAAGTTTGGCTTTTTGAATCATTTTACCCGTCGTGAACAGTTGTCGTTGACAATGCAACCATATTTGTCTGTAATGAACAGTTATCGTTGCATACTCAACCGGTTCTGTCTATCATGTACAATAATTTTTGAAAATTGCATTTACTGATTCACACATCCAGGACAAGGCTTTTCATATAGTTAAGTGTGTCAGGTACAAATATAATGTTTAAACATTTTAACCTTTTTGAATGATTTCATCTTTGGTGAACAGTTATCGTTGACAGTGCTACTGCTTTTGTCTTTAATGAACACTTATCGTTGCAAAGCCAACCGATTCTGTCCATCATGTATAATAATCTTTGAATGTTTAATGACTGAATTAGACAGCCTCTTTTCAAAAAGTTGAGCGTCTCAGGTGCAGTAATTGTTTGAAGTTTGGCTGTTTTGAATCATTTTACCGTCGTGAACAGTTATCGTTGACAATGCAACCATATCTGTCTGTAATGAACAGTTATCGTTGCAAACTCAACCGGTTCTGTCTATCATATACAATAATATTTGAATATTGCATTTAGTGATTTAAGGATATTGTTTAAACATTTTTCACCTATTTGAATGATTTCATCTATGATGAACAGTTATCGTTCACAGTGCAAACGATTCTGTCCATCATGTATAATAATCTTTGAATGTTTAATGACTGGATTAGACAGCCTCTTTTCAAAAAGTTGAGCGTCTCAGGTGCAGTAATTGTTTGAAGTTTGGCTGTTTTGAATCATTTTACCCGTCGTGAACAGTTATCGTTGACAATGCAACCATATCTGTCTGTAATGAACAGTTATCGTTGCAAACTCAACCGGTTCTGTCTATCATGTACAATAATTTTTGAATACTGCATTTAGTGATTCACATATCCAGGACAAGGCTTTTCAGATAGTTATGTGTATCACGAACAGATATTGTTTAAACGTTTTTCACTTATTTGAATGATTTCATCTATGGTGAACAGTTATCGTTGACAGTGCAACCGCTTCTGTCTGTAATGAACACTTATCGTTGCAAAGCCAACCGATTCTGTCCATCATGTACAAAAATCTTTGAATGTTTAATGACTGAATTAGACAGCCTCTTTTCAAATAGTTGAGCGTTTCATGTGCAGTAATTGTGTGCAGTTTGGCTGTTTTGAATCATTTTACCCGTCGTGAACAGTTATCGTTGACAATGCAACCATATCTGTCTGTAATGAACAGTTATCGTTGCATACTCAACCGGTTCTGTCTATCATGTACAATAATATTTGAAAATTGCATTTACTGGTTCACACATCCAGGACAAGGCTTTTCAGATAGATAAGTGTATCAGGAAGAGATATTGTTTAAACAGTTTCACCTTTTTGAATGATTTCATCTTTGGTGAACAGTTATCGTTGACAGTGCAACCGCATCTGTCTGTAATGAACACTTATCGTTGCAAAGCCAACCGATTCTGTCCATCAGGTACAATAATCTTTGAATGTTTAATGACTGAATTAGACAGTCACTTTTCAAATAGTTGGGCGTCTCAGGTGCAGTAATCGTTTGATGTTTGGTTGTTTTGAATCGTTTTATCCATTTTATGCTTTTGTCTTTAATGAACACTTATCGTTGCAAAGCCAACCGATTCTGTCCATCATGTATAATAATCTTTGAATGTTTAATGACTGAATTAGACAGTCACTTTTCAAATAGTTGAGCGTCTCAGGTGCAGTAATTGTTTGATGTTTGGCTGTTTTGAATCATTCAAATAAGTAAAAAATGTTTAAACAGTAACTATTCATGATACACTAATTTCTAAGCAAAGAGGCTGCCTTAATCAGTCATTAAAAGTTTAAAGTTCATTGTACATTGCATTGTCAACAAAAATTGTTCACGACAGGTAAAATGATTCAAAACAGCCAACCTTCTACAATAACTGTTCACCACAGATGAAATTATTCAAATCAGAGAAAAATGTTTAAACAACATCTTGTCAACGATAATTGTTCACAATAGGTAAAATGATTCAAAACAGCCAAACTTTAAACAATAACTGTTCCTGAAACACTAAAGTACTTGAAATGATGCCGTATAATTCAGGCATTAAACATTCAAAGATTATTGTACATGATGGAGAGAATAGGTATGGTTTGCAATGGTAAGTCTTCATTACAGACAGGAGCGGTTGCATCGTCAACGATAACTGTTCACCACAGATTAAGTCATTCAAATAAGTGGAAAATGAACGTGACCTGACCGAGACTCGAACCCAGGGTCCCTCGCTTACCGTGCGAGTGCTCTAATTACTTAGCTGCCGAGCCACACGGTCAGCCCGTTACATTTTGCCCCTGCTTTATTAGATTCGTCCCCGAGTCTTCTCGGAACCATGTCGGAAACTGACGAGACAGTTCCTTTGCTGCTCGCAGCCCGAGGAGGGACCCACACTGGCCACCAAATGTCAAGGGAAAGGAAAAAGAACTTGGCCCGACTGGGACTCGAACCCAGGATCCCGCGCTTACCGTGCGAGTGCTCTAACCCCTGAGCTACCGAGCCACACGGTCAGCCGTTTACAGAAATCGGGTGCTATCGACCCATTATCAAGTTACATCTTGTTCAAACATCTCCTGGTCTAGAAAATATAAAACAAAATCACTGAACGATGAAATATAGGTCACAGTGACCCATATTTATTTTGGGATCAAATGTGGGCTAGTAATAATTGACAATCAAATAGCATCTTTTTCACACATCTCTTGCTGTTAGATATAGAAGGCAAAATCACTGCACCATAGATTGCCAATGATTAATTTCGGGTCAAAATTCTGGCCATACATGTACATGTACTAACTGAGCATCAAGTAATAAGGCAATATCACAGGACCATGAAATTAGGTCACAAAAACCTAGGACTTTGGGGCCAAAGGTCTGGTCACTCATTATCTGAAAGAAGCATGCTTACATACTAACTGAGTGTCAAGCTATAAGGCAAAATCACTGGACCATGAACTTAGGTCACTGTGACCTATAGTTACTTTCATGTCAAAGATCTGGTAATACTCTTTCACTATCTCAAGGCAGCATGTTCATATACCAACTGTGTGTAAAGCTATGACAAAATAACTGGACCATGAAATAAGGTCACTGTGAGCAATGACTATTTTGGGTTAAATATCTGGTCATACTTACTCATTATCTGAAAGAAGCATGTTCCTTTACCATCTGAATATCAAGCTATAATACAAAATCAATAGACCATGAAATTAGGTCTCTGTGACCTATGACTTCTTTCCGATCAAAGGTTTGGTCATACTGACTCATCATCTGAAAGAAGCATCTTCATATACCAACTGAGTGTCAGGATATAACGCAAAATCACTGGACCATGAAATTAGGTCATTGTGACCTATGACTTCTTTCGGGTCAAAGGTCTGGCCATACTCACTCATTATCTGAAAGAAGCATGTTCCTATTCCAACTGAGTGTCAAGATACGAGGCAAAATCACTGGACCGTAAAATTAGGTCACACTGACCTAAAACTACTTTCAGGTCAAAGGTCTAGTCATACTCGCTCATTATCTGTAAGAAGCAAGTTCATATACCAACTGAGTGCCAAGATAAAAGGCAAAATCACTGGACCATGAAATTAGGTCATTTTGACCTATGGCTACTTTTGGGTCAAAGGTCTGGTCATACTCAATCATTATCTGAAAGAAGTATGTTTTTATATCAACTGAGTTTCAAGGTATAAAAGAAAAACATTTTAGATGTTCTAGTTTTCAACCTCTAGCCCCACCCCAGGCATGGACCTTGAGTATCGGATGTCATGCAATAAAAGCTAAGTTGACAGTGCACCATTGGCCCAAGTATGAATGCTCTCTGATCAACAGCTGTCAAGATATAGACTAAAATGTAAACTTTGGCTAATTTATGAAAGTGTTCTAGATTTTAACCTCTATCCCCATCACCAAGCATGAACCCAGGAGTCTGATGCTAGCGCATGGAAACCAACACGACAGGGTATATGTGGCCCAAGTATTAATGCTTTCTGGAAAGCGGTTGTCAAGATATGGACTTCTAGAAAACTATATCGTAGTACAGCCAATTTTTGAAGGTGTTCTAGATTTTAGCCTCTGGCCCCACCCATGGGCCCAGGGGCCGGATGTCATGGAATGAAAGCCAACCCTACAGCTCCAAGTTTGAATCCTGTCTGATAAATAATTGCCAAGATCTGGACTTTTAGAAAACTATGCCACAGTACAGCCACAATCTTTGAAGGTATTCTTGATTTTAACCTTGGGCATGGACCCATAAGACGGATGTCATGGAATGAAAGCCACCTCTATAGGATTCCTATGGTTCAAGTTTGAATCCTCTCTGATAACTAGTTGTCAAGATCTGGACTTCTAGAAAACTATACCGCAATACAACCAATTTATAAAGGTTTCCTAGATTTTAACCTCTAGCCCCACTCCCAAGCATGGACCCAGGGACCCGATGTCATGGAATGTAAGCCAACCCTACAGGGTACCTATGGGCCAAGTTTGAAATTTCTCTGATGAATAGCTGCCAAGATCTGGACTTCTAAAATATATACTGCAGTGTGACGCGGACACGGACACGAACAAGAACGGGAACGCGTACGACCGAGGTTACTACAACAGCCCTTTGCACTTCGAGCAGCCGAGCTAAAAACCAACCGTACAGAGGGCATATGATCCAAGTTTAAATCTTGTCTGCTAACTGGTTGTCAAGATATAGACTCCTTGTGTTTTTTTGTTTCTTTTCAAAAATGGACAGTTATCGTTGACACTGCAGGTCATATCAACTACAGTAACGATAAGTGTCCATGGTGGACAGTTATCGTTGAAAAATCAACGATAGTTGTCCAGTGGACAGTTATCGTTGCGGCTGCAACGATAAGTGTCCATGGTGGACAGTTATCGTTGATGGACAGTTATCGGTGCTACAATGCCCCTGGGGTCCAAACTGGGGATGTCATTATCAGCCATAGGCTTATGGTAATACATGAAAAATATTTTCTGAATCTACATGACATAAGCTTATTTATTGAGTATGCAGTAACGTTATGTGGAGCACTACATAAATCCTGTGGGACCTAAAATGGCCCCAAACCCTGGGGTCATTAGCTACCATATCTTGACAATGGGTAAACATTAAAAAAATCTTATTTCTGAAAGCACATGGTTGAGAAAACCAGCAATTTGGGTTCTAACAGGTCCGACACTAACCAGCCTGTACAGTCAAAGATTATTTTTTTTAATTCAGTTTTACGTCCCTTTCAAGATTATTTCAGTTCATATGAGACGGGCCAATCAGTAGGTGGGGCGAAAACGGGAGAACCCCGAGAAAAACCACCTGACACACCCGCAAGCAGAACTTGGCTTGTCTCACATGTGGCCAGAGCGGACAGTCAAAGATGGCTAGAAGCTTGAAATTTTGGATATAAGAAGAAGAGGATATTTACTATCCCAGTATCACCCAAGATTACCCACATTGGAACAACATTGAGGTCAAGGACAAGGAACCCACCCACCAGACATGCTTCCCGCTGAACAAGACTAGTGTTACACAATCTGGGACAGCATGATATGATGTACTGGTCATATGTGGAATACTGGCACCAAAAACTCTACAGGCTCTTGCCTGCTTCAGGAGGAATTAAAGGAGGCTGATTTCTCAGCACCAAAGTCCGCCTATTGTTGGTCAGATTTTTTGGTTTGGTCATAAGTTTTGCCTGGATGCACACAGCCCATCAATTTCTGGTTTAAACAATATTTATTTCGTATCAAGTACATGGGTATATATACAATGTCATGTGAGACAGGATCTGACATTAAGCATAAAGCTTTTGTCAAAGTCATTTCAAAGGGGGGTAAATGTGTCATGCTCAAGGACACAACTCTGAGCAAGTGACAAAAATGATGACTTATTCATATCAGGATAACATGTTCGTAAATCTGGTGTGTTAAGAAGGCTCAAAAGGTGAGCTTATAGGATGGCCATGCTCCGTCGTCTGTCAACGTTGTTCACACTTTTCAAAGATCTTCTTCTCTGAAACCCCTGGTCCAATCAATGCCAAACTTCATGTGAAGCATCCTTAGGAAAGGGGAACTAAAGTTTGTATCAATGGTCGAGGTCACATGACCAAGATGGTTGCCATGCCCATATATGGTAAAAAACCTTAAATAAGAGCTGTCGCAGGACAGCGTGCTCGACTGCTTCTGACCTTTGTCAAACATAAGGCCAAACCCGACTAGTAACCCAAAGCATTATGCTCATACATCTTTTTGCCTTGATGCAATAAGGCAAAATCACTGAACCATGAAAGTTAACTATAACTACCTAAGATTTAAAGGTCTCACTCATATTGTGAAAGAAGTGTGTTCATATACCAACTGAGTGCCAAGACACAAGGCAAAATCACTGAACCGTGAAATAAGGTCACACTGACCTATAAGTATTTCAGGGTCAAAGCCTCAAAGGTCTACTTACTCATAATGTGAAAGAAATCTGATCATATACCCATTCAGTGTTGAGATATAAAGCAAAATCACTGAACCATGAAATTAGGTCATAGTGACCTATAAGTATGTTTGGGTTCAAGGTCTGGTCATACTCATTCATAATCAGAAAGAAGTATGAAAAATACCAACTGAGTGTTGAGATATAAAGCAAAATCACTGAACCATGAAATTAGGTCACAGTGACCCAGGAATACTTTACGGTCAAAGGTCTTGTCATACTCATACATATCGTGAAAGAAATATGTTCATATACCAATTGAGTGCCGAGATATAAAGGAAAATCACTGAACTGTGAAATTAGGTCATATTGACCTAGGACTACTTTAGGGTCAAAGGTCTTGTCATACGCAAACATAGTGTGAAAGAAGTTTGTTCATAAACTACTTAAGTGCCTAGATATAAGGCAAAGTCACTGAACCGTGAAATTAGGTGACAGTTACCTATAAGTATATTGGGGTCAAAGGTCTGGTCATACTCACTCATAATCTGAAAAAAGTATGAAAATATTCTAATTGAGTGTCAAGATATAAGGCAAAATCACTGAACCGTGAAATTAGGTCACAGAGACCTAGGACTACTTCAGGGTCAAAGGTCTTGTCATACGCAAACATACTGTAGAAGAAGTTTGTTCATAAACCATTTGAGTATCGAGATATAAGGCAAAATCACTGAACCGTGAAATTAGGTCACAGTGACCTATAAGTATATTGGGGTCAAAGGTCTGGTCATACTCACTCATAATCTGAAAAAAGTATGAAAATATACTAAATGAGTGTCAAGATATAAGGTAAAATCACTGAACCGTGAAATTAGGTCACAGTGACCTAGGACTAATTCAGGGTCAAAGGTCTTGTCATACGCAAACATACTTTGAAAGAAGTTTGTTCATAAACCATTTGAGAACTGAGATATAAGGCAAAATCACTGAACCGTGAAATTAGGTCACAGTGACCTATAAGTATATTGGGGTCAAAGGTCTGGTCATACTCACTCATAATCTGAAAAAAGTATGAAAATATACTAATTGAGTGTCAAGATATAAGGCAAAATCACTGAACCGTGAAATTAGGTCACAGTGACCTATAAGTATATCGGGGTCAAAGGCCTGGTCGTACTAACTCATAATCTGAAAGAAGTAAGAAAATATACTAATTGAGTGTCAAGATATAAGGCAAAATCACTGAACCATGGAAAGTAGGTCAACCGACCCTTACCGTCATGACACACAAGTCAGTGTCATAAAGTCAAAAGATGAATGACCAACCATCTTCCTAAGTTGTTTCTATTAAGAAATAAAAAGAAAAAAAATTGGGGAGTTCTAGATTTTGACCTCTAGCCCCGCCCCCCTGACTCCGACCCAGAGGTCCGATGTCATGGAACCTAAAGTGTATGAA
This sequence comes from Rugalucina vietnamica, assembly GCA_964017185.1. NCBI lineage: Eukaryota > Metazoa > Mollusca > Bivalvia > Lucinida > Lucinidae > Rugalucina > Rugalucina vietnamica. The sequence continues at coordinate 38,811,437 of OZ024876.1, forward strand.
GTATGAATGCTTTATGATAAGTTGTTGTCAAGATATGGACTCCTTGTAAAAGTTACACAGCAGTACATCTATTTTTGACAGTGTTCTAGTTTTTAACCTCTAGCCCCACCCCCCAGGCATGGACCGAGAGACCCGATGCCATTAAATGAAACTCAACCCTACAGGGTACCTATGGTCCGAGTATGAAAGCCCTCTGATAAAAAGTTTTCAAGATATAGACTTCTAGAATACTATATCACAGAAAAGCCATTATTATTAATGGTGTTCTAGATTTTAACCTCTAGCCCCACCCCCTGGCATGGACCCAGGGATCTGATGCCATGGAATGAAAGCCGACCCTACAGGGTGTCAATGGCCCAAGTATCAATGCTTTCTGATGAGTGGTTGTCAAGATATGGACTTCTAGAAAACTTTAACACAAGAATTGCCATTTTTGAAGGTGTTCTAGATTTTAACCTCCAGCCCCACCCCCTGGCCTGGACCCAGGGGCCCGATGCCATGGAATAAAAGCTAACCCTACAGGGTATCTATGGTCCAAGTATGAATGCTTTCTGATGAGTGGTTGTCAAGATATGGACTTCTAGAAAACTTTAACGCAAGTGTGACGCGCACGCGCACGGGAACGGGAACGGGAACGTGGACGACCGAGGTGACTGCAATAGCTCTATGCACTTCGTGCAGTCGAGCTAAAAATCTTCTCTGGAACCGGTGAACCGATTTCGATGAAACTTGGTATGTAGCATTGAAGACTCTGGCCCATTATAGTTTGTATAAATCATGACCTTGGGTTGACCTTGTCCTAATTTACGGCAAGGTCAACTTTGGTTACATAGGCTTTTCAATGGAAAAAAGTGAAAACATTGGATTTTTCAGGAAGTTTTGTGGCCTGTGACCTGAAAGTTGGTAGATACATATAACTTATTGATTTAATGAAGTCATAGGAGTATTAAAGGTCAAGACCGTCAAGGTCATCTCTTGACCTTGGCCAAAGGTCATTTACATATTAAATTTAAAACTTAATTTTCTCAGGAACTACTTCACCAATCAAAGCCAAATTTTATATGTGGTATCCTTAGGAAGGGGGAATAAAAGTTTGTATAAATGGTCTAGGTCACATCACCAACATGGCTGCCATGCCCATATATGGTAAAAACCTTAAAAAATCTTCTCTGGAACTGCTGGACCGATTTCAATAAAACTTGGTATGTAGCATCGGATACTCTAGCCCATCAAAGTTTCTATAAATCATGACCTTGGGTTGACCTAGACCTATTTTATGGCAAGGTCAACATTGGTCACATATATAGTATTCTCAATGGAAAACATTGGATTATTCAGGAAGTTTTGTAGCCTGTGACCTGGAAGCTGGTACATACATACAACTTATTGAGTTAATGAAGTCCTATGAGTATTCAAGGTCAAGGTCATCTCTTGACATTTGCCAAAGGTCATTTACATATTAAATTTAAAACTTAATTTTCTCAGAAACCACTTCACCAATCAAAGCCAAATTTTATATGTGGTATCCTTAGGAAGGGGGAACCAAAGTTTGTATAAATGGTCCAGGTCACATGATCAAGATGGCTGTCATGCCCAATATTGCCCATATATGTGGTAAAATCCTTTAAAAATCAACTTCTCTGGAATCGGTGGACCGATTTCAATGAAACTTGGTATGTAGCATTGGGGGCTCTGGCCCTTCGTAGTTTATATAAATTATGACCTTGGGTTGACCTTGTTTTATTAAACTGTTAATTTAAACAGAAAGGTCAAATATTGCCAGGAAGATCTGAAAGTTAGTAGATACAGTTTATAGTGTTACTAATGCACCAATCATTTGTATCCCCCCCCCCCCCCCCACAACAAATATTGCCAGGAAGATCTGAAAGTTTGCATTGGGGGCTCTGGCCCTTCGTAGTTTATATAAATTATGACCTTGGGTTGACCTCGTCTTATTAAACTGTTAAACAGAAAGGTCAAATATTGCCAGGAAGATCTGAAAGTTAGTAGATACAGTTTATAGTGTTAATAATGCACCAGTCATTTGTATCCCCCCCCCCCCCCCCCCCCCGGGACCGGGGAATAGCGGGGCTTTTAACTTTTCAAAATTTAAAGCCCTGGTAAAAGCCCCGCCCTGCAGGGGCCAAATTTTTGGTCAAACCCCTGGTAAAAGCCCCGACCCCCAGGGACTGACTATATAATGAGGAACAACAAATGACCTTAAGATGTTTGAATGGTCACCTGAGCCACCAGCCACTAGGGTTAGGGTAAAGGTCTGGGCGTGGGGACATTTTCGACGAAATGTCGCGGAGGCCATTGGAATACCCTATCGTTATGACAACGGTTGTTGCCCAGGGCCCAGTTCAAAATTAACGATGTCGTTAGTTAACGATTCGTTAACATTTCAAATGGCAATATAACAAATACTCTGTTATTTTTTGTTAAAAAATGTGAGAATCCTAAATATTTTTTCAACAATAAATAACAGTGTATTTGCTTTGCCTCCGCGACATTTCATCGAAAATTACATTAATTTTGTCGAAAATGTCCCCATTCCCAGACCTTTACCCTAACCCTAGTGGTTGGTGGCTCAAAATGTGGACCTATAGGCTAGTCTTCTACGGAATAAATCTCAAAATTTTGCGGTGAATATTTTTGAAGTTACAACATTTTCGACATAACACATTTTTGACGAAATGTTGTGCATCAATTTGCTTTTAAACTCGATATATAGTTAACAAATTAAGGGCTTAACGACAGCGTTAAGCTAACGAAATTTTGAACAACTGGGCCCTGGATGTTTATAGCCTGTGATCTACAAATTGGTAGATACTGACCATCTGAGCCGCCTCATGGGAAAACCAACAATCTGCATAGGCAAAAACAAAGGCGTGATCAGCTTCGCAGTAACCGCGAAGCTGATCACGCCTTTGTTTTCGCTACTCGGATAGTACAATTCCTCTTCTACTTTAATCCGAAATTTCAAGCTTCTTGCTCTTTTCTGTGCTTGTACAGGCCGGTTTGTGTCGGACCTGTTCGGAAACCACATTGTTGGTTTTCCCACGAGAAGGCTCATTTATTGAGTTAATGAAAGGCGAGTATTGAAGGTCAAGGTTATTTTTTTACCTTGGTCAAAGGTCATTTCTCAGGCGAGCCCTCTTAGAACCATTGGTCCTCTGGTTCTTATTTTTGATCCAGAAGATTGTGAGTACTCGTTAGAACCACCAAACCGCCTTGACGATGTGGTCCTACCATGTACCCACAATCAATGTTTTGAGCAAAACAATATTCAATTTTTACAAGTGAAAATATCTCTGTATATTGCATAGCGTTGGCTCGTTTACAAAACCTCGTAACTGCAAAAAAAAAAATTTTTCAGGAGAAGCAAAACACTAAAACTTGTATATAAATAATATATAAATGTGCATGTTTACACATTGTCGTATATACATAACTTGATAAATGAAAGCTAGAAGCAGATTAAAAAATGCATTTATGAGAAATCATTCATATGCAACTTTTGCATATCTAAAAGATAAAGATTTTCTTGTATTCAATTTTTTTGAAATTGCATATACGAGGTTTTGTCACCTTTTTAGCTCACCTGAGCCGTTAGGCTCACAAGGTGAGCTTATAGGATGGCCATGATCCGGCGTCCGTCCGTCGTCCGTCCGTCCGTCCACAATTTCAAAGATCTTCTCCTCTGAATCGGCTTGGCCAATCAAAGCCAAATTTTATATGAAGCATCTATAGGAAGGGGGAACCAATGTGTATATAAGAAATTCAGGTCACATGACCAAGATGGCCGCCATGCCCATATATGGTAAAAACCCTTCAAAAATCTTCTTCTCCAGAACCGGTGGACCGATTTCAATGAAACTTGGCATGAAGCATCAATGGCTCAAGCACTACAATGTGTATATAAATCATGACCCTGTGATGACCTTGACCTATTTTACGGCAAGGTCAACATAGGTCGCCAATGCATTTGAATGGGGAAAACTTTTAAAATGTCATTTAAAGTGAAAGTTTTGCAGGAAATGGGCAGTAGGACTGAATATTAATGATTCTGAAAAAAATTGGACCCCAGGGACTCATGTGCCCCCACCCCCAGGGGCAATATACATGTATATCTCCAAAATATTCAAACTTCTTCTCCTCTGAAACCGCTACGCCAATCAAAGCCAAATTTTATGTGAAGCATCAATAGGAAGGGGTAACCAATGTGTATATAAATAATCCAGGTCACATGACCAAGATGGCCGCCATGCCTATATATGGTAAAAACCCTTCAAAAATCTTCTTCTCCAGAACCAGTGGATCGATTTCAACGAAACTTGGTATGAAGTATCAATGCCTCAAGCACTCCAATGCACATATAAATCATGACCCTGTGATGACCTTGACCTATTTTACGGCAAGGTCAACATAGGTCGCCAATGCATTTGAATGGGGAAAACTTTTAAAAAGACATTTGAGGTGAAAATCTTGCAGGAAATGGGCAGTAGGACTGAATATTAATGATTCTGAAAAAAAATTGGACCCAAGGGGCTCATGTGCCCCCACCCTGGGGCAATATACATGTATATCTCCATAATATTCAGACGTCTTCTCCTCTGAAACCGCTTGGTAAATCAAAGCCAAATTGTATGTGAAGCATCTATAAAATGGGGGAATCAATGTGTATATAAATAATCTAGGTCACATGACCAAGATGGCCGCCATGCCCATATACGGTAAAAACCCTTCAAAAATCTTCTTCTCCAGAACAGGTGGATCGATTTCAACGAAACTTGGCATGAAGCATCGATGGCTAAAGCACTCCAATGTGTATATAAATCATGACCCTGTGATGACCTTGGCCTATTTTACGGCAAGGTCAACAAAGGTCGCCAATGCATTTGAATGGGGAAACTTTTAAAAAGTCATTTGAGGTGAAAATCTTGCAGGAAATGGGCAGTAGGACTGAAAATTAATGATTCTGAAAAAAGTTGGACCCCAGGGGCTCATGTGCCCCCACCCCGGGGCAATATACATGTATATCTCCATAATATTCAAACTTCTTCTTTTCTGAAACCACTTGGTAAATCAAAGCCAAATTTTATGTGAAGCATCTATAAAATGGGGAAATCAATGTATATATAAATAATCTAGGTCACATGACCAAGATGACCGCCATGTCCATATACGGTAAAAACCCTTCAAAAATCTAATCTTCTACTCTGGAACTGGTGGACCGATTTCAAAGAAATTTCGCATGAAGCATCGATGGCTAAAGTACTACAATGTATATATAAATCATTACCCTGTGGTGACCTTGACCTATTTTATGACAAGGTCAGCATAGGTCACCTATGCATTTGAATTGGGAAAAATTGAATTGGGAAAAATTTAAAAAGTCATTTAAGGTTAAAATCTTGCAGGAAATGGGTAGTAGGACTGAATATTAATGATTCTAAAAAAAGTTGGACCCAAGGGCTTATATGGCCGCATCCCGGGCAATATACATGTATATTACCAAAATATTCAAACATCTTCTTCTCTGAAACCGCTTGGCCAATTAAAGCCAAATTTTATGTGAAGCATCCATAGGATGGGGGAACCAATGTGTATATTAATAATTTAGGTCACATGACCAAGATGGCCGCCATGCCCATATATGGTAAAAACCCATCAAAAATCTTCTTCTCTGATAGACTGATTTCAAGGAAACTTGGTATGAAGCATGGATGGCTAAAGTGCTCCAATGTATATATAAATCATGACCCTGTGATGACCTGAACAAAGTTTATATAATATGGCAAGGTCAACATGGGTTGCCTTTGCATTTGAATTGGGAAAACTGTTAAAATGACATTTGAAGGGAAAAGCCAGCAGGAAATTGGCAAATGGACGGAATATTGAAGATTCTGGAAAAAAAGAAAATGGCCCCAGGGCTTTATCTGCCCCTGCACTGGAGTTAAATACCATAATATTCAAACATGTTTATTGGTATATGCAGCAGATCTCAGGTGAGCGTTTACAGGACCATTGGTCCTTTGGTTTTCAAGTCCGTTTACCATTTGTAGTTACGAGGTTTTGTAAGGTCATCGAAAAACTAACTTCCCATTGGACATAACCTACAAGGCTTTGTCACAAGCTGAATTTGAATGTTTTGAATCGCGCCATGTGAAAAAATGATTTTTTTGAAAAAGTGCAGTTACGAGGTTTTGTAAACGAGCCAACGATAGGCATGTTTTCGTAATGTTCATACAATGACTAGGAATGAAACGAACATACCACAAAGCTGGACTTTTTTGTTTTTATTCAGGCAATGACAGAAACAATAATGCATTTAATTGATCATGTGATATAATGATGCAATAAGAAGCTCGGTACAAATTGCTTTACAAAATCATATAGCAAGAAAGTTGCAGATTGCAGCTACAAGTAAATTGGCAGTTAAAAAAGTTCTAGCAAAACATCAAAAATTCAAATGTTATCAAATTTGTTATCAATTTATGCTTTCTACTTAGCTATAGAAGCCAGGTACTTTTCAAAATGTGCATATAGTAAATTGGCAGGACATTTCTAGGAAAATAACATACATTCATGTGAGCCGCCTCATGAGAAAACCAACAATCTGCATATGCGAAAACAAAGACACAGATCAGCTTCGCAGTAACCCCGAAGCTGATCAGCGTCTTTGTTTTCACTACACGGATAGTACAATTCCTCTACTTTCTAAATCCAAAATTTCCAGCCTCTAACCATCTTCTGTGACTGTACAGGCTGGTTTGTGTCGGACCTGTTCGAAAACCACATTGTTGGTTTTCCCAAGAGGTGGCTCATTACTGAATATATTTCAAGGGAAATAACTCAATCACATTGACGTTTTACTTGTGGCACATAATAACTGACTGAATAAAACTGGTGTTTGCAGAGTTATCTTCCCTTGAATTAAGTTAAGCAAAATGTTTTGTCATTTGATAACTTCCATTTTTAATTTAAGATTCATTATGAATTTGTGTATTTGAGGGCCACAAGGGAGCTTAGTTTTTCTCTAAATTGTATTAATAAACCTCTTAAAATCAAGTCTTTAATATTATGATTACAGTGAGCGTCAAACAGTTGAACTGCTGTTCATCATGAAAACATGTCCGTGAAATATATACCCCCTTAAACCCCACTTTTATATAGAAAAAATGGGGTATGCAGGGGTGCATACCTATTTTTCTTATTTTGCTCCAAAACATAGATTGTGGGTACTCATTAGAACAGGTTCTAATGTGTACCACAATCTATGTTTTGAGCAAAAATAAGAAAATATCAATTTTTTCCAATGAAAATTTTCATTTTTACAACCAATGCAATTTCTGTATATTGCATGGGCGTGTTTTCGTAATGTATTGTAAGATTGAACATCAATTTGTGTATATATACATGTAAAATTAACAATATCAAAAGCACTGTGAAGTCAAGAAACAAAAGTTTCAAAAGCGTATCAAGGTTTTAATCACAGGGTTAAAACAAAAAAAGAAAAAGAAAAACATATATTTATAATTCAATCAATAGCCTTTAATGAGCCATGACACAAGGAAAACAGATTTTTGCATACACGAAAACAAATGTCACAGATGATCAGTACATTTGTTTTCACTGCTCAGAGAGTACTCTTCTTGTTAAATCCAAACTGGTCTACAGGTCCGTTTTTGCCATTTGTGTTAGACCTGGTCGAGACCCCGAAGACCGTTTTTCTTGCGTCATAGCTCAAATAAGGTGGGTATTTAGTGTCGAGATATTTTAGCTCACTTCTCCATAATGTTGCAGTGGTGATGTTTATGTTTTATATGTCCCACTCAACATCTAAGGTAGGTGACGTTAAGGAAATTGAAGCCTTGAGAAGGAGAAATCTTCAATGTTCAGTAAATACCCAACTATTATCAGGCTATTCTAAACACCAATCAATGTTTTCCCCCAGAGAGGTAGTGGCAGGATATCCATGGAGAATAGGACAATTTTAAAACCTCCAATTCCCTACTCAGGAGTAAAAAATGTAGTGCTGGCGATCAATACTGCTATAACTTTTAACTCTTTAAACCTTGCAGGCAAACAGTTAAGCTTCTGGACCTATTCTGTTTGCCAGTACGAATTTCATCGAAAAATGAAATTAAAAAGAAAAATAAAATAAATCACTTCTTAAGTCCCTAAAAATGCAAGTTGATCAGGATGGGTGAATCCATTCGTAATATAAGGGTTATTCAGGGTCTAATACCCCGGCTGTAGCTCAGTCACTTGCCCTCTGTGGGAAAATACAGAAAGGTGCATTAACTGTATTAAGTTTATACAATAGCTACAACATTGCGTACATTGATATTGCAATATTTACATATCTGCATTATACAGGTTATATAGGTTTCAAAATTACTTCGTTTTCTTTTACCCTTCATGAGTCAAACATCAGAACAGTGCACTGTTTATGTTCAAACTCCCTTACAAAGAACACTTGCCTATCTTTAAAGTTCAAGCTCCCTTACAAAGAACACTTGCCTATCTTACCTTCACCTGTGAAATTATGATAGGCTAAAAGGTTTTACTGGTAATTGTGCATTTACAAAATTAGGGAGTTATCAACAATTTGAACATGAGTTTTTATTTTTCAACCAGTTTTTCACTGTTCTGCAATGTTAAAGCAAGTTGCAAACAATGAGAATGTCCACAATTCTCAAATTTCTACATTATTTATTCACCCCTATGATACTTTTCTGAATATTGCACTTTTTGTATAAAATACTTTTCATATACCAGTCTACGGGAGACTACTCAAACTATCATATACCAGTCTATGGGAGACTACTCAAACTAGGTTTGACTCTATTTTCAACAAAGTCTCCCTTGACTTTGAACCTATATCTTGAACCTATGCGGTCCTTCTCGAAACCTACGCCTATCAAAATAATGACTTAGGGGAAAACATGCACCAATCAGCCTTATTGCATAAGACATTTTTAAACAGAATTGAACGAAAAAAGAAAAGAACGAAAAAATTTTACAATCCCTTCTAAATAAACCCTTAGAAGAGTAATATTATGGATAACATTTTTCTAATAGGAAAAATACTTGTAGCAAACGAAAACACTGATGGCAGTGTGCATGTAACTACGAATTTCAATGGTTATACCAGTTAAGCAAGTACAAAATATCTGTCGCCTGATTTCCGAAAAACATACATGCTTGATTCGAAATATCTGTAAATTTATGGTATCCTTAACCATGAATCATACAAAAACATGAAAAACATAGTACAAGCAAATAAAGAATATTATACAATTCTAACAAAAATAGAAAAAAGAAAAATCTGTAACAAAACAAAGGAATCACAAGCTTATTTCAAATGAGCCGCAATGCGGGAAAACCGGTTTTCAGGATTTCCGACCAGGTCCGACACAAACTGGCTTGTACACACTCAGAAAAAGGCTAGAAGCTTGAAATTTCGGATTTAGGAAGAAGAGGAATAGTACTATCTGTGTAGCGAAAATAAAGGCTCTTATCAGCTGTGCAGTTACTGCACAGCTGATCGGGGCCTTTGTTTTCGCATAGCAATAATCCCGTTTTCTCATGCCGCGGCTCAAATATTCTTCCAAGAGCATATCCTCATCAATATGAGAAAAACCTGCTTCTTGAGTATGATGCAAAAGCCAAAGTTCTGTACAGTAACCGTATACATGATCAGCAACTTCTTTCGCTATATGTTAATTCCACCACTTTCGAAATCTAAACTTTGCAGCCATTAGATCTTGAAATCTTGTAACTTATAAAGTAATCCATGGAGCCAAGAAACAAATGAGCCTCATCATGAGAAAACCAACAATGGGGTTTCCGAACAGGTCCGTCACAAACTCAGCTGTACAAGCACAGAAGATGGCTAGAGGCTTGAAATTTTAGATTTAGAATCTAAGGGAATTGTACTATCCTTGTAGCGAAAACAAAGGCGCTGGTCAGCTTCACGACTACCGCTAAGCTGATCTGCGTCTTTGTTTTTGCATATGCAAAATGTTGGGTTTTCTCATGATGCGGCTCAAATGCACTGATCAGCTGTGCAATTTCTTTTCTCTTTATTTTTTCATTAATTCATGTAGCAGGCATGTGTCTAAAATGCGCTGGCCCAGAATGGTCCACACTTCATTACTTTGATGGCAAGCACTGAATATTGTCTAAGCTCAACCATAACCAGGCAACTAGGTAACAATAACTAGAATTATAGAAAAACCTTGTATATGTAGTTTGTTTTTGCCTTGAACAGTCATTTCCCAAAACACAGATAAGCATCATATCATAAACTGAAAATTTTCAAGTGAATCGTAGATATAATGAGCCGCATCGTGAGAAAACCGGATTTTTGCCTAGGCGAAAACAAAGGCGCAGATCAACTTCGCGGTAACCGCGAAGCTGATCAGCGCCTTTGTTTTCGCTACTCGGATAGTACAATTCCTCTTCTACTTAAATCCGAAATTTCAAGCTTCTAGCTCTTTTCTGAGCTTGTACAGGCCGGTTTGTGTCGGACCTGGTCGGAAACCCCGAAGACCGGTTTTCTCGCGTCGAGGCTCTAATAAATATTATAATCATATTAATATATTATATTAATTCTTGGAAAATGATCATTTTGGAGGCAAGGATGGTCAAACCATCTACATAATTAAATTAGTACTGTTGTTGTTAGTCAAAAAAGAACAAAAATTAATCATAATTGTTACCAAGTTCGCAAAGTGTAGATTTAGGTTTTATATATTGGAAAAAAAATATAAAATTGAAAATGAACTTAAACTTGCGTTGTTGGTTAAAGAAATTAAAATACATGTATATATGAGCCACGTCACGAGAAAACTGGCTTTTCACATACCCTAAAACAAGCACTCGCATATGCTTCACCTATAGTACAATACCTCTTTTTCTTAGTCGAAATTTCAAGCTTTTAGCCTTTTTCTGTGACCGTACAGACAGGTATGTGTCGACCTGGTTGTAAACCCCCAAAAGCAAGTTTTCTAGTGACACGGATCGTATGAGCTGCGACGTGAGAAAACCGGTCTTTGGGTGTTCTGACCAGGTCTGACACAAACCGGTCTGTGCTGCCACAGGTGGTGGTTAGAGGCTGGAAATTTTAGGTTTACAAAGTAGAGGAATTCTACTATCCCTGTAGTGAAAACAAAGGCGCTGATCAGCTTCGCAGTTTGCATAGGCAAAAATCCGGTCTACTCATGACGTGGCTCATATGAAATAGCAAAGCGAGTGCAACAAAAGCTGACAGTGATGGTTGCTGTATGAATGTGAAATGATCGTGAATTTACTTAGCTGACAACATCTAATTTTAAAATTTATACACAAGACTTTCTAGAGGAAACAATCACAAAACAGGGTAGAATTCAGTTCCGTATGAATTGAGCCGCGACGTGAGAAAACCGGTCTTCGGGGTTTCCGACCAGGTCCGACACAAACTGACCTGTACAGTCACAGAAGCGGGCTAGAAGCTTGAAATTTCGGATTTAAGTAGAAGAGGAATTGTACTATCCGAGTAGCGAAAACAAAGGCGCTGATCAGCTTCGCGGTTACCGCGAAGCTGATCTGCGCCTTTGTTTTCGCCTAGGCAAAAATCCGGTTTTCTCACGATGCGGCTCAATTGAAAATTGTTGAAAAAAGGCTTTAGTATCCTAACAGCTTAAGAAAGCACACAACATCAGGATAACATGTCCATGAAATGTATGCCCCCCTTACATCTCACTTTTAAATAGCAAAGCTCATAGGGTGTTCTCATTTTTGCTCCAAAACATAGATTGTGGGTACTTGCTAGAACTGCCTCGCCGATGCAGTTCTAATGTTTACCCTTAAAATCCAGTCATACGAAACTGTGCATGGAATTTATCTATGATGCATAATCCAGTTGTTTTGTGATTTGTTTTCTCGTATCATTTCAATTATAAATTATGTAGAATACTGAAGCAAGGATTCTAGTACAATATGAACTGCCCAAATCTCCATGAACCGTACAGTCAAGTCAGATTTTTAAATTTCTTCTCACTGCAGCTGCATCGTATTTCAAACATTTCTGATAATAATTTGGTACATATTTGTCTTTGCCAAAACACTGAGTTCATTCAAGTATTAAAAAACAACATACATGTAATCTTACTAGAGTTTTTGTGTGACAAGTCAATTCCTAATCAATCCCCAACCTAACGATGCTCATTTTAGTAGAAGCTTGTTCTGTATGGTTTTATACAATTATGGAGAAAAAAATCTACAAAACTTGTTCCCAATTACTTTGCCAGAATGACATACACAAATTCAATAACAATTTTTCTAATATACTTAGTAGAGTATACTTATACTCTAGTATCACATCATAATGTTTTTTCCTCACTTTTATTCACATTCAACCATTTAACACTTGTACATATACCCTACATTAGAATTGTCCAATAGCCATTATAGAAAAGGTGGCGAGGGATAACTGAAGGTTGTTTCCCTTATTACTGAGAATCACTTTCATTCATTAATTTAATTTTATCAATGTCATTTATAAGCACTATTTCTTATTATCCCCAAACATCTTCACTATCTGGTCCCGAGATTATAAAACTTTTCTTCATGCTCAACTCAGCTGAGCATGAAATTTAAACTACTCATAATTACTGAAATAACCAAAATTGGTTGACATGTCAGGTTACGAATGCCAAAACCTGTAATTTATCCTGCTGATAAATGCTAAAAAGCCAACAATTGTTGGCATTTTAACATTTATGAGCAGGATAAATTTTAGTCTCAGCTGAGCTGAGCATGAAAACAGTTTTCTAATCTAGGGGCCTGGCCTGCTAAATGGCACTCCAGTCTAGAGATTGTCATTAACCACTTCAAACACTTTCTGCTCCAGTTCAAAGCATCAGACAAAAGGGCGTATGATGGTACCTGCCAAAGGATGTTTTTTTTTTTTCCTTCTTTTTTTATCTCAATGCTTCAAGGAGATCAAACTTTATTTTCAAGCAACTCTTGTGTTGGATAAAAACTGACTCTACTATTTATGCATGAAAAATACATTGATTTCAATGATCTTAGCACATTTATTTAAATGCAATTTTAATTCCATACTCAGATGAGTTGAGCATGCAGAAAAAAAGATGGTTTCAAATTCATGGTCAGGTTTGGTAATCAGATTTGTTACAACTGTTGCATATGGTCAACAACAAATCAATGCCATTCAATTGGCATTCATATTTTTAGAGAAAGTAGGCTATTTTACATCATATACCCTTTTTTTCTGACTTTATCCAAGATTATGATTTATCTGACATTTCCTTATCACATTCTCTGACAGTTCACAGTACAAACATGTTGAGATTATATCTAAATTGATTAATGTGACTAGAATTCTAATCTGTAAGCCAATGAGCTTGTTTCTTGATCTTGGAGCTGAATCGTGCAACGACTAGCCGACGGCGCCACCTCAACCTTCATATCTGACAGTAATTCCTTATGGAGTCCCATCCAGTGCAGTAAAGTTTCACTATCGTATGTTGGAATAATTGTTACTTGTGACTGTTGGTCATCCCATGTTTTCTTAGCCTCTAAAAGGGCATCTAAGACTTGTGGGTTGGGAGATAATGCGCTAAGAACATAATAACGAGCCCTAATTCTTTTGAAGAATTCCACATCACTGTACTGTGGATTACCATGGTTAGGAATATAAGTCAGATCAACATAGAAAGGGGTGAAGGGTGGTAAAGGAGGCATTTTAGTTGTTGTTCCCATGCTAGATTTCCCCGTTGCCGTCGCTGGTCTTTTCGTATCAGTCTTACCATCGGTCTTGTCTTTAACAGGTGCACTGGCAGGCCTTGCTTTTGAAGCAGCGGGCTTTCTGTCAGTTGACAGCCGTGATGTGTTCAGAGTGTTTGAAGCTCCTCCAGTTGATAGCCTTGATGGATTGGAAGCTCCACCAGTTGAAAGTCTAGATGGATTTGTAGTTCCAGTTGCTCTCTTGCTCTTATCAGGAACCCCATTACTCTGTTTAGGAGCTTTAGCAGTTTGTGGCAATGCGGGTTTAGTTTTACCGGCAGACCCTGGGGCTTTCTTGGCTTCTGGTTTTTTAACCTCATTAGCTTTTGCCTTATCTTTTGGAGATTTTTTGTCACCAGTAGCCCCACTTGCTTTGGTGTCTGCAGGTGAAGGTGAGGGTAATCCCATTGGTTGGCCCCATTCCGCTAGGGGATCAAACTTCGCTGGTCCCCCTTCAGCCATTTCATCATCCGAGCTATCCTCAAATGGATTCCCATGTTGGGGTTGCGCTGGCTGGTTTTGAGTTCCCATGAACTGATTAAACCCAGGCTGTCCATCTATGTCGAATGGATTGGTAGAAACACCAGACGGTTCTGCAGGTGCATGACCAAAGTCAGGTGGTGCCGAATACTCCTGCTGTGCAGGCATTGCAGACATCTGGTCCATACCTTCAGAAGAATCAACATCATCTTGTTCACCCATCTGATGATAACTATGATCTGTGGCCTCAGATTCAGGAGTAAGCAAGCTGTCACTAGGTTGGGAATCAACTCCTAAAGAATCCACATGTCCAGCTGCCCCCATTCCACCACCAATATCTTTGCTTTCTGGACTAGCTTTCTGATCTTCACTTGTACTGTCGGGAATCAAACATTTCTGGTCACTTGGCTCTTCTTCTTCATATGAAGTACTTTGAGACTGAGATTCCTCTTCTTCACTGCTGTCCTCCTCTTCATCATCATCCTCATCATCTTCTTCTTCATCTCTCTCCACACTATCTCTCTGATCATCATGGAACTCAGCTGGAACTGGCATTGCTTCTCTTTCCAACGAATCTCTGCTGATGTCTTCCACAGGTTGTTGTGCCATCATTTGTGGTAATGCAGGTTCCATGTTTTCTTTCTCTTCCTCAGTACCAACACTATCAATAGGTTCTTTACTTAAACCATGCACAATACCATCTGTGTCAGCAAATGCTTTATCTTTCTCTTCTTGTGGTTCTTCAATACTGTCTGGAGTTCCTTCATGGCTGAAGTCTTGTCCTTTATCACCAATATTTTCAATGGCTTCTACATCCTCTGGTTCAGGTGTCTTGGGTCTCTCAACTTCATCTTGTTCAACATGTTCCAACATATCTGGAGATTCACTTAGCTCATGGCTATGACTTTCAAATTCCTCTTCAGACTTCTGGTCCAATTCCTCAGATTTTGGTGCAGATTCTAACATCATTTCAGGAGATTCTCTATCCAAAGCTTTTGTATCATAACCATATATTATCTCTTGTTGTGAATAATCCACAGATTCTGCCTGCTGTTGGAGTGTATCTATTGATGGTTGTGGGTGTTCTTGTTGGATCTGTTCAAAATCATCATGAAGATTTGATTCTAAACCAATTTCTTCTTTTTGTGAGTCCATTATAGGTGAGATGCTTGGGCTTTCTAAGGCAGCATCTGTTTTCCCAAGCCCAAAGCCAGCTACTTCTTGTGATTCAGCATCAAGGTCTAAATCTTCCTTTGGTCCACATTCATGTTCTTCATCATCCATGACTTCTGACAGCGTTGTTGTTTGTGCAGGTTCTGACATCTTTGGAAGGTTTTCCCCTTCTTCTGAACCAATTATGTCATCTGCATGAGTAAATGGTGGTCTAGGGAGTGCAGCAATTTTTTCATCATCTATACATTCTTCTGTGTCATTGGCTGACATTTCTTTCTCAGGTTCCTCCTCTAACTGCTCTGTTTTCTGTACCTCAGGCACAGGAGCTGATAGCATCTTCTCAGTGTCCTCAGTCACATCTTTTTCTTCTATTATATCTTCCTTTAAATGATCCTGTCCAAAGCCCTCATCTTCTGACAGATGTTTCTCCACCTCCGCTGTTCCTGAAGGGAACTCCTTATCAAGGGGCAACTTGGAGACCTCATCAGGAGATTCCATTTCCTTGTCATCAAAATGTTTATCATATGTATCATTTGCTCCTGACAGCTCATCCTCAATTCTAGCAGTACTCTGTTCATCTAGGTCTTCTACTTCTTGCTTAACTGGTAACAGATCTGGCTCAACTAGTGCTTGAGTCTCTGCCTTAGGAGTAGCTATTTCCTTCACTGGCATGGTTGGTATAATGTCAGGCTCTTGACCATAACTTGCTGGTGCATATGCTACTGGTTCTGGCAAAGCTTGGGGCATTATCTCTTCAGAATCTTCATCATCAGGTGTGAGAATGAGTCCATTCTGTGGCTGTGGTTGTTCTCCAAATTGTTCTCTGTCATCGTACATACTTTCATGCATGCTTGTAGTCATGAGGTCACTAAACCCTCCAGTTGGTTGTTCCGGTTGTTGTAAATCTCCATGCATGCTATCAGTCATTCCACCAAACATATCTGGTTGTTGTGGCTGAGCATTCAAATGTTGATCGATATCTTGGTCTTCATCATAGACACCCAGCTCCAAAAGTTGATCTTTACCTAAAGTTTGGGGTTGAGCAACTGGTTCAGGCTCATGTTGATACCCTGGATCAGGGAGTGGGGCTGGAGAATCAGAAATGACAGGCTCAAGATCCTCATGTTTGGGAGCTATTGGCTCAGAGAAATCAACAAGCTGTGGTGGGTCCACAGCAGAACCTAGCCCAAGCAGATCAGCTTCACCACCTATAGGAGCTGGTTCGGGTATAGCCTCTGGCTTCGGCTCCTCCTTCACAACGGGGACTGGCGCTGGTTCAGGCTCTTTTACAGGCAATGGTTTTTCCGGTTCTTGGACTGGTGACACTATTGATTTAGGGGTGGTTGGTGTAGCACTCTTTGTTGATGCTTTAGATGGGCTGGATGATGTAGATGATTTTGCTTTATCACTTTTCTCAGTCTCTTTAGACGTTTTCTTATTTGTGATCTCTTTCTTTGCCTTTGGAGCTGAAGCAAGCCTGGGTTTGGGGGCTGTTTTCGGCTCAGGTTTGCTGATTTCCTTTTTAGGAGCAGTCTCTTGTTTTGGAGTCTGAACTGGTGATATTTTAGATCTAGCAACTGGAGGCTTTGAGCCTAATGTTGGCTTTTTAGGGGCTGGTTTAGTGGCAAGGCTTGATTTAGAACACACTGCATGCTTGAGGATGTCCAAAGTCTTGAGTTTCTCTAAACCTTCCATGATTTTGTGCTGTGGAGCATTTCCAGGGAAGAAAATTCTGGTAATATTCTCATTTGGGTTAGATGGTCTCCAGACTAATAAAGCACAGACTGACAGAGTGTTTGGTAAAGGAACATGTTGACTTATTCCAAACTGAGTAACCTTCTGATTCCACTGTTGGTAAAAATCCTTCAGCTCCTTGCTATCAGTCACAGGGTTCAGTATATACATATCTAAGGACCCAATTCCAAGTTTATGGTAGAGATTGATGGGTTCAACTGAATGGCCAGCCTGACTACGGGAGCAGGGGTGGGGGAACTCCCCTAATGTCTGCTTTGCATATTCAACCATCTTATTTCCCTCTTCAGCTAGATTAACCATGAGATTACCATCCTCTTTACCACCCACAACCTCTCCTTGAACTGCTTTTAGCTTATCAGAGACATTTAGATACATAAACCCTATTTCTGGATGAATATTTTCAGTTGCTTTCCTCTGCAGTACAGCACTTAAACCATACAGATTATCGGTCCCAAGGTGGGTCATGAGAGCTGCATCAATTCTGCCAAGGTGGCGTGTGAAATCCCAGAAACAAGCTCTTCGGCTGAACCCCCCATTTATCAAGAGATTAAATCCACTAATACTAAAAAGGGCTGAATCCCCTTGACATGCGGGGAATATGTACAATGTTGGCCTACTAAAGCTTATATTACCTACAACATCAGTGGACTGCAGCAACTGGTTCAATTGTTTAACCTTCACAAAATTTCCTACATATGCAGTGAACTGCAAAACACCATTAATTGATTCAAGCTTTTCATCAGGATTTAATTTAACCTTAAGTAGCTTTGAAATGTCATTCTTTGTAATATGTCCGTTCGTCCAGCTGCCTTCGGCTGCTGTGTAGATGGACAGGCTGCACCCCTCTTGCTGTTTGATGGCATTATCAACATCTCGGTCCTTGAAGGTGTGAGCAAAGTTGTTGAATGTGTAAGTATCATCTTGTAATATCCAGGCCCCAGTGCCCTACAAAGAAAACAAATGAGCCACGTTTTGCACATGCGAAAACAAAGATGCAGATCAACTGCAAAGCTCATCAGCGCCTTTGTTTTTGCTACATGGATAGTACAATTCCTTTACTTTCTAAATTCAAAATTTCCAGCCTCTAGTCATCTTCTGTGCTTGTACAGCTCGGTTTGTGTCGGACCTGTTTGGAAATCACATTGTCGGTTTCTTCATGACGCAGCTGAAATGTAAAATTGAAACATGACCATAGTGTCAGACAAGCACTGTCTTATAGAAATTTCAGACCATGGACAAAGTCATGGTTTTATTTTCTAATCAGGTTTGCAAGAAATGAATCTTTACTGCTTTATATTGAGTTGCATTGTATTGTTTTGTATTGAGAAGTATTGTACTGTTTTATATTGACTTGTATTGTTTTGTAATGTATTACCTGAAAGGCATGTCCGGCATAAATGAGATGTTTATATTTTGTTGACGTGCACAGGAAATTCTTCACTGCTAAGTTGACTGTCCGTGTCTGTGGGTTGACAAGTATTTCACAACAAAGTCTCTCCGAGCGATGACGGATAATACGTTCACCTGAAATATATCAAAACAAATTGAAAATTTGATTACAATTTTTTTTTATTTTTATTATTTTTGCTCGAAAAGTTGATTGTGGGTACAAGTTAGAACCGCCTCAGCGAGGCAATTTTAAAGCGTATACCACAATCTATGTTTTATAGCAATTAAGGCTCCGTCGTCCATGGTCTTCGTCCACAATTTCATAGAAGAATATTTCTGAAGTTAGTGGGCCAATCTTGATCAAGTTTAATGTGAACCATCATTGGGTTGTTACAGAGGAGGCATGCATGATTTAAGTTGCCTTTTCAGTCACAAATTCATATTTTAATGTTCATTTTCCACTTCTTTTTATACATTTTTTTATCTATTAATTACCCTGCTACACGGATTTATGCCTATATTTTATAATATTTTATTAAATATTACACTGTCACTGTTTTTTACAGGCCCCAAGGGAGATAAATTCTCCAGTATCAGGAACAAAGATAGTTTTGAGTTATTTCCCATCAATGGCATGGCTTTGCTTAGAGCAAGACTGACCCACCAGTAGACCATTCCATAATTATATGACTATGCAGTGGAGCAGCTAACCCCACCAGTTGGTACATATGAGCTGCGAAGCGAGAAAACCGGGCTTCGGGGTTTCCAACCTGGTCTGGCACAAACCGACCTGTACAGCTACAGAAGATGGCAGAATCTTGAAATTTCGGTTTTAAGAAGAGGAGAAATTGTACTATCCATGAAGCGAAAACAAAGGCGCTGATCAGCTTCACAGTTACTGCGAAGCTGATCTGCACCTTTGTTTGCACATAGGCAAAAATCCCGTTTTCTCACGGCGCGGCTCAAATCAGGAAAGCACCTGTCGAATAAATACCCCCACTTTTTGCATGATGGAAAGTTCTAAAATTTGCATGTCTGTAAATGTAAAAAAATAAAAAAAAATATAAAAAAAATAACACAATTGATCAATTTACAAATCCGAGAGTAAATTTGCACATGCATGTATATAAATTTGCATTTTCATTGGCATGCACAAGAATACAATCATAGCCTAGGTATATTACACGTAACGCAACACAATGTACCAAATGCGCATATTTTTGGCCCATTTGCAATGAAAAATACTAATTAATGAAAATCCAAGCGTATGATTGAGGAAGACAAACTAAAAGAACTATGAAAGCAGTGCACGACAACAGTGATTTACAAAAAAAATAAGGAAAGGTTGAAAAAATCTGAAAAAAAAAAAAAAAATGACAGCTTTAAGCATAATCAGCTAAATGTATGACAGTAGATGAACCACTGACAAATAAGGGAACATAATGAGCCGTGATATGAGAAAACCGGTCTTTAGTGTTTCTAACCAGGTCCAACACAAACCGGCCTGTACAGTCACAGAAGCAGGCTAGAAGCTTGAAATTTTGGATATAGGTAGAAGAGGGATCATTGTACTATCTAAGTAGCAAAAACAACAAAGGCGATAATCAGCTATGCAGTTACTGCACAGCTGATCGGCGGATTTGTTTTCACATAAGCAAAATTCTGGATCATGGCGCAGCTCCAACGTGAGCAGCTAAACTGGGTCTAACTTATTTGAACATTGGATTAATTCTTATGACAACAGTGTCTATGTATACAAGGAAACTTGTGTATGCAGACTTATAAATAGTGATCCACAAAATGCAAGAAATACAACAGCTACAGTATTCAAAGACGGCAAAGCAAAAGAAATTATAAGTAGCATATTTCTGACACCACCTAATCTTACCTTCCTTTAGCTGGGTACCATAAGGAGAGGTGGCTGATAGAGAAAAAAAATCAGAGATTAGACTTTAAAGTTTCCCTTAAATTTCTCCCCAACTTGTAGAAATAATGGCAAACAATGCATTTTGGGCCTTCTATAGAACACACTAGCTATCCAGAGACAGCCAGTGCAACAGGGAACAACAAAGGCAGAAGAAATCAAAACGCGGAAATGGGAAGTAAATACCTGCTCGGGAACAACTTGCAAATATCTGTCTAGGAACAACTTGCCACAAATCTGAATGTATGATCCACCACATGTTGTTCCCAAACAGGTATTAAATGCTGCAGTCTTTTATGACATGTAATTTCAAATTTATCTGTGTTGGTTGTCCTCAGTCATGGTTGTCTCCAGGGCCCAGTTGTTCAAAACTAACGACGTCGTTAGTTAATGTTTCCTTATAATTTCAAACATTAATATTACAAATACACTGTTATTTTTTTGTTGAAAAAATGTGAGAATCCTTTGCACTGCAAAGGATTCTCACATTTTTTCAACAAAAAATAACAGTGTATTTGTTACTTTAGCTGATATTTGCTTAACAAATTTATGTCTTCACGATATCGTTAAACTAACGATGCTTTGAACAACTGGGTCCAGATAACCAGTGTATATACTGAACAGCTGATCAACAGCATAGTGACCATTGCTGCCCCGCCATCATTTTGCAACATCTGAATTAGTTTCCTCATTGTCAGATCACAATAACATTTCAGCCGCATCATGAGAAAACCAACTATGTGGTTTACGAACAAGTCCGTCACAAACCGGCCTGGTTACAGACTGGAAATTTCGGATTAAGAAAGCAGAGGAACTGCACTATCTGTGTAGCGAAAACAAAGCCGCTGATCAGCTTCGCAGTTCCCAGTTTACTGCGAAGCTGATCTGCGCCTATCTTTTCGCATAAGCAAAATGCTGGTTTTCTCATGAGGCAGCTCATTTCACTTCAAAAATCAGCTGGCAAGTTAAACACCCAAAGATTACCCCATGCCAAGAATGTTCACAAATAACAGAATTTTTATCTTTTAGCACTATCTCGTCAAAATATATGCCAAATAATGAAAATTCATGTGATTATTAAAACGGATATTAACCAGAACTATACAAATATTCCTGTGTCTTCCACAAGGACACAACTCGGTATCAGTAGGACTTGAATCCTAAACCTCTCAATCCAGTCTGCTACTATACCAATAGGTCAACCCATAGACCTGATACCCTGTGGAACATAATAGGCCAACCCATAGACCTGAAACCCTGTGGAACACAATAGGCCAACCCATAGACCTGATACCCTGTGGAACACAATAGGCCAGCCCATAGACCTGATACCCTGTGGAACACAATAGGCCAACCCATAGACCTGATACCCTGTGGAACACAATAGGCCAGCCCATAGACCTGATACCCTGTGGAACACAATAGGCCAACCCATAGACCTGATACCCTGTGGAACACAAAAGGCCAACCCATAGACCTGATACCCTGTGGAACACAAAAGGCCAACCCATAGACCTGATACCCTTTGGAACACAATAGGCCAACCCATAGACCTGATACCCTGTGGAACACTTTAGGCCAACCCATAGACCTGATACCCTGTGGAACACAAAAGGCCAACCTATAGACCTGATACCCTGTGGAGCACTTTAGGCCAGCCCATAGACCTGATACCCTGTGGAACACAATAGGCCAACCCACAGACCTGATACCCTGTGGAACACAATAGGCCAACCCACAGACCTGATACCCTGTGGAACACAATAGGCCAACCATAGACCTGATACCCTGTGGAACACAATAGGCCAACCCATAGATCTGATACCCTGTGGAACACAAGACCTGACCTGATACCCTGTGGAACACTTTAGGCCAACCCAAAGACCTGATACCCGGTGGAACAATAGGCCAACCCACAGACCTGATACCCTGTGGAACACAATAGGCCAACCCATAGACCTGATACCCTGTGGAACACAATAGGCCAACCCATAGACCTGATACACTGTGGAACACAATAGGCCAACCCATAGACCTGATACACTGTGGAACACAATAGGCCAACCCATAGACCTGATACACTGTGGAACACAATAGGCCAACCCATAGACCTGATACACTGTGGAACACAATAGGCCAACCCAAAGACCTGATACCCTGTGGAACAATAGGCCAACCCATAGACCTGATACACTGTGGAACACAATAGGCCAACCCATAGACCTGATACCCTGTGGAACATGTGTCTCTTTCACAACTGTTGTCAGCCAGTATGTTGATATATCATTTTTTCTTGTAGACCACACAACTTCTTCATTACACTTTTGTTGGGGTCCAAATTAATTTCCGTGTTAGCCACCCAATCCATGTTATAATGAGAGTAAAATGTATATATATACATAAATAGAAAATTTAGTCCGACATGACCATTTAGGGTCCACGAATGGTCCCTGCTTTAATAAATCATGTTATAAAGAGGTTGAGGTGTAGTAACACCTCAACAGGGTTCAAGTACTTTGTCTAATTCCCAAGGATGGGGATTTTCAGTATCCAAAACTTAAGAAATCCACGGTACCTGACCATTCTGTGGCATTCCCTTAGGGAGTTGCACAGACATAATAATCTGAGCTTTTATGGTGTAAAAGTCTGTTAATAATCATGAAATTTTAATTAACAATGGTATTCTTAGGGCAAAATGGATACAATTTTTATGTTTTAGATTTCTTGCAGTGGTTCACCTCAGGTCTTTCACATTTGAGCCTTTACATGAGAAAACCAACAATCTTCGATTCAGACTAAGTCAGACATGAACCAGCCTGTACAGTCACAGAAGCAGGCTAGAACTTTGAAATTTCGGATTTAAGAAGAAGAGGGATTGTACTATCTGTGTAGCGAAAACAAAGGCACTGATCTGAATTTTTGATTTTGCATAGGCAAATTGTTGGTTTTCTCATGAGGCGGCTCATATATAAAAGACTATGTACTGAACTATACAGAAATGAAATGGATCCAGCAGCTAACTCACCCTGGAATCAACGCTATGAACTCCCTAACAGAGTCGTATTTCCAAACTGTATATCCGAGCGTATGCAGAACAGACAGTTACGGAACGGACAGACGTTTACAGGAGCACGCGCTTTTTCGTGCCAAAAATGTTTTGTACAGTTTTTCATCCGAAACTGTACGCTTTGAATGTATTGTTATATCGGCCTTGCATGTCCATCTACTATCTTCCAAAACACCATAATTTCCGGCATGGAAGCCTAGTAGTTTAAGCAGAATTTTGTTGCTTAGCAACAAAAACATTACGGAGCAGAACAGTCTACAGATTCGTTTATGTTACAGGGCGGAACAGACGTAGCCTACGAAAAAAAACAGACGAATCAGCATACGGAGCGGTCACAGACGGCCATGAATACTACATGAACAACACTGTGATGTCAAATATAACACTTTGCGGCAACCTTCTGTATTGTAGCACTCGAACGTGACCAGATGAAATACACCTGGTGACCTGGATCAGCATCGTACATGTATCAGAATAGCATCGACTGTTGTGAAAACAAAAAGTTGTTTGGGGGCAAACAGCAGAATAGAGAGAGAGAGGGGGGAGAGGTCCCGATAGCTCAGTGGTAAAAGCGCCCGCTTCGGGGGCGAGATGTCGTGGGTTCGCCCAGGCCGCGCCATATCAAATGCGTTAAAATGGTACCAATGGCTTCCTTGGTGCTCAGCATCATGAGGCAATCACGGCTTTTCTTCTCCTTTAAATATAGTATCACTAATAGTGCATATCTAACAATAAATTCTAAAATAAAAGACTGAAAAAAGTCTGAAAAGGTCCGATAATAAGACTCATGTCTGTTTTAACCGGAGGTCTATATGGAAGGCTGGCATTCGTGCTGAATAAGTAATATAGAGACGTCAAAGGAAAAGGTTCCCTGTTTGCATACTCAGACCTTAAGCAAAGTCATCAAGCGAACACCCACCTCCGTACACACCGGCGGGAGTACTCTCCAAAGTATCGGTCATATATTCCAAAGTCTTTCCATGAATGAATGATGCGTGAGAATCAGCCAAGACGCCGCAAAAGGGAGCTTGCGGCGGGAGATAAAGTCTTTGGCGTGATTTGTAAGCATATATGATTCTGTCATGCATCTTACTTATTTGATTTACTCGCAGTTTATTACTATTTAGCCATGCTTGTGCATATTAACACACTCTAAAGCTCGCCTACGTCTGTTTCGTTTCGTATGGAAATGCGTCATTTCGTCTGTTCCGCTCCGTAACAAACGACTGTACCGCCCCGTAACCATGAAATTACCATACGCTTCAGAAAAAAACAAATCTTGGCTATTTTTACTGGAAAACATATAAAATATTTAATGTCTGGTGGTTCAGGACATATTTAACTACATACGGACTAAATCCAAAAGGTTGACAATGGCTTATTTTGCAAGCAATCTCGACACACAGCCAAAAAAAAAAACAAAATATGCCATTTTTCACACGTCTTGGGCAGTTATGGCGAACCCCCTGAAAAATCATTGTGCTCTTGAGCACAGACAACTAGACGGGTATGTATGCAACACATCTGCTCTAGTTTGGTCTCAATATTTGCATTTGTCACTTTAAAAGAACGGAAAAACATTTTTGGCGCGAAAAAGCGCGTGCTCCTGTAAACGTCTGTCCGTTCCGTAACCGTCTGTTCTGCATACGCTCGGATATACACTGTGTTTAATCTTTGGTTCGATTTGGTTAAGACTTTAACCATCCCAGTCTACAACTTTTCAGTCATGTCAGGACAGAGTCTCTGACTGTTTCCTGGGTGTTATCAACTTTGAATGTTATAAAAAATTTCTGATTTCTGATTTATATGTCTCCTTACAAATGAGTCGCTATGCAAGGGATCTTCAGGGTTTCCGATCAGGTCCAACATAAACTGGCCAGTACAACCACAGGATATGGCTTGAAATTTCGGATTTAAGAAGAAGATCGAGGAAAAAACTTGGTCAATGTCCATGAATATCACAATACATGAACCACTATTGGAATATCTGGCTGTCAACCCAATCCAAAAGGCCCTAGGGCCCCTTCCCAAAATTGCCAAAAAATCCCTGAACTGTCTGGTCCCTCTTCCCCCGGTCTCTTCCTAACTGTGTTTGCAGTCTTCAATGAAGTTTTTCATTCTGTCAGTGACTCAAGTGCAATAAAGTCTTCTTTTGGTAATGAGGACAAATTCCAGTGACATACAAATGAGCCTGTGCATGAGAAAACCAACAATTTGGGTTCCGACCAGGTCCTACACAAACTGGGCTGTACAGTAACAGAAGATAGTTAGAGGCTGGAAATTTTGGATTTAGAAAGTAGAGGAATTGTACTATCCGAGTAGCGAAAACAAAGGCGCTGATCAGCTTCGCAGTTACTGCGAGGCTGATCTGCGTCTTTGTTTTCACCTATGCAGATTGTTGATTTTCCCATGCGGCAGCTCAAATGGTAAATTACCCAGACATTTACATATATTGACTGTATGTTGCCATCTGATCAAGCTGTAAGAATATAGAAGGCTATTGATCCAGCCCGCAACTATGAAGGGTGTACAAAACAAAGGCGGAAAAGTGCTGTCATGTCCTTATTTTGTTTAGTCAGTTTTGATTTACATCCCACACAACAGCTAACGTGGAGACAGGACCACGGGTGAAAAGGTTTCATAAAAAAGAACAAAAAGAAAAAAAAATCTAGAAAAGCCCAGCATTCAAATCCAAAACCAATGGTTTACCATGCGAGTGGCTTCAACACTATGCCACATCTATTTGAAGTGCGATATCTTTTGGGTAACAGCTAAACATTACAAAAAGATGGTATAGTAGTAGGGCAGCGAGACAGGTATTGTATGTATGTATTTCATCAGACTTCACTGCCACATGGAACAGTTAGCAGTGAAAGGATATGAGTTGACAACTGATCACTTCTTTTGACATTAGGGGTCCTTAGTATAGCTGAAATCACAACCCCGAGATTGCCATAATTGTTACGTTATGGTGATAAATGGTTTGCAGCCAAATTCGCAGGAATTAATTTTCGCGACATTTACGGTATTAAATACCAGACATTCCACAGCCTACTGTTTCATGGTGCCAATCAATAAGGATGTCTTTTAAACTGTTGCACAATATGGATGTTTTACAGGCAAAATCAATATCATCTTGCGTTTTCTCAGAAATTAATTTCTGACGTTTCTTTACCTTCAGAAATTTCTGACATCATTCTTAGGCATGGTCCCTTGATGATTGATGTAAGGGGCATTCTTCAAAACCAACAAAAATATTTCACAGATTAGGTTATGATTATTCCATGCTACTAAGAATCTTAAGATGTAGCACCTTTCATTTCAAAAAGTAAGATAGCTTAGAATAACTGAAATAGCAAGGGCATAAATTTTAAAGTCATCTTAAGACCATTGTAAGTGTGTTGTAAATATTGGAACTTATGATGCCTTCAAGTTACTAACCCCTGGTGCCCCAATGTACTCTTGTCGTCTTGAATCAAAATAAAGATGCATCGACCATAAAAATGCAGTGACATTCATTCCCACTTCATGAAATTGAATTTCTTTGCGCTATCATCATTATGACAATAGAAACTTTGGGATTACATTGTATGTCTTGCACTCAAACATGAATTCCTGTGACAATTTAAAAGCGATTTAATCTTGTCTGTCTACAATTCAAGGCATCAAGGAACTACCATATCTGCTTAAAAATATTGAAATGACAAATACTACTCCTTTATGTATGTCAATTTGTTTAGCGTTGTTGCTGCAGTACGTCCCAGCATGGGATGACCTATGATTTTGTTGAGATGGTCTACAAAGTAGTCCCTACAAGTCTGGTATACCCTTTGTCTTAGGCTTTCTAGAATAAATGTGACTGCTCAAGTGCTCAGTGGGTTTGCAACATTACTGTATGAGGAGAAACCTTAATGGAGCTCGCTTCATTTCTATAAGACTGGAATGGGGCAGACCAACTTGTCCATTATACGTCCACTTGGTTCTTCCATTCGAGGGGCTGTCTTGAATCTAGCTGTGTGTAGAAATGTTAACTTTCCTGCAAGGACTCCTAAAGCCATGAGCAAGGAGCTGCAATAATCCTGGTTAGTGTACTGATGGCCTTAAGACTATCATTCTGTCCCACATCTTAAAGAGCAGTCACACAGTAGCGTATAAGTGAAACGCCCGTCGGGTGTGTTGAAAAAAATAGCAAAATTCCACATACGGCAGACGCACGTCCGAAACATGTTCAAAACTCGCTACAAGCTCGTTGGGTACGCTTGGTGTACATCCGGCGCGCGTCGCTGTACGTCGCTAAAAGTCTCTGCGCGTTTCGCGCGCATTTGGACTCAAAATTTTTTTAAACATGCATAAAAATTTTCAAGAAGCTTGTTGTGCCTCGGGCGTGTGACTTATGTCCCAAATAAGTTCCAGGCGCGTTGAATACACTCTGAACGCCTTTGGTGCACGTTTGAGGCACGCCAGTGTACGTTTCATGCGCGTTCCGATTTTATTAGATGTTGCTTTAGTAGCGTGCCCCGAGTGTGTGTTAAACATGCGTTGAACGTTCAATGCGTGGCTGTAGCGCATGCTTAGCGTGTCTGGGACGTATCACAACCGTATTCCAAAACTTTGAGATTTTTTATATGTCCGGCACTCGCCTCAGTCACGTGCTAAAGTGTGACTGCTAAAGCGAGTTAAAGGAGCAAATTGATTTTTATACGTCCAAAGTCTTCAGCGTGTTGAGATTTTTCATACGCCCGGCGCGCGTTTGGGTTATACTCTACTGTGTGACTGTTGTTTTAGGTTAATTACGGAATGTCTGTGACATTTTCAGTCTATTTATGGAAGAAAGCATAATCGAATCAATGCACTGTTGTTGACCAGCCTTATTGATCCTGTCTGAAATGAGCCGTGATGCGAGAGAACCGGTCGTTGGGATTTCCACCCATGTCCGACACAAACTGAACTATACCCCCACAAAAAAAAAAGCTAAAATCTTTGGGTATAAGTAGAGCAGGAATTGTACTATCCATGTAGCGAAAATAAAGACGCTGATCAGCTGTGCAGTTACTGCATAGCTGATCTGCACCTTTTTCCCACAGGCAAAAATCTGGTTTTCTAATGATGTGGCTCAAATCACTGCTGCAACATTAGGGTTATGGGCTTATGTATTAACAAGAGATTAATGCCAACTCGGGGTCTTCTCTTGAAAGCCTGCTTTCAGGGTACCCAAAGGAGCCAGTGAGAAAAAAGACCTGCTCAACAATAGTGCCAAAGCTTTAGGTAGCTAGGTTTAACGAGTTGAAACTGTGCACACCGGTAAATCTGTGAAACACGGGGTAGCTATGTTCAACCACTTGAAACTGAGCACCGGTAAATCTGTGACATACAGGGGGTAGCTAGGTTCAACCAGTTGAAAATGTGCACAGGTAAATCTGTGAAACACAGGGGGTAGCTAGGTTCAACCAGTTGAAAATGTGCACAGGTAAATCTGTGAAACACGGGGTAGCTAGGTTCAACCAGTTGAAACTGTGCACAGGTAAATCTGTGAAACACAGGAGGTAGCTAGGTTCAACCAGTTGAAACTGTGCACAGGTAAATTTGTGAAACACAGGGGGTAGTGACTGGTAACAAGAACAAAGTGGAGATCCATATCAAACCAGAACTAGAGGTCAATCTCAAACCTGAACTGGAGGTCTATATCACACCTGAACTGGAGGTTCATATCACACCTGAACTGGACGTCCATATCACACCTGAACTGGAGGTCAATATCACACCTGAACTGGTGGTCCATATCACACCTGAACTGGAGGTCCATATCACACCTGAACTGGAGGTCCATATCACACCAGAACTGGAGGTCAATATCACACCAGAACTGGAGGTTCATATCACACCTGAACTGGAGGTCAATATCACACCTGAACTGGAGGTCAGTATCACACCTGAACTGGTGGTCCATATCACACCTTACTGAAGGCAAATATCACACCTGAACTGGAGGTCAATATCACACCTGAACTGGTGGTCAATATCACACATGAACTGAAGGCAAATATCACATCTGAACTGGAGGTCAACCTAAACTGGAGGACCATATCACACCTGAACTGGTGGTCAATATCACACCTGAACTGGAGGTCAATATCACACCTGAACTGAAGGCAAATATCATACCTGAACTGGAGGTCAATATCACACCTGAACTGGAGGTCCATATCAAACCTGAACTGGAGGCCAATATCACACCTGAAATGGAGGTCCATATCACACCTGAACTGAAGGCCAATATCAAACCTGAACTGAAGGCAAATATCACACCTGAACTGGAGGTCAACCTAAACTGGAGGACCATATCATACCTGAACTGGAGGTCATTATCATACCTTAACTGGAGGTTAATATCACACCTGAACTGGAGGTAAATATCATACCTGAACTGGAGGTCCATATCACACCTGAACTGAAGGTTCATATCACACCTGAACTGGAGGTCAATATCACACCTGAACTGAAGGCAAATATCACACCTGAACTGGAGGTCATTATCATACCTGAACTGGAGGTTAATATCACACCTGAACTGGAGGTAAATATCATACCTGAACTGGAGGTCCATATCACACCTGAACTGAAGGCAAATATCACACCTGAACTGGAGGTCAATATCTTACCTGAACTGGAGGTCAATATCATACCTGAAATGGAGGTCAAAATCACGCCTGAACTGGAGGTCAATATCACAACTGAAATGAATATCTGAACTGGAGGTCAATATCACACCTTAACTGGAGGTCCATATCAAACCTGAACTGGAGGTCCATATCAAAACTGAACTAGAGGTCAATATCACACCTGAACTAAAGGTCAATATCACACCTGAACTGGAGGTGAATATCACACCTGAACTGGAGGTGAATATCACACCTGAACTGGAGGTGAATATCACACCTGAACTGGAGGTCCATATTAAACCTGAACTGGAGGTCCATATCAAACCTGAACTAGAGGTCAATATCACACCTGAACTAAAGGTTAATATCATACCTGAACTAAACTAGTAAAGGCCAATATCATACCTGAACTAGAGGTCCATATCACACCTGAACTGAAGGCCAATATCACACCTGAACTGAAGGCAAATATCACACCTGAACTGGAGGTCAATATCTTACCTGAACTGGAGGTCAATATCATACCTGAACTGGAGGTCAATGTCACACCTGAACTGGAGGTCAATATCACACCTGAACTAAAGGCAAATGTCAAACCTGAACTAGAGGTCAATATCACACCTGAACTAAAGGTCAATATCACACCTGAACTGGAGGTCCATATCAAACCTGAACTGGAGGTCCATATCAAACCTGAACTAGAGGTCAATATCACGCCTGGACTAAAGATTAATATCACACCTGAACTAAAGGCCAATATCATACCTGAACTAGAGGTCTATATCACACCTGAACTGAAGGCCAATATCACACCTGAACTGAAGGCAAATATCACACCTGAACTGGAGGTCAATATCTTACCTGAACTGGAGGTCAATATCATACCTGAACTGGAGGTCAATATCACACCTGAACTGGAGGTCAATATCACACCTAAATTAAAGGCAAATATCATGCCTGAACTGGAGGTCAATATCGCACCCGAACTGTAAGGCCATATCAAATCTGAACTGAAGGCCAATATCACACCTGAACTAGAGGTCAATATCAAACCTGAACTGGAGGTCAATATCAAAACTGAACTAGAGGTCAATATCACACCTGAATTAAAGGTCAATATCACACCTGAACTAAAGGTCAATATCACACCTGAACTGGAGGTCCATATCAAACCTGAACTGAAGGCCAATATTACACCTGAACTAGAGGTCAATATCAAACCTGAACTAGAGGTAAATATCAATACTGAACTAGAGGTCAATATCACACCTGAACTGGAGGTCAATATCACACCTGAACTAAAGGTCAATATCACACCTGAACTGGAGGTCACACCTGAACTGGATGGACAACATAACCTACCATGCAGGGGTCCATACATCTATCACAAATACAGAATGATACACAACTGGACTCCACACAACTCAGCGTAATGCACCAGTCATTTGTAACCACTGCTCTCCCACCTATGGGGAAGGGCGGGGATTATGACTTTCAGCTTTCAGTGCCCTGCTATGAGTCCCATCCCCAGGGGGCAAACTGGAGGTCAAAACTTTGCTCTTTGCCCCGCCCTTCGCAACAGAAAATCTCAAGGTCACCTCTTTTCACATTTACTGCTAAATAGTTTTGTAAATTAATGTTGAAGATGGAAAGATGAAAGCATACCTGTAGACAGACTGAAAACTGAACTCCTATATCACATCCTGCTATAAGCAGGACAGGTGCAACAAATCCTTCAATTTCTTCAGTCCTGATCTTGGGCATCAGGGGCTGAAGAAAATGAGCCGTGACACGAGAAAACCAGTATACGGGGTTTCAGATCAGGTCTGACACAGAAGCTACAGAAGAAGGCTAGAAGCTTGAAATTTCGGATTATTTTACTATTCTTGTAGTGAAAAAAAAAGGCGATGATCAGCTTCGAGGTTACTGCAAAGCTGATCTGTGTCTTTATTTTCTCATACGCAAAATTTCTCATGATATGGCTCCACTATGTATCTGCATGCAAAATGGAACAATGTTCTTGGAGGGGCTCGAACTGTGTACTGCCCCAGAGGCATTTTCCCATGACAAAGCTAAAAGTTTAGTTTGCTACCATATTTAAACCGTGTCATGAGAAAAACTGGATTTCTGCATATGCGAAAACAAAGGCGCAGATCAGCTGTGCAGTAACTGCACAGCTGATCAGCGCCTTTGTTTTTGCTTCACAGATAGCACAATTCCTCCTCTATTTCAAGATTCTAGCTTTCTTCTGAGGGTGTATAGGCCAGTTTGAGTAAGACCTGGTTGGGAACCCCGAAGACCGGTTTTCTTGTAACGGGGTCATTTATCTCAGGGGTTGAAATTTTATCTTGTATCAACATTCACTTTGTTATTTTTTGCTGATCTCTTGAAAATTCACTACATGCATTCAAGTCTATAAACATTTTTTTCTTCAAAATTTCTGTTGAAAACCAAGAAAAGGTTGAATGTTATGTTTGCTGGTTAAGTGTTTTGGTATATATTA
This sequence comes from Rugalucina vietnamica, assembly GCA_964017185.1. Lineage (NCBI taxonomy): Eukaryota > Metazoa > Mollusca > Bivalvia > Lucinida > Lucinidae > Rugalucina > Rugalucina vietnamica. Next base: position 38,844,190 of record OZ024876.1, read on the forward strand.
TTACGTATATAGCTAAGGTCATATGGAGATTGGTTTGTCCATGTCTTTCATAGGCATCACTTGCTTTGGAGTTTGGTCATTCCATTCTGAACTGATTTCAGTACAAGCTGGCTGGCTATAAAGTCATCAGACAGACTTGAGAAGCATCAACACTGGTTTACAACTACATTACCAAGGCTTGTTTGCTGTTTGTTGACTTTGTTTTGCTTGTTTATATTGAGGTTTAACACCCAAGTCAACCCATGATTTTTCTGTAATGTCGGGATTGACCCACTGCTTTCTGGGTATTAAGCAGTACTCTGGGAACTTATTGTGATCTTGCTCAAGGATACAACCAGACACCCTGAGTGGGGATCGAACGGAGGACCTCTTGATTCGGAGTCCAGAGTTCTACCACCATGCCACCACACTCCCCTTTGTTGACTTTGTGTCTGTCTGTCTGTCAGTGTCAAAGTCTTAATGATGTCATTGTTTTGTTCCATGGCCTCAAACGCAACATTAGATAATGACAATATAGGACTGCCGGCAACTACGTTTTTGGACATAATACAAATAAACTCAAAGTACAAATGCAATTTGAGCCGCGTAATGAGAAAACCGGAGTTTTGCCTATGCGAAAACAAAGGTGCAGATCAGCTTCGCAGTATCTGCAAAGCTGATCAGCGCCTTTGTTTTCGCTACATGGATAGTACAATCCCTCTTCTTCTTAAATCTGGAATTTCAATGTTCTAGCCTGCTTCTGTGACTGTACAGGCCAGTTTGTGTCAGACCTGGTCAGAAACCCCGAAGACCGGTTTTTCCGCATGAAAATCCCGTCTTCAAGAGCCAGTGAGTGTGTTAAAAGCCAAAATGATGAAAAGTTTCTTACATTTGAGCCTACAATAGCTTATTGCAGAAAAATATTAAAAAGGCTCAGTAAAGTCATGCACATTACCATTTTCCCTCAATGGCACTTAGCCGCAACTTCCAGCAGAATGCATTTCTGAAGTGAATTTCTCATATACTATGCTTGGGACTGTGAAACTTGAAGTAGGTATACTTGCTATGCATGTAGGACTACCTACCATTTGGTCCCTCTTCTCCAAGGTCGGCCTTGTTGGCTATCTGAGCAAGCTCATCATTAACGTCAAACGAACCACCATCCCAGCAACGAAAACCTGAAAATACACAAAAACATGGAGATCACCAAACTGTATACGTGCATGTGGATAAAGAATAATTTTATTTAGCCGAGTCATGAGAAAACCAACAATGTGGTTTCCGACATGGTTCGACACAAACCGGCCTCTACAGTCACAGAAAAAGGCTAGAAGTTTGAAAATTTGGATATAAGTAGAAGAGGAATTGTGACCATCCCAACATGACCATAACTGTTGACTGTAGATATAAAGCACCAACTCAAACAATCAAAAGAAAACAGAGCGCGGTGGCATAGTGGTAGAGCATCAGACTCCGAATCAAGTGGTCCTGCAGTACTGGTTAAACCCAGGAAGCTTTGGTTCCGTCCCAACATGACTGAATAAGAGCTGTCGCAGGACAGCGTAGCTCGCCTGACTTGTGCTTTGTCACTACATCTGTTAAAATCTATGACCCATGACCTTGACCTCAAGGTCACTCAGGTGGGTCATCATGGTACAACATAAAACTTCAGACCAATGTAAAGTATCAACTTGATCAATATACATGTTCAAGAGATATAGACTTATAAAAACATTAACCAAAACTTAAACACAAAACTTCCAAGTCCGTGACCCTGACCTCGAGATCATCCAGGTGAGTTGTGATGTACAGCATAAAACCTGAGACCAATATCTATCAACATGCAAGTATCAACTTTATCCATTAACACGTTCAAGAGATTTAGACTTTAACCAAAAAATTAAACACAAAATTTCTAAGTCTGTGACCTTGACCTCAAGGTCACCCAGGGTAGGTCATGATGGTACTGCATAAAACTTCAGACCAATATCTACCAACATGCAAAGTATCAACTCGATCAATCAACATGGTCAAGAGATGACTTACAAAAACTTAAATCAAAAACTTAAACACAAAATTTCGAAGTCTGTGACCTTGACCTCAAGGTCACCCAGGGTGGGTCATGATGGTACTGCGTAAAACTTCAGACCAATATCTAGCAACATGCAAAGTATCAACTTGATCCATCAACATGGTCAAGAGATATAGACTTTTAAAAAACTTTAACCAAAAACTTAAACACAAAATTTCTAAGTCTGTGACCTTGACCTCAAGGTCACCGAGGGTGGGTCATGATGGTACTGCGTAAAACTTCAGACCAATATCTAGCAACATGCAAAGTATCAACTTGATCCATCAACATGGTCAAGAGATATAGACTTTTAAAAAACTTTAACCAAAAACTTAAACACAAAATTTCTAAGTCTGTGACCTTGACCTCAAGGTCACCCAGGGTGGGTCATGATAGTACTGCGTAAAACTTCAGACCAATATCTAGCAACATGCAAAGTATCAACTTGATCCATCAACAAGGTCAAGAGATATAGACTTTTAAAAAACTATAACCAAAAACTTAAACACAAAATTTCTAAGTCTGTGACCTTGACCTCAAGGTCACCCAGGGTGGGTCATGATGGTACTGCGTAAAACTTCAGACCAATATCTAGCAACATGCAAAGTATCAAATTGATCCATCAACATGGTCAAGAGATATAGACTTTTAAAAAACTTTAACCGAAAGTGTGACGCGGACGCACACGTAAACGTAAACGTAAACGCGCACGACCGAGGTGACTACAATAGCTCTATGCACTTCGTGCAGGCGAGCTAAAAATTGTTGACTGGGACGTTAGGCCTCTGACAATACAAACAATCAAACAAACCGACAAACTGACCAACATACCAAACATAATATACTGTCAGCTTTTGCCGAGTAATCAAACATTTTTGTTTGCCCAGTAATCAAACATTTTTGTTTGCCGCTGCAGATGCAGGATGTATAACAAATGGCCGCGTCATGGGAAAAGCGGATTTTTGCCTATGCGAAGCTGATCAGCGCCTTTGTTTTCGCTACACAGATAGTACAATTCCTCTTCTTCCTAAATCCGAAATTTAAAGCTTCTAGCCATCTTCTGTAGCTGCACAGACCGGTTTGTGTCAGACCTACTTGGAAACCCTGAAAACCGGTTTTCTCGCATCTCGGTTTATTATGCATAATTACATCCACTGGGACAATTTTAGTGTGAGAAAACCTGAATGGCAAAAAAGTCTTTAAGCGTAGAAAGATCAAACACAAAACCACCATTCCGAAATTTTAAACTTCTAGCCATCCTCTATACTTGTACAGTCATCTTAGACTGTCTAGGTTTGGTTTAACGTCCTAGTCAACAGTTTTTCAGTCAGGTTGAGATGGAGCCACAGCTGGGTATTATCTTAACCGGTACTATGGGATGTGTCTTGTTAAACAACAGTACATAGCGGAGTTATGTGTAGGTATCAAATCCAGGCCCTCTGGCTCCCGAGTCCTGTACTCCACCAATAGTTCACCACGTTCCCCCACCTATACTGTGTTAACTGGAATTCCCAAAGACAGAAATTCTCACGAAGAATGTTCATCAAATGCATAATTTATTAAGTTCCATTTTAAAATTGAACACTAATCATCATGACAACAAACATCATTAGACTCTAGTAACAGGCACCCCCCAGGGGATGGCTCTGGAATGCAGGGCTTGGCATGCTTGGCTTGCTAATTGTACCATAAAAGTCAGAAATTTCAAACACAAACAGACTGATATGGTCAACGTAAGGGGTATATTGTTTCAACTCCAAGTCAAGAGGTTCGTTCTAACATCACTGGCGCTTAGCTGTGTCCTTCAGAAGATCACATTGACTCATTAATACATGTATTACCAAGATCGAAGCAGGGACTACATCACATTTCTGCAAAAATTGCTGACTCACGGCTACCAAACAGTTAAATGCGTAACCGCGGTTAAGAAAAGAAATCCGATTCACGTCCTTCCGGTTTTGCGTGTGAGGTGCAGTAAAAGGTAAACAAACTTTCGCAGCTCGCGTTTCCAAGTAATTTATTCTCACCTGGAGAAAGTTATTAAAATTTTCTCAATGCAATTTTGTTAGTTATGAATTGATCTTATCGTATCTCAAAGGATTTCCAGATTTGTCTCCTTATAATCGTGATTTTTATTCCCTCCTCCAAAATGCATGTTAAGATTGCATTGTACATGAAGAAAATGTGGGTCAGTCATAGGGATATTTTTAGATCCCCGCTTATTGCGTCATTATAAACGGACGACAAGGCAGCGAACAGATGATTTTAACATTGTATAAGTTCTGTGAACACTTTCCTTGCCATTGACCGCTGCATTCTATGTATATGTGGCTAAAAGCTGTGTCAAAATTTCGGTCACGCATTTAATCATTAGAATGATAGCAATATAATCAACATTAAAAGCACCTGTATTTTAGTTTCTCTCTCGAGTTCTACGTTTAACAATTTAATTATCACAGTGTCTCGTCATCTTTGTATGGTTTTTACCTCTACAAATCAAGTTTTATTGAAGGGTTTTTGACTTACAGTGGTGTGCAAGAAAAAAACAAACAAACGAGAATTTGCATATACAAAAGCCTTAAATATACCTTGGTTTTCCTTTTGCTCATGGTTTTAGTGAGTGATAATGTAAAAAATAATTAACCCAGTTAATACATATATAGACAACCCCTCTCAAGGAAAATGAAAAAATAAATCCATTATATTGGTTTATTTGTGATGTTTGCATCAAAATACAAACATTTTTGCAACAAACATGCAATACAAAGTACTGTAATTCACATGTATGGTATTCCTGTTTATGATAAAACTTAGACTTTAAAACATTGTGAATACTGTAATTTGCTTTTTTTTTTCGTTTGCTTTCATCTAAAACGCTGTACAGAGAATAATAAATATCATAAAACAGGCAGAGGTTTTCAAACATATCTTGAAATAAATCCTTATTTTAATGATTAAATGCTTAACCATTTTTTTCTTCCCTTCGAAAAATAAAATGTTGAATCCTAAGAAAAGTGAATACTGTGGCAGACATCAGTTGTAATTTATTTAATATATAACTTCAAATTTGTCGCGGAACAATCACAAAAACATGATATTTAACAGCAAATTGCCCAATTTTTAGTTGTATTTTGCCGTTCTTGACCGTGTAGAAACACATGTTTCGTAGGAGGGAACAAATAACCCCCCAAAACATCAAGTAATGTTGCAAACTGTTTTGGTGCTGTCTAACAATGATAAATAAGTGACAAAATAGCATTCTTAGATTTTTGATACCGTTCTGTACTACAAAATAATTATCGATCAATCAGAGTAGTGTATGTTTTGTTTACATTTTGTTGCACCTCACACGCAAAACCGGAAGAACGTGAATCGGATGTCTATTCTTAACCGGCGGTTACGCATTTAACTGTTTGGTAGCCGTGTGACTGGGACAATGTCATTAAACCACAAATCAAGTCAACAAATTTAATAAACAAATGTGCCACAAAGGCACTGTGACTCAAATGGAAGGGAAAAGAGACATACCAAAGTTGTTTTTTGTTAACTTCACAGTAACAAACAATTTTAATCAGATTCCAATCAAATATTAATTCACTACAGGGAGCACTGAGGAATTTGAAGCCTGTATAAACAAAAAATGATAACATCTACATTATTCAGTGGCTCAGGTGTTCTACTAAATAGTGGTTAAAGATATGCCTTCAGATTCTTGAGTTTGGATTGTGGGTAATTTAATATACAGCCTGGGCAGAAATCCCATAAAAGATAGGAGAAATTTTAACGAATAACTTAACCTTATAGAGGTATTTTCGGACAATTTCCAGACTATATCTACCAATAAGATTGATGCACATTAAATTCTTCTGTATTACCTGAGGGCCACATGGAAGATTAGTTTGTACTAAATGTGTATACCCTCGTTAAATAAAGTTGATTATTATTATTATTATTATTATTATGATATTAAATTATGGAATGTATACCACACAAGTCCCAAAAATATGACCAAATCTTCATGAAAAATGTGCCAGACAATCAATTGCATATCTGCTTCCATATGATCATGCCTCCTAAAAATTGCCCTCATCAATTGCATATCTGCTTCCATACGATCATGGCCCATGCCCTCATGCCCGATATCAAACAAGTGACTTCCCTTTTGTTTTCACTTGTCAGGAGATAGAACCAGTTTAGAATGTTCCGTCCAAAACCCTATCAATGATTGCAACATAAAAATAAATGATAAAACACAAAAATGATTAATACTGAAAGAAATACTCATCATAATTACAGGTAACATCATACATGCATGCTGCTGTCAATCAAATTATTACCAAAAGTGTCCTGGGACTTCATACATCTTTGAAACAGAGGCTTAGGCTTACCATCATGGTGCTTTTATTGCATGTGAGCCACATCATGAGAAAACTGGATTTTCGCCTGTGCAAAAACAAAGACGCAGATCAGCTGTGCAGTAAATGCACAGCTGATCAGCGCCTTTGTTTTCGCTACACAGATAGTACAATCCCTCTTCTTCTTAGATCCTAAATTTCAAGCTTCTTGCTATCTTTTGTGACTGTACAGGCCGTTTTGTGTAATGGTTGATTGGAAACCACTATGACAGGTTTTCTTGCATCGAGGCTCATACTGCTGTAACGACAAGACATACTGCAGCCTCAACACATCTTTTTCCAATGTATATTGTGTTTATTATATTGAGGTTTAACTTCCTCGTCAACAATTTTCAGCCATGTCGGGACAGACCAACCACTTCCTCAATATTAACCAGTACTCTCGGGAGTCAATATGTCTTGCTCAATGACACAACATGGTTTCCCGAGTCGCAATTGAACCCAGGACCTCTCGATTCAGAGTCTGATGCTAAACAACCAGGCCAACAGTCTCCATAGATATGTGTTAAGTCATGCAGACCAACATTCAAGCTATTCTGGGCTTCTCACTTTAGCTTTAAATCAAAGTCCTATTTCATATTACCTTGGCCATAAAACAAAAAATCAACCAACCAGCAAAAATTCAAACTCCATAAACTTGTACAGTAGAAGAACCAAGTCAAAGTGTCTGGCTTTAAAGCTCTACAAGAATGATGACTTTGTAGACCTGTGATGAAAACCGGATTTTTGCCTATGCGAAAACAAAGGCGCAGATCAGCTGTGCAGTAACTGCACAGCTGATCAGTGCCTTTGTTTTCGCTACATGGATAGTACCATTCCTCCTCTACTTAAATCCAAAATTTCAAGATTCTAGCTCTTTTCTGTGACTGTACAGACCTGTTTGTGCCGGACCTGGTCGGAAACCCAGAGGACCGGTTTTCTCGCGTCCTGGCTCAAACCAATGTAGACCTGTGATGATTAGAACAAACAGCTTCCTTGATTAAGCCTCAGTCAGACTGACAGTTTTACCTGATTGAGGTGGGGTAATGGCCTGGCTGTATCTGAGTAATTTGTTTATTGTCTGCTTGTTTGCTCAATAAACAATTCTTAATTGTACCTGGCATATTCACCTCAGTAGCTACAAAACATAGTATGCTACTGTGAGATTTCTGGTGATTTTTTTCTGTCTTATCAGTGTATATATAATAACTTTCAATTCATGAACACAGTACAAGTGACTCAGGTGTGATATAGTTATGCACAAGTCATTTGTAACCATGCCCCCCTCCCCCCCACCCCCCCAACACACACACCTACGGGGAAGGGTGGGGGATAGCTGGCCTAAAGTGTGGGGCAATTACTTTTTTTATTTTCCTTACAGTGCAGGGTGAATGACAGGGCTTTGATGTTCAGATCCTTACCCCAGGAAGATTGTCTATTGAGAGGGGCAGGGCAAAGAGCATAGTTTTGACCTACAGTTTTTGCCTAGGGGTGGGGTCTATAGCAGGCATTGAAAACTGAAAAGTCATAATCCCCGTCCTTCCTCGTAGGTGGGGGGCCATGGTTACAAATGATTGGTGCATTAAACATACCCTTGTCATTGCTTCTGACTGGCTTTGAACATAATTATAACAATTTCATGTTCCTTTCAGCCCAGGGAAAGCGGGCAGTAAAATGGACAAGAAAATTTACATTCACCTGCCAAGATTTAGATAGGGCTTTTGGATAAGAATGTCTTCCCAAGGCATATACCAGGGCTTTGGAACGATAGCATTTGTTTGTTTGATTGATTTGTTGCTTTACTTCCAAGCCAACAGGAAAGAGAACAGACAGTATTTCCCTGGCTCAGAAGGAGGGGTGGTTGCAACATTACACATTACACATTACGTACGAGTGAAGTCTGTTCCAAGAGAATGTTTATTTATCTATTTATTTATTTTTATTTTCTTTTTTCAGTTTTACGTCCCTTTCAAGATCAGGGGCCGCTAAGAGAATGTTCATATGAGCCGCATCATAAGAAAACTGGATTTTTGCCTATGCGAAAACAAAGATGCAGATCAGCTGTGCAGTTACGCTGTGCACTGTACAGAACGGTTTGTGTCAGACCCATTCGGAAACCCCAAAGACCGGTTTTCTCGCGTCAGACATAAATTTCTGTTCAAGAATTTAAAGAATTACTTCCCTTGGATACAACTAGGTCTACCTTTCTGAGGCCAGCATTTCTGTTCAAAGAATTATTTCCCTTGGATACAACTTGATCTACCTTTCTGAGGCTTCCTTCTGTGTTGATACAACAATGCAGAATATGTTGTCTATGCCCTTGCATCATGATGAGCTGTTTAAAAACTATTATCTCAACAGACATGTTGTTGGCAATATTACAACATATGCAGGTGATTCACAAGAATACCTTCCCTTATCCTACAAGTGAATAACAAAATTAACCACTGTGCCATGGAGGCTTCTAAATGTTCAAATTTGCTACCATAATCTGAGCCTCGGCATGAGAAAACCAACAATTTAGGTTCCGACCAGGTCTGAAACAAACAGGCCTGTACAGTCACAAAAGATGGTTAGAGGCTGGGAATTTTGGATTTAGAAAGTAGAGGAATTGTACTATCCATGAAGCGAAAACAAAGGTGCTGATCAGCTTCGTAGTTACTGCATTGATCTGCGCCTTTATTTTCGCCTATGCAAATTGTTGGTTTTCTCATGCGGTGGCTCATTTATTTTTATTTTTCATAATTATAACTTTCATTTTACTATTTTATTATTCTCTGGGACAGAATTGTCACACTGTGACATATTTATGCAGTCTGATTAGCACTGCCATAGCTTACTACCTAACAAGTATAGCATTGATCTGGTAAGAACTTCTGTAGAGCTCTAGGATCAGAAGCTGGGAGAAAGCCAAATCAAACCCCAAACAATTTTCTCATGAAGTGACACATGATCAGCTGATTTGTCTGAGCCATGCCTGAGAAATCCTGATACAGTGGACTGAGATACACTTATGCACCAGTCATTTGTAACCACTCCCCACTCCCCCACCTAGGGGAAGGGTGGGGGATAGACGGGCTAATGTGCAGGGTAATTACTTTTCAAGTGTCCCCACAGTGCAGGGGAAATGACCGGGTTTTGACATTAGGACCCTAACCCAGGGAGATTTTCTATTGCGAATGGCGGGGCAAAGAGCAAAGCTTTGAGCTCCAGTTTGCCCCCTATAGCAGGGCACTGAAAGCTGAAAAAGCCAATCGCCGCCCTTCCCTATAGGTGGGGGATCAGTGGTTAATAATAATGCAGGGGTTTCCTGGATAAATGTCATTCCCTGCTATCGCTGGGCTAACCCGAGTCTTCTCTGGCTGCAAACCATAATGGGGGCAATAGCCGCCAGTTGAAACTAATAGAAGGCTATTTTGACGTCACAGAAGTCTTGGATTAACATGACCATAGCTGTTGACTGGAACGTAAAGCATCAATGCAAAAACTGAACACGCCATTTTCTGAGAACCACCCCAAGTAATGCCAGCACTGAATGCAACTCCAGAACACAATGCATATAGCCAACAATTTTTCTGATGATCTGTGTTCATGTAATAAACCAAGTGATTAACAAAATAGACAAATACCTTGTTTTCCCAGCTTCAACATAAATGTACCATTTAAGAGGTAATAAAATTTCTAATCTTTCATTTTATTGAAATGAAATGTTTGTTTGACATGCGAGTGCAGCCAAATGATCATCTTATTTATATTAATTTTACTGTGCAACCATTCTATAATAAGCTTAGCAAAAGCATATTAGCTCATAAGCTATTTGGCCTTACATGTTTATTTGGGTGGTGATGGAAGCAATGTCCCAGCATGACCACAGCTGTTGACTGGGACATTATGCAACAATGCAAACAAAACTTTATCATGTCCTGGTCACACAGTATTCTTGGGTATTAACCAGGACCCAGTTGTTCAAAGCATCGTTAGCTTAACGATATCGTTAAGACATAAATTTGTTAAGCAAATATCAGCAAAAGTAACAAATACACTGTTATTTTTTTGCTGAAAAAATGTGAGAATCCTTTGCAGTGCAAAGGATTCTCACATTTTTTCAACAAAAAATAACAGTGTATTTGTAATATTAATGTTTGAAATTTTAACGAAACGTTAACTAACGACATCGTTAGTTTTGAACAACTGGGCCCAGCACTATGGGGAGATAATGTGCCTTGCTCAAGGACACAAGACATGTCCCGAGTGGGGACCAGGACCCAGGACCTCTCGATTTGGAGTCTGATGCTCTACCACGAGACCACTGCGCTCCCCAATTTGTTAAATTAAAGTCACACAAACATTTCTGAATTTACAGAACATAAGTCATGATCCTGATCATGTGCATGCAGAATCAAACTGTGAAACAGCAATCTTGTATGAACCTATCATTTTTTAATTTAAAGTTTGACAAGGAAATGATTATGCACCAGTCACTTGTAACCACTGCTCCCCAACCTACGGGGAAGGGCGGGGATTATGACTTTTCAGCCTTCAGTGCCCTGCTATAAGCCCCACCCCTAGGGGGCAAACTGAAGGTCAAAACTTTGCTCTTTGACCCGCCCTTCGCAATAAAAAATCTCCCTGGGATAAGGATTCTAATGTCAAAACCCTGTCATTTCCCCTGCACTGCGCGGACACTCAAAAAGTAATATTCCACACCCTTCGCCGTAGGTGTAGGGTGGCGGGGTGGGGGCAGTGATTACAAATGACTGGTGCATTATGGTATGAATGTTTTGTTTGTCATGTTGAGCATTCATGGTAACCAATACACAAGATCATTATTATCTCTGTTAAAGCAAAATGAAGACCAGATGTTTCCCTTTGGGAAAAACTAAATAAGCTGAAAAGAAAGTATATTGCATTCATAGAATTAGATTACTTGTAACAAAATGCTTTTTATGTGGGTCAAATTCATGGAAATGTTCTTTTAAAGATGTTCGAATATTTTCACTGTTATAAAATGGTAAAAATAGGCAGAATTGAAGAATGGCAGAATTGAATAATAAGGCCTTAATATGGGAGGGTACTAATCATTCATTGGTATATGACACAAGTATTTAAATTTCCTTACAAGTACATTTGGTATTACATGTACCCTATTTAAAGCAAAGACATTTTGTGTTTCTATCAAATCCGGCAACAGGACTCGAACCCAGGGTCTCTTGCTTACCATGCGAACACTCTACCACAGAGCTACGGAGCCACACAATTGACCTGTTGCACTCGCAGCCCGAGGACGGACCCATACTGGCCACCAAATGTCACAGTGGCAGAAAAATAATGTTGCCCGACCATGACTCGAACCCAGGGTCTCTTGCATACCATGCGAGCACTCTACCACTGAGCTACCAAGCCACACAATCGACCGGTTACATTACCGCTATGCCACATAGGTTTCTACATCAGATTTGACCCATGTTACATCAAATGCCTAACTTTGTCATGGTCTATACTATACAAAAATACAGTCAGACTAGACTAATACATCAACACCACCCCAAAGCTGATGTACTGTGACTTAATTCTTCTGAGGTTTAACAGTGCCAGCACTTGGAATTTCCAATCAATCTAGTAAGCCCCCATACGAGAAAACCAACAATGTGGTTTCCAACCAGGCCCGACACAAACCGAGCTGTACAAGCACAGAAGATGGCTAGAGGCTGGAAATTTTGAATTTAGAAAGTAGATAAATTGTACTATCCATGTAGCTAAAACAAAGGCGCTGATCAGCTTCGCAATTACTGTGAAGCTGATCTGCATCTTTGTTTTTGCATATGCAGATTGTTGGTTTTCTCATGACATGGCTCTATTATTTGATTTTTGCACAGCTGATCAGTCCCTTTGTTTTCGCTATAAAGACAGTACAGTTCATCTTCTACTTATATACTAAATTTCAAGCTTCTTTTCTTAAACTACGGGCCGGTTTGTGTCGGAGCCGGTCGGAAACCGGTCTGGTTTTCTCACCTCATGGCTCAAGGCCTATGGAAGAGGTACAGACAAGCTTAACAACTTTCCTGAATTAACCATTTTCAATAATCGATAAGCTAACATAAAACAGAAATGATAAGGCCAAGTGTATGAAACACATAATTCAGCTGTTTATTGCCTACAAGTCCAGAAAACATGCTGTTGGCAGTGTTGAAAGGTACCGCTACCCTACTCTCACTGTTATACAGGGCTGATTCGACATGAATACTGCATACAGTTGAACCTGTGTTAAGAGACCAGTTTTTATGCTTCACAGCAAGTGGTCTCTCATCACAGGTTCAACTGCTAGTCAAACATGTCCCTAGTTCAGAGTGCCGGATAGGTTTCTTAGGGACCATACCAAATGATATTTACCACGCACTGTGCTGAATCCAACAAGCTTTTCCAACAGAATCCCTTGTTTACATCACAAGCGAGTTCAGAGTCAGTTGGGTAACATCACAGTTCTATAGGGAATGCTTTAGATAAATATTGTCAACTACACAATTGTCAACTGGAAATTTTACTGTCTCTCTCTTGCTTCCTTTGTCTGTCTGTCTGTCTGTCTGTCTGTCTCTCGCTCTCTCTCTCTCTCTTTCTCTCTCTCAGTCTGTACTTTACCCCTTACTCACCTGTGACTAACAACAACAAACCAGAAGCAGCAGTAATCAGACGTTGAAATCATTAATGATAATGATAAAAGTCTCAGTGACATAAGAGCCGCCTCGTGGGAAAACCAACAATGTGGTTTCCGAACAGGTCTGACACGAATCAGGCTGTACAGTCACAGAAGCAGGCTAGAAGCTTGAAATTTTGGAGTTAAGTAGAGAAGGAATTGTACTATCCGAGTAGCGAAAACAAAGGCGCTGATCAGCTTCGCGGTTACCGCGAAGCTGATCTGCGTCTTTGTTTTCGCCTATGCAGATTGTTGGTTTTCCCATGGGACGGCTCATAACTAAATCATCCTGCCTCATGCATCAGGGGAAAACTTGTTTTGACAATATGGATCTGCGCCTTTGTTTTCACATATGCAAAATGTTGGCTTTCTCATGACATGGCTCAAATGATGAAACTACCAATAATTGATACAGCTGGCTTCCAATCTAAAGATAACTACAGAGATATAACAGAAATGTAACATGGTAAGGAAGTTTTTATTCAAAACATGATTTTTACAAGAGCTGAGAATAGTTTCAGTTTTGATTGAAACTTTGGTGTACCAAAATTTGTTGTTGCTTTTTTTTTTCAAAGATTATTTGAGATACATGTAGTACTTTATGTCAAAGGTCAACTGCTAAGATTATGACACAACAATTAGTGATCCTAGCCACACGATATCTAAGCAAGCCTCACAGAGGCAGGTAACCAGTACTTAGTGCACATTTCTTTCACCACTAACTGACAAGTTCTCAACTTGAATCAGCAGAATCTTGAGGAAGAATGGCCGTAGACATCCAAAACATGGGAACATGCTCTAGATATCAAACTGGGCCCAGTTGTTCAAAATTAACGATGTGGTTAGTTAACAATTCGTTAAAAGTTCAAACATGAATATTACAAATACACTGTTATTTTTTGTTGAAAAAATGTGAGAATCCTTTGCACTGCAAAGGATTCTCACATTTTTTCAACAAAAAATAACAGTATATTTGTTACTTTAGCTGATATTTGCTTAACAAATTTATGTCTTAACCATATCGTTAAGCTAACGATGCTTTGAACAACTGGGTCCTGAAGGACAAACCCATCTAGACAATTATGTTACCATAACGACATTGCAGATTCTGTCAAGTAAATGCGGAACTTGGCTGCAACTCAGAAATGTAATATCTAGAAAATACAATATTGTGCATAGTGCAGCTGATGCACTTAACCATATTGTCCTAAATTTTGGAACATAATCAGCATTTTTTTTTGTCAATAATACAAGGGGGGGGGGGGGGGGGGGGGGGGAGCTTCAGTAAACTTAGCGTGACATTAATGGCTGGTTCAAGTCTCTAGGAAAATATTGATTGAAGCAATTTCAGCTGCCTCATGTTTTCAAACACTGGTCCGACACAAATTGAGCTGTACAAGCACAGAAGATGGCTAGAGGCTGGAAATTTTGGATTTAGAAGGTAGAGGAATTGTACTATTCTTGTAGCGAAAACATAGGCGCTGATCACCTTAGCGGTAACCGCGAGGCCGATCTGCGTCTTTGTTTTCGTCTATGCAAAATGTTGGTTTTTTCATGATGTGGCTCATTTAATTCTGAATTAACGGCTTTTTATTCCTTTCTTATTGTCATCTTTGTGTCTGATTCATCAAACTAGAAATGAGCCGCCTCGTGGGAAAACCAACAATGTGGTTTCCGAACAGGTCCGACACAAACCGACCTGTACAAGCACAGAAAAGAGCATGAAGCTTGAAATTTCGGATTTAAGTAGAAGAGGAATTGTACTATCCGAGTAGCGAATACAAAGGCGCTGATCAGCTTCGCGGTTACCGCGAAGCTGATCTGCGTCTTTGTTTTCGCCTATGCAGATTGTTGGTTTTCCCGTGAGGCGGCTCAAATATTAACAGATTGCAATTCCAATAATTTAAGCTTTTAAAATAATACGCTGGTTTCCATTACATAAATCCATACACAGAAAATAATGGAATTGATGCTGGCTGCATGAGAGTCCATATTTGGAAAGATTGAATATTTCAATAATGTGGAGAGTAACTGATATATTCTCACACCACTACCTACATGTAAATACACTCCTACATCCATCGCCAGTTTTCAGAGTTTTTTTGCTGTTTTTTCTAATCTTTAAGGCTGTCACAATAAATTCTTATAAAGAAGATAATTGCTTTACTGCAGTGAAAAAAATGAGATAAAGTGCTTGAATCTGGCCACATGTTTGTTTCAAGAATTAGATGAAATATGCCATTAATTTCTAATTTGCTCTTTGTCTCAATATTAGACAATGGGCACAGTGTCTGCTCAGACTTAATGAAACACTGATCTGAGTCTATAAAGATATTAAGGTAGCATTTTTCCCATCTTGAGACTTTCAGTTTATATGCATGTGCATACTTTCTGCATTTTTACCAAACTATTATAGGTACCCACATGTTGAGTACCCACTGGCAATTACTGAGCACACAGAGTGTGAAATTCTTTAATTTATGAATACACATTGTACATACAAATAACTTGAACACCAACGATTCCATGAGAACCCCAAGACCACGCCAGTTTCATACGAACAGTTTCAGTCTTGACTCATAATTTTAGGACCCAGCTTATTCTGAATACCCACAATTTTGTGTGATTGAATTTTGTGAATATTCTTACAGTGAAGACCAACATAACTTGCCCATGCTTTTTGTAACAAGACAATATAGTTCTAACATTTTCAATACCAAAAAATATTTACACTTTTGAATACCCACTTACTTTGAATACACTCAAATTTGAAGACTCATAAATATTTCGAGTGCCGCAACTTTATGTAATAACATCTTGCTAAAATATCTATATCTAATTGCCACCAATTTTCAGGGCCTACAAAAATTGATCATCCACACTTTTGAATACCCACATATTTTGAGTACCAACAAAGCTGAAGACCACAAAATTTACCTGCACAAAACTTGAGAAAATAAAGTATAAAAAGCTTAAAGAAATTTAAAAGTGCTCCCAAATATTAAATACCCACACTTGTGAATAACCATATAAATAAGTACCCACAGACTTGAAATAGATGAAATTTCTAACACAAAATGGTCCAAGAGAAAAGAAAAAAATCTGAAACCTCTAGAAATCTGATATCGCACACCTGGAGACTGTTGCTCTTGTTATTTTCACAGTTTACTGATAATGATGATAAAAGCTGAAAGCTACAAGATATTTTCTGAGATTTATTGCCCAATTGTGCCAGCTCCATTGGAGCTATATTTTGGCGATAGATGTAGGAGTGAATATGCTTTGATCCGAATGATGCGGATGGAACAGTCAGTGAGGTTTGAACCTTGACCTCGATACGCAGATGGCTGCACTAACCAGTAGGCCACCACATATGCTTCCCCACCTATACACACTTTTATTTCTGATATATTGCTAAACTAAAATCTTAAAAGTCAACAATTTTTCAGTCATGTCTGGACGGAGCCACCAAACTTCAGTAATGGTGTGAGGAGAACCTGACTGTTAATCGGCTACTATATCAGCTGCGCCATGAGAAAACAAACAATGTGGTTTCCAAACAGGTAAAACACAAATCGAGCTGTACAGTCACAGATGCAGGTTAAAAGCTTGAGATTTTGGATTTAAGAAGGAGAGGGATTATATACTATTTGTGTAGCGAAAACAAAGGCGCTGATCAGCTCGGTGATTTCCGCAAAGCTTGTCTGCGCCATTGTTTCCACAGATGCAAAATTTCGTGTTCTCACAAACCCTAGACATTTTACCAAAACACAAACATTTGGTTCATAAAATATTTCAGCATGGTAATAAAATATAGGTCAAATACATCATAGGATGATAAGTTTTGATCAGATCAACAGGTTTTGTGAGCATTTTCTGCCAAGTTTTAATATTTTACACCGGTTGTTCTGTCTGTGAATAATCATACAGGCCAATCTAACCTTTGGAGTCATTATGCCATGTCAAGAGTTAACCTACAGGGAAGGGTGGGGGATACCTGGCCCCGAGGTTATAAAACTTTTTTCATGCTCAGCTCAGCTGAGACTAAAATTTATCCTGCTCATAAATGTTAAAATGCCAACAATTGTTGGCATTTTAACATTTATTAGCAGGATAAATTACTAGGTTTTGAGTTTTGAACCTGAATTTTCCACTTATTTTGATTATTTCAACATTTATGAGCAGTTGAAATTTCATGCTCAGCTGAGCTGAGCTTCCTTGAAAAAAGTTTTATAACCTCGGGGCCTGGGCTAAACTGAAGGCAATCCTGGCAGTACAAATGACTGGTGCATTACAAGGCGAGCAGCTTTGGCAGTCCGCAATGCAGGCCTCTGTTACTGAAGAGATGGGTTCTCAGACAAAATGGGACACATATCCACACCTAAACTGACATGAACATCAGAACTTATGCAATATTTTAGATATCAAATAAACATGTATGTCAATTTTGTACCAGTAAAATCATTAAGAGATCAAATATTTATGAAATACTTTGCCAGAAGCCAATTTAGGAGTGATTTAGAAAATGAGCCGCCTCGTGGGAAAACCAACAATGTGGTTTCCGAGCAGGTCCGACACAAACCGGGTTATACAAGCACAGAAGATGGCTAGAGAATGGAAATTTTGGATTTAGAAAGTAGAGGAATTGTACTATCCGTGTAGCGAAAACAAAGGCGCTGATCAGCTTCGCGGTTACCGCGAAGCTGATCTGCACCTTTGTTTTCGCATATGCAGATTGTTGGTTTTCTCATGAGGCGGCTCAAATGTCTCAAGTGATTCTGAGCAGTGACTTGAGAAAACCTGTCCTCTGACTTTCTTGACCAGATCTGACACAACCTGGTCTGCACAGCAAAACATTGTTCTGGGTGGGGGGGGGGGGGTCATTATAGTTGGAATGTAAGAGGAAGAGTGATTGTAATATCTCAGCAGCAAAAAATGCTCTGATCACTGCTGAACAGGTCCGACACAAGCCGAGCAGAAAATATACAAGCACAGAAGACGGCTAGAGGCTGGAAATTTTGGATTTAGACAGCAGAGGAATCATATTATCGGTGTAGCGAAAACAAAAGCATGAATCTGCGCCTTTGTTTTTGCATATGCCATATGTTGATATCTCATGACCCGGCTCATTTATATCCATGTCAATATTAAAGTAAAACAATTAATATTTATGAACATCAATAATTCTCCATTCACAATTGCAAGCATATGACCTCCTAGAAATGAAAAAAAATCACTACTGATCCGACCATACTGATCTACTCGTCAATAGGCAATGATTGTAATGAAATTGAGGGACCCATGTGCGTAACGACATCGTTTCTAATGACTTCCATGTTTAGGAGTCATCTATATATTTTACTTTTGCTTATTTTCATTCATCAGATTAAAACTAAATGTCAACTTAAAAGTGCGGAAAGTAATTAGTAATTACTATACAGGCATAATAGGTGTAGATAAACATTAACATGAATGGCATACTTGAGGTTTTTATTTCAAAAAGTCCAGCAAATTGCTGTAGAGTTTCTATATATTTGACCATCTTAAAGCAGAAACAATTGATTAACAACGTTTATTGTTGTAAAGCGCAGGAGATGTAAACAAACATGTACATGTAGTCATGTAACCTTGATCAGATTTCTGCAGTCTGTTAAGAGTCTGCACTGCTTTCCCAAGGCTTAATGATTCTCCAAAACTTATGATCTTTACCCATACACAATAAAAAGGGATAAAATGTGAAATATCTAAATGAAACAGTTTACAATGACAAAATGTTTAAGTTTTGGGTGACAACATTTTACTAAATGTTTTAACTCATTTAAGCCTGACGTCCCTTTTATGGGACATAGGCAAACAGAATAGCCCCAGATGTGACGCCGCAGAACGCGGCGTCCCATCTGGGGCTATTCTGTTTGCTCAGAGAATTTTCATCGAAAACTTGAATAAAATTTAAAAAATCACTCCTGATGCCCCTAAAAATGAAAGTGGACTCACCCAAATGATAACGATGAGAAAATCCATTCGTCAAATATGGGTTAAAATGGGGCTTTCCTCAAATGACAAGCTTGCATGACAACAAAATTTTATTCGGGTAAGGGTCACGTTTGTTATGCACCAGTCATTTGAATCCTGGATGGCTAGGACACAACAGGGCTAAAGTGCCGGGAATTAACCTCTGATGAGTCGCCGCAGTGACAGGGATGAGTCAGACTTTTAATTACCCGCCAAAATACACGGTCACATTATTTCAGATTTGATATTGGTTGTATTTTTAACATTTGATTACTTTTATGGTCCTTATTTAATTGTACATTTACATGCAGAAATTAAAGCCCTTTACCACAAAATCTGACCTCGCAGTGCCGGACTTTTAGCGGGGCTTTAAAAACTGAAAAATTAAACGCCCCGCTATTCCCCGGCTCCAGAGAGGGCCGTGGATACAAATGACTGGTGCATTAAATCTGCAGCTTCAGTGAAACGGGGATATTAACCAATATTCTGCAGAGTTGAGACGTCTTGCTCAGAGCCCCCAGAAAGATTGAACTCAGTACCTCTGGATTCAAACCCTTACACTCTACCACCTGAGGCTGAGCCTTCATGAACGTTTATATTGGTCTTCGAAAACCCAATGCTCTTTTTACAGAGGCATAAATCATAATAATCTCATAAACCTGCAGAAATTCAAAGATACGTGGATAACACATGCAAACAGCTGTACATGTGTAACTCGCATTATCACAAATTAGAACTGAACTCCCATCTACAAAACGGCTGAGTGGCGTTTCTCACAAATCTCAAAAAGGAGTAAAAAGATAAAGCAAACAAAAAGGTATGTAAATATATGTAGTGACCATCTTTTACTATAATATAGATTCTTATGAATTATATCTCTCAAAAAGAGAGTGCATTCAGTAATGGTCAGTAGCCAGTGGTTTTCATGCTATAGATCCCTGACGATCGTAGCAGACTTTCATCACACATTTACAGTTATAAATTTATGAATGACACCCCTGTTCCTATTGGTCAAATACATTAATTTCATTCATATGTATAAAGGTAAACCTGTGATGTAAATTTAATCTAATCGTCCGGGAACTATACTCATGACTTTACAATGCATGTATGGTATACCACCGACTTGGTGGACCGCACATACAAGAACAGTTAATTCACCCCCTTGAAGTACAGAAATCCAGTTGCTGCTGGCCTCAGCTGAACTCGCTCTGTACTTTATAGCAGATCAATAGCTTTGATTATAATTGTCAGAACCTGTGCGTGAGAAAACCAACAATTTGGGATTCCGACCAGGTCCGACACAAACCGGCCTGCACAGTCACAGAAGCAGCCAAGATACTTGAAATTTCGGACTTAAGAAGAAGAAGGATTGTACTATCCGTGTAGCGAAAATTTAGTTTTTATAAGTAAAACTTATTTTAACGAAGATACTCACCAATAGGCTTAACTATAGCAGTTTCCCTTACTCCCCGCAAAGTTTGAGGACCGTTCTGTATGTTTCGGTAACTAGTAGTACCTATACGCACTTTGGCGCCAAACCGGAACAACCGCTATCGCGGGAAAAGCGCACGTGCAAATCAGAAATTCCTTTGCCCCATCAAGAATGAGGGGTAGGGAGGAGGGTAATCGAAGTTAGCCTATTGGTGAGTATCTTCGTTAAAATAAGTTTTACTTATAAAAACTAAATTTTAACTTCATCCCCTCACCAATAGGCTTAACTATAGCAGAATCACTCTTGGAGGGTTGGATTCTTGAAACATACAGAAAATACAGAACGATCCTTTAATCCAGGGATTAATCCTTTTGAAACTTATGATACCAATCATAAGAAATAGAAGGAAATAAAAGAGAAAGTATCTAAATTTCCACCATTTCAATCCCTGGATTGAGTGAACCATCATTTCAAGTACCTTGATCTGGTATTGCTAGGCCTCAGTTGATAGTTCCTCAAGATTAGCAATCCTGGATAGGCAGACCAGAGCGGCCCCCCACCACTTTTTGAGCAGATACCACTGGACCCAGTAGTCTGAGGTTGTCTCCTTGCCCATTCTGTAAATCTCTCAGGTAGAACTTAGCGAAGGTCGAACTAGATGACCATACTGCCGCCTTAATAATATCCTCAACAGGAGTTTTATTAAAGTAAGACCATGAAGCAGAAAGAGCTCTAAGCTCGTGTGCTTTTATCTTAAGTAAAGCTACCTTAGATTTTGATACATTCTTATAAGCTAATCTAATTGTATAAGTAATCCATCCGGAGATAGATCCCTTAGTAATATCATGATTTCCCTTCAAGGGAAGAAAAAGCCTTTTCCGATTCAAACGAATAGGCTCTGTTACTTTCAAGTAACGTTTCAGAGCTCTAACAGGACACAAAAGCCTGTTAAAGTCATTCCATTTTACAGTTTTTGACAAATTTTGAACCAAAATATCATCCGGACAAACGGATGGTAATTGATTTTTGGCTAGAAAGCCTGGTTGTGTTCTTAAAGAAACAGAGCCATCTGACTGGTTGAATCTGAGATATCCTGAATCCATTGAAAGAGCGTGAATCTCACTAACCCGCCTTGCTGTTGCCAATGCAAGCAGAAAAACGGTTTTCAGAGTGAGATGGAACCTGGACGCACGGTGTAAAGGTTCATATGGTTCAGAACATAATGAAGAAAGAACACAAGAGAGGTCCCATTTCGGAGCTAAAGACCTTTGAACAGGCCTCTGTAATTCCATGGACTTAATAAGTTCAGAAATGATAGGATCAGATCCAACGTTTTGGCCAGACTTGAATTTCAGAGTGTTAGAAATAGTCGATCTGTAGCCCTTTATAGTACTGACTTGGCTTTTCTTCTCCTGAAACAAGTGTAGCAAGAAGTCTGCTACGTTTGCAGAAGTTGCCTTGTCAGGAGGAATTTCCCTTTTAAGACACCAATCGGAGAAAACATTCCATTTAGCATCATAGACCTTCCTGGTGGATGCTCGTCTTGCTTTTGCAGCGAGGTTGGCAACTTCCTGCGAAAAGCTCTTATCTCTGATTGACTTGCGCACAATACCCAAGCGTGTTATCGAAGATTTTCCACGTTTTCCCTTACAAAGTGGACTTGAGTTAGCAAATTCCATTCTGCCGGAAGTTGAATTGGAAGTGCTACGAGTAACCGAAGTAATTATGGAAACCAAGACATTTCGGGCCATAATGGTGCTACCAGAACAATTCTGCACTGATGTTGGTGAATTTTGTTGAGAATCGCCGGAATTAGAGCAAAAGGCGGAAACGCGTAAGCGTGCATTCCGTCCCAGTTCATTGACAGGGCGTCTATCCCTAGAGCTCTGTCGTCTGGAATCGGGGATACATACACAGGAAGTCTGTTGTTCAACCGAGTTGCAAACAGATCTATGTTCGGAAAGCCTGTCATCGCTAGGATTGAATTGCAGATCGTCTGATCCAGGCACCATTCCGTTGGAATAGGTTTGGAAAGACGACTCAACCTGTCGGCCAGTACGTTCGTTTTGCCAGGAATGTGACGAACAAGAAGATTTATGTTTCTCTTGTCGCACCAGAGAAGAGTATCCCACACCTCCATGCAAAGAGATGGGGAGTGAGTACCTCCCTGTTTCTTCAGATAAGCGACCACTGATGAATTGTCCGTGGCTATCATTACAGTGGTATTTTTGACATACTGATGGCACTGTTTTAGAGCTAAGAAAATCGCTTTCATCTCTAAAACATTGATGTGTAGAGCAGATTGATCCTGAGACCAAACTCCATGACACAGAAGTCCCTCCGGTTCGAGATGGGCACCCCAACCGGAAAGACTCGCGTCCGTGAAAAGAGTGTGAGTGGGAAGAGGTGGTTTCAGTGTTACACCCCGAAGAAAACGATCTTTGTTGCTCCACCATTCTAAGTGACTCCTGATCTGAGTACTGATCTGAATGGGATGTTCTAATGGCAGAATATGCGGTTTCCATTGTGCAAATAATGCCATTTGTAGAGGGCGTAAATGAAGTCTGCCCAAAATAAGAAACTGGGCAGCTGCACTCAGTTTCCCTAATAGAGACAGATACATCCTTGCTGACACAAGGTTCTGTCCCTTGAACCAAAGTACAAGACTCAGGATGTCTCGTACTCTGTCCCATGGTACCCGAACAATATTTCTGTCTGTCAGAAATTCCATTCCGATAAACACAAAATTCTGGGAAGGAATTAACTCCGACTTCTCTTCGTTGATAATCAGTCCTAGGGATGTTATCAACATGACAGTGAAATGTTGGTCTTTGAGGATATCTGAACGAATCTGATTCCTGACCAACCAATCGTCCAGATATGGAAACAGAACTATGGACCTCTTTCGCAAATGGACTGCTATGGCAACCATCATGCGAGTAAACACAAAAGGACTTGTGGCTAATCCGAACGGGAGAGCCCTGAACTGAAACACCTGACCCTTGAGACAGAATCGTAGAAATTTCCGAGACTGTCTGTGAATGGGTATGTGTAAATAAGCATCGGTCAGATCCAGAGAGAACGCCCAATCGTTGGGTTGAATTGAGTGTCTGACTTTGTTTGCTGTTTCCATTTTGAACGACTGAATGTTCAGAAAAGCATTCAGTTTGGATAGATCTATTATGAGTCGTAATTTCCCGTTCTTCTTGGGAACTAGGAAAATACGAGAATAAAATCCTGGACCTTCCGGATTTATTTTCTCCACTGCCCCTTTCAATAGGAGTTTCTTGACCTCTTCCTCCAGGACAAGACTTTCGGTCTGTTGAAGGAAAACCGGCGTTGGGGAAAGAGAGGGTTTCCTTAAAAAAGGAATCTTGTATCCCTTTTTTACTACAGAAAGGACCCACGAGTCCTCTGTTATTTCTTCCCAACGTTTTTGAAAGTGGGCCAATCGTCCTCCTACCGGAAGATCCTTTCGAGGACGAGGCAGTGGAGTGGCATTTTCATTGACTGGAGACGTTAGAGGCACCGCCTCGGGAGGGGGCCTGGTGACTCCTTCCCCGAGCGTTAGTGCCGCCACGTCTAGAACCTCTCCTAGAACCACCTTTGTCACGTTAAATAGGTTGTCTAGAATTGGCAGAGCCTTTCTGATCGTGTTTCTTAGCCGGTCGTTTAGGGATCTTGAAGGAATCAGAATTTGCAGGTTTAGTGTTCTTATTCAAAGAAGAGGCAATAAACTTCTGCTGTTGAGCTTCTGCATTAGATTTCTGAATCTCAGTAACTTGACCTCCAAACATAGACTCTGCAGAAATTGATACTGAACGAAGTTTATCCTTCGAAGCATCAATCAAGATTTTTGACTTTTCAATAGCAGCCTCTCTCCTGGCTTGTAACAACTCTACAGCCAAAATTACTGCCATAGATGTAGAATGCTTTATACAATTAACAAGAGTATTCAGCATTCTCTTCAAGAGAAGAGCATCAAGATCATCAGATTCTAAGGATTTGACTGACGCTGCGGCAAAAAGATCGGCATAAGAATTAATTGTAACCATGTTCCGAGCTTGTCTCTCCATGGTTTCAAGACTCTTAATTGGAATATTGGTATTACCAGAAGAATACAAATCCAACAGAGACGCATCCTTATCTAGTTTAGGGATGACAGCAGGAAATAATTGACCGTGTGTACGGTAATATTTCATTGAGACACCAAGATCTTTCTCAATAGATTGGTTTGTTACCCAACCAGGTTCAAGTTTGATCTTTTTTGAGATCAAATCCTGAAACAAATTAACAGTATCTTTGATTAACAAAGACTGGGGTAACGATGCCGAATCCTTGTCGTCTGACGGATTTAGAGCATCAAGAGTAGATCTCGGTTTATGAGAAAAATCAGAAGATTCTTTCCTCGGACAAACATCAGGTGGTAACAAAGCCATTACCTCCTTGATGGCATCTGCAAAAGAAACAGTAGGTTCTTCCTCTCCGTTGGAGTCGGAACCATGTTTTTCAGAAGATTGTTTCTTGGATTTACAATTGATCTTGGTAGGTGAACCGGCTATGCTGTCACCGTCAAAATCATTGTGTTCCACATTTAGTGAAAGAGTATCATCTCTATCGGAGGACACACTCCCCGACGTAGATGAGACACGAATCCTCTTACGATGAGACCTAGGAGTAATCGAACGAGAACGTTTTCGCCCCCTAGATCTCAAACTTCTAGACTCAGACCTTCTATGGCGAGAACTAGAAGAATGTTTATGTTTCTTATGACGCTTATGTCCCGAATGGGGCTTACGACGATAAGAATGCTTCCTCTTATGGTGTCGATCTCTCCCTGAAGAGGAGCTGTATGAAGAGGATCGTGATCTAGACAAGTCAGAACTACTAGACCTAGAACGTCTAGAAGTATGACTGTACTTGGAACGAGATGACCTGAAAGTAGGCCTACAATCTCGAACCTGTTTAGGCCGTTTTGACCGGTGCCCGGTTGACTGGTGTTTAGATGACTGGTCAACTCTACGATCATCAATGTCAGACCTTGAATGGTTGTCAGAAGAAAGTGACCGACCATTCGATGATGTATAACAAGGAGAACCACTATCTGACCGGTACCTAGTTGTCTGATGACCTGGTGACCGGTGCCTGGTGTCCTTGTGGACTGGTGACCGGTACCGGGCATTCTGACGGTCTTCTGACCGGTGCCTGGTCCTCTGATGGTCTGGTGATTGGACACCTGGTTGCCGTGAACCTGGCGACCGGGTGACCGGTGCCTGATTGACTGGCGACCTTGAGGTTCTATCAGAGTTACCAGTCAAATGACCTGGTGAACTCTGTGCCCTCTTGTCCTTAGACACTACGGTAGCAGAACTACCTGACCGGTCAGGTGATGAAACCTTAGACCGGTGAGTGTCAGTCAGGGACTTTTCTCGATTCTCTCGATACTTCCCCCCTGACGAGGACTTGTCAGTAGAAGACAAAGTCTCCGACTGAGACTTCTTGGAAGTTCCAGAGCCGGAATGACCCTCGACAGACGGAATGACTGTCTCTTGATCCCCTGGCTCATTGTCCCTCTTCTTTTCATCTGTAGTCTTCCTGCGACCCATGTGTGTACGTCTACACGCCACCAAAGTCCAAACCGCTGAAGTCCACTTCTTACAAGTAGAGCATCTATTAGCGAAGCTACAACCAGAACATGAAAAGCAAGATAAGTGGTTATCCCATGACGCCTTCAAATGGCCACACGAACCACGAATTTGGGACATACTTAGTGATAAACAAGTCACAACGTGACGAAAAAAACCGGAAAATAAACAAAGTTCAAACGAGATAAATAATATCAACGTAGAACAAACCGGTAATAAAACAAAACAGTAAACAATGAAATAAATACAATTCAAAGTTCAAAAACACATCCGTTTCGGTACTCGCAAAGGAAATTTCTGATTTGCACGTGCGCTTTTCCCGCGATAGCGGTTGTTCCGGTTTGGCGCCAAAGTGCGTATAGGTACTACTAGTTACCGAAACATACAGAACGGTCCTCAAACTTTGCGGGGAGTAAGGGAAACTGCTATAGTTAAGCCTATTGGTGAGGGGATGAAGTTAAAACAAAGGCGCTGACCAGCTTCGCAGTTACCGCGAAGCTGGTCTGCGCCTTTGTTTTCGCATATGCAAATTGTTGATTTTCTCATGCGGTGGCTCATTATTGTGCCTTTACAGCCACACTACAACAAAACCTACAAGATCTGTGAGTTCTAACTAGACCCTAGTTCCATCAATAGTTCAATACTATGTCTGATTCTTATGAGCCACGACGCGAGAAAACCGGTCTTCGGGGCTTCCGACCAGGTCCAACACAAACCTGCCTGTGCAGCCACAGAAGAAGGCTAGAAGCTTGGAATTTTGGATTCAAGAAGAAGAGAGATTGTACTATCCATGTTCTTGCGAAAACAAAGGCACTGACCATTTTCGCGGTTACCGCAAAGCTGGTCCGCATAGGCATAAATCCGTTTTTTCTCATGATGCGGCTCTCTCATGTCTGAAGAGCATTTTCTAATGAATATTGCTACAGCCAACCTTTTCCGTATTCAGGTATATAATGCAGTTGTCATTTGATGGCAAAAGAATGTGCATATAGTACTTGATAAACTGCCACATCCTGACATGACTTCAGCAGTTTTATACCAAGGATCAAAACAAGTCAAAAGCTAATTACAGCTGCGTCATGAGAAACTCTGTCCTACAAAAATCACGCAAACAGACTTGAAAGTTTGAATGTTTAGCAAAAACAAAGGCCTTACATAGAGCTCAGCAAACCCACACGTGGACTTGGGGCTCATTTCTGAGACAGTGACCTTGACACCCTTATATGATAATTACTGGAAAAATACCTTTCAGATATTCCGCATTGATTTTCCATCAATAAACATATGGTTCAGCGGGCATAATCCATTCTCCTGGTGACAATCTAGTCTGAACAAAGGCAGAAACTAATAAAATTTGCATGACTTGGTGACATTTTCATTTAGCAGATTCACTGCAAGTGCAGGCAATTATGAAAACTGAGAGTACAAGTCATTTAAATTACAGAAACTTAGAATGTGCATGCAACAAGACTCCTCCAGAAAATTACAGGATCTGCCATCTCGTTTGTACTGGGTTTGGTGGGTGGAGTGCATCTTGCTAAATCTTTGAAAGGACACAATCATGGATCTTGTTCAACATCTTTCACTATTAATCAGGAAATGTTGAAGAAAACCATTATTTTTCTGCTTCTGGAAAGAAACTTCATCTCTGGCAAAGGTCATGTGATCTGCTCTTGGGACTATGTGACCTTTCTCTGGGGAGCCAATGATATCTTTGGGTTAGGGTCATGTGACCAATGATGATATTCATGCTGGTAGCAATCATGTCACTCCTTGTCGATGCTGGTCACTTGTAATAGAGCCTGTAATTAGTCAACTCTGAACTGTTATTGGCTATCCGTCATAAATCATCAAGTCGGACCATCAAATAACTCTGCTAGCATGCCACACAACTATTAAAATCTTTTGTTTTTCATTGCCTACAACTATTTTTAGAGTCAGAGGAGTCCTGCAAATCAGTACAATTTGAGCCTGTGCGTGAGAAAACCAACAATATGGGTTCCGACCAGGTCTGACACAAACTGGCCTTTAAAGTCACAGAAGATGGTTCGAGGCTGGAAATTTTGGATTTAGAAAGTAGAGGAGTTGTACTATCCGTGTAATGAAAACAAAGGCGCTGATCAGCTTCTCAGTTACTGCGCTTTTGTTTTCGCCTATGCAGATTGTGATTGTTGCTTTTCCCATGCGGCGGCTCATTTATTTTCTTTGCTGTCAAGAATTATCACTTTTCAGTCCAAAAGAAAATAAGCCAAATTTGTGACAGTTCATTGAAAACCATGAGACCTTGCCTAAGAATAGTACAAAACAAGATCTGAGCTATAGAAAGTTTAAGAACCAATGGCATGAACAATTCAAGTATAAGCGTTTTCAAAACGCTTGCAATCTCTCAGCACTATTTTCACTGTATGACGAACATATAAATCCACGGCGATAACCACAGACTGAAAAGACTCTGGCAGCTCGGTTCAATTTTCATACACGAGCTGGCATGTAGTATTTAGTGTGACCCAATCGCAGCTGCCTCGTCCAATCAAGTATGACCGAAAGTCGGTGGCCGATTAATAACAAGATTCCAGCTCTGTTCAATCATATATATGCCCTCCCGCCGTGGCGAGATCGCAATGAGATCTATATTGCATGTCCTAACATTCAGTGCTAACAAATTCTGAAACACTTGTCCCCCACTATTGATTGCAGTCCAATCACTCCACTGACAGAAAAATTAAGTCAGGCAGACAAGGAAGCTCATTAGTTCTAAATATAGAGCTAAGGCGATTAGACTGGATCATTAATTTCATTAAACCCCCAATAACAGCATTAAACCCCTAATAACAGAACTGGAAACTGCTCTCTAAGTACAAGTTTGTACTATGGTTGCTTTAGTAAGTTCTATTGTTGCTTTGTCTGGTTTTATATATGAGCCACCTCGTGGCAAAACCAACAATGTGGTTTCCGAACACTGGTTCGACACAAACCGGCCTGTACAAGCACAGAAAAGAGCTAGAAGCTTGGAATTTCACGAAGCTGATCTGCGTCTTTGTTTTCGAATATGCAGATTGTTGGTTTTCCCATGAGACGGCTCATATATTATGTACTGTGAATTCGGAAATTTTCTGGTGACCTTTATTTCACAGATTTTCTGTGTCCGATTAATTTGTGAGGTCTTGAATTCGTAATTCGTGAAATAGTGTTTGTGTAGTCTTAATGGCTTATAAAGGTTCTTTATTTGCGAGAATCTTGAATTTGTGAGGCAACAAATATTCGTAAAAATTAAGTTCTTGCAAACATTTCCGAACCTATAGTATTCATTCTCTGGTCCCTAATGAAAAGTGCATATAAAATGAGTTGTGTTATGAGAAAACCAGATTTTTGCATGTGCGAAAACAAAGGTACAGATACTGCACAGCTGATCAACGCCTTTGTTTTCGCTACTCGGATAGTACAATTTCTCTTCTACTTAAATAAAAAATTTCAAGCAGCTAGCTTTCTTCTGAGGCTGTACAGGCCGATTTGTGTCGGACCTGGTCGGAAATCCCGAAGAACGGTTTTCTCGCATCGCGGCTCAAATAAGCAAATGAGTTTTTTTAAAGAAGAATTTCAGTTGTATGACCTTGCCTGTTATCTATATCTGTAAGACCTGTCAGGTAAATTACTAATTTATACAGAAATTATGCCAAATATTTGTGTCCAACTACATGACATTGTACCAGGGGGTAAGAACACTCTGAGAACCACTTCCAAACATGACACTGTACTACACCTGTTATCCAGGGGGGTAAGAACATGTCTGAGAACCAATTCCAAACATGACACTGTACCATACCTGTTATCCAGGGGGTAAGAACATGTCTGGGAACAACTTCCAAACATGACATTGTACCACCCTGGTTATCCAGGAAGTAAGAGCATGTCTGAGAACAACTTCCAAACATGACATTGTACCACACCTGTTATCCAGGGGGTAAGAACATGTCTGGGAACTTCCAAACATAAAATTGTAACACACCTGTTATCCAGGGGGTAAGAATGTCTGGGAACTTCCAAACATAAAATTGTAACACACCTGTTATCCAGGGAGTAAGAACATGTCTGAGAACCACTTCCAAACATGACATTGTACCACACCTGTTATCCAGGGGGTAAGAACATGTCTGGGAACTTCCAAACATAAAATTGTAACACACCTGTTATCCAGGGGGTAAGAATGTCTGGGAACTTCCAAACATAAAATTGTAACACCCTGTTATCCAGGGAGTAAGAACATGTCTGAGAACCACTTCCAAACATGACATTGTACCACACCTGTTATCCAGGGGGTAAGAACATGTCTGGGAACTTCCAAACATAAAATTGTAACACACCTGTTATCCAGGGGGTAAGAACATGTCTGGAAACCACTTCCAAACATAAAATTGTAACACACCTGTTATCCAGGGGGTAAGAACATGTCTGGAAACCACTTCCAAACATGACATTGTACCACACCTGTTATCCAGGGGGTAAGAACATGTCTGGGAACTTCCAAACATAAAATTGTAACACACCTGTTATCCAGGGGGTAAGAACATGTCTGGAAACCACTTCCAAACATGACATTGTACCACACCTGTTATCCAGGGGGGTAAGAACATGTCTGAGAACAACTTCCAAACATGACATTGTACCACACTTGTTATCCAGGGAGTTAATGCCTGTCTGGGAACTTCCAAACATGACATTGTACCACACCTGTTATCCAGGGGGTAAGAACATGTCTGGGAACCACTTCCAAACATGACACTGTACCATTCTGGTTATACAGGGAGTAAGAGCATGCCTGAGAACAGAACCACTTCCAAACATGACATTATACCACACCTGTTATCCAGGGGGTAAGAACATGTCTGGGAACAGCTTCCAAACATGACATTGTATCACACCTGTTATCCAGGGGGTAAATACATTGTCTGGGAACCACTTCCAAACATGACATTGTGCCACACCTGTTAACAAGGGAGTAAATACCTGTCTGGGAACAACTTCAAATGTGTGGCTCCTGGATTATAAGGCAAGGGATCACAGATGTAACCACTGTCTCACAAAGGCTTCTCATTTACGTATTTATGTTCAATCAAGCCCTGTTTTAAGTTCTGTTTGTTATCTCTGGATATCTCAATGCATGTAACTGGATAACAGGTGTGGTAGAATGTGCACTACATGACATAATGAATAGAATCATTCCTAAGAAACCTGCCACCCTGTAACCTACCCTACCCTTGACAATGAGTATGCATCTATAGAAAGTAACTTCCTATAGGGGTTAAGGAAGTGAGTTTGTAAAACTTATCAGTGTCCAAATATTGTGGAGATAGATTATGAAATATTGACTCATTAGACTTGGCACACTACTTCTATTTATTCATTTCTTTCGATGAGAAAACTCAACACTACATTACCGGTGTAGTGGATATCAACAAAGTATGGATGTCTCTACCTTTTCAATATCTATCTTGATCTGCCAAACCAAAAGTGAAGTTATCATATATGTACCTGTATCTTAAGACTGGCCTTTGCCCTGAACTGTGAATATGACTGGGTGATCGGGTGATCGTGGATTTTCAGAATTACAAGATTTCTCATGAGCGAGCTCATTCGTGACTCATTGTGCACTATTGCCTTCACCATGAAGTGATACACAAGCCTGATAAAGATTTGAGCCACCTCGTGAGAAAACCAGCGATGTGGTTTTCGAACAGGTCTGAGCTGTACAAGCACAGAAGATGGCTAGAGATTGGAAATTTTGGATTTAGAAAGTAGAGGAATTGTACTATCCATGTAGCAAAAACAAAGACGCTGATCAGCTTCACGGTTGCCGCGAAGCTGATCTGCGTCTTTGTTTTCGCATATGCATTATAATGTTGGTTTACTCATGATGCAGCTCATTTTTATATTTCAATCAACAAGAAACAACGTCTCCAAGTAAAGACTCAAAACCAAAAAAATCTGCCATGCCGCTACAGATCATGCCTAGCTACACCGACAAAGCTGTACCATCTAGACCATGATCAGACTCAATAAACAGACTGGCAGATTGCATGTACTTGACAAATCACTTGGACCTTTATCATTTTCCACATTTTTTTTTCTTCTGATATAACTGATTCTACATGGTAATAAAATCAGAGACAACAACTGAAAATTGAATGGCTGATGATGGGTGATTGTGTTTTATGGTCTTTTAACAGTGAAACACCATCTTTTTAAAATCATTTTAGCATGAATATGCAATTAATAGGAGACAGCCCAAGGTCAACCAAGTTGTCACATTGAAACTTTTAAGTCCATGACTGCCTCAGACAATTAATAATATTAAAGCATAGTTTAAAGCATAGTTTACAATACCATTTCATTTACCAAAAAAAAAAAAAAAAAAAAAAAAAAAACGCTTGGGAGGTCGATATCGTACCTGCATCGGGCAAATTAACGTGAAATATAGGTCGAGGGCACCAGGTTAAGGTGTGTTCTGAAAGGATATGTGAAGGACATTTACTATGCAAGCTTTCACACTCGCAGCTATCACTGATGCAGAAAAAACAAACTTCGACATAAAAATTAACAAAGTCAATGGACCATGAAATATAGGTCAAGGTCAGCGGGTCAAGGCGCGTGCTTGAAGGGTATGTCAAGGACAATTGCTATGCAAGGTTTCACCCTCGCAGCTGTCACTGATGTCGAGAAAACCAAACTTCGATGTAAAAAATTTCAAAGTCAGTAGACCGTGAAATATAGGTCAAGGTCAGCAGGTCAAGGTGCATGCTTGAAGGGTATGTCAAGGACAATTACTATGCAAGGTTTCACCCTCGCAGCTATCACTGATGTCGAGAAAACCAAACTTCGACGTAAAAAATTTCAAAGTAAGTAGACCGTGAAATATAGGTCAAGGTCAGCAGGTCAAGGTGCGTGCTTGAAGGGTATGTCAAGGACAATTACTTTGCAAGGTTTCAGACTCGCAGCTATCACTGATGTCGAGTAAAAAATTTCAAAGTCAGTGGACCGTGAAATATAGGTCAAGGGCACTGGGTCAAAGTGTGTGCTTGAAGGGTATGTCAAGGACAATTACTATGCAAGGGTTTAGACTCGCAGCTATCACTGATGTCGAGAAAACTAAACTTCAACGTAAATGTTGACGGACGGACGGACGAATGGACGGACGGAAATTTGAACTCCCATATCGCACCCTGATATCGAGCCACATCATGAGAAAACTAACAATGTAGTTTTCAAACATGTCAGACACAAACCGAGCTGTACGGTCACAGAAGCAGACCAGAAGCTTGAAACTTCAAATTTGAAAAGCGAAAACAAAGACGCTGAGTCCAATGCTCTACCACTACACACTCCCTTAAAAAGCCTGTTCAGTTTTTTGTTCTGGTATGTGATGTACATGTGATGTACATGCAGGGATAATTTTGAAAAGGGCAATGGGCAAAAATGCCCTTTAATTTTCAAAATGGCCCCTTCATTTGGGAAGCATGGGCCATTTTTATAATGGAAGGAGATAATGTTTCTATATGGGAGGTTTTCTCAAAATGCCTATTTTTGCCAACAATATTGTGACAAGTGATGTACATGTACCTCTCACACCATCAAAGGTCCATCTCGTTATAATTGCACATCTCAGTGCAGCAGCTGTCATAAATAAAATATTCATTATAATTTATGTTCAATCAAATGAGCCGTGTCATGAAAAAAAAAAAAAACAGATTTTTGCCTATGCGAAAACAAAGGCGCAGATCAGCTTTGCAGTAACTGCGAAGCTGATCAGCGCCTTTGTTTTCACTACACGGATAATAAAACTTTTCCTCTTGTTATATCCAAAATTTCAAGCTTCTAGCCTTTTTTTTCAGGACTGTATAGGCCAATTTATGAAATCCTGAAGACCGGTTTTCTCACACCGCGGCTAAAATCGAAGTCCCATGAGAAAATCTGATCTGATTCAAGCCAAGAATGAAACAAGGACAAGTTATAAATGATGAACTGATATTTGCTTCAAGTGCAGCATCCTTTAGGATAAATTCAATATATCCAGCCATAGTATAAAAGTTTACCAAGTATTTTATGCACATTCATGAATTCATTGGGAGTAGACATCATGCCCCAGTGTCAGAGCTGCATCATATTCATAAGAAAACTGGTCACTGATTTCATTCGGACCAGGTATACATTGTATATGCAAACCAAGCTACCAAGAGATATATTTAAAGATAGTTAATGCACCAGTCATTTGTAACCACTGCCCCCTCCCCCACCCCCCACCTACGGGGATAGCCAAGCTAAAGTGTGGGGCAATTACTTTTCAAGTGGGCCCGCAAGGCAGGGGAAATGACAGGGTTTTGACATTAGCAGTTGTACCCCAGGGAGATTTTCTATTGCGAAGGGCGGGGCAAAGAGCAAAGTTTTGACCTTCAGTTTGCCCCCTGGGGGTGGGGCTAAAAGCAGGGCACTGAAACTGAAAAGTCATTATCCCCGCCCTTCCCTGTAGGTGGGGAAGCAGTGGTTACAAATGGCTGGTATATTATGATGACTTGAAATTTCTGATTTAGAAAGTAGTGCCCATGCAGATTCAACTTTGTAGCAAATATGGAGGTGCTCACCTCTTACCAGCTATTCTGCTGTGCCTTTGCAACATTGTTGCTGTAGAATTATAAAATGTCAAAAGCAGGTTTTCGCATGGTCTCAAATTTTAATTAACCATGCATATGTGCATATCTGTATAGCAACTTGAAGCTAAATGAGCAGCCACATCAGAAAACCAACAATCTGAATATGTGAAAACAAAGGTGCAGATTACTGCACAGCTGATCAGTGTCTTTGTTTTCCCTCCATAGAAAGTACAATCTCTCTTTCTTCTTAAATTCGAAATTTCAAGCTTCTAGCTATTTTCTGTGGCTGTACAGCCTGGTTTGTGTGGGACCTTGTCAGAAAACCAAATTGTTGGTTTTTCTCATACAAAGGCTCATTAAATTTTGTAAATGGGACAGTAGTTGACAGCATAGGGAGGTGGTCAAACGAGGGCATTGACCACTTTCAGGAAGTAATATATGTTAAATGTGAATAGATAGATCCAGCTATAATAACAAAAACACCACTACCCCAACACTTCAATACTGACTTTTGCACATGTGGTAGTAGCCCAAACCCCCTGTTACCACTGTATAGACATAGCACTGATCCTCAAAGAAGCCTCCGTGGTGCAATGATTATGTCACTCGCCTTGTAAACCCGAAGTCGCAGGTTCATGTCCGCTTCTCCAGTCATTCGGATGAGATTTTAAACCCAGGTCCCATCTTCATAGAGCGAGAAAACCGGTCTTCTGGGTTTCCAACAAGGTCTGACGTACATCGACCTGTACAGTCTCAGAATATGGCAAGAAGCTTGAAATTTCGGCTTTAGGAAGAATGAGAAAAGTGCTATCCATGTAGCGAAAAACAAAGGCGCTGATCAGCTTCGCAGTTACTGCGAAGCTGGTCTGCACCTCTGATTTCGCATATGCAAAAATCTGGTTTTCCCATGATGCTTTAGTCGCTAGATATTTATGTAAATACAATAATAATGAATAACAAAATCTCACAACCAGGCTCAAAAATGGAAAATTCTTGGCAAAAGTTGAAATATCTGTCAAGACAAATAGGATGGTCTACAACTGGCAATGTCTGCAACATATTGATTAAAGTGCAGGCAGCATTTCAAGGCTTCTAATAACACTTAAGCATATGATGTAAAACCTAACAGCTCTCGAAGCACACCACCTTAATGGTAAAGGACCTACATTTAAGTCATTTCATCAGGAAAACATGTCCGTGTGATATATACCCCCTTATACCCCACTTTTATATAGCAAAACTGGGGTATGCAGGGGTATACCTATTTTTCTTATTTTTGCTCCAAAACATAGATTGTGGGTACTCGTTAGAACCACCTCGGCGAGGCGGTTCTAACATGTACCCACAATCTATGTTTTGAGCAAAAATAAGAAAAATATTTTTTTTTTTCTGATGAAATTTTCATTTTTTACAACTAAAAAAAAATCTTTGTATATTGCATGGGCATGTTTTCGTAATGTTAAAATTTCTACACATTTCTTTAAACAAAAGGCTCTAGCATGCTTTCCTAAAGAACAAAATGAGAGCATGTGCCTTCTGTTCAGTGTACCCTTGGCCCTCTTCTAATGTCATCTTTACAATGTAAGTACATCCAAACCCTCTGATATACCAACCAAGACAACATGCAATGCCTACTTAAAGTAACTTTTTTTCTTATCTAAACATTAACAGTAAACTCAAACTCAATGAAAAAGGTTATCATTTTACATGTTTAAGGTTGGTTCAAATGAATAATTCAATGCTACTGAAGCAGACTGGGTTGTGTATCTGTTTGGATCATAAATTTCCAGATCTATGGCTTGTTTACAGTGCAAACCCAGATCAAACTGACTTAAGAGATTGCTCTAGGAGGCTAGGAGCAGTCTGATCAGGGTTTATACTGTTTGTCATTCAATCTTCAATTCTCATAAGGCTTAAAAAAAAAATGCTATGTTTCCGATTTCCCGACCGACTGGTCAAAATCTGCGCCGACTGCAACTTTTTTAGCGCTCAGAAAAAAAAAAAGTCGGCGACCGACCCTGTTCAACGATTCCGGTTTTTATCAAAAGTCAAAACCATTTCGTTACGAGAATTTGTCCGCGCCGATTTTCGGTCTTTAACAATTACGATCAAGAACAACAACATGGCTACTGTGTAGTGTGTTGACACCACCAAGCACATTAGTCGCCATTTATTTCGACAAATGTAGCCACATACCTGCTTCAAATGTAATAAAAGCCTTGCGGCACAATGTCCCGTTATCCCTGTTATACGAAGACGGCCATCCTCGGTGTAAAGGTTTCCGATTTGGAGTCAAATGTGCGGTAAGAAGAAAGTCCGGTCAAAAAAAAAAAAATACCTACCGATCCCGATTTTCCAAGGAAAAAAAAAAAAAAAAAAAAAGCCTACCTACCGACCCTATGCTAAATTTATGATGAAATTGGAAAC
Source organism: Rugalucina vietnamica (assembly GCA_964017185.1). Lineage (NCBI taxonomy): Eukaryota > Metazoa > Mollusca > Bivalvia > Lucinida > Lucinidae > Rugalucina > Rugalucina vietnamica. The sequence continues at coordinate 38,881,486 of OZ024876.1, forward strand.
ATAACATTTTTTTTAGGCCTAAAGGCTGGACTGTAAGTCTGAATTTTAGTTTGATTAACAATAAGCATTGTGCTGTCCAAAAATCGTCTAATATTACGGTATATCCTAATCATATACAGATAGTACCCACTCACATAACCAGCTTTTCAATGAGCCTCATAATTGTTTTAATTGAATCCACACTCAATAATAATGATTACAGAAATTTATGCCCTCTTGTAGAGAAAGCAAAAACTCTTCAATACTGTCAAAAAAGGCAACTATTTACAGTTTTATACTTTCTCAATCTGGTCACATTCTTATATATCTTGTGAGCCTATGCATGAGAAAGCCAACATTCTTTGTTACCAACCAGGTCAGATACAAACTGGCCTGTACAGTCACCGAAGCAGGCTAGAAGCTAGAAAATTTGGATTTAAGTAGAAGAGGAGTTGTACTATCAGAGTAGCGATAACAAAGGCGCTGATCAGCTGTGCAGTTACTGCAAAGGATCAGCTATCAGCTGTGCAGTTACTGCACAGCTGATCTGCGCCTTTGTTTTTCGCCTATGCATGTTGCTGGTTTTCTCATGCAGAGGCTCTTGTATCAATGGTTAGAAAGCTTACTACTCAAGACTGAAGAGGCTTAAGTCATGAACTTCCACCAAAAAGCAACAATGGTAACAATTTGTACACAAACATCATGACAAAATATTAATGTCATTCATGATTTATGTCCTATTCAACAGCTAAGAATGTATGCAGATGAGCCCTCAGTTTAAAGTCTCTGCTGAGTGCTGAATGGAGAAGCCCAGGATTGAAACCCATGACCCTGGTTTACAACCAAACCAAATATTATGACTTTAACCTAAATATTTTTATTTACAAAACTTAACATATATTTTGACATTAGATGAAAATTAAGCCATGACATGAGAAAACCAAAATTTTGCATATGCAAAAACAAAGGAGCAGATCAGCTTCACAGTAACTGCGAAGCTGATCATCGCCTTTCTTTTCGCTACACAGACAGTACAATACCTCTTCTATTTATATCCAAAATTTACAGCTTCTAGCCTGCCTCTGAAATTGTACAGCTCAGTTTGTGTCTGACCTGTTCGGAAATCACATTGTTGGTTTTCTCATAATGCAGTTCCAATGATGTTGGCTTGTTTCATAGACTGTATAATGCCAATATTTTCAGCTCATTCAACCTCTGGCATGACTAATCTACTAGACATTCTGGAGACAGACACCAAGAAATCAATATTCTCAATGTACAGAATCAAAAAGCAGAACATTATTCAGAATTCAAAGAACTGCATTGATTTGCTCAACAAATGTCACAAAAAATGATCAACGGATTCAACCTGTGTGAACCAAAGCATGAGAAAACTGTGTTTTGCATTTTTAATTGCAGTTTTTCATACATACACAATGTATGCTTTGTACATATGATATAGTTTTACATTATAGCCTAGTCCAATAAATAGAAAGTAAAGTAAGAAAAAAATCAGCCGCATCATAAGAAAACAAACTTGTTACAACTTCTAAAACAGATCACATACAGATCAGCTGCACAGTGAAAATAACCTTATGAAATTCGAAGTTTCGTTCAGCTCAGCAAGTGTTAGCTCTCTTTTGTGGCTATGATGCCTGATTTCGTGTCTGACCTAATGATCGAAAACCCGAAGACAGGTTTTTTCACAACATGGCTCAACAAAAACAAAATGTCTAAATTTTTGCTACACAAAATCATTGGACCATGAAAATCAGCGCTCACCTTTTGTAACTTCAGCCAAAATCAAACTTTTATGTTCATCCGAATGTGGTTCACCTATCACAAGTAATAAAGCCGCATCACAAACAACAGAAGATGAAGAATTCATCATTGAATTCGCATCAGTATCCATTTTCAGACTGAGTGAAACAGCAGCAACACATTCAGCCGCATCTGTCTAGCACTGACTAATCGATCTTTGTTAAATAGTTTTTGATTGGTCGAATGTTAAGAGCTGAGAAAAGCAACGAATCAAACGTCGCGTTACAAATAGAGGTTTCATTTCCGGTGCCGGTAATCGATCGAAACCGAAAGTTGAAAATTTAATTGCCAAGATTTTGCCTTAAATAAACATTAGTAAGAAGTGTCAGGGTTCTGACATTTTTTGTTATTGGTTATTGTCATCATTACTATATTTTTGCTTGTATGATTGACTTGATAACTTGAGTAATACAAAAATATGCTGAGGTAGCATTTTGTTGTAAAGGCAAATTAAGTGGGTGGGGAAGGGCAAAATATTATTAAATGTGTATCTGTTGATTTCCTCATACATTCTGCCCTACTTTCGATTATTATGCATACTATTAATTGCAATGAATGATATCTGTCAAGTTTCTGATGCCCCTGTCACTTTTTATCCGTCAGCCCCTAACCTTTGGGCTGTTTAATTTACTGTGAGAAGTTCTTTGCCTGGTGCATTCCTTTAACAGAACTGGTTTGGATACCAGAATGGACATATGTCTCCTGGGGTACTTGTCTTTTCTTTTATGAAAACATAGTGGTCTAGAATATGCACATAATGTGATAAGCCATAGAATAGAATTTTGTGGTTTGAATACAGTATAAAAAATTGTGTTCCACACAACAGGGTATTTGCCTAGCTCAAATACTTTGGTTACTGTCACAGTGCCACCACACTTAACCCATTTCTGTAAGTATTTGATCATGTTCTTGTTGTAGAACAACTTATGATGAGCTATTTGTATTATGATCAAAGAAACCTCTGAACCAGTTTTTGCAATAATGAACCCCACCCTATCTCAGTCAACCATTGTGTAAAAGTCAAATGCGACAGAACAACATATCAGTATAGATGTTGATGTCATTATACAGTACTGTAATATGAGTAGGAACTAGGAAGTTAGTCTCATTGTTCCTATTAAGATAAAACTAATCCCATGCAAATTATAGATGCGACTACTTATAAAATCCATCATGTGATTTTGTACATTTGATGTTGTTTTTTTTAGGTTATGGCAACGGAAACTGATGCAGAAATAGATGATTCCTTGTACAGGTACATGTAATCACATTGACACTTATATTCAGTTTCTGTAGTGATTTTAAAAAATCAAAACATTCTTTCATTTTTAAGCAACTTCTGTTGACATCTACTTTGATTGAATGAAAGGTCAGTTACTACTTTGATACTACATGTACTTTGATATGAACCAATGAAGTTCATGCACATTCAAAGACAAGCCTAAAATATAAGTGACTGAAAAAAAAATCATAATTGAGAAAATATATCGATAATGCTACATTTAATACTTAATTTTTGATGAATGTTTCGATATAAAAGTGTTATTTTTTCTGCAACCTGTAGAAAAAATGACAATTTTATATTGAAACATTTAGTGGCAGTTGTACTGAATCAATGGTCTTGATATACTCCATAGGTATGTTGCTGTATTGTTGTCTATATTTCAGCCGTCAGCGCTATGTACTGGGAGATGGGGCCATGCAGAGAATGGCAAAGTCATCAGTTTTGCTCTATGGTGCTGGTGGGCTTGGCATTGAAATAGGTATTAAAATTAATTTGTCTTTTTATCAAACAAAAAAAAAATTTATAAAATTTATGTGGAGGAGCCAATTCTGTGAAAATGGTTCAACAGGATCTGAGTAACTGTCTCTCTTGACACGACATCAGCTGTTCATCACAAGAAGATTTTTAGCTCACCTGAGCCGAAGGCTCACAAGGTGAGCTTATACGGTGACCATGATCCAGCGTCCGTCCGTCGTCCATCCGTTGTCCACAATTTCAAAGATCTTCTTCTCTGAAACCGCTTCAGGTGAGCGTTCTCAGGACCAATGGTCCTCTGGTTACTTTTACTATGGGTCTTTATTTATTGTTTTATGCCCATCTTTTGAATGTGAAATTTCTTTTTTCATTCATCAGTTTCAAATTCTTTTTTTGTTTATCTTTTTCAGCCAAGAATGTGGTTTTAGCTGGAATAAAGGTATTTTATCTCTAAATACGGTACTTTAAAGGCGTGATTGCTTGGTTTAGCTTTTCAGGGATACACTGTCACAAACAATTGTTTGTTTATTTACTATTATGGAAACATGCGGCTGCAATATACAGATATTTTTAAAGTTGTTAAAAATGAAAAGTTCAGTGTAAATTGTTTGATATTTTTCTTATTTTTGCTCAAAACATAGATTGTGGGTACATTTTAGAACCGTGGGTACTCGTTGAGGCGGTTCTATGGTTCTAACATGTACCCACAATCTATGTTTTGGAGCAAAAATAAGAAAAATAGGTATACCCCTGCAAACCCCAGTTTTTCTATATAAAGTGGGGTTCAAGGGGGTTTACATTACACAGATACGTTTTCATGATGCAGAAGTACCAATATCTGCAGTATAGTTTATAACCGGTGTATTGGTTAAAAGTTTAAATAAGCTTTGTTCCTTGACAAGGTTTAGTGTGTTCAATTTGTTACAAAGCAGACCTTCAGCATCACGTAAACATGTCTGTGTAATGTATACCCCTTATACCCCACATTTTTATAGTAAAACTGGGATGTATTATTTGAGCCTGTGCATGAGAAAACCAACAATTTGGGTTCCCCACCAGGTCTGAAACAAACTGGCCTGTACAGTCATAGAAGACAGCTAGAAGCTTGAAATTTTGGATTTAGATAGTAGAGGAAATGCACTATCCTTGTAGCGAAAACAAAGGCGCTGATCAGCTTCGCGGTTACCGCGAAGCTGATCTGCGTCTTTGTTTTCGCATATGCAGATTGTTGGTTTTCCCATGCGGCGGCTCATTTTTTATTTTTTGCTCTAAAACATAGGTTGTGGGTCCTCGTTAGAACTGCCTTGCCATATATTAAAAAGTATCAAACTTTTTCTAATGAACTATATGCTCCCATGTCTGGCAGGTCTTTCATGAAGATTCGGTCATGAAAATATTTGTACGAACATTATTCCTCTTCTGCTGATTCCAGAAGAGTATTAATTTTGTTACTTGTCATTGAGTGGTGACAGAAATGTGTACCAAGCTTGACTAAGAACAGTGTGGAAAGGATAAACAAAAAAAACAACATCCCAACATGACCATTGACACAAGAAATAGAAATACTATAAGAATCTTTTTTTTTTTTTCTTTCCTTTTTTTTTTTTTTTTTTTTTTTTTTTCTATAAGAATCTTATATGGGGTTCTGTTCTTGATTGAAGTTTCCAACCCAAGGGATGACCGTGCTGAGCGGAACCGAGGCTCCGCCGAGGTTCGGAGCCTCGGTTCCGCTCAGCACGGTCATCCCGAGGGTTGGAAACTTCCATCTAGAACAGAACACCATATTAGATTCTTTTTCTTGCACAACAACCCCAGAAATCTGGTTTATTTAAAGGTTTTGCATATTTTTTTTTTAGCCTGGGTGAGAACACCTGGGTGAGATGCAATTTTATCACCCAGGCAAAAAGTGTGGCAATTTCTGTCTGGTGTGCAAGAAATGTAGCTATACCATGGTGCATATGTGTAGAGATAATACATGAGTTTTATCGAGTGCACTATCACACATACACATGCACAAAACTAACAGCTACACATGCACAAAACTATTTCAAAACATTTATAGCAACCTCAGTCACATTACTCCTGTTGCATTTGGCAATTTGTCTAAAAATGCTATAATTCTAACTTTAATAAACAGCCATTTAAACCATTTGGTTTGGTTTGGTTTGGATTGTTTACTGTCCAAGTCAACAAATTTTCAGTTATGTCGTGACAGAGTCAGCTTTTCCATGGGGAGTAAATCTACCATTTACAAATAGGTAAGATAAGTTACGAACCCAGGACCTCTCTATTCAGTGATCTACACAGCTCTACCACAAAGTCATTATCAGGTTGTCTCATGATGTGACTTATATGAGCCGCGCCATGAGAAAACCAAAAATGTGGTTTCCGAACAGCTGTACAAGCACAGAAGATGGCTAGAGGCTGAAAATTTTAAATTAAGAAAGAAGAGAAATTGTACTATCCCTGTTGAGAAAACAAAGGCACTGATCAGCTGTGCAGTTACTGCACAGCTGATCTGTGCTGTTACTGCACAGCTGATCTGCGCCTTTGTTTTAGCATATGCAGATTGTTGGTTTTCCTATGCGGTGGCTCAATTGTAATCTTTATTCAGTCATTCACACTACAAGACCCAAGTACAGCGACAATCACAGACCTGGGAACACAGTTCTTTCTTCAAGAAGAGGATGTTACTAAAAATAGAAATAGGTATGTACACTTATATAATGTAATTTGTGCACCTAACATATTCATTGTCCAGAATAACTTATTTCAAACTGTTTATGACAAATGGACTGGCCTATTGTATCATTTGGGTGAGTCCACCTTCATTTTAGAGACATCAGGTGTGATTTTGAATTTTTATTTCTTTGATGAAATTCCTCCAAGCAAACAGAATAGCCCCAGATGGAATGCCGCATAATGTGACATTCTGCGGCGTCCGATATGGGGCTATACTGTTTGCCTAGGTCCCATAAAAAGGACGCTAGGCCAAATTGACTTTTTAATAATAGATGATCTGTACACGGTGCAGGGTTTGTAGCAAGAATTTACTGAACAAACTTTTAAGTCCTTGGTATTCCTCAGGTCTGATGTGGCTGTGAGGGATGGTGGTTACTAATGACCCGTGCATTATTTAAACTCAGAACTGTTGTCTTTATCTTGATTATGCAAATTTTCTGTTTTCAAATTAGTCTTGCATTTTGAATTTTTGCTAGTGTGAGTATTGATGTTGTTTTTATTGTTTACAGTTAAGTCTTTAATCACAAGAACTTGGAATTTGAAAGGCAACATCTTTTTAACCCAAATGAAACCATTTTCAACTTATGCCTGCAGTTTCAAAGCGTTCCTATGAAATATCTTCAAATTATGTAATTATAAATTTTCTTGGCATATAAGATAATCTATTTTCTTGTTTTAGAGCTGAAGCTAGTGCCCCAAAACTGGCCGAATTAAACCCCTATGTTAGCATAAAGACTATAACCAGCCCGCTTGATGAGAGCACAGATTTGGAATACCTCTGTCAATATCAGGTATGGTCATATATGAGCCATGATGCCAGAAAATGGTCTTTGGGGTTTCCAACCAGGTCTGACACAAACTGGCCTGTGCAGCTACAGAAGATGGCTAGAAGCTTGAAATTTAGGAAGAAGAGGTTTACCCTCGGTTTACCGTAAACAAAGCTGATCAGCTGTGTAGTTACTGGTGAGGCAGTTCTACACTTCAACCTCATTATAACGTGCCTCATTATGCGGTTTTCATTATAACACGGCCATGTGATGGCTCCCAAATTGATTATTTTGCTATATATTTATAGTAAGCAACCTCATTATAACATGGTTTCACTTATAACACGGTCTGCTTCTGTGGATCCCAGAGATAGCGTTATAATGAGGTTGTACTGTAATGTGTACCTACAATCAATGTTTTGAACAAAAAATAAGAAAATATCAATTTTAAATGGACAATTTTCATTTTTCACATATGAAAATATCCCTTTTTATTGCATGGATGTGTTCGTAATAGTGCTTCTTATGACGTCCAGAGTATGGTATCACTTGCATATGAGCCTTCACATGAGAAAATAAACAGTTTTGGTTTACGACCAGGTCTGACACAAACCGGCCTGCACAGTCCAAGAAGCAGGCTAGAAGCTTTAAATTTCGGATTTAAGTAGACTAGGGATTGCACTATCTTTGTAGCGAAAACAAAGATGCTGATCAGCTGTGCAGTTGATCTGCATCTTTGTTTTCGCACATGCAGATTGTGGATTTTCTGATGCGGTGGCTCATATAATTTTCTTTCGATTTCAGTGTGTGATATTGACTGAAGTGCCTCTTACTGTACAGCTCAAAGTTAACACATTTTGTAGGACACATGGCATCAAGGTAATCATGCTAGTATAGCTTCTCTTGTTGCTTGCTGGCTTCAGAGTCAAGCTATGGGTCTAAATGGGGTTCTTTCTTTGAGCTACAGGCCACAGTGTCTCCCGTTAACCTACAGAGAGTCTTTCCAGGGCCCAGTTGTTCAAAATTAATGACATAGTTAGTTAACGATTGGTTAAGATTTCAAACATGAATATTACAAATACATTGTAATTGTTTGTTCAAAAATGTGAGAATCCTTTGTTAAAGGATTCTTACATTTTATCAACAAAAAATTACAGTGTATTAAAAATTTTGCTTATATAGTCGGAATTTACTTAACAAGTTGAGGTCTTAACGATGACGTTAAGCTAACGAAGTTTTGAACAACTGGCCCCAGATTCTTAAATTATTAGTTTAGCCATTGAAGATAGAACCCAACTTTACTTTTAACCATTTCTTCCATTACTTGTGGGAGAGTGAGGGCCTCATGGAAGATTAGTTGTACTACTAAATGTTTTACCAAAGATATCAAGTTCATAGACTAAAATGGCCCTGAATTGAGTTTTATAATTCTCAAGTTCATAGACTAAAATGGCCCTGAATTGAGTTTTATAATTCTCAAGTTCATAGACTAAAATGGCCCTGAATTGAGTTTTATAATTCACAAGTTCATAGACTAAAATGGCCCTGGATTGTGTTTTATAATTCTCAAGTTCATAGACTAAAATGGCCCTGGATTGAGTTTTATAATTCTCAAGTTCATAGACTAAAATGGCCCTGCATTGAGTTTTATAATTCTCAAGTTCATAGACTAAAATGGCCCTGAATTGAGTTTTATAATTCTCAAGTTCATAGACTAAAATGGCCCTGGATTGAGTTTTATAATTCTCAAGTTCATAGACTAAAATGGCCCTGGATTGTGTTTTATAATTCTCAAGTTCATAGACTAAAATGGCCCTGAATTGAGTTTTATAATTCTCAAGTTCATAGACTAAAATGGCCCTGAATTGAGTTTTATAATTCTCAAGTTCATAGACTAAAATGGCCCTGGATTGTGTTTTATAATTCTCAAGTTCATAGACTAAAATGGCCCTGGATTGAGTTTTATAATTCTCAAGTTCATAGACTAAAATGGCCCTGCATTGAGTTTTATAATTCTCAAGTTCATAGACTAAAATGGCCCTGAATTGAGTTTTATAATTCTCAAGTTCATAGACTAAAATGGCCCTGGATTGAGTTTTATAATTCTCAAGTTCATAGACTAAAATGGCCCTGCATTGAGTTTTATAATTCTCAAGTTCATAGACTAAAATGGCCCTGAATTGAGTTTTATAATTCTCAAGTTCATAGACTAAAATGGCCCTGAATTGAGTTTTATAATTCTCAAGTTCATAGACTAAAATGGCCCTGAATTGAGTTTTATAATTCTCAAGTTCATAGACTAAAATGGCCCTGGATTGAGTTTTATAATTCTCAAGTTCATAGACTAAAATGGCCCTGGATTGTGTTTTATAATTCTCAAGTTCATAGACTAAAATGGCCCTGAATTGAGTTTTATAATTCTCAAGTTCATAGACTAAAATGGCCCTGCATTGAGTTTTATAATTCTCAAGTTCATAGACTAAAATGGCCCTGCATTGAGTTTTATAATTCTCAAGTTCATAGACTAAAATGGCCCTGAATTGAGTTTTATAATTCTCAAGTTCATAGACTAAAATGGCCCTGGATTGAGTTTTATAATTCTCAAGTTCATAGACTAAAATGGCCCTGCATTGAGTTTTATAATTCTCAAGTTCATAGACTAAAATGGCCCTGAATTGAGTTTTATAATTCTCAAGTTCATAGACTAAAATGGCCCTGAATTGAGTTTTATAATTCTCAAGTTCATAGACTAAAATGGCCCTGAATTGAGTTTTATAATTCTCAAGTTCATAGACTAAAATGGCACTGAATTGAGTTTTATAATTCTCAAGTTCATAGACTAAAATGGCCCTGGATTGTGTTTTATAATTCTCAAGTTCATAGACTAAAATGGCCCTGAATTGAGTTTTATAATTCTCAAGTTCATAGACTAAAATGGCCCTGAATTGAGTTTTATAATTCTCAAGTTCATAGACTAAAATGGCCCTGCATTGAGTTTTATAATTCTCAAGTTCATAGACTAAAATGGCCCTGGATTGTGTTTTATAATTCTCAAGTTCATAGACTAAAATGGCCCTGGATTGAGTTTTATAATTCTCAAGTTCATAGACTAAAATGGCCCTGAATTGAGTTTTATAATTCTCAAGTTCATAGACTAAAATGGCCCTGGATTGTGTTTTATAATTCTCAAGTTCATAGACTAAAATGGCCCTGGATTGTGTTTTATAATTCTCAAGTTCATAGACTAAAATGGCCCTGAATTGAGTTTTATAATTCTCAAGTTCATAGACTTAAATGGCCCTGGATTGTGTTTTATAATTCTCAAGTTCATAGACTAAAATGGCCCTGAATTGAGTTTTATAATTCTCAAGTTCATAGACTAAAATGGCCCTGGATTGAATTTTATAATGATTCACATATCAAGAAAACGTTCGATTTTAACGAAAGTCACCTGTATCTCATGAGAATAGCCAGTTCACATGATTGTCATAGCCTACATAGGTCTTGTCCAAAATGACTATTTTACCAAAAGATTTTCTCAAGTTCATAGACTAAAATGACCCTGGACTGAGTTTTATAATGATTTACATATCAAGAAAATGTGATTGTGTGGCTTTTAACCAGATCCAACACTAACCAGACTATACAGCCAGAAAATGATGGCTGGGACATTGAAATTTTGGATTTGAAAGGCATTGTACTCTGTATGGCAGAGCCAAATAGGTTGCATTGTCTCTTGGCATATTTGAGCCAAGCTATGAGAAAACTGGTTTTTAAACTATGTGAAAACAAAGACACAGATCAGCTCATTCAGCTGATCAGCACCTTAGTTTTCGCTACATGGATAGTACAATAATATTATTCCTCTACTTTCTAAATCCAAAATTTCCAGCCTCTGACCATCTTCTGTGACTGTACAGCCCGGTTTTTGTCGGACCTGGTCAGATCCCAAATTGTTGGTTTTCTCATGCACAGGCTCATTTTCAGTATGTGAGTGGTGACGTGTTTGGCCTGTTCTGTGGAGTATTCTGTGACTTTGGTGACCAGTTTGAAGTATCTGATCCAAATGGTGAAGAACCCAAAGATGCTTTTATAGCAAGCATTACAAAGGTAGATATGACTACTGTAAATCCAATAATGTTCGTGAGAACTTAATTTTTGCTAATACATGTATTGGCGAATTTGTTGCCTCTTGAAAATAAAATTCTCGCTAATAAAGAATTACAATAAGCTTTATAGACTGAATGAGTACTCGTTTGCGAATTCAAAGACTCGAAAATAATTCAGAAATTGAAAATTTGCGATATAAAGGTCAAGCGAAAATTTCCGAACTTACAGTATCTCCATATTCTCTTAGTTGTTGATGGGACATTAAACCTGAACAAACAAACATACATACATGTAGATCATATGTGACCTCTTGGGTATGCTTTCATTGTGTAAGGTTGCTAGAACTTCCTTTGACTAAGGGAGGTAACCAGTTTTGCAAAAGAAATGCAGTGGTAAAAGTAGTCAATGATCAGGAAATGGAGAAATCGAAAAGAAATTCCCACTCCAAAAACCGAGGTGGGAAAAATTTAAATTGACAATCATGTACCAATACAAACTGAACATATCGTAAGCCAAGTGAGAAGCTATTAACCAGTAGGTGGCCACTCAGTTTACCAGACTAAACTGTATATGAAAACGTATTTTGGTGCAAAGGAATGCGAGCAGTTAAAAGTTTCAAAATTTGTTGCTATCATGTGAGCCGCGATGTGAGAAAACTGGTCCTCAGGGTTTCTGACCAGGACTGACACAAACCGACCTGTACAGTCACAGAAGCATGCTAGAAGCTTGAAATTTAGGATTTAAGAAGAAGAGAAATTGTACTATCCGTTTAGTGAAAACAAAGGTGCTGATCATGCAAAGCTGATCTGCCCCTTTGTTTTCGCATAGGCAAAAATCAGGTTTTCTCATGATGCGGCTCATGTGAGGTAACAAACTTCTTTAGGTTTTGAATTTTTTCGGAACTTCTTTTTACAGTTTATTTACAAGTTCTTGAATAACCAGCAAGTATACTTGAATTCTTTAATCCTAATAATATGGCATTGTTAACAAGAAAGCAGAATTCATGAGGAAACAAAAATGTGAAAACAAGTGAAAATAAAATTACATGTACATTTGAAATTACATGTACAGGTAATCCATTTTAGTGTTCAGACTACTGAAATTTGAGCAAGACACATAAACTCCCCATAGTACTGGCTCCAAGGCCATTAAATGTTTTTCATGCTCAACTCAGCTGAGCTCAATATTTTAATGGCTTATAAATACTGAAATAGCCCAGATTAATTAAAATTTCAAGTTTAGATCACAAAAGATAGCCATTTATCCTGCTTATAAATCTTAAAATGCCAACATTTTTTTGCCATTTTAACATTTTTGTGCAGGATGAATTTTAGTGACAGCTGAGTTGAGCATGAAAACAGTTTTATAACCTCAGGGCCTGAAAGTGCTGGGTGGCTGGCTCCATCCATTGAACCTTAATACAAACAAAGACTGATGGATTATTAGCTATTTACATAACTGTTGATGCTCTTTTCTATAGGCCAACCCTGGCATAGTGACCTGCCTAGATAACAGGATGCATGGGTTTGAGTCGGGAGACATCGTCAGTTTCCGAGAGGTGACTGGGATGGCACAGTTGAATGGCCAACAAGTCAGGATTCAGGGTATGTTGCAATATACAGAGAATTTTAGAGATGTAAAAAAAAAAAAAATAAAAAAAATTTGTATGAAATTGGAAATTTTCTTAAATTTTTGCTCAAAACATAGATTGTGGGTACGCGTTAGAACCGCCTATGTTTTGGATTAAAAATAAGGAAAATAGCATACCCCTTGGAGGCTTTTTCCCTACTGGGATGACACAGTTAGATGGCCAACAAGTAGAATTGAGGGTAGATGGCTGTGGTATATACTGAAATGCTTTGTTTTTTGCGGACATCCAAAATGTTTGCTGGGCTCCTGTTGGCTTAATGGTAGAGCATCAGACTCTGAAATGAGAGGTGATGGGTTGGAACCACACTGGCGCCAAGTTTTGCCCTTGATCCGTAAACACTCCATTGTACTGGTTAATACTCAGGTAGTGTTGGCTTTGTCCCGACACTACTGAAACTGTTTTGAGTGGGACATTAAAACACAACACAAATAATCAAGCAAAAGTGTTTGCTAATAGCACCCTAACATGAAATATTTAACTGTGGAGAGGAAATATGAAAGACCATCTCTCTCCATATGATTATACAACAAAGGAAGTATGTTAGTTACATTTTGGTGATGATATAAGCCATTCCATTTTTTTCTGTGTTTAGCTTCCACCCCAGCCAGTAAAACCTACCTACCTATCAGGGAAAAAAAGCAAATCTAGACAAAATAAAACAAAAACAAACAACATAACATTTTCCTACAAAACTAAGCTTAAATTCTTAGAATTACTTATAACTGGGTAAACAATATAAAGATATAATATACTTGAACAAACTTGGGATTTTAATGGTTTCAGACTAGACAAATTTCCAGACCTTAAAAATGACGAAAATCTGGAAGCACAATAAGTTTTTTTTTTCCAACTGGGAAGCATATTTATGTGTTGTTTTTTTTTTTTTTTGTTGTTGTTTTTTTTTTTTTTTTTTTTTTTTTTTTTTTTTTTTAACATTAATTTTAAAGCCAAAAACAAACCGGCCCTGTTGACGCTAAACATGAAAAAATTTGGAAATGGCCTAAGTGTAAAAGATTTGGAGAGTGTTGTTACGAGAAATGGTGTTTTTCCTTATGAAACTAAGTCTCATTTTTCAATATTTTCAGTGTTGTCACCGTATGCGTTCAGTATCTGTGATACTTCTGAAGAAGAGTTTTCAACGTATGAATCAGGTGGTATAGCAACACAAGTGAAAACACCCAAGACGTTCAGTTTTGTAAGTGCACACATATGAGCCGCCTCGTGGGAAAACCAACAATGTGGTTTCCGAACAGGTCCACACAAACCGACCTCTAGAAGCACAGAAAACAGCTAGAAGCTTGAAATTTCGGATTTAAGTAGAAGAGGAATTGTACTATCCGAGTAGCGAAAACAAAGGCGCTGATCAGCTTCGCGGTTACCGCGAAGCTGATCAGCGTCTTTGTTTTCGCCTATGCAGATTGTTGGTTTTCCCACGAGGCGGCTCATATAACAAGTACATGTTTGTTGGCCCATGGATCACAGTAGCAAGATACGGGAAGACAAATGACTATTGTCAAAATTCTAAAAAACATGTTATAACAGCATTTGCAAACTACATGTATATGAGCCACGTCATGAGAAAACCAGATTTTTGCATATGCGAAAACAAAGGCGCAGATCAGCTGTTCAGTAACTGCACAGCTGATCAGCGCCTTTGTTTTCGCTACACAGAAAGTACTCAGAAAGTACAATTTCTTCTCTACTTAGACCCAACATTTCAAGATTCAAGCTCTTCTGTAGCTGCACAGACCGGTTTGTGTCAGATCAGGTCAGAAACCCCCCAAGACTGGTTTTCTCGAATCTCAGCTCATTTAATTCTAAAAAACGTGTTATTAAAGCATTTTTAAACTATACAGTGTAGGTTAGTTCGGAACTTTTCAGAAGACTTTTAAGTTTGCTAATTGCCTAAACTTCCTGGCCTCACAAATTCAAAGTTCCCAATATAAAGACATGCTTTAAGCTTTATAGACTGTACAAGTACTTGATTGTGAATTCAAAAGCAGGGTTTACTATTCGAAAATAAAAAAAAGGAGAAATAAAAGTCACTTGAAACATTCCAAACTTGCATTCATCGTAATGTAAAAATGCCTCTGTGGTGTAGAATTAAGGCTTACTTCCTGCTACTTGCCTTTTAAAATAGGGGTCTTGGGTTCCATCAGAGCTTCTCCAGACTTATGAATGAGTCTATAAACTGAGGATCCAAGACTATTTTCCAGGACAGACTGGTGACAAGGACGTACTGTGATGATGCTGGAGACTAAGCTGTGCCTAACATGTTAAGTCCAAGGGACCTGGACCCAGTTGTTCTTAACAATATCGTTAAGACATACATTTGTTAAGCAAATATCAGCTAAAGTAACAAAAAATAACAGTGCATTTGTAATATTAACGTTTGAAATTTTAACGAATCGTTAACTAACGACGTTGTTAGTTTTGAACAACTGGGCCTGACTGAAGGACAAAAAGTGTATATATACACATAAAAATTCTGCTTACCTAAATTCTGTGACAGGAATCACTTGGTGAGCAACTGAAGAAACCAAGTATTCTGATGGCTGACTTCAGCAAGTTTACCCTCCCACCTAGCGTCCATGTTGGCTTCATAGCACTACATAAGTTCAGGGAACAACACAAAAGGCTCCCAAATAACTGGTAAGTAGCAGCTTCTGAAACGTGATTTTCTTTTTGTTCAAGGACGAATTTTTTTTTGAAATACTGGATTTTTTGGTCTGGGTCACTATCTGAAAATTGACCATACTGCTTTTAAAGTAAGGATTTCTTTAAGAAATATAATTTGTGAGTGTGTATGGTTCCCCCAGTATACATGTACATTAATTCTTTCCCTATACTACTAGTACTTCAAGAGTACTGGTCAATTGCCATTGACATAATGTGTCCAAAAATACATGTAGTGTGGTTAAGTGTAGTATGGGCCTAGTATTGTGTCCCTGTTTTCAGTTTCAATTTTTTTGTAAAATACATTGGATTCATAGGCCCACACATGTTGAAATTTCCCTATTGGTCTCTTATAGCACAAGCTGACTTGGTCTGCAACCCTGAATGCACATTTATTCATCATTGAAGAGGGGAGGGCAGTGGTCTAGTGGTTAGAGTGCCATACTCAGTGTAGACAGGTTGGGGGTTCAAACCCCACTGGCCAAAAGTTGTGTTCTTGAGCAAGACACATTAATAGCCCATAGTACCCCAAACACCCCATAGTACCATTTGAGACGCTTTATGAAAAAACTGGTTTTAAACCTATGCGAAAACAAAGGTGCAGATCAGCTGTGCAGTTACTACACAGATAATACAATTCCTCTTGCTCTTAAAACCGCAATTTTAGTCTTCTAGCCAGTTTCTGTAGCTGCACAGCCTGGTTTATGTCAGACCTGGTCGGAAATCCTGAAGACGGGTTTTCTCACAATGTGGCTCATTTAGTTCTCAGGAAGCAGGTGGCTCTGTCACACATGAATGAAAAATTTTAAGTGTATTGTATTGTAGGTGTGATGCGGATGCAGGATTGCTCCTAAACATCGTGAAAGACCTTATCAATAGCAGAGCAGTGGACACTCAGGTAAAAGACCAGGGCCCAGTTGTTCAAAATTAAGGACATCGTCAGTTAACGATTATTAAAAACTTCAAACATGAGTATTACAAATACACTGTTATTTTTTGTTGATAAAATGTGAGAATCCTTTGCAATGCACAGGATTCTCACATTTTATCAACAAAAAGTAACAGTGTGTTTGCTTATGTAGTCAGCATTTACTTAACTAGTTGAGGTCTTAACGATGACTTTAAGCTAACGAAGTTTTGAACAACAGGCCCCTGTTACAATGATAATGCCTGTAATCAGCTAGTTAAAAGAGCATGGTGGCCAAGTGTTTTCAGGACTCCTGTGCGAGAGTTCTGGATTCCATTACCTACCTCCTCCCATACATGTGATATCTTCTTTGGCCCAAATAGGGAGATTTGTGTTTTGAAATAGGGAGATTGGGTCTCAAATAGGGAGATTTTAGCGCGGTTAAAAAGCAAAGATTTTTTGCCATTTTTGTGCAAAAGATGCATTACATTTGCCTTATGATCCCTTATAGCTTCATGATTTTGCTAATGGGTGGTAATTTTATAACAAACTAATAATTCCATAATTAAATATAATCACAGCTGAGGAAATTTTAATTCTCAGATACCTTCAGCTAGCAAAGAAGCGTACAAAAGTAGTTTCTTTCCACAGACTATCAGGGACTGGAATGACCTCCCTGATTCACTTATCTCCTCTGCTGAAATGTCTGATGACTGTGTGTCCAAGTTCGCTACACTCGTGCGTTCAAGGGACTAATTTCTCCCCCATCCAAACCCCCTGGTGAAATAATGTCATTTGGCGTGTCACCAGTAAACTATTCAGATTCAGATTCTCAAATCGGTCTAGCTAAGTGATGACGTCATCATGGACATACAACATGCATGTACAAAGCGTATCTAAGAAGTCGCGAAAACTAATGACATTTATTATTTCATACTTTATGTCCATTGTATCAACGTCAGTTCGAGAATATTTAAATATTTCAATGTATTGAAACAAAACAGACAAAGAAAAAAAGCAGAAAAACGTACACATTTCTTTCCATTTTCCACAGAAATTTGTGTTTCAAGTTTTTGTAATTCCAATGTTTACTTTATTAGCTGGTACCCCGCATTTTTCTGGTTCGATAACGCAGTTGCTCCCCCTTATAATAACCGTTTCGTTCCAATAGTTTGTAGGTCGGAAAATTTACCCGACTTTTTGCCTTACGCTACGTTCGACGCAAGCGGCGTTTTCATGTGTATGAAATACCCGATCTTTCGGAACTATATGGCGTTTGTTTTAAACTTATATGTTAATCATTTGATGTCGCGCCGCCACCCAATTATCGCTGGTCACTATCTGTCTGGAGTTTAATATTAAATTTTGATTTTGGCTCCGAGCTCAAAATTGTTACGCAGTGTTGAAACGACAGACGGAGGTTCATTAATGGCATTATTGCACAATGTCAAAGCGGCTTCGGTAGATGCCCACGCGTTAATTAGAATGGGCCAATCAGCAAGTGTTGCATGAATTACTGCGATGTTTACCCAACACATTAAAACCGCAAGGTTACCAGTCCTCACGTTTCAGTAACTTTCACACTTTTCCGCGAAAATTGTTTTGATAACTAGGCAATTAACAGGGGCAATTATCATGTTGACACGTGTGTAGTAGTGGTATATTGCGTCTGAAACTTGTGAATATAAGGACGGATCGAACTTTTTTCAGGGAAAAATCGGAAAAAATGTTTTTACTCGGACCGATAAAAATGCACAAAAATGAAAGATAAATCGGTCCCACGTGTTCAAAATGATAATCTTTAAAGGACAATCAGAATTAATTGTCCTATTATGATTATCGGCAATGTTTAATCCAAGCCCTCCAAATTAAAGATGCATTAATCTTTCTAAAGATGAACTCTGATCAAATTAGCGGTTGACATTATACCTGTAAGACTGACAATTTGTCGCATCTATTCTGCATTGTCTCCTAAATTACTCCAAGGTATTTATCGGGTCAATGATCAATAACACGTACCGTATATTACCGCAATATTAAAAATGGAACATTGCCGAAAAATTAGGATAGGCAAATACTGAAATCGGGAGATTTGGGCCCTACTGGGCTGGGCGGGGGACAATCGGGTTAGGAAGCCCAAAATCGGGAAAACCCGACAAGATCGGGAGATATCACATGTATGCCTCCTCCGTGTAGTGTCCTTGAGCAAGACTTTTTAAGCTTCCCAAGGTGCTTGTTGGATACCCAGGAAGTTTTGGCTCCATTTCGACACATGATGACTGAAAAATTGTTAACTGGGATGTTAAGCTGTCACAAAACCAATCCTAAGTATTCAGTTCTTCTTGCACACCAGATAATGCAGTCCTTGTTCAGAAATTCCTGTTTCACCCTGACCCTGGGCCCAGTTGTTCAAAACTTTGTTGGCTTAACGATATTGTTAAGACGTTAAGACATCAACTCGTTAAGTAAATGCTGACTACATAAGCAAATACACTGTTATTTTTTGTTGAAGAAATGTGAGAATCCTTTGCATTGCAAAGGATTCTCACATTTTTACAACAAAAAATAACTGTATTTGTAATGTTGCCATTTGAAATTTTAACAAACTGTAAACTAATGACATCATTAATTTTGAACAACTGGCCACTGGTCATCTGACCCTGTGGTCACATGTTTCTGTATACCATTGATTGTGTAGGATGTCTTGTAACTTATGTTCAACAGCTTAAGTATGATGTTAGATTTCAAAATGGCAGACGCTGTTGCACAGTTGCAGAGAACTCTTTATAAGAAATCAGTGTCTATTGTCTTTCCCGCCTCTTTGCTTATTTAAATCCCTTCGTATTGAACATTGTGATTTGAGCCACGTCATGAGAAAACCAACAATGTGTTTTCCGAACAGGTCTGACACAAACTGGTCTGTACTGTCACAGAAGCTGGCTAGGAGCTTGAAACTTTGGATTTAGAAAGTAGAGGAATTGTACTATCGGTGTAGCAAAAATAAAGGTGCTGATCAGCTTCGCGGTTACCGCGAAGCTGATCTGCATCTTTGTTTTTGCATATGCAGATTGTTGGTTTTCTCATGAGGCGGCTCATTTAACCATTTTTTAATTTAAATATAAAAGAGAATGATAAAAACAGAAATAATATACAACTATTTCATACCTTCCTTTGTAACAGTCAAAACTATCACCCCGAGGTGCTGTGGATGACCCGATGAACTGTTGCCCGAGGCCGAAGGCCGAGGGCAACAGTTCATCGGGTCATCCACAGCTCCGAGGGGTGATAGTTATGACTGTCACACAGGAAGGTTTGAAATAGTTGTTTTATTACCCAACTCAAACTCATAACAGACACATAGATTACTATATTGTGACAAGACTGGTTGTAACAGTTAAGTGTTAAAACTGAAAATATGGTTGAAACATGCTTATATCCTGGTTCATGTTTGCTTGTTTGATTCTGATTTGCTTGTTGTTTTTTGGTAAGTTCTGCTTGTTTATTCATTTGTTTGCTTATCTTACTGTTTTTGTTTTGTTTATTCTGCTTGTTTGTTTTGTTCATTTTTTGTTTGTATGATTGTTTGTTTGTTATGTTTTATTCTGTTTTTGCTTGTTTTTCTTGTTTGTTTGTTGTTTGTTTTGTTTTACGTTATTGTTAGTTTTTTGTTTCTGTTTTCTTATTTCATGTGCTTATTTGTGATCAATGCTTGGTTGGTTTTGTTTGTTTTATGTTTGTTTGCTTGTTTTTGTTTGTTTGGTCATGTTTTGTTTGTTTGTTTGATTCATTTGTTGAGTTGTTTGCATTTGATTACTTTTTGTTTGACAAAATTTGCAGGTATGGTGAGGCAGTGTAAAAGCATGCAAAGCATGTCACATGACTGGGCAACAGTAAAAACTGTTGCACATGAAACAGTTCGTCACATGACATGAAACAGTTCATTGAAACTGGTTTAAACCGACTTTAACAAAAATTGATTAAAAACAGCCTGAAATGTTTTATTTCTCTTTATATAGTTTGTTGGGTAATAAACAGATTTGTTACCAATTGTTGTAACTTTTTTGATCTCAGATTTCCCTCATGAATTTTAGTACTCAAAAATGCTTTTATCAGGGTGAATAAGTTGACGATCAATTTGCAAATTGAATGTTTATGCTTGTTAACTGTATAACATTTATTTACCATGTTTTCTATTGATATTCTCAATTTCTTTAATTTTCCTACAAGCCAATGAAATTTCCGAGGACACTATCCTACTGTTGTCCTGTACGTGTCAGGGATGTTTTTCCCTTCTGTGTGCTATTGATATTCTCAATTTCTGTAATTTTCCTGCAGGCCATTGAGATTTCCAAGGACTCTATCCAACTGTTGTCCTATACATGTCAAGGATGTTTTTCCCCTCTGTGTGCTATTGATATTCTCAATTTCTGTAATTTTCCTACCGGCCAATGAGATTTCCGAGGACACTATCCTACTGTTGTCCTGTACATGTTATGTTTTTCCCCTCTGTGTGCTATTGATATTCTCAGATTCTGTAATTTTCCTACAGGCCAATGAGATTTCGGAGGACACTATCCTACTGTTGTCCTATACATGTCAGGGATGTTTTTCCCCTCTGTGTGCTATTGATATTCTCAGATTCTGTAATTTTCCTACAGGCCAATGAGATTTCGGAGGACACCATCCGACTGCTGTCCTATACGTGTCAGGGATGTTTCTCCCCTCTGTGTGCTATTGATATTCTCAGATTCTGTAATTTTCCTACAGGCCAATGAGATTTCCGAGGACACTATCCTACTGTTGTCCTGTACATGTTATGTTTTTCCCCTCTGTGTGCTATTGATATTCTCAATTTCTGTAATTTTCCTGCAGGCCAATGAAATTTCCGAGGACACTATCCTACTTTTGTCCTATACATGTCAGGGATGTTTTTCCCCTCTGTGTGCTATTGATATTCTCAATTTCTGTAATTTTCCTACAGGCCAATGAGATTTCGGAGGACACCATCCGACTGCTGTCCTATACGTGTCAGGGATGTTTTTCTCCTCTGTGTGCTACGGTGGGTGGTTTTGTCGCACAAGAAGCCTTAAAAGCCATCACGGGAAAATTTACACCCCTTAATCAGTGGGTAAGTTATCATGATAACATGTCTGTGCAATGTATACCCCATCATAACCCTTTCTTTATAGTAAAACTGGGGTGTACAGAGGTATACCTATTTTGCTTAGTTTTTATCGAAAACATAGATTGTGGGTACTCTTTAGAACCACCTCATGACAATTGTAATAAAAAATATTTATGATTTCATTTTAAAAATACAAACTATATACAGTTTGGCAAAATCATAAAGATTTTAACATTTCTTACAGGTATTCTAGTGTTACTTTAAATGATAACCCTCTTGGACAGACCATTACCTTTTTAGATGTTTATTCATTTGAATGGTGATAAAAGTGATATTTTAAAAACCAGGAAAAAAGTGCACACCTACGTGAGTAGCGATCTGAGCCACATCATGAGAAAACCAGTATAGATTTTTGCCTATGCGAAACAAAGGCGCAGATCAGCTGTGCAGTAACTGCACAGCTGATCAGCACCTTTGTTTTTACTAGACAGATAGTAAATCTCCTCTTCTTCAATCGGAAATTTCAAGCTTCTAGTCCTTTTCTGTGACTGTACAGATTGGTTTATGTCAGACCTGGTCGGAAACCCCGAAGACCGATTTTCTAGTATCGCGGCTCATCTGACAGCACTGTTCAACATTGTTTCAGCTATATCTAGATGCCGCAGATGTTCTGGTAGAGGATGATAGACAGAATCAAACTCTTTTCCAACCCAGGTAACACATTGTGCAAACATGTAAATTCGGAAATGCTCGTGAGAACTTAATTTTCGCTAATATTCGCGAATTTGTTGCCTCGCAAAAATAAATCTCTTGCTAATAAAGAATAACTTTAAGCTTTATAGACTGCATGAGTACTTGCTCATGAATTCAAGAACATACAAATAATTCGGAGACAGAAAATTTGCGAAATAAAAGCTTCGCAAAAATTTCTGAACTTACCGTATGCAGAATATTTTTTTTTTTAAGTTTTGGTCCCACATTCTATGTTTTGGATGAAAAATTAGAAAAATAGGTATACTCCTGTATAGTCTAGCTCCAAGACCTTGATGTATATGTAAATCCTAACATTATATATTGTTTTCTTCATTTGATACCATTCTGCTAGTCCTATCCCTTGTCGTATCTTCAGTCTGTCAGAAAGTCCCGATAGCGTAATGGTTAGAGCGTCCGCTTCGGGAGCGGGAGGTCGCGGGTTCGAACGCGGGCCGCGTCATACCAAAGACGGTAAAAATGGTACCAGTGGCTACCTTGCTTGGCGCTCAGCATTCATAAGGCAAGCACTGGCTTCACTTCTCTCACTCTCTCTCTCAAAAAAAAAATAAATAAATAAAAGAAAGAAAAAAACAAAGAGAGAGAGAGAGCCTGCACATAATCCTCGCAAGAGGGTGCTGCAGTATATATAGATAGATAGATAGAAATATTTCTATTCATTACGTAAACTTGCCCATGCAATGTACAGGGATTTTTAAAGTTTAAAAAAAATGAAATTTTGATATTTTTCTTATTTTTGCTCAAGACATAGATTGTGGGTACACGTTAGAACCACCTTGGTGAGGTGAATCTAATGAGTACCCACAATCTATGTTTTGAAGCAAAAATAGGTATACCTCTGCAAACCCCAGTTTTTCTGTATAAAAGTGGGGTTTAAGGGGGTATTCCTTTCATGGACATGTTTTCCTGATGTATTAGCAAGAACCTTGAATTTGCGAGGCATCAAATTTGCGAATATTGGTGAAAATTAAGTTCTCATGAACATTTGTGAATTTACAGTATATTAAAAACTCATACTGAGGAACTTGATGGATTAATGAACATTCATTTTATTGGAGATCTCCCATTATTAGCTCACCTGAGCCGTCAGGCTCACAAGGTGAGCTTATAGTATACCCATGCTCCGTCGTCCGTCCGTCCGTCCGTCGTCCGTCCGTCGTCCGTCCGTCCGTCCGTCGTCCGTCGTCCACCATTTTCAAAGATCTTCTCCTCTGAAACCGCTTGGCCAATCAAAGCCAAATTTTACATGAAGCATCTATGGGAAGGGGGAACCAATGTGTATATAAATAATCCAGGTCACATGACCAAGATGGCCGCCATGCCCATATATGGTAAAAACCCTTCAAAAATCTTCTTCTCCGGAACCACTGGACCGATTTCAACCAAACTTGGCATGAAGCATTAATGGCTCAAGCACTACAATGTGTATATAAATCATGACCCTATGATGACCTTGACCTATTTTACGGCAAGGTCAACATAGGTCGCGAATGCATTTGAATGGGAAAATTGTTAAATTGTCATTTAAAGGAAAAGTCTTGCAGAAAATGAGCAGTAGGACTGAATATTAATGATTCTGAAAAAAATTGGGCACCAGGGGCTCATCCGCCCCCACCCCGGGGCAATATACATGTATATCTCCATAATATTCAAACATCTTCTCCTCTGAAACCGCTTGGCCAATCAAAGCGAAATTTTATGTGAAGCGGTAACAAATATGTATATAAAAAATCCAGGTCACATGACCAAGATGGCCGCCATGCCCATATATGGTAAAAACCCTTCAAAAATCTTCTTCTCCAGAACCAGTTGACTGATTTCAACGAAACTTGGCACGAAGCATCGATGGCTCAAGCACTACAATGTGTATATAAATCATGACCCTGTGATGACCTTGACCTATTTTACGGGAAGGTCAACATAGGTCACCAATGCATTTGAATGGGGAAAACTTTTAAAATGTCATTTAAAGTGAAAGTCTTGCAGGAAATGGGCAGTAGGACTGGATATTAATGATTCTGAAAAAAAAATTGGACCCCAGGGGCTCATGTGCCCCCACCCCGGGGCAATATACATGTATATTTCCATAATATTCAAACGTCTTCTCCTCTGAAACCGCTTGGCCAAACAAAGCCAAATTTTAAGTGAAGCATCTATAGAATGGGGGAATCAATGTGTATATAAATAATCTAGGTCACATGACCAAGATGGCCGCCATGCCCATATATGGTAAAAACCCATCAAAAATCATCTTCTCTGAAACCAATAGACTGATTTCAAGGAAACTTGGCGTGAGGCATCGATGGCTAAAGTACTCCAATGTATATATAAATCATGACCCTGTGATGACCTTGACCAAGTTTATGGCAAGGTCAGCATGGGTTGCCTGTGCATCTGAATTGGGAAAACTGTTAAAATGTCATTTGAAGGAAAAAGCCAACAGGAAATTGGCAAATGGACAGAATATTGAAGATTCTGAAAAAAGAAAATGGCCCAAGGGCTTATCTGCCCCTGCACTGGAGTTAAATACCATAATATTCAAACACTTTTATTGGTATATGCAGCTGATCTCAGGTGAGCGTTTACAGGACCATTGGTCCTCTGGTTGTAAAACTGAAAAACAAAACCTATCTTTTGATTTTCATCAAATTACTTACAACCCACTTTAATTAAACAGCTGGTTTATGTGTGTGTGCTTTAGAGGAAAAAAAAAATGTTCTGAAAAATTGTTGAGTGGGATGCCAAACCACAAAACAAACAAACTAGAGTGACTTTTCTTGTTCTGTTTCAGGGGAGACAAATATGACAGTCTTAGAACATGTATAGGAGACAACTGTGTACAAAAGCTAGCCAATCTCAAGCTCTTCATGGTAATGAAAGTAATGTGCCTTCGCATGAGAAAAACAATTTGGGGTTCTGACCAGGTCTGACGTAAACCTGTCTGTGCAGTCACAGAAGCAGGCTAGAACCTTGAAGTGAAAACAATGATGCTGATCAGGTGTGCAGTTACTGCACAGCTGATCTGCAGTTTTGTTTTTGCATAGGCATATTGTTGGTTTTCTGATGCGTTGGCTCAGTTATGAACCCTTATTATTTAACATGACAGTTGACTGATAAAATGTAAGAGATATAATAGTGTATAAATTTCATTTACTTAATTACCTGTGTGTCTTTTAATGCAAAAAATCATATAAAATTTTAGAGAAACTAGACCTCAAAGACAGTCAAAGTGGCTGCCCTAAAAAATAAAACGCACCCACCCCCACCTCAGAATTTTAAAAGATTTGGTTGAGAAATGTAATAATTGAGCCGCATCGGGAGAAAACCGGATTTCTGCCTATGCGAAAACAAAGGCGCAGATCAGCTTCGCAGTAACTGTGAAGCTGATCAGCGCCTTTGTTTTCGCTACACGGATAGTACAATATCTTTTCTTCTTAAATCCGAAATTTTAAGCTTCTAGACGCCTTTTGTGACTGTACAGGTCAGTTTGTGTCAGACCTGGTCGGAAACCCTGAAGACCGGTTTTCTCGCGTCGCGGCTCAATTAATTTTCTCTGGCCTAATCTACATGTACTATTATTTAGGTTGGCTGTGGTGCTATCGGCTGTGAAATGCTCAAGAACTATGCTCTACTTGGTGTCGGTACAGCGGGTCACGGGCAGATAACTATAACAGACAATGACCTCATTGAGAAGTCCAATCTAAACAGACAGTTTCTCTTCAGGCCACAGCATATACGAGTAAGTTTTGTCTAGTATGACCACAAAATTCCATCAGGATAACATGCCTGCGTAATGTATCCCCCTTATACTCCACTTTTATAAAGTAAAACTGTGGTGTACATGGGTATACCTATTTTCCTTACTTTTGATTCAAAACAGATTGTGGGTACTTGTTAGAACAGCCTCGTCGATGCGGTTATAACATTTACCCACAATGTGTGTTTTGAGCAAAAATAAAAAAAAAAGCAAAAGTTTTCAACTGAATTTTTTTAATTTTTACATCTCTAAAATTCTCTGTACTACATTGCATGGACAATGGCATGAGGAGAGTATCAGACTCCGAATAGAGATAGCCTGGCTTTGAAGCCCTACTGCCATTGGGTTGTAACCATTGCAAGACATTAATTCCCTTTGGTACTTCCACATGACATAAAATACCCACATGACCATAAAACTGATGAAGTGTCAGGCGGAATATCAAATATCTGGGATAATTCAATATGAGTTTGTAGGGTTTTTTTTTTTTTTTTTTTTTTTTTTTTTTTTTTTTTTTTTTGTTTGTTAAACTTTGTTGTTTTTTTTTTTACTATTTTAGTCATGAACATCGATAAGGGAAAAAAAAGACACTTTTAATTTGTGCTTTAGGATGTTGTATTAAGTTAAATGCTTCTGGAGAAAAAAAAATGTTATTGTTTGACATGTTTGATATGTTTACATTCTGTCTCCAGCAACCTAAGAGTACAACAGCAGCAAAATCTGCAGTGCAGATTAATTCTGGTGAGTAAATAAGACTCGTAATTACATCTATCTCTATATTTCATAATGTATTCAGCATGAATGCTAGTCTTTCATATGGCCTTCCAGTTGTTTGAGTTCACTTGAGTTGAAGGCTCTCAAGGTAAGTTTACATAATACCAATTGTCCACCATTTTAAAACATTACGAAAACATGCCCATATTATACAGATTTTTCCTTAGTTGTAAAATTTGAAAATTTTCATTTGAAAACAAAAAATTGATATTTTTGATTTTATACAAACAGATAATGAGTACATGCAAGTAAGGCTATAATGAGTACCAACTATCTGTTTTGGATTGAAAATAAGAGAAAATGTACACCCCTGTTACCCCCAGTTTTACTAAATAAAAGTGGGGTATAAGGGAATACATATTTTATTTACTGACATAAAGGCCCACCAACTGATTGGCCATTCTTCAGGGATGTTTTTGGCAATTTGGGGAAAGGGCTTTAGGGCCTTTCTGATTGGGAAAATTAGTGGGGTAAACCCTGGATTTGGGAAAATTTAAGAACATTCAAAGTTGATATTATTTTCCCAGTTGACACATTAAATGAATCTCATTAATTTAAAATCATTTAATAACTTATTATCAAAGTTAAACAGCATTTCAAACAGTAGAGCTTGAATTTCACAATGTATGGAACTAATGAAAATTATTTTCTGTTGTTATTGAGATTTTTTTCTCCAGACTGGGAAAAAAGCCACCTAAATCTCATTTGGAATGGGGCCTTATTTTGACCCCTGAGACACCAGAAAAAAATCCCTGTTCTTATACAGTGTATGAGAAAATTAATCTTGAGAGTGATATAAAAGTGAATTAAAAAAAAAGAAAATGAGTAGAATTGTAATGTGTGTTTTTGTTTCTGTTTCAGCAATGAAAGTAATACCTCAACAACACAAAGGTAAGGTCAGGACCACACAGGGTATTCAGAAACAAACAACCTGATTTAGTTCAACAAAACAGGCAGATGAAAGCTATAGAGAGTTATATTACACCATATGCCATTTGCCTTTGTTACGTTGGGATGAACATTAGTCACCAACTCGACAGGCATGTAGCAGCTGGGTATCCAACTGGCAAAATGGGCTCTAGAATGGAAAACTTTGTTCCTATTTTTGCCCCAAAACATAGATTGTGGGTGCTTGTTAGAACCACCTCGCCAAGGTGGTTTTAATGTGTACCCACAATCAATGTTTTGAGCAAAACTATTAAAAATATCCAAAAAATGGTTGTAATGAAATTTTCAATATTTTGCTGCTCATCTTTATACTGTATATTTCGTGGGCATGTTTTCTTAATGCTGTCTGTGTGTTTCAGTATGTCCCCAGACTGAGTCCACAGTCCATTACGAAAATTTCCCATGCTATATACAGAGATTCTTTTTAAGTTGTAAAAATGATTGATATTTTTCTCATTTCTGCTCAAAACATTGATCGTGGGTACACGCTAGTAACCACAATCTATGTTTTGGAGCAAAAATAAGAACAAAAAGTATACCCCTGCATACCCCAGTTTTCCTATATAAAAGTGGGGTTCTATTCAAGGGGGTATACATGTCACAGACGTGCTTTCCTGATGTCTAACCATGGACGTAAAGCAATAAAACAAAAAAAAAAGCAACTGTCTGTGTGTTTCAGTGTGTCCCCAGACTGAGTCCACGGTCTACCCAGACAGTTTCTTTGAGGCTCAAGATCTTATTGTCAATGCACTGGACAATATAGAGGCTAGGAGATATGTTGACAGGTAATGCATGACAATTATATGGGCTGCGACACAAGAAACTGGTTTTCAGGGTCTCCGACCAGGTCCGACACAAACTGGCCTGTGCAGCTACAGAAGCAGGCTAGATGCTTGAAATTTCGGATTTAGGAAGAAGAGGAATTGTACTGTCCGAGTAGCGAAAACAAAGGCGCTGATCAGCACCGCAGTTACTGCGAAGCTGATCTGCACCCTTGTTTTCATATAGGCAAAAATCCGGTTTTCTTATGATGTGGCTCATATTACATTAGTTTTTCTTCTGTTTGAAAGTGCTTGGCCAATCGAAACCATATGAGCCGCATCGTGAGAAAACCGGATTTTTGCCTAGGCGAAAACAAAGGCGCAGATCAGCTTCGCGGTAACCGCGAAGCTGATCAGCGCCTTTGTTTTCGCTACTCGGATAGTATAATTCCTCTTCTACTCATAGCCAAAATTTCAAGTATCTAACCTGCTCCTGTGACTGTACAGACCGATTTGTGTCGCACCTGGTCGGAAACCCCGAAGACCGGTTTTCTCACGATGCGGCTCATATTTCAAAGTATTAAAATGGCCACCATGCAAAGTTCTACCTATTTTTTACATGGGAAGTTTTAAACAATTGAATTGGCTAATTTTGATATGCCCATACCAATGTCTGTGTTACCGGTGCAATATATGTTATAACTAAGTAAAATGTTCTGTGATATTTAGCTGTCAAAATCATTTCAGGAACACCGTTAATTTGTGTTATATCCACAATTGTGTTACAACTTATAATTAACCTTGCTATCAGGTGTGTTTTTCTCTCTTACTTATTTTATTCAGGTATATTTCCCTTTCAATATTATTTCACTCATTTAACACAGGCCAATCAGGAGTCAGGACAATAATAGGTGTAAAAACTTCTGATGCACCCATATGCAGAATTAAGCTTGTTTCACATGTGCCCCACACTGAGCTGGAACCCTAAATGAAAACAGCAGTAAGAGGGCCTT
The DNA here is from genome assembly GCA_964017185.1 of Rugalucina vietnamica. NCBI lineage: Eukaryota > Metazoa > Mollusca > Bivalvia > Lucinida > Lucinidae > Rugalucina > Rugalucina vietnamica. The sequence continues at coordinate 38,911,047 of OZ024876.1, forward strand.
TATCAAGAGTTTGAAGTGCTCCCGCACCTAACGTCAGGAGAAGATTTTCAAGACTATTGATCCTATGGTTATTACTAAGCTGCTAACATTTTTTTCAGTCGGTGTGTGACAGCTCAGAGGAGTTTGCTAGAATCAGGAACAATGGGAACCAAAGGTCATACTCAGGTCATTGTGGCTCATCTCACAGAATCTTATACCAGTCAGGTATGTTACCATGGGAACTAAAGGTCATACTCAGGTCATTGTGGCTCATCTCACAGAATCTTATACCAGTCAGGTATGTTACCATGGGAACTAAAGGTCATACTCAGGTCATTGTGGCTCATCTCACAGAATCTTATACCAGTCAGGTATGTTACCATGGGAACAAAAGGTCATACACAGGTCATTGTGATGCATTTTACAGAATTTTATTTCATTCATACTGGTGGCACATTTTAAACAGAATCTTATATCAGTCAGGTATGTTACCATGGGAACTTAAGGTCATACTCGGGTCATTGTGACCCATTTTACAGAATCTTATATCAGTCAGATATGATACCATCCAGATCCTGTAATAGATTAGTAGATATCTTCCTAATTCCATTATCAATTTCTACACAATTTGCACCAAACTGTTCAAATTGAGAGGTTTCTTTATTTTGAAGTCACTGCATTTCAATATTGCATTTTCTTCAACATACAATATGAAATGAAGTTTAACAATAGTAATGTGATGTATTTCAGAGAGATCCGCCTGATGAAGAGGTCCCATACTGCACTCTCAAGTCATTTCCTGCTAATATAGAACATTGTATACAGTGGGCCAGAGATAAGGTGGGTAGAGGTCCCTTACTGCACCCTCAAGTCATTTCCTGCTAATATAGAACATTGTATACAGTGGGCCAGAGATAAGGTGGGTAGAGGTCCCTTACTGCACCCTCCAGTCATTTCCTGCTTATATAGAACATTGTGATAGTTCGTCTCTCACTAATGAGAAAGACCATCATTATTTCTTGAATAGTGCCGATGTGTGTTGGTGAGTTCTTTGATGGCTGACTAGGCCAATTCTGGCTCTAAACTGTCGGTTGCAAGTAGAGCAAGTCAATGTCATAGAGTCTGATGGTGGCACATTTGTTTTGGCTTTGCGCTCTCTTCGCTTTCTTTCAGCTTCACAGATTCTCTTCTTTTCATAAAGAGCTGCTCCTTTGTTGATGAGACCTCGCCACTTTGATCGCTCCTGTGCAGTCTGTTCCCAGGACCCCATTGGTATTTCGAAATCCTTCAGAGAGGCTTTGAGGGTGTCTTTGTAGCGTTTCTTCTGGCCACCTTGAGAGCGCTTTCCCTCCTGTAGTTCTCCATAGAAAACTTTCTTTGGAAGTCGCGCATCAGGCATTCTTATAACATGGCCAGTCCATCTTAGCTGTGCTAGCTTTAAGACTGTATGCATGCTTTGCATCCCTGCTTTCGTCAGGACCTCTGTGTCTGGAATCTTGTCCTGCCACTTGATTTTTAACAACTTTCTCAAACAGCTTAAGTGGAAATGGTTAAGTCTCTTTGCATGGCGTTGGTATACTGTCCAGGTCTCACATGCATACAAGAGGGTTGGCAGTACCACAGCCTTGTAGACTTTCAGCTTGGTGTCAAGCTTGATTCCATTTCGCTCCCAGACATTTGCACGGAGTCGTCCGAATGCCACACTAGCCTTTGCAATTCTGGCAGTGATCTCATCATCAATATGCACTGCTCTGGAGAGAGTGCTTCCCAGGTAGGTGAACATTGTATACAGTTGGCCAGAGATAAGGTGGATAGAGATCCCATACTGCACCCTCAAGTCATTTCTTGCCGATATAGAACATTGTATACAGTGGGCCAGAGATAAGGTGGATGGAGGTCCCATACTGCACCCTCAAGTCATTTTCTGCCAATATAGAACATTGTATACAGTGGGCCAGAGATAAGGTGGGTAGAGGTCCGATACATTTCCTGCTAATATAGAACATTGTATACAGTTGGCCAGAGATAAGGTGGGTAGAGGTCCGGTACTGCACCCTCAAGTCATTTCCTGCTAATATAGAAAATTGTATACAGTTGGCCAGAGATAAGGTAGGTAGAGGTCCGGTACTGCACCCTCAAGTCATTTCCTGCTAATATAGAACATTGTGTACAGTGGGCCAGAGATAAGGTGGGTAGAGGGCCCATACTGCACCCTCAAGTCATTTCCTGCCAATATAGAACATTGTATACAGTGGGCCAGAGATAAGGTGGATAGAAATCCCATACTGCACCCTCAAGTCATTTCTTGCCGATATAGAACATTGTATACAGTGGGCCAGAGATAAGGTGGATGGAGGTCCCATACTGCACCCTCAAGTCATTTTCTGCCAATATAGAACATTGTATACAGTGGGCCAGAGATAAGGTGGGTAGAGGTCCCTTACTGCACCCTCAAGTCATTTCTTGCCGATATAGAACATTGTATACAGAGGGCCAGAGATAAGGTGGATGGAGGTCCCATACTGCACCCTCAAGTCATTTCCTGCCAATATAGAACATCGTATACAATGGGCCAGAGATAAGGTGGGTAGAGGTCCCTTGCTGCACCCTCAAGGCATTTCCTGCCAATATAGAACACAGTATACAGTGGGCCAGAGATAAGGTGGATAGAGGTCCCATACTGCACCCTCAAGTCATTTTCTTTTGCTTATGATGTATACAATTATAATGTTTCATTTATATTTTACCACAGTTTGAGAGTTCATTTTCCCAGAAGCCAAATCTGTTCAACAAGTTTTGGGCGTCTAACAGTAATATCATAGAAGTTGTACAGAAACTGGAGAACTCGACACCACTAGAGGGGGCCGTGCAAGTCGGGAAATTGGTCGAAGCTCGTCCTACGTCTTGGGAAGACTGTATCGTGATAGGCAGATTAAAGTTTGAAAAATATTTTAATCATAAGGTACGTGGATCTCTTGAATTTCTAATAATAGTAGTTCAAAATTAATGATGTCGTTAGTGAACATTTCATTGAAATTTCAAGCATGAATATTACAAATACATTGTTATTTTTTGTTGATAAAATGTGAGAATGCAAAGGATTCTCACATTTTATCAGCAAAAAATAACAGTGTATTTGCTTATGTAGTCGGCATTTGTTTAACGAGTTGATGTCTTACCGATGACGTTAAGCTAACGAAGTTTTGAACAACTGGTCCCTGGTTAATTGTTAACCTATTTTGACGAATGGCTTCATTTGGATGAGTGTACTTTCATTTTTAGTGGTGTTAGGAGAGATTTTGAATTTTTATCTCATTTTTTGATGGAATTTCTCTATGCAAACAGAATAGCCCCAGTTGGGAGGCCGCGTTCTGTGGCATCACATCTGGGGCTATGCTGTTTGCCTATGTCCCGTAAAAAGGAGGCCAGGCTTATATGAGTTAATAGAATGCCCTCTTGTGAATTCAAGAACACACAAAAAAAAAAATAGAAAAAAGAATTTCACAAAAAATGTACATGAATTTCTGAACTAATACAAGGTTTGTCAGGAAAGTTTGTGGACACCATTAATATTTTCAACAGAAAAAGAAATGCAAACAAATTGAATTTATTGGCATTTGCAGAAATATTTCATGAACGAATACATGAAATTTTATGAAAGTCTGACCAAAACTGCTTCTTTCATAGCCTTTTTTGTGCCCCTACCGGACGGGGGTCAATGTTGTATTGACGTTACTTGACGTTTTACTCATATTATTTGTCAAAAATCTGTTGAAGAGTTTTTCCACATTAGATCCTAGGATATCAACATTTTTGAAAATATCAATATTTTCCACGTTTTTTTTATTTATTTTTTACTGCTGAAAATTTCTCTGTACATGTATATTGCTTGAGCAACATTTCATAATGCACTATTCTATTTCCAGGCCAAGCACCTGTTACATGCTTTTCCTCTGGATACAAGGATAAGTGACGGATGTAAGTGAGCTCTGTCCTATAGTATGCTTAAGCTGTAAACCGCTGTCACACAGTTAGTGATGCCAGTACAGCATAAATCCAATCATCAAAATTTTGCTTGGCCCCGAGGTTATAAAACTTTTTTTATGCTCAGCTCAGCTGAGACTAAAATTTGTCCTGCTCATAAATGTTAAAATGCCAACAATTTTAACATTTATCAGCATGTTCAGTTTCAGGCTTTGGTGATCTAAACCTGAAATTTCCATTTATTTGGGCTATTTCAGTATTTACGAGCAGTTTAAATTTTATGCTCAGCTGAATTGAGCATGAAAAAAGTTTTGAAAACCTCGGGACCAGGTAACTACCTTCCTTCTGGTTGCAAACCATTGTGGATATGGGCTGAATAATGGACTGTGACGTAATATAAAGTACACCAAATCTTCAGCACATAGTTTGCCCAACCAATAGGATCGTTTGAGAATGTTATGCCATACCTGTTGTACTGTCCACTAAAGGTTAGCCAGTTGATAGTACACGTTTCCAGCCAGGTCCAATTCAAACCAAGTTGTAATGCAATAGATGATCACTAGCGGCTTGAAATGTTCGTCAAGAAAAATAAGAAGACGGATTAACTATCTATGTAGTGAAAACAAAGGCAGCTGATCTGTGCTTTCACTGTGTATTTACAAATGAGCCATGTCATGAGAAAACCAATGCAAAGCCGATCAGCACCTTTGATTTCGCTACATGAATAGCACAATTTCTCTACTTTCTAAATCCAAAATTTCCAGCCTCCAGCCATCATCTGTGCTTGTACAGCTTGGTTTGCGTCAGACCTGTTTAAAAACCACATGGTTGGTTTTCTCATGATTGGGCTCATTAATGTTTTGTTTTCTGGTTACTCAAAAACTGTGTTAGTTAACAAACCTAAAACTATAGTTTTACTGTATCATGATTATTTGAGGAATGGATTTTCCCATCATTATCATTTGGGAGAGTCCACTTTCATTTGTAGGGGTGTCAGGAGTGATTTTTAAATTTTATTCAATTTTTCGATAAACATTCTCCAAGCAAACAGAATAGCCCCAGATGGGACGCCGCGTTCTGCGGCGTCACATCTGGGGCTATTCTGTTTGCCTATGTCCCATAAAAGGGACGCCAGGCTTAAATGAGTTAACAGTATCTATATTGACATTATTCGTGAAAAGTGGTCTCCCGGGCGTCCAACAAACCTCTATGTAAAGCCACAGAAGGTGGCAAGAGGCTTTAAATTTCGGATTCATGGTCTAGAAGGATTGTACTATTAATGTAGTGAAAACCAAGGCGCTAGTTACTACTCAGCTGATCTTCATTTTCATCTTCACATATGCCATGTTTTTATGAGCCACGTTGTGAGAAAACAGGATTATTGCCTATGCGAAAACAAAGGCGCTGATCAGCTGTGCAGTAACTGCACAGCTGATCAGCACATTTGTTTTCGCTACTTGGATAGTACAATCCTTCTTATATTTAAATCCAAAATTTTAAGCTTCTAGACTTCTTCTGTGACTACAAGTCAGACCTGGTCGGAAACCCCAAAGACCGATTTTCTCGTGTTGCGGCTCTTATGACCTTGACCGTTTCATGTTACAGCGTTATTCTGGCAGTCACCAAAGAGACCCCCAGTTCCAGTAGAATTTGATCCAAACAACCAAACGTAAGTTTCTATATTGTAATATTCTAGTATGAACCACAAAGAACTACAGAGGTTTCGATAAAAGAATAACTCTTCTATAAAAGCTAATTTAAATTGTTACTGCACAGCTGATTTGCACCTATGTTTTTGCGTAATGAAAAAATCTGTTTTTTGTATGACACACATAGGGAAAACATGTCCGTATAATGTATACCCCCTTATTCCCCACTTTTATATAGCAAAACTGGGGTATGCAGGGGTATACCTATTTTTCTTATTTTTGCTCCAAAGCAGATTGTGGGTACTGGTTAGAACCGCCTCACCGAGGCGGTTCTAACATGTACCCACAATCTATGTTTTGAGCAAAAATAAGAAAAATATCATTTTTTTTTCTGCTGAAAATTTTCATTTTTTACAACTTTAAAAATATATATTGCATGGGCATGTTTTCTTAATGGCTCAAATGAGCCTCGACGCGAGAAAACCGGTCTTCGGGGTTTCCGACCAGGTCCGACACAAACCGGCCTGTACAAGCTCAGAAATGAGCTAGAAGCTTGAAATTTCGGATTTAAGTAGAAGAGGAATTGTTCTGTCCGAGTAGCGAAAACAAAGGCGCTGATCAGCTTCGCGGTTACCGCGAAGCTGATCTGCGCCTTTGTTTTCGCCTAGGCAAAAATCCGGTTTTCTCACGTCGCGGCTCAAATAAAGATATATGCACATTCTGGGGATATCTTTCAACTCAAAGTAAAGAATCTGGCATAACTACTTTATATTGTTTGGTATAGGCTGATGCTCATGCAAGCATGTTACTGCTTGTTAAAAATTGCATTTAAGATCGATACAATAGGAGATTTTACATTGCATGAAAAATGAACTTGAGTAATGAATGGCAGAACAAAATCAGGGCAATTCTTGTCTGACTAGTCAGCCATCAAAATGAAAGTATCATACCCATTGGTTCATTTTGATGGCTGACTCCAGCTCTTTGACATTAGGCCAAGCTTTTAAAAAAATGTCAGCTCAAGAGGGGAAATAATTGTGTCACTGCAAACTTCTGATTGGCTGTCATAGATTAACTGTCCTCATCAACCAATCAAATGAGTACAGCTGATCTGCGCCTTTGTTTTCGCATATGCAGATTGTTTGTTTAACTGATGCGGCGGCTCAATTATATTAGTCATACATCCTCTTTTAACTGCTTGAGATTATTGGCAACAATAAGTAAAAGTTTTCAATTTTTTCATCACAGGTGATACAATGGTAATTTGATTTTTTCTACAAAATTTTAAAAAAAATTGTCATTTTTGCCTCTAAATTCAATCTCATAATTCTCAGAGACAGGTTTTCTAAAAGCTTAGGATCAAAAATAACTTTGTTTTATTATAATTGAGCCGCCGTCCAAGAAAACAAGTAACATACCTACGTGAAAACAAAGGTGCTGATCTGCAGTAACTGCACAGCTGATCAGCCCCTTTATTTTCACTACACAGATAGTAGAACCCCTCTTCTTCTAAAATCCTGAATTTCAAGCTTCTACATAGCCTCCTTCTGTGGCTATACAGGCCAGTTTGTGTCAGACCTGGTCAGAAACCCAAATTTTTGGTTTTCTCACGCGAAGGCTCATATATTTTCAGACATTTGTCTTTCGTAACAAGTACAGCCCACCTATATGCAGATGTAGCGGGGGTTCCACTCCCGAATCCCATAGATATTGCCAGAGTTAAGCAGTGTCTGATGTCTGTCAAAGTCCCGGAATATACACCGTCTAATAAGGTATGGCTGTATAATACTTACTGTAAACCATTCATTTTCACAGGTAATTATGTCTCCCCCCGACAGGGTCGGGAGACATATTGTTTTTCCCCGTGCGTCCGTCTGTCTGTCTGTCTGTCTGTCTGTCTGTCTGTCCGTCTGTCCGTCACAAATCGTGTCCGCTCTATAACTTGAAAACCGTTAAAGATTTTTCAATGAAACTTGGTACACTTGTAAACCACGACGAGACGATGTGTCATGCACAAGAACCATAACTCTAGCTTGAGTATTTTTGGAGTTATTTCCCTTTGATTATTTTCGATACAATTTCGTGTCCGCTGTATAACTTGAAAACCGTTAAAGATTTTTCAATTAAACTTGGTACACTTGTAGACCACGACGAGACGATGTGTCATGCACAAGAACCATAACTCTGGCTTGAGTATTTTTGGAGTTATTTCCCTTTGATTATTTTTGATACAATTTCGTGTCCGCTGTATAACTTGAAAACCGTTTAAGATTTTTCAATAAAACTTGATACACTTATTGAGCATGATCAGACGATGTGTCATGCACAAGAAGCATAACTCTGGCTTGAGTATTTTATGAGTTATTCCCCTTTGATTAAGTTCCATACAATTTCGTGTCCGCTTTAAAACTCGAAAATCGTAAGAGTTATTTCAATGAAACTTGGTACACTTATAAAGCAAGGTGAGATTACGTGTTGTGCTAAAGAACCATAACTCTTGCTTGCATATCTTTGGAGTAATTTCCCTTTGATTATTTTTCATACAATTTCGTGTCCGCCCTATAACTTGAAAACCGTAAGAGAAATTTCAGTGAAACTTGGTACACTTATAAAGCATGATGAGACAATGTGTCATGCACAAGAATTATAACTCTTGCTTTCATATCTTTGGAGTTATTTCCCTTTGATTATTTTTCCATACAATTTCATGTCCACTCTATAACTTGAAAACCATCAAAAATATTTCAATGAAACTCGGTACACTTATAAACTTTTTAAAGCACAATGAGATGATGTGTCATGCTAAAGAACCATAACTCTTGCTTGCATATCTTTGGAGTTATTTCCCTTTGATTATTTTTCATTCAATTTCGTGTCTGCTCTATAACTCAAAAACCATTAGAGATTTTTCAATGAAACATGGTACACTTATAAAGCATGATGCACAAGAATCATTACTCTTGCTTTCATATCTTTGGAGTTATTTCCCTTTGATTATTTTCCAAACACTTTCGTGCCCCCTCTATAACTTGAAAACCGTAAGAGATATTTCAATGAAACTTGGTACACTTATAAAACAGAATGACAGGATATGTGATGCACAAGAACTATAACTCTTGCTTGCATATTTTGGACATGCACGTAGAAAGGCGGGAGACATCAGTTTTCACATAGAAAACAATTCTAGTTTATTATGATTTTGCTAATACTCATTAATTATCCACTTAACCTTAAGCATGCAGGGCAATTTTTTTCCCATTTTTGTGTACCACAGAGTTTTTGGGGGTTTTTTTCAGCAAAAATCACATTTTCACCACTTTTCAGACTTTAAAAAGCACTTTCGCATTTTCCAGAAAGCTAATACTTTGTTTTGGGGGACCAATCAAAGTCTAATTATTGCTTCTTTTTGTGTCCAATCACCATGGAAACCATCAGTGAGTTGCCATTTAATGATTTTAGCATTCAACTGGTCTGTATTTGAGATTTCTTACCAAATCCTGGTAGGAATGTGTTTTCTATGCTTAAAATGCAAAATAATACATGTATTTCCAAAGGCTTTGTTCCGACACCATCTTGGATGTTATTTCTCTTGACATACTTAGTAACATCACTGTGTACAACCTTTAATGGGTGCAAATGTGGAGGGTGGGGAATCAAAGTATCTGTGGGCAACTGCAGTTGCCTCTAGTTGGCACAGATAGGCTTTCCATGGCGCAGTCACCTTCAGCATGCTAAAGGCTAACTACACACTGAACCCTGTAGGACAAAATAGACTTTAAGTTTATGTCTTTTGGGTGAAAATGAAAATAGATTATGAGAAACAAACATACAAACAATGTAAGATAATTGAGCCGCTGCATCAGAAAACCAAAAGTCGGCATATGCGAAAACAAAGCCACAGATCAGCTGTGCAGTCACTGCACAGCTGATCAGTGCCTTTGTTTTCGCTACTAAGATAGTACAGTTCCTCTTCTCCATAAATCCAAAATTTCAAGCTTCTAACCTGCTTCTGTGATTGTACAGGCTGATTTTTGTCAGACCTGGTCAGAAATCCAAATCGTTGGTTTTCTCATGCAAAGGCTCAATTATGAAAGCAATATCCAATGCATTGAAATATTGAGGTGAACACACCATTTGATTTTTTAGCCAAGTTGGATGTGAAATAGTTTTGAAACCTGTGAATAATATTATATTTTAGCTGCAATAGGAGAAAATCAGTCTTAAGGCTTTCTTACCAGATCCGACACAAATTAACCTGTACAATACAGTTACAGAAGCAAGACTGAAGCTTTAAGGAGAAGAGGGATAATTGTACTATGCATGTAGTGAAAGAAAAGATATTGATCAGCTGATCTGTGCCTTTTGTTTCAGCATATGGAAAAAATCTGTTTTATTTCATGATGCCGTTCATCTTATATTTGAGCCGCCGCATGTGAAAACTAACAATCTGCATAGGTGAAAACAAAGGCGCAGATCAGCTTCACGGTTACTTTCTGCGAAGCTGATCAGCACCTTTGTTTTCGCTACATGGTTATTACAGTCCCTCTTCTTCCTTCATCCGAAATTTCAAGCTTCTAGCTATCTTCTGTGACTGTACAGCCCGGTTTGGGTCGGACCTGGTTGGAACCCAAATTGTTGGTTTTCTCATGCACAGGCTCTTTTTTTTTTTCTTCCAGAAAATCATAACAGATGAAAGTGAGACTAAGAATGTTGAGGAACCAGCGGTAGAATCTGACGATCTAGTTGTGGCAGCTCACAAAATAAAGACACACTCACACTGTAGCAGTATGTATGACCCTCGTCTCCTATGCGAAAACAAAGGCGCAGATCAGCTGTGTAGTAAATGCCATTATAAAATGTAAAAATGGTCCTAATTCCAAAACCGTTTGACCAATTTTCATAAAATTGGTGGCATATTGTTTGTTGTATTGACCATTTTCTTCTGGAACAAATGAGAATCTTTATGAGCATATTCCTTTAAGAGCCTATCATGGCCTTTGTTTTTGACCCATGGACGTTAAAAGCATCAAATCAAACGAATTGATGAATTACAACCTGATAGCTCAGTTGTTAGAGCAATCTGGAGGGGTAGGTTGTGGGTTAGGGGCTTAGGGCCCAGACTTTTGCTTGGTTCTCAGCATTATAAGAGATATCCTCTCGTTAAAAGCATAGCACTACTAACAATGTATGACTTACATAAAAAAATGAATAGAAAAAGTCTGAAAATAATGTTTGTATTCACCATAGGACTGTATGTAAGACTGACATTAGTGCAAGATATGGTTTCCTCCTAAAAATAGAGATTATTGCTACCCCACAACCTCTTTATAACACTATTGTTGGGGTCCATGCCAATTTCCATGTTAGCTATCCAATCTGTGTTATAACAAGAGTAAAATATATAGATGTATAGCAAAAATAGTAAACAGTTATTTCATGGTGGTTTGGTGAATAGTCAAAACTATTGCCCCGAGGTGACAAGGATGACCATGGTGGACTATTGCCCGAGGCCGAAGGCCGAGGGCAATAGTTTCGGCCTCAGGCAATAGTCCACCGGGTCATCCGCGGCACCGAGGGGCAATGGTATACAACTATTTCATACCTTTCTTTGTAACAGTCAAAACTATCACCCCGAGGTGCTGTGGATGACCCGATGAACTGTTGCCCGAGGCCGAAGGCCGAGGGCAACAGTTCATCGGGTCATCCACAGCTCCGAGGGGTGATAGTTATGACTGTCACACAGGAAGGTTTGAAATAGTTGTTTTATTACCCAACTCAACGTTCATTATTAACTTCATAACAGACACATACTATATTATGACAAGACTGGTTGTAACATTAAATGTTAAAACTGAAAATATGGTTGGAACATGTTTATATCCTGGTTTTTATTGTATAGAACATGTTTGCTTGTTTGATTCTGATTTGCTCGTTTGTTTTCTTTTTTTTTTTTGTAAGTTCTGCTTGTTTATTTTGCACTTAAGTTGATCAACTTGTTTGCTTATCTTACTAATTTTGTTTATTCTGCTTGTTGTTTGATTCATTTTTTGTTTGTATGCTTGTTTGTTTGTTTGTTTGTTTGTTATGTTTTATTCTGTTTTTGTTTGTTTTGCTTGTTTGTTTGTTGTTTGTTTTAAGTTACTGTTAGTTTTTTGTTATTGTTTTCTTAGATTATTTCATGTGCTTATTTGTGATTAATGCCTGGTTGGATTTGTTTATTTTATGTTTGTTTGCTTGTTTTTGTTTGTTTGATCATGTTTTGTTTGTTTGTTTGATTCATTTGTTTGGTTGTTTGCTTTTGATTACTTTTTCTTTGACAATATTTGCAGGTATGGCGAGGCAGTATAAAAGCATGCAAAGCATGTCACATGACTGGGAAACTTTAAAAACTGTTGCACATGAAACAGTTCGTCACATGACATGAAACAGTTAATTGAAACTGGTTTAAACTGGCTTTAACTGAAATTGTTTAAAAAACAGAATGAAATGTTTTATTTCTCTTTATATAGTATGTTGGGTAATAATTTTGACTATTCACCAAACAGCCATGAAATAACTGTTTTATTACCCAACAATAACATACATGTATATACAAGATACCATGAAGATTCAATTCGTCCGACTCTCCACATCAGTTCAAAATGAAATTGGTCTTTAGCATCTTTGAAAGACACACTGTCATTAATGAGGAGGTTGACAATTTGCTATCAAAAACACTGTTCAGTGTATTTTAGATCCACATTCGTCGACTGCATTTGTGTTTTCAATTACCACCTATCTATTATTTGATTTGATTTTTCTATTACATCTACCAGCTTATTCCTTATTATCTTGTGAGCTGGGTACCAGGCCATGGTATAGTCCCATTTATATCCAAAACTATGGACCGGTCCAGGCATGCGCAGTTAAAGCCAACCTGTGACATAGTGAAACATTGCTATAGCTCTGACATCTTTTGACAGGGTACCAGGCCATTGTATATAATCTTGTTTGAGCTGGGTACCAGGCCATGGTATAGTTCCATGTTAGAGCCAAAACTATGGACCGGTCAGAGACCAACTCATGATATAGCGAAAAATATGCAATTACTCTGTATATAGTGGGTTGGGTAATAATCTAAGATGACCAACTGGAGGTCCAACAGTGGTCATTGTTATATCCAAAACAGTGTTGTAACGAAGCATGTTATAAAGAGGTCCAGGTGTATTATTATTATTATTATTAATATTATTATGTCTCCCCCCGACAGGGTCGGGAGACATATTGTTTTTCCCCGTGCGTCTGTCCGTCCGTCCGTCCGTCTGTCTGTCTGTCTGTCTGTCTGTCTGTCCGTCACAAATCGTGTCCGCTCTGTAACTTAAAAACCGTTAAAGATTTTTCAATGAAACTTGGTACACTTGTAAACCACGACGAGACGATGTGTCATGCACAAGAACCATAACTCTAGCTTGAGTATTTTTGGAGTTATTTCCCTTTGATTATTTTCGATACAATTTCGTGTCCGCTGTATAACTTGAAAACCGTTAAAGATTTTTCAATGAAACTTGGTACAATTGTAGACCACGACGAGACGATGTGTCATGCACAAGAACCATAACTCTAGCTTGAGTATTTTTGGAGTTATTTCCCTTTGATTATTTTCGATACAATTTCGTGTCCGCTGTATAACTGGAAAACCGTTAAAGATTTTTCAATGAAACTTGGTACACTTGTAGACCATGATGAGACGATGTGTCATGCACAAGAACCATAACTCTGGCTTGAGTATTTTTGGAGTTATTTCCGTTTGATTATTTTCGACATAATTTCATGTCCACTGTATAACTTGAAAACCGTTTAAGATTTTTCAATGAAACTTGGTACACTTGAAGACCATGACGAGACGATGTGTCATGCACAAGAACCATAACTCTGGCTTGAGTATTTTTGTAGTTATTTCCCTTTGATTATTTTCGACATAATTTCATGTCCACTGTATAACTTGAAAACCGTTTAAGATTTTTCATAAAACTTGATACACTTATTGAGCATGATCAGACGATGTGTCATGCACAAGAACCATAACTCTGGCTTGAGTATTTTATGAGTTATTTCCCTTTGATTATTTTCCATACAATTTCGTGTCTGCATTATAACTCGAAAATCATAAGAGTTATTTCAATGAAACTTGGTACACTTATAAAGCACGCTGAGATTACGTGTTGTGCTAAAGAACCATAACTCTTGCTTGCATATCTTTGGAGTAATTTCCCTTTGATTATTTTCCATACAATTTCATGTCCACCCTATAACTTGAAAACCGTAAGAGAAATTTCAGTGAAACTTGGTACACATATAAAGCATGATGAGACGATGTGTCATGCACAAGAATTATAACTCATGCTTTCATATCTTTGGAGTTATTTCCCTTTGATTATTTGTCCATACAATTTCATGTCCACTCTATAACTTGAAAACCATAAGAAATATTTCAATGAAACTTGGTACACTTATAAAGCACGATGAGATGATGTGTCATGCTAAAGAACCATAACTCTTGCTTGCATATCTTTGGAGTTATTTCCCTTTGATTATTTTTCATTCAATTTCGTGTCTGCTCTATAACTCAAAAACCATTAGAGATTTTTCAATGAAACATGGTACACTTATAAAGCATGATGCACAAGAATCATTACTCTTGCTTTCATATCTTTGGAGTTATTTCCCTTTGATTATTTTCCAAACACTTTCGTGCCCCCTCTATAACTTGAAAACCGTAAGAGATATTTCAATGAAACTTGGTACACTTATAAAACAGAATGACAGGATATGTGATGCACAAGAACTATAACTCTTGCTTGCATATTTTGGACATGCACGTAGAAAGGGGGGAGACATCAGTTTTCACATAGAAAACAAATTCTAGTTATTATTATTATTATTCCTTTCAGAATTGAGTAAGATGGTAGCTGCAGACTTCGAGAAGGACGACGATTCTAACGGCCACATAGACTTCATAACAGCTGCAGCGGTAGGTATTACAAAACCATGCTCATATGATACATGTATACAGTAATTTTTTCAGGTCAAAAATCGATAATTTTCATAGGAAAAATTTTGATATTTTTCTTATTTTTGCTCAAACTATAGACTGTTGTTACACGTTAGAACCGCCTCGCCCCGCCGAGGCGGTTCTAACGAGTACCCACAATCTATGTTTTGGAGCAAAAATAAGAAAAATAGCTAAACCCCTGCATACCCCAGTTTTACTATGTGAAAGTGGGGTATAAGGGGGTATTCATTACACGGACATGCTTTCCTGATGTTTAGATAAATACAGGTGACTCTCGTTAACTCGAACTCGAGGGGACCGAACTTATCACTTCGAGTTATCAGTAATACGAGTTTACCAATTTATGACCTCATAACTACCAAAATCGTTAGACATACTGGGTCTTTCAGTAGATTGCTCGGTCGTATGATCGAACATGATTTATAAAAGGTTATTCTTGCAATTTCTTACGAATCCCGAAGTCTGCCATTGTAAATCAATTAAGGATGGCTGAAATCCCTTAAAGGTGCTCTGCGCCGACAACCTGTTCAACAATAGATCAAACGAGTCCCGCCCTAACATCAGTTATTGAGTAAGGTATGTCAACTCTTGGAGTAATAACAGCAAACAGTCCTCGTAAAGCAAAGCAATAATCACGTCATGCTTGTGTAGTTATAAAATCAGCTGATTGCAAAACAAGTCTGTTTTCACAGCTGAATTCAAAAGTAATGCAAGAGGGAAAAAGTGTAAACCGACCTAATTTTTATGGAGATGTGGCATACGAGTTAAGCGTCGTAAAATGAACAGAATTTACATGACCGGGACACAAAACTTGTGTCGAGTTACCCGTTTTGTCGATTTAGACGTAGTTCGAGTTATGCCTTGTTGGAATACAAAAGAACATATAGAGAAAACAATTGGGACCAGTCTTTAGATTCAACGTAAACGGTAGTATCGAGGTATGCATTGTTGAGGTAACGCGAGCCACCTGTATTTGAACCTTTTCGTGAGAAAACCAACAATGTGGTTTTCAAAAAGGTCAGACACAAGCTGAGCTGTACAAGCACAGAAGATGGCAAGAGGCTGGAAATTTTAGATTTAGAAAGTAGAGAAAGTTCAAACTACTATCTGTGTGGCGATAACAAAAGCGCTGATCAGCTTACTGCGAAGCTGATCTGTGCCTTTGTTTTTGCATATGTAAAATGATGGTTTCCTCATGACGCGGCACATTTGCTGTCTCTCAAATTCAAAGTACCTGCTAATGTAGAATTACTATAAGGTCTATAGAATAAACATGTACACACTTGTGAATTCCAGAACTTGCCGATAACTCCTAAATAGAAACTTCGTAAAATGGAAGTCACAAAAAATTTCCTAACTTACAATATTTAAGAAATAACAGTACTTAAGAAATTATTATTTTTAAATCTTTTTCGCGATGAACATGATGTTGGATGGCAGATTGTTTAGTATTAATCCACAACATGAATACATTGTTTAGTATTAATCCACAACATGAATACATATGTGCCACCTTATGAGAAAACCAACAATATGGTTTCTGATCAGGTCCAACACAAACCAAGCTATACAAAGCACAGAAGATGACAAGAGGCTGGAAATTTTGGATTTAGAAAAAAGAGGAATTTTACTATCCGTGTAGAGAAAACAAAGGTGCTGATAAGCTTTGCAGTTACCGAGAGCACATTGATTGGCCTAGCAGTAGAGCATCAGACTTCAAATAAAAAGATCCTCACACCCCACTTTTGTATGAGCCGTGACGCGAGAAAAAGGGTCTTCTGGGTTTCTGACCAGACCTGACACAAACCTACCTGTACAGTCACAGAAGCAGGCTAGAAAAGTGAAATTTCGGATTTAAAGGTAAGATAAATTGTACTATCCATAGTGAAAACAAAGGCGCAAGGCGCTGATCTGCGCCTTTGCTTTCGCATTGTCAAAATGCCGGTTTTCTCATGATGCGGCTAATATAGTTAAACTGCAGTATACATGGGTACACGTTTTGTCTTATTTTTTTTATCCCAAACATAGATTGTGGGTGCTCTAGATTGTGGGTACTCATTAGAGCAGTCTCACCAAGGTAGAGCTATCAATGTTTTGAACACAAAATGAGAAAAAAAATCATTTTTTCAAGGGAAAATTATTATTTTCAACAGTTGAAAAAATTACTGTGTATTGCATGGGCGTGTTTTCATAATGAAAATAAATATTTCAGAATCTGAGAGCCAGCATGTATCAGATTGAGCCCTCGGACAGGCTAAAGATCAAGCGAATAGCAGGAAAAATAGTCCCAGCCATCGCCACAACTACGGCAGCAGTCGCAGGTCTTGTTACAATTGAACTCGTAAAGATTGTACAGAAACTGCCGTTGGAGAAATACCGTAACTGTTTCCTCAATTTGGCCCTGCCGGTCATGTTGTTGTCGGAACCAGGACCTGCAGAAAGGACCGTTATCAGGTAGGGCCCAGAGACACTTAATGTGCCGCGTCATGAAAAACAACGTGGTACAGGTCGGACACAAACCGAGCTGTACAATCACAGAAGCTAGCTTGAGAGTGGAAATTTTGATTTAGAAAATAGGGGAATTGTACTATCCATGTAGGGAAAACAAAGGCACTGATCAGCTTCGCAGTTACTGCGAAGCTGATCTGCGCCTTTGTTTTCGCATATGCAAAATGTTGGTTTCCTCTGACATGGCTCAAATAGGTGCTAGAGTGTCAGATCAGTATTAAAGTGAACCTTTGATTGATCCATACGTTGGGCATATTTCTTCCATAGAGATTCAATCAATCTACATCCTCCACTGATTCAATAAGAGCATTTGTCATTTAGTGTGATTAGGACCTACACCGCTTAGCATGACGCACTTCTATAGAAGCTCAAAAACTGTTGTTGTTTTTGCTTGTTTGTTATTATTATTATTTTTTAGCTTGACACATAACTTTTGCTTATTTTTGTCACTAGAAATCCTGAAAAAGAGATGAAATTCATGTTGACAGGCATATTAAGGACTTATTAGGCAATGTCACAGTCCTTGAAATGGAAATGACATCGTCATATTTGTCATTTTAGGCAAAGCTTTTGACTTTGTTGTGTCAAAGAGTGTCATTATCATCTTGTTGATGATTACAATATTTGATTTTGAACCACATCATGAAAAAAACCAACAATGTGGTTTCTGAACAGGTATGACGCAAACCAAGCTGTACAAGCATAGAAGATGGCTTGAGGCTGGAAATTTTAAATTTAGAAAGTAGAGGAATTGTACTATCCGTGTGGCGAAAACAAAGGCACTGATCAGCTTCGCAGTTACTGCGAAGCTGATCTGCGCCTTTGTTTTCGCATATGCAAAATGTTGGTTCACTCAAGATGCGGCTCACATGTATTTGCCATTATGATTTCAGGGAAGGTTTGACCTACACTAACTGGGACAGATGGGATGTTTATGGCAACAAAGACTATACGCTGCAACAGTTCTTGGACTACTTCAAGGTTAGTTTCTCAGCTGATTGGGGTTGGTGGTTTTCATGTCTTAGGTCCCAGTCAACAGCTAAGGTCATATGGAGAATAGACCTCATCAGAAAGACTGGGGATGCCAGGCCCCAAGGTTATAAAAACTTTTCATGCTCAGCTCAACTGAGACTAAAATTTATCCTGCTCATAAATGTTAAAATGCCAAGTTGTTGGCATTTTAACATTTATTAGCAGGATAAATTACAGTCTCTGTTGATCTAAACCTGAAGTTTCAATTAATTTGGGCTATTTTGTCATTAATGGGCATTTGAAATTTCATGCTCAGCTTAGTTGAGCATGATAAAACGTTTTAGAACCTCGAAGCCAGGGCTCAGGCTCACTACCCCTGATTTCTCAGCTGCATCTGTGTAGTAACAATGGGTCTTGATCAGTACAGAAATGAGCTGCCTCATGAGAAAACCAACAATCTGCATATGCAGATCAGCTTCGCAGTGAGAGCTGATCAGCGCCTTTCCTTTTCTTCTTAAATCCGAAATTTCAAGTCTCTAGCCATCGTCTTTGACTGTACAGCCTGATTTGTAATGTACCTGTTCAGAAACCACATTGTTGGTTTTCTCACGAGACAGCTCAAATATTGGAGAATATCCAAGACCAATTTGTAGATTTAATGCGTCATGAGAAAACCAGATTTTTGCATGTGCAGTATGTGCACAACTGATCAGTGTGTGATTTTCTCATGTAAAAATTGATAAAATTCATTGGAAAAAAAAGACATTTTTTAATATTTTTGCTCAAAACATTAATTGTGGGTACACATTAGAACCGAGTACCCACAATCTTTGTTTTGGAGCAACAATAAGAAAAAGGGTGTACCCCTGCATACCCCAATTAAACTATTTAAAAGTGGGGTATGGGCGGCCCCCGTGGTGTTGTTTCTTTATCACTCGATCATCTCACCGCTGTGTTCTAGTCATCTCACCGCTGGGTTCGAGTCCCGCTCTGGCCACATGTGAGACAAGCCAAGTTCTGCTTGCGGGGTTTTACTCGGGGTTTTTCCTGTTTTAGTCCCACCTACTGATTGGCCCATCTCATATGAGCTGAAATAATCTTGAAAGGAAGTAAAACTAAATTAAAAAAAAAAAATGTGGGGTATATATTACAGTGACATGTTATCCTAATAGATGTGGTTTGTTCTAGGACAAGTATGGTTTTGAAGCCACAATGGTGGGACAGGGTGTAAAAATGGTGTATGTACCTTTCATGCCAGGCCATGTGAAGAGATTACCACTAACGTAAGTTTGGCCCACTTTGTGATAAATGGACTTGCCCTTTATTAGCTTGCCTGTACAAAAGTACAGGAAGAGCTATTGCAATCACCCTGGCGTCAGCTTAGTCTTGCAAACAAACCGATCTGGGATCTGTATGAAAAATATGGAATACAACAAGGAGCCCTGGTATCCTGGTCTAGCATCAGCGTTGCTTACATGTTAAAGTCTTTTCGTTAAAGTTTTTAGAAGTCTATATCTCTTGAACTTGATAATGGATCAAGTTGATACTTTGAATTTGGTAGATATTGGTCTGAAGTTTTATGCTTTACTGTCACGACCCACCTGGGTGACTTTGAGGTCAAGGTCATGGACTTAGAAATTTTGTGTTAAAGTTTTTGGATAAAGTTTTTGTAAGTCTATATCTCTTAAATCAGTCTGTGCAGCTTATTTAGTTGAGCCGCATTGTGAGAAAAACCGGAATTTTTCGTATGCGACACAAAGGTGCAGATCAGCTTCGCAGTAACTACGAAGCTGATCAACACCTTTGTTTTCGCTACACAAATAGTACAATTTCTCTTCTTCTTAAAATCGAAATTTCAAGCTTCTAGCCTGCTTCTGTGACTACAGGTCGGTTTGTGTCCGAAGAATGGTTTTCTTGCGTTGCTGCTCATATCACAACCTCTGTAGTTCATATTTTTAATAGCCGTTTAATCGAGGAAAAATCTTATACCGCACAAAGCAAAAATTAAGAAAATCTATGGATTGGACCTTTTGTTCCTTAAAGGAATAGGATTATACATTTCTAAATATGCTTGTTTGCAACAAATTTCATGAACATCAACCAAGTTAAAAGAAAGATATAAATGTTTGAAATTTTTGATGACTTGAATCCAAAACGAGGCTGTAAGGGAGTTAAGTCATACCGTTACAATGTGAGTCCAATGTTGATTTAAGTAAGATACATGTCAATCAAATTCAATCAAAGTTTTCATGTATTAAAACTTTGACAAATACAGTAAATTCATTCTATAAGTTTTGGTCATGGTACTAGCTAAACAAAATTGCCGCCGCCATCGAGAGCCATTGAAAAATGTAAATATGGCCACATCTACAAAACCACTTATTTTCATAAAAAATGGTGGCATCCTGTTTATATCATCAACCACTTTCTTCTAGAACGAATCTCAACATTATGAAACTTGCCAATGCAATATACAGAGAATTTTTCAGCTGTAAAAATTAAAAATTTCAATGGAAAAATTCTGGTATTTTTCTTATTTTTGCTCAAAACATAGATTGTGGGTACATGTATCGAGTACATACAATCTATGTTTTTGAGCAAAAATATGAGAAATAGGTATACCCCTGCATACCCGTTTTGCTATATAAAAGTGGGGTTCAAGGGGGTATACATTACACGGACATGTTTTCCTGATGATGGGCGCATTCCTTTAATGACCTTTGTGACCCTCTTTCTGTTACAGTATGTTGAAGCTTCTGAAGCCAGCTCCAGGCGTAACATACTCGGATCTCGTCGTATCATTTGAGTCAATGGATCAAGAGGACATACCTGGGCCCCCAGTTAGATACCACTTCGGACTGTGATATTAGAGCCCCGTCATTAGATAACCCGAATTCTGGTTTTCTGACCATTTCCGCCACAAACCAGTATGTACAGTCTCAGAAAAAAGCTGAAAGCTTGAATTTTCGGAGTTAAGACGAAGAGGGATTTTACTATTTGTGTAGTGAAAACAAAGGCGCTGCAAGGCTGATCTGCACCTTTGTTTTTGCATAGGCAAAATCCAGTTTTCTCACATTGCGGCTCATTATATTTATGGACTTTTAAGTGTTGTTTTATGTTGTTTTGTGGTTTAAAGTCCCAGACAATTATTTTTCAGTCATGTTATCACAGAGCCTGCAGTTTCAGGGTATCATCCAACATTTTTGGGGAGTAATTTGTCTTGCTCAAAGACACAACTTGAGCTAGTGGGGTTTGAACCTGTGACCTCTTGATTCAGAGTCTGACATTCTACTAGCGTAACACACTCCCCCCGCCCCATCTTTTAAATGGTATAAACATACACTGTGTTCCACTTCTAACACAACACTTTTTCGTAATAACTGGAAAAATAATGAACCATTTTGTGTGAAATTTTCATTCATTATTGCAATCTGTAAAGTAAACAGTTGACGAACCAAAGAGATTAAAATTGAGGCACTGCATAAGAAAATCAACAATCTGCATATGCGAAAACAAAGACGCAGATCAGCTGTGCAGTCACTGCACAGCTGATAAGCGTCTTTGTTTTCGCTACACAGAAAGTACAATCCCTCTTCTTGATAAATTGAAAATTTCAAGCTTCTAGCCTGCTTCTGTGACTGTACAATTTCTTTCTTTGAATTGATGTTTTCAGTGGCTCATATTTGAGATTTACATCTCAAAAGTATCTATGTAAAATCAATTTGCCAAGCAATAAACTTATTAATTTTGATAAACAATAAATAAGTGAACCTCACACAGTTGAGTAAATCTCCCATCTACCGAAACAGAAAATCCCTTATTTTTTCTTTGTTGATTTTCCTTTTATAGAGAAGTACTGTATCAGCTCGATCAAGTTAGCAGCAAATTTGCTGCAGCAAAAAAATGTCAAGTTAGCAGCAATTTTGCTGGGGCGAAAAACGGTCAAGTTAGCAGCAAGTTTGTGCTGCAAAAAAAGTCAAATTGACATCAAAGTTTCTGCAGCTAATGTTTTCGACGATTTTAAAGTTGGTTTTGAGCTTTCTGTGAGCGCTATAGAAAACGATGATGAATATTGCAAACAGAACTTTTCTAACAAACCTATGATTCGAGTTATGGACCAACATTCCCTGTCAATGGTAAAAGTGGAAACAAAGATGTTGACGAATTCATTTATTTTTGTCTGGCTGTGAGCGCTATAGAAAACAGTAATGAATGCCGCAAACATAACATTTCTATCCAACCTATGGCCGGAGTCATTTGTTGCAATAATTTTCTGCTAACTTTTTTTTTATTTTTTATTTATTTTTATTTATTTTTTTATTTTTTTTTTTGCTGCAGCAAACTTTCTGCCAACTTGACTCGTTTTTCTACACCCTATTGGCGGTTTGCCTTTATTGCATCTGGGTGAACACTTGTCACCAACATGCATATGTACCAGCCGGGTTTTGAACCCGCAACCTCTTGATTGCTAAGCGAATATGCTATCCATTACACCACCGCTGCTAACTTGACCGTTTTTTTCGTTGTGCACAGCAACTTTTCTGCTAACTTAACTGTTTTTATTTCTGGATAAATTTTCTGCCATCTTGGCCAATTTATGCTGCAACAAATTTTCTGCGAATTTGACCGTGTTTCACTGCAGGAATTTTTCTGCCAACTTGACCATTCTTCGCTGCAGCAAATTTTCTGCTATCAACCTTTTTTGCTGCAGTAATTTTCTGCTAACTTGATTTTTTTTTTTTTTTTTTTTTTTGCTGCAGCAAACTTAACTTGACCGTTTTTGGTTGCAGCAATTTTCTTTTAACTTGACCGTTTTTTTGTTTGTTTTTTTTTTGTTTGTTTTTTTGTTTTTGGCTGCAGAAAATTTTCTGCTTACTCGAGCTAGCTCAGTTGTGACACCATATTCTGCTGCCCAGATCCGACAAAGGAATGTGCATAATTGAAGACAGTGTCATAGGTTGAACTGCCTATTCAGCTTTACCACATTTGTGTTGCACATGCAATGTCCAGCGTTGTGACAATACGTGCCGTTCTTGTAAGCAGGAAGAAACAGGATGGTTTAATTTAATAACATGAAGATTTGTTTAATGATGTGAATTCGATACATGTACACATAAAATGTCATTTCACTATTTCGTTAGTTTGGTTTTGAGACGGCCCTGAGTTTTAGCTTGATTTCAATCGAAGTTCGATCGCCGTATCCGTCACTGTCTAAATTTGTAAATGTCTATTTCATTGAACGTTAAATCCATTCACAGTAACTGATGTGAATTGACTCACCAATATGTTGAAGGCCAGCATGTTGAAGGCCCGCATGAATATTTTGTGGCATTTTGCTTTTGAGTTATATTAGATAATCAATAAATTCAAGAAATCTTGGTTCATCAATGGTTCTGAAACTGACTGAAAGTAAGAAAAACTTAATGAACTGGACGTGTTGAAAATCATGAAAAATGATTATCTACTTTTGAGTTAGGAAGAAAAAGGTTAGTGTTGCGTCAGAAGTGGAACGTGGTGAATATTAGCCATCACAGGAGTACCTGTAAGCCCATTTTATGCCTAGATTAAATAGAAAGTATAATTTCTTAACCTATCCATGTCCAAAATGGCAAGCCTCTGACCATTTTCAGTGAATGCAAATCCTGGTTTTGGTCATACCTACTAGGGGAGCCCTAAAAGGTTCCCTCATGAGGCTTCTCAATGATAGTATGAGAAATTTTACAAGATAAAATGTTTGAAAATCAAAGCTGGTCTCTGTAGTTTTCATATGACCTAGATAATAGTTTTCTTACTGAAATGAGCTACTTTAAACTATAGTGGAGTGTTTGTCAATGTACACATGAACTCAAAAAATGTGATAATCAAACTGAATTGTCATATTTTGTTTGGTATTAGAAAAAAAAAGTTCACTTGACCATGTACAGTAGAAACCGAACATGAATTTGCACTGTACAAAAATAGTAAAGTTATTCTGTAAATTTATATGGTGTTATTATTCTATTTAAACCATAATAAATACATGTACAGTGATAAATATTACAGATCCCAGACCATCGTAGTAGACTTATGTCACAGGTGAACTAGTTTACACATATGAATGAAGTGAATGTAATTGGAACAGGCATGCCATTCATATTTATAACTGTAAATCTGTGGCGATAATGCCATTTTGTAAACATGTCATGGCAAAGGTCATATCAGTTCTGTGTTCTGTTAATTAAACAGTTATAACGGGATTCAGTCAGTCACGGGGAGGCAACAATAAACAATGCGACCACAGTACCAGTATTTAGAATTGTGGTTCCAGAAAGAAGCAAAATAAAAACAAAACATTTTATTCTGTTTTTCTTCATCGTATAACAAAAATAAAAATAAGCCGCAGCATAAGAAAACAAACAACATGCATTGGCAAAAAGAAAGCAAAATCAGCTGACCAGCAGTGCACCTTTGTTTTCGCTACATAGTACAGTCCTTCTTAAATCTAAAATTTCAAGCTCCTAGCCTTCTGAGACTGTAAAGGCTGGTTTGTGTCGGACCTGTTCAGAAGCTAGGATTGCTGGTTTTCTTAACTTTTTCAATTCAAAGCCCTTCAGTATAGACTGGTCTCTAAGTAGACTGGTCAAGCAGTAAATAAATCTCACAGAAGACAAGTCTCTTAGTAGACTGGCCTCCCAGTAGTCCTCAGTAGACTGGTCTCTCAGACTGATTTTCCTTTAAATCATTCACTCAGTAGAATGGTCACTTAGTACACAGGTCTCTCATTAGACCAATCATTCAGTAGACTGGTCTCTCAGTAGTCTTTCAATATATTCCAAGTAGACTGGTCTCCCTTGTCGACTTTTCTCAGTAGACTGGTCCTTCATCATCACCATCGTCATCATCACCATAGTTTTCAC
Organism: Rugalucina vietnamica; assembly: GCA_964017185.1. NCBI lineage: Eukaryota > Metazoa > Mollusca > Bivalvia > Lucinida > Lucinidae > Rugalucina > Rugalucina vietnamica. The sequence goes on from OZ024876.1 coordinate 38,936,087, forward strand.
CATTGTCAAAGTAGCTCATAGCATAATCAGTCTCCTATAACAAAACATGTTTGACAAAATGACTTCAAATATAAAGATAGGATATGTGACCTTGGTTTAAAGTCTCCTCTGAAGGACAAGAGAAGACTAGGCTCCAACTTGCAACCCCTGGTTTACAAGGCGAGGAACTCTGAGAATAAAGTCCTACTACACATGTTCAATGGTCAAACGATGAACCACAGTTCTCGTGTGTTAATGTTCACACTAATACTTTAACATGAGTATGGATATAAAATGGTCAAATCTTGTACCCAAGCTGTTTTATTTGTATGCACCCTAAGTTACATTTACAATGAGGTTACAAGTGGGCATAGGATCTCAAAGCAATGTCCGATCAACATCAAGGAAATGACTAAGACCCATAGCATCACATAAATGTCTTTACATCTTTATATGATACCTTTACATCATATGAACATAAATGTGATGTTAAAGAACCAAGTGTCTATACGACATTTTAACAATGCCATTTGATGCCTACGGTCAACAGCTAGGGTCATGCCGTAATCCTGTAAGTTCGGAAATGTTCGCAAGAACTTAGTTCAAGCAAATTCAAGCTTCTCGCTAATAAATAATCTCTATAAGAAACAAAGGCTAAACGAACATCCGCTCACAAATTCAAGACCTCGTGAATAATTTGGAAACGGAGAATTCGCGAAATAAAAGTCACATGAAAATTTCCTAATTTACAGTAGTCAGTTATCCTAGTCAGTCTGTTCCTTGGGGAAACTTTACACTGGCAGTGGTGCCAGGCATAAAGATCATTCTTGCACACCAGACAGAAATTGCCACACTTTTTGCCTGGGTGATAAAATTGCATCTCACCCAGGTGTTCTCACCCAGGCTAAAAAAAATACGCAAAACCTTAAAATAAACCAGATTTTTGGGGTTGTTGTGCAAGAAAAAGAATCTAATATGGTGTTCTGTTCTAGATGGAAGTTTCCAACCCTCGGGATGACCGTGCTAAGCGGAACCTCGGCGGAGCCTCGGTTCCGCTCAGCACGGTCATCCCTTGGGTTGGAAACTTCCATCTAGAACAGAACCCCATATAAGATTCTTATAATAATTGCAGGTTCATTAAATTACAAACTGGATACACTGCCTATCAAGCTATTGCACCATAACCAGGTAAAACCAATGTCAATGAGGCAAAACAATATCAGATCAATGTTAATGATTACATCATATCTGGCGACAACAATGTCAATAAATATTTTTGTGGCATTGTTAAAATGGTCATATCAAAGTCATAACATCATAAGAACATCAACATCAGGAAAACATGTCCGTGTAATGTATACCCCCTTAAACCCCACTTTTGTATTATGAAACTGGGGTATACAGGGGTATACCTATTCTTATTTTTGCTCCAAAACATAGATTAAGGGTACTCGTTAGAGGCGGTTCTAACGTGTAACCACAATAAATGTTTTGAGCAAAAATTTAAAAAATATTATTTTTTATTTTTTATTTTTTTTTTTTTGCTCAAAACATTGATTGTGGGTACCTGGGTACTAGCGTGTAACCACAATAAATGTTTTGAGCAAAAATTTAAAAAATATGATTTTTTTCCAGTGAAATTTTCATTTTTTACAGCTGAAAAAATCTCTATATTGCATGGGCAAGTTTTCATAATGAATGTGACATATCAATGTCAGATCAACTCTGACTTGACGTTTTGACATCTTGTGTTTCCTGGGTCTAAGTACTGTACCTCTTCCAGGTCCTCTTCATCATAGATCTCCCCATCCTCTCCCACAACTTCTTCCTCTTCTTCTTCCTTCTCTCCCTCTTCTACCTCCTCTTCTACTTCTACAGTCTGGCCTTCAGTTTTCTCCAGACTCTGCAACAAAATCAGGCGCATCATGAGAAAACCAACATTTTGCATATGCAAAAACAAAGGCGCAGATCAACATCTTTGTTTTCACTACATGGACAGTATGATTACTTTCTAAATCCAAAATTTACACCCTCTATCCACCTTCTGTGCTTGTACAGCTTGGTTTGTGTTGGACCGGTTCGGAAACCACAAAGACTAGAAGCTTAAAATTTCAGAGTTTAGAATAACACGTACTAACACTTGCGGCGAAAATAAAGGCACTGCACAGCTGATCTGTGGCTTTGTTTTTGCATAGGCAAGACGCTTGTTTTCTCATGATGTGGCTCGTATTTTGTTACTTGCATAATCTTTGGAAATGAATCTACAAATTACAAACATTTATCAATCTACACAACTGACAACAAAGAATTTGATTCAGCCACAGAAATACCCAAAATGATCTGACCCCCGACGCGAGATACGGGTCTTTGCCAGGTCTGACACATGCCGACCTTACAATCACAGAAGCAAGCTAGAAGCTTGAAATTTCGGATTTAAGAAGAAGAGGGGTTGTACTATCCATGCAGCAAAAATAAAGGCGCTGATCAGCTTCGCAGTTACTGCGAAGCTGATCTGCGTCTTTGTTTTCGCATAGGCAAAAATTTGGTTTTCTCATGACACGGCTCATCAACATGGTAGAAGCTGTTTGTTTATGACCTAAATAGGCTGTCTGATGATAAATGAAAACAAAAGAGCTGCATCATGAGAAAACCAACAATGTGGTTTACGACCAGGTCCCATACACAAAGCGGTCTGTACATCCACAGAAGAAGGCTAGAAGCTTGAAATTTTGGATTTAAGAAGGAGAATCGTACTATCCATGTAGTGAAACCAAAGGCACTGACCAGCTTCACAGTTACTGCAAAGCTGATCTATGCCTTTGTTTTGCATATGCAAAATTTTGGTTTTCTCATGACGCGGCTCAAATCTTAAACCAACCTCCAGAGTCTTTGTTATATCCACATTACTGTTCACTGTTCTGTTCTTCGCAGCTGCAAGGTTTGGTTTTACAGATGACTTAGTTTTTCTCACTTTCTTCTCTTTAATCTTTAGTTCAGCTGGAAACCTTGACCAATCTGAAAACATTACAAAAATCATCTGTGGCAGATTTAGAGGGGGTTCAGGTTCACTAGAACCCCCCCCCCCCCCTTTGGACCCAAATTAATTAATTTTCATAGGGAATTTCAAGATTGGGAAAACAAATTGTTTTCACTACACAGATAGTACAATCCCTCTTCTTCTTAAATCCAAAATCTCAAGCTTCTAGCTTGCTACTGTACAGGCTGGTTTGTGTCTGACCTGGTCGAAAACACAAATTGTTGGTTTTCTCATGCGAAGGCTCATTATTTCAACCCTGATTACAGAATTTCACATGATGTAACTCAAATTGCACTACATTTTAATACATTTCCCTTCTTGGATAGTACAACCCTACTACTTTCTGTTTTAAATTTCCTGTGGCTATGCAGCGGCCTTGCAGCCTTGATTGTGTCAGAGCTGGTCAGAAATGCGGAACACCATATTTAAAGAGTCTTGACTCACATATTATAAGCCATCACAATAACATGTCTGTGTAATGTATACCATCTTGTGTCTCACTTTTATATAGTAAAACTGGGGTAGGCAAGGGTAAACCTATTTTTCTTATTTTTGATCCAAAATGTACATTGTGTGTTCTCATTACCCACAATCAATGTTTTGAGCCAAAATATTAACCAGAGGACCAACGGTCCTGTAAACGCTCACCTGAGATCTGCTATATTAACCAAATATTTATCTAAAAAATTTGCCCTTTATGGGGCCCCACCAACCAATCAAAATAAAGGATTAGGACAAAAGTCAACCAAACTGTAGAGGACTTCTGCAAAAATAGAATTCAAATATCTGCGATTGGACCAGAAAAAAATAGCCAATTTCCATTTTTCCCGTTTTAAGTCTATCGAAACTTTAAGTTGCCATAGCAACCAGATTTCTTATCTGACTGAAATAAAAAAAACACAAATTATGTAGAGACTACTGTCAGGAACATGTATACAAAGTACAGGCTTCATGCCGTAGACAATTTCTGAGGAGAAGATTTTTAAATGTTTTTCGAAATTTTACCCTTTATGTGGCCCCAGCAACCAATTAAAATAAAGGATTAGGAAAAAAGTCACATGAAACATAGAGATATACTCAATAAATATTTCTGCAAAGACAAAATTCAAATACCTACAATTGGTCCAGAAAAAATAGCTAATTTCCACTTTTCCCATTATAAGTCTATGGAAACCATAGCAACCAGAGTTCTTATCCGACTGGAATAAAATTATGTAGAGGCTACTGTTAGGAACATGTATACAAAGTACAGGATTCATCCACTTGACAATTTCTGAGGAGAAGATTTTTGAATGTTTTTTTTTTTTCAAAATTTTGCCCTTTATGGGGCCCCAGCAACCAATCAAAATAAAGGATTAGGACAAAACTCACAAGAAACGTCAAACACTACTCAATAAACATTTCTGCAAAAACAAAATTCAAACAGCCGATTTCCACTTTTCCCATTATAAGTCTATGGAAACTAAGTTGCCATAGCAACCAGAGTTCTTATCCGCCTGGAATAAAAAGCACAAATTATGTAGAGGCCACTGTCAGGAACATGTATACAAAGTACAGGCTTAATCCCCTTGACAGTTTCTGAGAAGAAGATTTTTGAATGTTTTTCAAATTTTGCCCTATCAGGGGCCCCTGCAACCAATCAAAATAAAGGATTAGGACAAAAGTCACATGAAACGTAGAGGACTACTCAATAAACATTTCTGCAGAAACAAAATTCAAATTTTTCCAATAAGACAGCAAAAACTGGCAATTTTCCCTTTTTCAATTATAAGTCTATGGGAAGCATAAGTTACCATAGTAACCAAAGTCCTTATCTGATCAAAACAAAAAACACAATTATTCTTTCCCCCTACCTGTAGATGGTGTATGTGTAATACGAGAACAATCGGCCCAGTGGTTTTAGAGAAGAAGATCTTTGAAATTGTGGACAATGACCGACGGACGGACGCCGGAGCATGGGTATACTATAAGCTCACCTATGAGCCTTCGGCTCAGGTGAGCTAAAAATATTCCCCCTCCCCCCCACCCCCAATGAAATTTTCAATTTTTAAAGATGAAAAAAAAAAAAATCTGCATATTGCACTGGCATGTTTTCGTAATACACTGATACCTGGTGACCAATTGTCTGAGAAATCTTGCTGGCTCAGCTGATACTTGTCCGAGTAGCGTTCAATATCCCTCCTTTTCTCCGAGGCTTTCAGGTAGAATGGAGACTTTCTGAAGGTTGTTCGAAACTCTTGTTTCAAGGCAAACAGGTATGTATTGTCCTCATTCTGCAGTAAGGGCACAGCCTTGAATTCTTGGACCTGAACAAGTGAAAACCAGAGGACCAATGGTCCTGTAAACGCTCACCTGAGATATATACCAACAAACTTGTTTGACTAGAATGGTAATATACATGTATATAACCCCAGGGCAGGGTCAGAGCAACCTCTGGAGTCAATTTCTTTTTTTAAATCATAAAAATTCAGTCCATTTGCCAATTTACTGCAAGTTTTGCCCTTCAAATGACACTGTAACAATTTTCCCCATTCAAATGCGTGGGCAACCTAAGTTGACCTTGCCGTAAAAAAAGTCAAGGTCATCCCAGGGTCATGATTTATACAAACTTTGTAGAGCTCCATTGCCTGATGCTTCATGCCAAGTTTCAAAATCATAGGCCTTCTGGTTCTGGAGAAGAAGATTTTTAAAGGTTTTTGCTATTTATAGCCATGGCGGCCATCTTGGTCATGTGACCTTGACCATTTATACAAACTTTCATTCACTCTTCCTAAGAATGCTCCACATAAAGTTTGGATTTGATTGGCCACGGGGTTTCAGAGAAGAAGATGTTTGAATATTATGGTCATACACATGTATATATAGCCCCGAGTCAGGGGCAGACAACCCTTTGGGCCCAAAATATTTTCATAAACATGAATATTCTGTCCATTTGCTCATTCCTAGCAAGTTTTTTGCCATTGAATGACATTTTCCTATTTTTTTCCCATTCAAATGCATGGGCGGCCTAAGTTCACCTTGCTGTAAAAAAGGTCAAGGTCATCCAAGGGCCATGATTTATACAAACTTTGTAGAGCTCCATTGCCTGATGCTTCATGCCAAGTTTCAAAATCCTAGGCCTTCGGGTTCTGGAGAAGAAGATTCTTAAAGGTTTTTGCTATTTATAGCCATGGCAGCCATCTTGGTCATGTGACCTTGACCATTTATATAAACTTTCATTCACTCTTCCTAAGAATGCTCCACATAAAGTTTGGCTTTGATTGGCCAAGCAGTTTCAGAGAAGATGTTTGAATATTATGGTCATACACATGTATATAGCCCCGGGGCAGGGGCAGACAACCCTCTGGGCCCAAAATATTTTCATAAACATGAATATTCTGTCCATTTGCTCATTCCTAGCAAGTTTTTTGCCATTAAATGACATTTTCCTATTTTTTTTCCATTCAAATGCATGGGCGGCCTAAGTTGACCTTGCCGTAAAAAAGGTCAAGGTCATCCCAGGGTCATGATTTATATAAACTTTGTAGAGCTCCATTGCCTGATGCTTCATGTCAAGTTTCAAAATCCTAGGCCTTCTGGTTTTGGAGAAGAAGATTTTAAAAGGTTTTTGCTATTTATAGCCATGGCGGCCATCTTGGTCATGTGACCTGGACCATTTATACAAACTTTTGTTCCCCCTTCCTAAGGATGCTCCATATGAAGTTTGGCTTTGATTGGCCTAGGGGTTTCAGAGGAGAAGATCTTTGAAATTGTGGACAGACGACGGATGCCAGAGCATGGGTATTCTATAAGCTACCTGTGAGCCTTCGGCTCAGGTGAGCTAATAACATGAGCCGCCTCGTGGGAAAACCAACAATGTGGTTTCTGAACAGGTCTGATACAAACTGGGCTGTACAGTCACTGAAGCAGGCTAGAGGCTTGAAATTTGGGATTTAAGAAGAAGCGGGATTGTACTATCCGAGTAGCGAAAACAAAGGCGCTGATCAGCTTCGCAGTTACTGCGAAGCTGATCTGCGTCTTTGTTTTCGCATATGCAGATTGTTGGTTTTCTCATGAGGCGGGTCATACTGCTTAACCCATTTTTGACGAGTAGATTTTCCCATCATTATCATTTCGGCAAATCCACTTTCATTTTATGGGGAGTTGGGAGTAATTTTTTAATTCTTATCTCATTTTTTGATGAAATTTCTCTAATCAAACAGAATAGCCCCAGATGGGACGCTGCATCCTGCGGCGTCACATCTGGGGCTATACTGTTTGCCTATGTTCCACAAATGGACACTAGGCTTATAGTTATACATGTATATGAGTTAAAAGATATCATTGCATTACATTACAATTCCAGAGGTTTTGACAAAGTCACATTACACTTATTTGCCAAAGTACATGTAATGCATTACATTACCATTACTGCTGATCTGACACCACTTATTTTACAACTTGGTTGAAATCGTACCACTACATTAAACAGTCACTAAAATTTTACTCTTGCATTTTAAGACCATCATCATTTCTAAGCTGTTACTGTATATCTCACTAAGCACCTCCAACAGATATCAATCTACAGATTGACTGTGTTCCTATACTGGAATGGGCCTTGATATTACCGGAATGGACAACTGGAGCTGAGTCGCGCAGTTGGTAGCGCATCAGACTTTGGGCCGAGGGGTCCCCAGTTCGATCCTCGTCAGAGACGTCGTCTGTTGTGGCTCTACAGAGCTTATGTTGATTGTTGATATATGTATGCGACTTTATTTAAATAAAGATTAATATTATTATTACATGTATTATTATCATCATTATAACTGGAATGGACTTAAATGCTACATGGTATTGAGTACTTTTAATATATGATATGCAAACCCAAAATGAGAGGATATATATTTTGGAGAGGATATATATAAGCTTAAAGCTATTACAGATTGGTTTACTAGCGCCCCAGGAAGCGTTAATGTCAATATACGCACACATTTTTCTGTCCCATTTTTTTTTTATTTGAAGCATTCTACATTATACCTCTGTTAAAGAAGGCCGAGGCTATCTGCATGACGGTCGTGCCGATAAGTGGCGTTATCGGCAAGGCAGTCGTGCGGATAGCCAGTGCTACAGGTATTGGCTATCGGCACGACAGGAGTATGAGATTTTCTAACAGGCTTACGTATGCATTAAACTGGTACTTTGCCATTAAGGATGTTCGCTGCCAATGAAAAAGTATTCAAACTTTTTTTCTAACCTCTCTATTTTGATTCCAAAATACAACACAAGACATTTGAAAACAAAATAAATATAGGGTAGTGTGCATTTTTTCAAGCTGCAGGCCTCTGAATGAGACCTCTGAGCACCATGTTTTAAATCTAGTAAAATTAATTTGATTTTTAATTCTTTGAAACATACCTGTCTTGAACAAAAATACACCTAGAGTGCTTCCAAAAGTCATAATATTTACGTAACGCAGACCATTTTGGACCAAAAGCATAGAAAAATTTGCAATTTGAGGTGGATGACAGAATTTTACGATTCCTTTTCCAACCCTACCCCCATCCTTGAAAAGTCGGAAAAAATCAATATTTTGAAATGTGCCAAACCTATATTTGTTGATTCAAACTTTTTCTTGTATTTTCACGCAACATAGAACTTGGTAATATTGTTCAAATAAAAGAAAGAAATATATAGGGTAGTGAGCATATAAGAGAGAAACAACAACTTGAAAATCGCCATTTTCAGCCTTTTTTCGGCTTTTTTGTTTCTAAAAGCCCATTTAATAAAACCACCAAAAATTTTAAAACCAGAACAACAAAGACACAACGACTGACTTAGAAGACCATGTACACATATACTGCTGCCAAAATAAACATCAAACTAGTGCAATTAATTTGAAGATGTGTAATATTCAAGTTTAATCTACCCTCCCCTCTAAATTTTACTGACAACTAAAATTTTCTTTAAACTTGCAGAAAATGGGGTGAAAAAATGAAGTTTCTTAGATTTACAATTTTCATGGCTCATTCAATGCATATCATCAATATGTATCCAAATATAAAATATTAGGAAAATATCTGCAACCGTTTACGAGATATTCAACAAAAGAAAAACCGGAAGTTCCGAAATGTCAAATGTTGGCAGCGAACATCCTTAAATGAATTAATTATGTGTTTAGTTATTGAAATACATTCGATTTGAACATTTTTGTTAATTATGAATAAGAAACTTAATTTGTTTGTTTATTTGATTTTGTTTGTATTGAGGCTTAACGTCCCAGTCACCAATTTTTCAGTCATGTCGGGACAGAGCCAACTCTTCATAGGTTTAACGAGTACTGTAGGAAGTTAATGTGTCTTGCTCAAGGACACAACATGGTGACGCCTGTGGGGATCGAACTCAGGACCTCTCAATTCGGAGTCCGATGCTCTACCACTACGCCTACTCTGATGTCAGCCGAATCACAGAAGATTTCTAACAGTCACATGGAGAGAAAATATAGCCATTGTAAATGTTGATTATTTTTCCTGAAATGTTTTGAATAAATACTCATAGATCCATTGTTATTAAATCTAAGGTTGTTTATTCTTTTGAATTACCAACATTTAGTTCAAGACAATTACATTCTCATTTACACATAGGTAGATTCACAGGAAAGCCAATTTTAGCAAAATAATAACTGTGTTAATCAAAAAGTAAAATTTCCTGCATTCTGTTTCAGTTTTGAAATCAATGCAAAATATTTATCAACTTAAAATGTATCCATTTTCTAAACATTTAACATTTGAATATTGATTTTCCTGTCGCGTGTATAGCCAGTGTCGTTTAAGAAACATCTGAACAATAACCGCACCCCAGACCCCACCCATACCGAGCTACCCTAAACCACCACGGGGAGCAAGTTTTGCTATATTTAGATAAAACTTACCTCATGCAAACTGCTTATTTGACTTCAAAAGTAATTTTATGCATATAAAATGCATTCAAAGTAAGACGGTCGTGCCAATAAGCAGCATTATCCACACGACAATCGTGCGGATAGCCAGTGTCGTTAAAGAAACATCTGAACAATAACCGCACCCCTACCGAGCTACCCTAAACCACCATGGGGAGCAAGTTTTGCTATATTTAGATAAAACTTATCTTTATATGCAAACTACTTATTTGACTTCAAAAGTAATTTTATGCATATAAAATGCATTCAAAGTAAGATGGTCGTGCCAATAAGCGACATTATCCGCACGACAGTCGTGCGGATAGCCAGTGTCGTTAAAGAAACATCTGAACAATAACCGCACCCCTACCGAGCTACCCTAAACCACCATGGGGAGCAAGTTCAGTGCTACAGATAAGCAGTGTATCTGCGTATTTACCCAATTAAATTGTCTTAAAACCCAATTAAGATTTACAGGTCTGCATACAGAAAAGCAAAAGAAATCTTCGATACGCAAATCAGATTATTTTCTTTGCGTACAGCCCTATTTCAATTCATGTCAAAATACAGGATGTTTACCAAACTGTGCTTGCACATGCGTGTAGAGGGTCTTGATGATCAAGACTATGAGCCAAGAATTTCATCCAATCGATTTTCGCCGCCAGGTTGCCCTAAAGAATAAGCTTGCGCAGTATGAATTGTACTTTCAGTTTGACTGGGAGAAAATGAAGAGATAATTCTGTAGTGGTCCCGGAGGATTATAGAGATATTTTAGCATACAGGTTGAAAAAGCCATCATAGTTCCTCTAAAATGCAATGAATAAGTAAGATTGGACCATTTTCATTTTTAGAACAATTGTTTTTTGTCAAAATGGCTTAAATTCTTGATCCAAATGCTATCTGTATGCATGATGAAAGGTCAAGGTCAGTGCGGCTTTTGAAATCTGCAGTGTGTGCTTCCGGGTTTAAAAAGTACACGTACATGTAGGTATTTTTTGGAGACAATTACTGAAAAACTTTACTGGTTGTGAGGTACTTTGTTATTCATTTTCCTTATTCTATTTGACTGATGAATAAAACCAGACATGCACTGGATGCAAGTAATTTGCTGTACCATTTGACAGTTCAGTTTACTTGCATTTTTCTATGCAAAAATTAGTGGGTGGGGTAAAAATAAAACTGTAACTGTCAGCCTGGGAACAGATGCAGTTGAATGTTTTTTTGTGTAAATCAGATTTTAATCCTATCTAGAACACTTTTGAACAGAGAAGGTAATTGCATGCTGACACATGAGCTTCTTAATAACAATCAAATATTGGAACTGGCCGCGGCCAGCATAGGGTCCAAAATTACTATATAGATCCCTTGCTACCTAATGTGCATTCTGGTAGTCCATTCCAGTAATTTGTACCCGTAAAGGAACGCACCCATTTCTTCCGTAACATTTTAACCTTCAAGAAGGACTTCAGAATCTTTGAGCACAACCAACCCCCCAAAAGGAATCAGACCACAATTACTTCCCTTGACTCGTTGTACACGATCCGGATATACTTTCACACAAAGTAGTTCCCCCATACACTGGGATGTAAGATTGCCAGTTTATGTGAACACTCTGCTTGTTGTAGCATTCTGAATAGACCATTGCATGAGCTTTCAGAAAATGTTAGAACAGTCCAGGTTCAGTTTATTTGATAAAATACTGGGGGCGAATTACCTCCCTCATGTAAGTGCTAGTAAACACGGCGCAAGAGCATCAGACCAATAGTCATATTTGAAAAGTTAAAATAGCTCGAAAAAGAGCAGGTCACGATATACTGTACTTTAAACTTGATTAAAACATCTGGCATGCCCTGCTAGCTTGCAGAAAAGCTTCAAAACAAAGCCAGCAATGTCAGTAAGAAAGGTAGGAGGCATAACAAATGATTAAACTATATAGTAAAATGAATTGTGGTCTGGGTCCAAAAGGACCCAGGCCGAAACGACCCGGATTCATTTAAAAGCTGAAACTTGTAAAGGAAACACAAACTCACAGGAAATAAAGGAGGTGGCTGAACAGTTGCAGCTGGAAGAGCATCGCCTCTACCGAATCCCAGGGCCTGAACATCGAATGACACAGTCTTCCCTCTTCCTCTGCCTCGTCCTGCCATCATAGGGTGTCAAAACTTTTTGCACATTTATTTCATCACGTAGGCTGCCATTTTAAAGGGACCTACCCATTGTTTTAGAAGGATTTATTTTTATATTCTCTCTTACTTGATATTATTTCCTCGCAATAAACAAAATAAAATAAAGACTTAACATGTTTAATCGTATGGTATGTTTTAATATTTTTATCAATTAGATATACATATAAATAAATGAATTTAAAAAGATAAATAAATAAAAGCTCCCTATATTTAGAATAAAACCCATCGTCCATTTGGTCAGTCCGTGGAAACACCCTAATAGGTCTTACTAAAAACCGACAAGGGCTGATGACAGACGGGGCCATAAGCATAAGAAGCATGTTATATCATTCAACTGGTTTTCAGCTTAGAAATAATCGATATTGGAAATACAGATGTGGTGGTGCGAATGCGTGCGAAGTACATCTGAATCTGAATGGTTTACTGGTGATATGCCACATTGACAATACTTCAACAACCGGGGGGGATGCGCCAGGAGGGAAAATTAGTCCCTGGCTCTTACAAGAGATGCGAACTTGGACACACAGTCATCAGAAATTTCAGCAGAGGAGATCAGAGAATCTGGGAGGTCATTCCAGTCCCTGATAGTCTGTGGAAAGTAACTACTTTTATACGCTTCTTTGCTAGCTGAAGGTATCTGAAAAGCCAAAGGGTGCTGATTTCTACAACGCCTATTCTTCGGGATAAGGTCATCTGTGGGTATTCTGGCTTTACCTTTTGAACCTTTGTATAGCAATATAATTCTACTGTCCTTCCTCCTTTTCTTAAGAGATTCCCATTTCAGTTGACATAAAATGTCAGTCATTGTCTTAGTTTCAAAAACATAATTTCCAGTCACAAACCTTGCCGCACGATCTTGGATCTTTTCCAGTTCTTCCTGAGGCCATGAGTGTGAGGGTCCGAGTGTCCCAAACTGAGCTTCCATATTCCAAGACCTCCTCAAGAATCTGAGGCCTTTGTGCAAACATTGGAAATATGAGTCCTCCATTTCAGATCGTTCATGATAGTTACACCCAGGTATTTTATGCTTACAATGTTTTCCGGTACAGTACCCTCAATGTGTAGTTAGCCTGCATCTTACTAGAAAGTTTATTTGTCAGCTGCATCATGTTGCATTTGACGGGTTGAAATCTCATTCCCCATTTCCTAGTTCAAATGCCTAAACGATCAATGTCTCTCTGAACTTTCAATGTATCCTCTTCATTCCTGATACTACGATAGCAAACACAATCATCAGCAAAGCGTCTTATTTCAGACTTAATGTCAACTGAAATGTCATTTATGTACACGGAAAACAGCAAGGGACGAGAACGTTACCCTGAGGGACACCCGACACAGCCGGAGCCCAATCCGATTTAATACCATTTAATACTATCCGTTGTTGTCTGAAACAAATGAAAGCGTTTATCCAATTCAATGTTGTTCCACCTATTCCATAGCTAAGCAATTTGCTTTTAAACTTCATAGTCTCTTACAACTCAATTTTGAGTGGTATCATACTTTTTAAAGCAGTACGACATTATTTTAAATGTATATAGTATAATGTTAATATGTATGAAAATGAGACTTAAATAAACATATTATCTGTCTATTTACTCAAAGTTATTTGTTGTAAACGTCTTATACAGGGTGTTAAGAAAGTTCGAAGACATCATTCAAAAGGATACTGAGTGTTAAATAAAGCATTTAGATATTATTATATACTGTTATTTTAATCTTGAAAAGATGTCATACATGATATTATGGACAAAATTTTGCTTTATAGCAAACTGATAGGAAAAATACATGTGGAAAATAAGCGACCCCTCTTCTGAATTGAGTGTCATAAAATGCAAAATGTGGGTTTAACCAGTGCTTGTCCAAAACACTGTTTAAATTTCCAATACTAGTGGATTCACATTGAAAACATTGATTACAAATATTGTCAAGAATGTTTTATGCAAATGTGAGTCATCATTTTCTGTTGTCTAGTAAACTTTATGGAATTGCTCAGCAAAGTCTTAGGGTACCCCCATTCTTGAAATAGGCCACAAATAGTAGGGGGTATAGGTAAATATTTTATGAACATTTGAAACTGCGTAGTTATTGTCATTTCTTTTTCTAATAGAATGCTATTAGATATGTTGTGGCATAATGGAAACTAATTTTTGATGGCGCCCCTTCCTTATTTTTAAATAAAACTTATTGAAAAACATGTTATACCTAAGCCTGTCCCTCACTTTCGTCAACATGAAATTTTGCGTTAAAAACGTTATTATTTTGAATATAACGTAAACATACAGTAGTTTATTTAGATTTGCGTGGTAATATTTGATACAGGAGTGTGTACTGTTGTGGCTTACGGTGCCCATGCCAGTAAAAAAGTTATATTGTTAATAAAATTCTCAATTTTTCGTCATTTTACCCTATTTTTGCAACTTTTTGGGGTCAACCTTAATGTATGATAAATTTTAACCACATAATCCAGAAAATGAACATTTTAACAATTCTGTTCACTATCCCGACACTTAATACATAATATGAAATATTTTATGTAAGTTATTTGCTTCATTCTTTGATTCCATTAAGACTTGATTACCCCTACCCCCGATCAAAACACCCACAGCTTTTCTGATCGAAAATCATGCTTTTTCATCTGATGAAAAAAAAATGTTCTGAACTAGCTTAAAATAACTGTTATGTTCATGGTGATGTTAAGGACAGTGACTATCACTTAAAGTTATTTTATGCTCCCTGGTTTATATTGTGAAAAGTTTAAATTATGTTTAATATGCCACCCCTTTTTACACAAATCTCATAGAGAATACGGCAAGCTGTGGCACCCTGACTTAGAAATTGTAATATAAACCAGTCAAAACAGAAGTTGTAGAAGTTCTTTTATACTGTGCAAACTGATATCAAAATGGGTTTTAATTGTGTTGATTTTTGAGATTGTGTTATTATTCATTAGGAAGTTATAAGGAATATTACAATGTCTTCGAACTTTCTTAACACCCTGTAGCTATTCTTCGGGATAAGGTCATCTTATTTAATGCACCAAAAGCCCGATAAGTCTTAAGCAACTTGATTAGAGAACACTACAGGACTTACATGTGTAACGTGCCGCCGAGCCGAGCCACAGCAAACCCCGTCGGTGGAAAAGCATGCTTATCCACCAAGGGTGGTTTACTGCGCTATATACCCAACACTTACTCGATTCACAAAGTCTCGAGTTTGAAATTTGCATATTTCCAAGGGAGGCTATCCCGTCACATTACTTACCCCTCCGAGAAGACTCGTCCCGAGTCTTGGCCTGGGGACTACATGGGTAAGGCAACCCCGGTATGGCAGTTGTCATTATCCCACCGCTGCCACCAAATGTAACGAACAGCCGAGCCGAGCCACAGCAAACCCCGTCGGTGGAAAAGCATGCTCATCCACCAAGGGTGGTTTACTGCGCTATATACCCAACACTTACTCGATTCACAAAGTCTCGAGTTTGAAATTTGCATATTTCCAAGGGAGGCTATCCCGTCACACATGATTCTGGCACGAAGCAGCCCTTCAGACCTAGCCCCTAGCCCATATGTGCCGGCTTATATGAATGACCAGGCATTTTTTTTATATTAAAATCCATATCCCAAAGTTTTATTCCATTTTTCAGGGCTATCAAGGTAAACGTAGGCAATGATCAGGAATGGCGCAATCAGAAAGAAATTCCCACTCCAAAAACCGATGTTGGAAAAAAAATTAACAACCAGGTACTTACACTAAGAAAACATATCGTAAGCCGAGTGAGCAGCTATTTACCAATAGGCGGCCACTCAGTTACCCTATGAGCTATTCATTGTCTTATTGATAACCCCAAAGACACTACCGGTTTGAATATAAAGTGCTACAAAATTAATCACATGTATGGGCATAAGTATTTATGGTTATCTATTTTACAAGCGAGCATATATCAGTTATTCCACAGGTAGCAGCCACAGCCAATCAAATTGATTATTAGATTTTAAGGTACTGCTGAAGATGTTAACCCTTTGGTGTCTAGACAAATACTGAGATAAGCTACCCAATTTTGCCTTTTATAGTCCACCTAGGCCTTTAAGAGTACATTTGTCTAAGAGCAGTTTTAAAACGTACGGAAATAGTCCTGCAATTTCAAACAAGTTCGTAAAGCGAGAGTGGAATGAGAAAGATTACCGTATGCTGATTACGTAAAACTGACGTCTACAAAGCGTTAAACGACCGCTTCTTAAACCCAACCGAAGGGGCAATGAAAATACGTCCGCGAGATTTTTTATTTTATTTTATTTTATTTTTTTATTTTATTTTGAGATTCCATAAATTTTGCGAATTTTGATATGAGGGGTAACGTCATTTTTGACCGTTGACGTCTCGAATTCGTCTATAATCGCCTCGTTCATAAAGCAATATTTAGTACCACAGATAATCTTATTAAAGGTTACTCCCAGTAGGGATATGGATCCAATCAACATGGCCTGTCTTATTTCTTGATTGTTTGGCACACTTATTAAGGTGAAAATCGGCTCGAGTCATTAATTGACTCCTCTATGGTATTCTTTAATTTTATTTTCTGACAGCAATACTTTGGTAAAGGAAAGAAGGAACAAAATGTGTTTTACCATTTTATCAAAGATTATTACTGTCCGTATTCAATATGTTTTTGTCCGATGAACTTTTCAGCAACATCGACTACTAGCTAGAATATCAAAAGCATGTATACACAAACTCTTCAGCTTTCGGCCTCTTAATGTATCTTTGTATTTATCGTTGGATTCTCCGTAAAATTAAAGTGTTGATTAATGCAACAACATGGTGGAAACCTTTTGATGTTTCATACCTGCAGCATAAATCTGTGCCAAAGGGGGAGGGGTCAGATTTTTTTTTTTTTTTTTTTTTTTCGAAAAAATTATTTTGTCAGAAAACAACTTTTTTGCCATAGATGATCAAGAAAATACTACAATATGTTAATTGCAACCTAAAAGTTTGGGTAGAAACTATTTATAGACTAATAATGGTATAATGATCATGTTTATCAGATTTATAATTCTAAATAACACTGCCCATCACATTTGCAAAAACCTGGACTTTAAACATACTATGCAAAAACATTAAGCAACTTTTACTTTGAACAGTGACTCCATATATTTTGTAGACATTAGGGAAGTTCTTCTGAGAGGGGCCCCCATCTTCTGACAGAGCCTTGCATGTATCAAATTAAGGTAAAAACAATAGTTGTGTGGTGCTAATGTAACGTTAGGTTTTAAGTCCACGGACGCATATCTCAAATAAAACACAAACCGTCAAAAATTGAGAAACATATTTTGCACAGTATATTTATTTGCATTGTAAGGTATACACTTTACATGCTTAATGTGTATACCTGTTAAAATATGACAGATAGTCTGTTCATTCAGGCAGAACATACATATACAGTATAAATTCCATAAGTTTGGTACATTACAAATAATAGAGCTGAGCCCATTTATCGGTTTTGGGGCTTTTTGACAGCCTTCCCCACCCCCTTGCACATACATGACATTTTGATATGTCATGTCTTATACAAAAATACAGTTGTGTTCAAAATATTTTGATTGGGCAGAGGGGGGGGGGGGCATGGACTTATAACAAGTTTCCTATTTCCTATATGATCCTATATTAAATTCAAAGATTTTGTCCAATTTTTAAACTTACACACAACATTACATGTCTAAATACAACAGAAACTTATTTTTCGACTATAATAAACTTCATTTAAGTGCCTGGAACTTGAGATTTTGAAGATTTCTTGGGCAATCTCACTAAAGAAATCTTCCGAGATCCTTTATCCAAAAGGGTACAAGTTGAATCGGGTACAAGTTGACTAGTTACCTACTCGCTTCAGATGGTGTTTCCACGGGTGTCTGGATGTTTCGCGACCTGGTTTGTTCGCACTTAGTCCATTCGCTACCTCCCATTGATCCGTTCGCTACTCGGTATTTTTCGCACCTTTTCGCATCTTATCGACCCCAGTCGGTTCGCTACCACGATGTTTTTCGAGGTCTCCCGCCCAATTATGACTGTTAATTATTCACTCACTACTGAACCTCACAGCTTCCCGCCAATTATTCACTCACTACCAAACTTCACTGTTGCTTAGTAGCTTACGCACGAGTAGGACTTTTAAATATTAAAATGATGGTTTTTAAATAATTCAATTTTAGAATGTTTATATATTAATGTTTAATCTCTGATATATTTTAAAAACAATGGGGAAACGGAACATTTTAATTGCATCTATTGTGCAAAGAAAGTTACATGCAGACAACATGCGGTCCAGTGCGATGGGTGTGGTGAGTGGCAGCACCGTAAATGCAACACAGGTAAGGAACCTTTCAAAACGAAAAAACACGGTCCATGCAATATACAGATATTTTTTCATCAGTAAAAATGGAAAATTTCATAGGATTTTTTTCTTTGATATTTTTACTATTTTTTCTCAAAACATGATTGTGGATACACGTCAGAATCGCTATTTTCCCCTTTTGAGATGTTTTAATCATTGCTCATGCTTTTAAGCTTTTTATTCGGAGAATCATAATGTACATTTCTTTTTAACATACCTAATATATTTCATGCTAAAATCATAACTTCAATCAGTATATCTCATCTTTTAATAAAAAAATAAATAAGATAAAATAAATAATTATAATTGTCTACATTGTGTGTGTAAATATGTTTGTATGTAGAAAATTGTCACCTCTAATTACCCTTCTAGGCTTCACCGATCATTGTTTTATGTGTATTAAACCGTATTTATGAATAAAGTTTATATTTATGTTGTGCATATGATCAAGAAACAAAATTAAATATGATACAGATCTATGTGAATGCACTATCACTTCTATTACATATTATTTACATTTAAGAAAATCAGGTAGCGAAAATGTCAGGTAGCGAACATGTACAGGCCGAGGCCCCCTAAGTACCCTTGTGGCAGCTGTGGTGCGGCTGTCAAACACAACCAGAACAGCATACAATGTGATGGTTGTAATCTTTGGTATCACATCATTTGTCAGGGCATGAATACTAGTATCCACCAAGTAATGGCGGAACATGCTAGTTATTCATGGCATTGTTTGAAATGTGGCCTTCCAAACTTTAGCACGGCTATTTATGACGAATTCTCATTATCATCGGACTGTTGTTCTGTAAACAACTTCAGTGTGCTAGACAACTCTCTACCTCCTAGAACCTCCACGCCAATAAAAAAGAAAACCTTCAAAAATCCAAACAGGCTTAAAATCATTAATATCAATTTTCAATCCGTTGTTAACAAAGTACCAGAACTACAGTGCTTGATTGACACTGAGAAACCGGATGTTGTCATTGGTACAGCGGAATCATGGTTGACTCCTGAAATCTCCAGTGGTGAAATCTTTCCTTCTGGCTACACTGCATACCGGACAGACCGACAAGCCAAAAAACGTGGTGGCGGCGTTTTCATTATGGTTCGAAATAGCTTGATCTGCACAGAACAGGCTCAATTTCGAACCAACTGTGAAATGGTATGGGTCAAGCTGGAGGTTATAGGTGTGCATCCCTTGTATATATGTGCATACTACAAACCATCTGAGGAGGATCAGGACAGTATGATGGAATTGCGCTGGTCTGTTGAAATGGTTAAAAGGCAAACGTCTGAGACCAAAGGCAACATCTGGGTCCTCGGAGACTTCAACCTACCCAACCTTACCTGGACAGACAGATCCCCATCACTGAAATCTGACAGCTCACTGACAAAAATTTATGATACATTTCTGGACTTACTCAATGACTTTGGATTTACTCAAATGGTTACCTCACCGACAAGACAAGACAATATCCTTGACTTGTTTCTGACAACAAACCCGACACTGGTTGATGAGGTTGACTGCCGGCCTGGCCTAGGTGACCATGACATGGTCACTGCTTCCTGTGCTCTTAAGCCCTCCATTCAGAAACAGAAATCCAGAAAAGTCCCACTTCTCAACAAAGCGGACTGGCCCAAATTAAAATCTCTCATGAGGGATTACCAGAAAAAGTTCCTGCTCAACCATTCAAATAGATCAGTTGAGGAACTCTGGTCTGATTTTGTCACAACACTAGAGGCTTTTACCTCAAAGTGTATCCCCACCAAGACTATCCATGTAAATGTTCCCTACCTTGGATTACCCAGAGCATTCGCAGACAGATTAGGCGCAGAGATGATCTATACAGGAAATTCAAAAAGACTGGAGACCAAACATTTCGTGACAAGTTCCTTGCCCTCCGTAAAAACATTAAACACAACATTAAGTCTTCTTATAACTTATACCTTGAAGGTCTCCTTGGCATATCTGATGAAAACTCTGTCTGCAGCAATAAAAAGTTATTCTCATTTCTTAAGAGCGCTAAGCAGGATCAGACTGGCTCACCCCCTCTCCAGAACGGAAACGGACTTGTAACTGACACCACTGAAAAAGCTGACATACATAACCAACAATTTCAGTCAGTTTTCACTACCAAGGCACCCATGTCACTCTCTCGACTATGTAAGATACAAATCCAGGACATGGCAGATTGTGGTACATTGCGTCATGACGCAGTACCAGAAGGCATTCTCACCTCCAATCCCAAAATGGAAGAGTTTACCATCTCCTGCAATGGCATTTTAAATCTCCTTCAAAACCTGAAACCCTTCAAGGCAGCCGGTCCAGATAAGCTCAAACCATTCTTGCTCAGAGAACTGCGGGATGAAATTGCTCCAATTATTCAAATTATCTTTGAGCGCTCTCTCCATACAGGCAAGCTCCCGGCAGACTGGTGTAAAGCACAAGTCACCCCAATCTTTAAGAAGGGAAATAAATCATCTGCTGCCAACTACAGACCCATATCCTTGACTTGCATACTTTGTAAGGTCCTCGAGCATATCATCGCTTCACATGTGGTAAAGCACCTCAATGCACATGATCTCCTGTATGATTTACAACACGGCTTTAGGGAGAAGAGGTCATGTGAGACACAGCTTACCATGTTGGTCGAGGACCTTGCCAGGAATGTGAGTAAAGGTAAACAGACTGACTTGATACTGTTGGATTTTTCAAAGGCTTTTGATAAAGTGAATCACTCCAAACTCCTTTGGAAACTCCACCAGTATGGAATCAGAGGACATGCACTTGCCTGGATCCGTGCCTTCCTGGGGAACCGGTCGCAGACGGTGGTCCTTGATGGAGAGGAATCAGAATCGGTCCCTGTGACTTCTGGGGTACCCCAGGGCTCAGTCCTTGGACCGATCCTGTTTCTAATCTATATCAATGACCTGCCGGATGAACTGTCATCACAGGTCCGACTATTTGCAGATGACACGGCCGTGTACCTGACAATTGGAGACACGGAGGATGGCAAAGTGCTACAAAATGACCTGGACAGACTATCTGTGTGGGAGGACAGGTGGGACATGGAATTCAACCCCTCTAAGTGCCAGGTGGTACGGGTGACAACATCCAGGAAACTCATTAACGTAACATACACTTTACATGGCCAAGTCCTGGAGGTTGTCAAAAGTGCAAAGTACTTGGGGGTTGATATCTCCAGTGGCCTATCCTGGAATCCCCACATAGACCGCATAACTAAAACTGCCACCAGGACGCTAAACTTTATCCAACGGAACATTAAGACAAAGAATCAAAAGGTACGAGAGACTGTATATAACACACTGGTCCGCCCTCAGCTGGAGTATGCCGCCCCAGTTTGGGACCCACACACTAAGGAGAAGGTACTCCAGCTGGAAAAAGTACAACGCAGGGCAGCACGCTGGACCACCAGTAATTACGACTACCGGTCAAGCACTACTGCCACTGTTAATAACCTTGGATGGAGAACGCTTGAATTACGACGGGCAGATGCGCGTCTAGTACTATTCTTCAAAATAGTACATGGCCTTGTTGCTGTACCCCTTCCTGATTATATCCACCCTCCAAATAGAATTTCTAGGCATTGCCATTCAATGACATTCCAACAACTCCAGACTGCCCAAAACTACTACAAATACTCCTTCTTTCCACTGGCGATTGTCCAGTGGAATGCCCTCCCTGCAGATGTTGCAAGCTTACCAGACCTTGACTCCTTCAAGGTTGCAGTCAGTAAGCTGCAACATTCCAGGCCGTAGACCCAGAAATAGTTGTTTTTAACCTGATTTTAACTTCAACTTAGCTATTTTAACCTATCATCTTTTATCCGTCTTCCTGAATGCTTTTAACCTGTCTCTTCATTAATTTTCAGTCTTTTTCTTTTTCGACAGCGCATCTGCCTAGAATATCCGTGAGGGCGTATGGCAGTATACGAAGATAGATAGATAGGTTGCGAACGTGTTTTGTAACGAACAGGTCAGGTAGCGAACAGGAAGGTCGCGAATCGACCATGAATGAGCCGCCTCATGGGAAAACCAACAATTTGCATATGCGAAAATAAAGGCACAGATCAGCTTCGATCAGCTTCGCGGTGCTGATCAGCGCCTTTGTTTTCGCTACAGAGATAGTACAATTCCTTTTCTTTCTAAATCCGAAATTTCAAGCTTCTAGCCTGCTTCTGTGACTGTACAGACTGGTTTGTGTCAGACCTGTTCAAAAACCACATTGTTGGTTTTCCCACGAGGCGGCTCAAATCTTTCCACAGGTCACAAGACGTTTCGCCCCCAAGACGTTTCCCCCCTAGTCGTTTCCCCCCTAGTCGTTTCGCCTCTATTTTCCACCCTAGTCGTTTCGCCCCCAATACCCTAGATGTTTCGCCCCCAATACCATTTCCCCCCTAGTCGTTTCGCCCCCATTTTTTATTTATTTATTTATTTATTTATTTATTTATTTATTTATTAAGGTCAATAAGGATAGACAAACGAATAGATATATATATATATAAGGTGTGGTGTGGTAATAAAGTGAAGGTGTGAAAAACTTACGGTATAATAATGTGCAGAATTAATGTCATTAATTATTGACACCGACATCTGAAGGATGATTAACTTAAGTGTGAAAAATAGATTCTTTAATCAAGGATTGCTTGCCGAATCCTATGGTTTTCCGGTATGCGGCAGGCTTTGTCTTTTTCACCATTTTTGCATCATCGGCTGTTTTCCAGCTCATAAAAATCAATATTGGAAATACAGGTAACCAGAACCCCCCTGAGGGGGGTTTGTGGTTACCTGTTTTTTCCAATATTGATTTTTTGTAAGCAGGAAACCAGCCGATAATGCAAATATGGTGAATAAGAACTTAATGATTCAGTGGAATTTTAAATCTACATGTAATTATCTTTTATTCAGCGATTTCTTTTAACAGACCGATTATCGGGTATATAAGATGTTCAAATTCATTAAGCATCATTCATCATTGAATTCTCCATAATGTCTGATCTGTGCATTGCATGTAATAAGGTTGTCGGAAAACGCCAGCACGGCGTTACCTGCGACGTCTGTGACCGATGCTTAATTTCCGTTTCATCAGGAAAACATGTCGGTGTAATGTATACCCCCTTAAACCCCACTTTTATATAGAAAAGCAGGGGTTTGCAGGGATATACCTAATTTTCTCATTTTTGATCCAAAACATACATTATGGGTACTCGTTAACTCAGCAAGGCGGTTCTAACATGAACCCACAATGTATGTTTTGAATCAAAATATGAAAAATATAAATTTTTCTCTTTTGAATTTTTCAATTTTTGCAACTTACAAAGATCTCTTAATATTGCATGGGCGTGTTTTCGTAATGTCTTTCATAAATTACAAGTTCTAAAACTTACAATGTTTTATTATAATACCATTTCTTTATAGTATAATGTTTGATAGAAACAGATGCGTTAAACTTTGTATTAATGTATTCATTAATACGGCGATATATTTAAGGGGTATGTATATGTATTACTTGTATTCATTTTCTATTCTCTTTCACGATTTCCTGGCTGTTATTTATCTATTTGTCTTTTATTTATTTATTATTTATTGACGTCAATAGCAACGTTGACCAACATTTGTCGAAAAATTCTTACATTCTTTTTTTAAAATTATTTGCTGCTTTAAAACGCATGGATAGAATTTAACGAAAATAAGTGGCTTATTGCATAATTCATTTGCCTACCAAACTCATGAAAATAAGTTTAAAATAAGAAACAGGATAGTTTTATATGTACATAAGGTAATTATACAATATCTATATACTAGGGGCGAAACGACTAGGGGGGGGGGCGAAACGACTAGGGGGGGGGGGCGAAACGACTAGTGTTTTTTTTTTTTTTTTTTTTGTTTTCTTGTTACTCCCATCAATCAATTTCTGATTATTCTTGGGAGGTGTACATTGTACACTCCGGTGTGTTTGCAGGATGAGCCTACATGCATGAGGATAGAACCTGTGTAGGGATCTTTAACCTGCACAGGGGATGACTGTCCCTGCACAGGGGGCCTACAGTTAACGTCCCGATCCGAAGGACGGCGCACTTTATCATGTCATTCCTGCAAATGACACGAAGGGAAGCAAGTTCGGACCAACAAATTTTCCTCGCCGCCGGCGGGGATCGAACCCGGGACCTCTAGCACAAGAAGCCAGTGCGCTAACCACTCGGCTACCTCGCTACCTCGCCTAGTGGGGGCGAAACGACTAGGGGGAAACGCCTTGGGGGCGAAACGACTAGGGGGCGAAATGGTTTGGGGGCGAAACGTCCCGGATTCCACCCACAGACCCTTTGGCACTCTAAAAACGGTATAGCTATATAGCGAAAGGAACGTTCCTTTCGCGAAAGGAACGTTCCTTTCGCGAAAGGAACGTTCCTTTCGCGAAAGGAACATTTTCACACGAAAGGAAGATTTTGTTTTGAATTTTTGCACTCATTTGCTATAATTCCGCATGTTTTAAGATATAAAGCTATAAATGGTGCACTTTAAGTTGACTTTGTATCTTGTATATTTCAACTTAGGTTAATTTTGATCATTCATTGGAAATCAAGACCCATTGTTTTAGAAACATGACTTACTTCCTTTCGTAGATAAAAAGTCTATAAAAAATGGTTGCAAGTCAAGAAAAATGATACTTTACTAGCTTCTTCAATGTTGAAGTTGATATAAATCTATCCTCAATGTAAGGAAGGTTTTGGGTTTGAATCCCACGAAATAAATACAAACGCAGATTTATACGAAAGGAAAATTTTCGCCGGAATGAAGTTATAATTAATGTAGCAGAACTAGTATGATAAGATTATTTATAGAAACCATAGAATGGATTATCTTGAGAACCGAAGATCAGTTAAAAAAAAAAAAGAAACTACCTCTGTAGAAATAGACACGTACTTAGAAAGCATAAGCGTACATGTTCTGTAAGAAAACACAATATTTCTTTTCGTCTGTCTTTCTTTCTTTTCTTTTACTTTCTTTTCTTCCTTCCTTTCTTTCTTTCTTTCTTTCATCAATGAATAACCAAGGACAAACGAATAAATAATGATAACCATTATTTATTTCTTTTTTTTCTTTCTTTTTTTTCTTTCTTTCTTATTACAGAAAAAATCAATTAATATGGTAATCGGCACAGTTTTCGAGTTTGCACAATATATTAGTATGCATTTTATGCCGTTAAATTTCAAAGAAATTTAAAAAAAAAAAAAACAAACATTAATGTTTCTTTCTTTCAATCATTCTTCAGATTCAAAACAATCATTACTGTTGATACTCATTTTTTTTTCGTTCATTTTTCTTTTTTATCCTTCCCTTCTTTGTCGGCATTCAAAAGCATCTTTAATTGTGTTTGATAATGTAATCTAGTTAAAACTGACAGAGCGTGATAAGTTAATTGGATTAGCGATTAAAGAAGGTTTCCATTAAATTAAATAATCAGAAGTCGTAATAATTAAATTATCAATTGACGGACGTTTTATAATACACAGTATGTACATGAGACTGGCACGTGCTAGTTTAATGGCGCGTGCTTGTTTATTGGAGTTACATTTTAGATAATGTCAGGAATAGACCAAGTAGCACATACTAAAGCTTATAGTAGGGTGACTTTCAAGACCTATTTGGGGGTCACCACAAAAGTACCACATTAAATTGTATATCCCAAAATGTTTGGCATATCCTGAAGTTTCTGAAATAACTAAACTAAAGTGTCCGATTTTGGTGCGGGCTGAGAAATCCAAGATGGCGTCCAAGATGGCGGCCTTTAAAAATTATGAGGGGTCACTTTTTTAAACCATTTTAACTTTTGTATATAGAAACTTCTGATTTAGCAATATGTTTGAATATGTTGCAAATGAATAAGACTTCAAAATCAAACATGAAGTGATGAGCAACAACATCAAGGTCAAGGTCAAACTGACGGTCAAGGTCAAATTTCCCCCAAAATTTACTGTTTCACCTAAGTTTTTTGTTTTTAAATATATGTAACTACCTCATTTGCACTACAAAGTCAAATGATATTATGAGCCAACTACTTGGCTGATGTAATATGAAAAAAATACTGAAATAAATTGAGTCACCGTTGTTAAAATGAGAAAAATACCAATTATGGTAGTTAAGAAAAATCGACAGTTTTTTGCAAGCTGAAGCTTGTATAAGTCACGTGTGCCTATTTGATTAATAAAACAATGCATATTTATGCAAATACTTTGCTTGTGTATTATTTCATACATTTTAAAATGCATTTGAAGGCCATAAAATGCATTAGTTCCTTTATAATATAGGTTTTTGTCATGTCAAGTTACCCCACCCACTTTCAAGCAATGTGTGTTCACGAAATTGGTCAATGACATTGCACTTTTAGATACTTTGCTGACGTGAAACATTACAATTGATCCAAGTTACACTTTGTCTATGTGCCTATCTGAGTGTTTGCATGTACAGCTGACCATTTTTGTCTGTTCATTCGTATGTCTAGAGCATGTAATTTGCCGAAATCATTTCTTTTAAATACAAAAAAAAAAAAAAAAAAAAAAAAAAAAATCATGGTTTCATCTAGTTATAAATGAAACATTCGGAAGACAAACCCAGAAGTACTAAATGTGCCACATTTTGTACACCAGAAAGGTATTTATCCATGTTCAAAGCATGAGAAATGCAAGATGGCATCCAAGATGGTGGTCTTTAAAAATTATGACGGGTCACTTTTTTAAAAATATTTACTTTTGTATCTGGAAACTTCTGATTTACCAATATATGTAATTGAGTATGTTTCAAACAAATAAGGCTTTATTCAGTGCCAATTACTTGGCTGATGTAATACGAAAAAAATACTGAAATAGATTGATTCGCCTTTCTGAAAATGAAAAATATACCAACTGAGGTTGTTTAGAAAAATCAGCATATTTTTATGAAAGCAGACACTTGTAGAAGTCGCTTGCTTTTTTGGTTAATAAAACAATGCATATCTTTGCAAATACTTTTCCTGCGAATAAATTAATATATTTCAAAATGCATTTAAGGTCATAAAGTGCAATAAAACCTTAATAATTAAGGTATTTGTCATGCCAAGTTACCCTACCCACTTTCAAGCAACGTGTGTTAACGAAATTGATCGATGATATTGCCCTTTTAGATACTTTTATTTTGCTGATGTGAAACATTATCACTGCATGGTTCCCATTGGCTCTGGAAAACATGGAAAATGGCTAAAACATCCATGCATGGACATGCCATGGAATTTGAAAAATGATGAAATACCATGGCAAAATCATGGAATTTTGTTATGAAATACTAGTTTGAATGTCTTTGGCATTCATTTTCCCTCGCTGGCTTTGCTCGCTCGATGAGTTTTCAACAGGGCATTGGAACTAATTTTCTTCATTAGAAAACAAGATAATACCTTGAAGTAAGTTACTTTTGTAATATAGTAATCTGTTCTTGCCTTTTATATAGTGTTATAAAAATATGTTAATAAACAGAAAAATAGTCTGGGAAATTTTACTCGGATCATGGAATTATCATGGAAAAGACAAGGAATCATATTCTATACTGTCTGTGGGAACCTTGTCATTGATCCAGGTTAAACTTTGTTTTTGTGCGTATCTGAGTGTTTGTGTGTACAGCTGACCATTTTGGTCTGTTCATCCGTATGTCTGTAGCATTTAATTTACCGAAATTATTTCTTTTAAATACAAAACAATTCATAGTTTCATCTAGTTATAAATGAAAGGCAAAACCATATGTACTAAATATGCAACATTTAGTACACCAGAAAGGTATTAATCCATGTTCGCAGCATTATAATTATGTATGTCCATATGGGTGTATTTTAGTGTGGTTAATTGTAAACTAGTAGGGGGAGAAAACTTTTGAATGCTGTTAAAAACTTTGTTTAAGTCAAGTTTGAAGTTAGTTCAATTGGCCAGTATTCAGATACATCAAACATTTGACATAGAGACATAAAATGCAGAAAAAACAAAGGGATATACCTACAACAATTCTTTGTACTTTGGCCTCTGATTTGAAAATGAAATAAAATGATTGCTTGTACAATGTTCTGTAAATATTTAGATAATCATATAACTCAAGCTTCACGCCGACTACAACCCAGTGGTCTGATGGGATGGAACCTAAAATGTATGAAGTATGAATGCTTTAAAATATGAGAAGTATTTGTCAGGATATGGACTCTTGTTTGTCCTTAATGATTCATTGACTATTTAGAGAATCCCCATGAGGACCGAACAACAAACTAAATGTTGTGAACCACTGCAGAAGCTGAGGGTGAGGTAATGGCCATGTTAAACATGTTTAAGTCCGCCAGTAATTTTATATTACTGATCGTTCCAAGGCGATACTTCTGTTGTGGTTCTTATTGTTTATGTCGTGGTGTTGAATTGTTGTGCTGTTCGCACCTTATTTGCGTTTTCATTTTTTGTTAGGTTTGGCTAACTGGCCACCAATTGGGGAATAGCTGCTCACTCGGCTTATGATATGTTTTCTTAGTATAAGTACCTAATTGTCAATTTAGTTTTTTCTCAACCCGGTTTTGGGAGTGGGAGTTTCTTTCTGATTGCTCCATTTACTGATCATTGCCTACTTGTACATCTTTAGCTACACAGCAGTATATATCCATTTTTACCATGTTCTCGATTTTAACTTCTAGCTTCACCCCTCAGGCATGGACCCAGGTATCCGTTGCCATGAAATGAAACTCAACCCACATCCCAACTATGAATATTGTCAAATAATATATAGCATTCTAGAAAATGTTAACACAGAAAAATCAATTTTGATGGTGTTCTAGATTTTAACCTTTCGCCCCACCCCCAGCAAGGAAGTGAAAGTGAAAGCCAACCATTAGGGCATCTATGGTCAAAGTATCAATAGTTTCTGATATTTTTTTTGAGTGTTTGTATTGCGGCTTTACGTCCCAGTCAACAATGTTTTAGTTATGTCGGGACGAAGCCAACTCTTCCAGGGTTTAACCAGTACTGTGGGGAGTTAATGTGTCTTGCTCAAGAACACAACACGGTGACACCTGTGAGGATCGAACCAATGACCTCTCGGTTCGGAGTCCTACGCTCTACCACTGCGCCATCGTGCTCCCTACTTTCTGGTATGGGGTTGTCAACATATATAGACTTCTAGAAAACTTTAACACTGACAAAGTCATTTTTGAAGGTGACATAGAGACTTTGTTCTATAAGTTTATAAATAATAGAACAAAGTCAAAGCCATCATTTGACACCATTTTCAGCTATAAAGGGCCTTCAGAGGCCAAGATACAAGATGTTTTGTGTGTATACCCCATTATTTTTTCCGCATTTTTAGCCGCATAAAACTATTGCAGTCACCTCGGTCTTTTGTGTTCCCCTGCGCATTCCAGCTCCCATCACTCTTGCAAGTTTTATAAAAGTCTACGAGTATAACTTAACCACTGGCCAGAAAGCATAAATCATATGACTCAAAGCGGTAATAATTTTTATAAATCATACAAGGTAGAGGGCAAAATGCAGAATGCAAAATGAGGTAGAGGGCAAAATCAATGGGGTATACGTACAAAAGTTAGTGTTCTAGTCCTCTTGCGATTATAAAGACCTGATGATGGCATCAAATGATTGCTTAGAAAATTATCTGTTGGCATGCAATCAGATAAGTTCATCATATGATCAAAACTTTCAAAAATATTATCAAAAGCGTAAACACTTAGAGAAAAAAATAAAGAAAAAATAAAGGGGTATACTAACATACATGTAAGTATTTGTATCTCGGCCTCTGGTGGCCCTTAATAGCTGAAAATGGTGTCAAATGATTACATTGACCATGGCATATTTGCTGGTATTCAAATATATTAATCATATTATTAAATGCATTAAAGTTGCCGTTTTACGTAGTTTTAGCATAAAATACCTGTAAAATATACAGTCAAACCTCTATAAAAGCGCCACCTTTGGGAGTGAGCTAAGCTGGCTGTTAACACAGGTGGCTGTCTTATCAAGGTTCAGTCAGAGCAGTTGTCATGTAGAAAATATTCTTACTGTCACAAGAAAAATCCTTTCTAAGGAAGGACTACCTGTATGTGTTTCATAAGTTGACATCATTTCATGCTTCGTTACACAAAAATATATACAAAGCCTCATGGGTATTAACTTAATTGATTTTTTCTGCTAATTAACTGTTTTAAATACAATAATGAATAATAATTGTCCAATTAACAGCTTGTAAATGGGAAATTTGACTTTAGGCAAGTATGACGTGGCTGTCTTATAGAGAGTTATAAGCATTTTGGGATTGAATTTACTGGCTGCTGGTTGTCTTGTGGAGGTGGCTGTCTTATGCAGAGATAAAATATAGTGAAAATGATTGGGAATGTTTCAGACTGGCTCTCTTATGCAGGTGGAGCTCTTATAAAGGTGGCTGATTCAGCAGGTTCAACTGTATTCAAATAGAATGTCTCAAACATAAAAACAATGTATTTGATAAAACTGGCCCGAAAAATCATTAATTTTTGTTGATCCAATTATTCACGTTCACTTCGGTATTTTCCGGTCTTTTCCGGTAGTTACCGTGGGCGGGGCTTATGACGTCATACTTTTCAATGCAACCGGAATCTGGCACTCATGTATATTAAATAGCATTACGAAAACACGCCCATGCAATATACAGAAAATTTTTTGGTTGTAAAAATGAAAATTTTCCCTGGAAAAATTTTGATATTTTTCTTATTTTTGCTCAAAACATAGATTGTGGGTACACGTTAGAACCACCTCGCCGAGGCGGTTCTAACGAGTACCCACAATCTATGTTTTGCAGCAAAAATAAGAAAAATAGCTATACCCCTGCAAACCCCAGTTTTTCTATATAAAAGTGGGGTATGAGTGGGTATACATTTCACAGATATGTTTTCCTGATGGATCGCGAAGTATAGTACCTTTTCTTGCTAAGAAAAATTCAGGAGCAGCCCACTTGATCCTTCATTGGGAATGTAAAATGGATGAATTATCTTAATAATTATCACAACTTATCAATTGCCCTTTGATAGCATTAACATTTTAAAAATAACTGTTGCAATCTGTTGAAAGATTTCAGGTTCATGTACTATCTGATATCTCATCCAGCCTTTGATCCATCTAAGGTCGAAACCTGACTATATATGAACGTTTCCATATTAATGATAAGACTGGGTGTTTAATATAAATTATTCATCCTGAATCTACACATATGTGTTGTTTTGATGTGAGAAATAACTGATTAATTCAAATTATTGGGATTTTAAAGCCTCATGCCTGAGTCAAGATTTTTTGTCCATTTTCAACGCCATCTTGGATTTTCCAGCAGCTAT
The DNA here is from genome assembly GCA_964017185.1 of Rugalucina vietnamica. NCBI lineage: Eukaryota > Metazoa > Mollusca > Bivalvia > Lucinida > Lucinidae > Rugalucina > Rugalucina vietnamica. The sequence continues at coordinate 38,967,983 of OZ024876.1, forward strand.
TTATAGAATTTTAAAATGATGCATTGGTTTATAATTCAGCATGTTATACTTTGAAGACCACTTCACTGACCATACTTTGAATAAAATGGAATAGAAACTGTTGAAAAAAAAATAAAATGAAAAATTAATGGGAAAAAATACATTTTTCAAATATTACCACATGGTGTTTTAGACGCCATCTTGAAAATCTCCATGGCAACACAGCATAATTCTATCTCCTTGTAAATCTGTAAAGCCTATACATTGTAGTTTATTTTAATATATAATACTTCTTTCTTATCATGCATACTGTGTTGCTATAACAAAAGAAATGAGGGTGATCAGCTGATTTTTCGCAATATTTTGTGTTTGACCTTGAATTTGACCTTGACCTTGGGACTAAAACCATCTTTAAATTTATCATTGAAAAGTTTGAACATAGCTTGTAAAATTAAAAGTCATTTGTTTGGTGTATTTAAATGCTTTAAAACATTAGAGGAGGTCATGTACATCAACCTCTTGCATTTATATCTGGCAGCCATCTTGGACGCCATCTTGGATTCCTCAGCTCGCACCAACATTGGACACTTTATCCTGCCCATTTCATAAACTTTATAGTATGGCGAACATTTTGATATATATTATTAAATGTGGTACTTTTGTGGTCACCTACTCCATGAAATAGGGCACTTTTTTAGTCATAGTCACTCCACTATTATGTATATGCCTAGGTTAACTTATAGCTATAACATTTATTTTTTATTATTCATTAATTCATTTTTTGTGGGTAGTAAGTAGGGAATAAGTTGTTAAACATTTATTTAAATAATAATAATAATAATAATGATAATAATAATAATAATATGTTTAGTTATGCGTAACCTAACGTGGGAAAATCCCATCAAATGTTCAAGCATTAACTAGTATTTTGCAAAAACTGATCCAAACACTAATCAAGTTTTTGTTTTGGCCTTTCAACCTTTTACAGTTTTCATCACTGAAGTTGTTAAGAATATAAGCACCGGGTAGACTCTGAGCAGGCATAGATAAAACAAAATATCTTATACTTTATATTACTGATGTTCCAAGGCGATACTTCTGTTGGCTTACGATATGTTTTCTTTAATTCATTTTTATATTGGTGTAATTTGAATGCTTTATTACACTCAATTTTTCAAGTTTTTAGCCTTGTTTGAGTTATATTAGAACATTGCTTACATGAAACACAGATCGTTAATAAACCGCATTGTTTGAGTTACATTAAAACATTACAAAAACTTGCCCATGAAGTATTCAGAGATTTTTTCTCTGCTGTAAAAATTGAAAATTTCATTCGTAGAATTTTGCTTTTTTTTTTTTTTTTTTTTTTTTTTTTTAATATTTTTGCTCACTCGAACTGATTCATAGAATTTGATTAGAAACTGAATATTACGAAAACTTGCCAATGCAATATACAGATATGATTTTGCTGCTGTAAAAATGAAAACGTTTGCTAGTTTTGCTTGCATGAAACATAGATCCAGGAAAACATGTCCGTGGAGTTGGGTATACCAGATATTTTTTTTTATTATTTTCGATCCAAAAAATAAATTGTGGGTACTCGAGCTCGCTACAACCGCCTCGCCGGGGCGGTTCTAACGCGTACCCACAATGTATGTTTTGTGAGAAAATAATTAAAAAATAATAAAAAAAAAAAAATCGAAATTTTCCAATAAAAAATATCTGTGCATCAGGAAAACATGTCCGTGCAATGAATACCCCCTTAAACCCCACTATATAGTAAAACTGGGGTATGCAGGTGTATATCATTTTTAATTTATTTTTGGAGCAAAAAAATTAAATATAAAAACTTTTCTGGTGCGAATTTTCATTTCTTTTTACATCTTATTGCATGGGCAAGTTTTCGTAATGATACTGCATGGGCAAGTTTTCGTTTTTGATAGGCAATGAGCCAATAAAATAACCAAATCGACAAATCGTTCTATAGTGAAAAGTTTTTCACATGTTTTCACGCTTTTTGGTATCATTTGAAAGTTGAACTATATTAATAAGCAAAAATCATTACATTCTAGTCTGCTCCCATCATTCACATTTACCATAAAATTCTATTCTCCTTTCGTCTCCATAGGCTGGGGTATGAAGGTGTATATCATTTTTAATTATTTTTGGAGAAAAAAAAAAAATATAAAAACTTTTCTGGTGCGAATTTTCATTTTTTACAGCTTATTGCATGGGCAAGTTTTCGTAATGATACTGCATGGGCAAGTTTTCATTTTTGATAGGCAAGGGGCCAATAAAATAACCAAATTGACAAATCGTTTTATAGTGAAGAAAATCTTCCTTTCGCCTATGCTAAATTTCATTTGCTGGTCTCCATTTAGGCTATATATTCTTATTATTAAACTCTTCTGAATTTAATTCTTTATCCTTTTATTGCAGAAAATATAAAAAGCCAAAAAAGCTATGAGACAGCGGTGATTGTAATGGTAAATTCTTCCTTTCGTAGGAATATCTTCCTTTCGTCACCTAAATTAAGTCAGTTTTCCTTATAAAATCCTCTTTTTGCGCTGGTTAACTTTATTTAAGATTAAAAAACATTTTACTTGATATCACTTTGTTACAAAATGTATACCAAAACAATCTAAATCTGTTAGACATCAATTGTGATATTGATAAAATGTTCCTTTCGTATGAAAATCTTCCTTTCGCGAAAGGAAGGTTCCTTTCGCGAAAGGAACCTTCCTTTCGCTATTTAGCTATACCCCTCTAAAAATGACGCTTACTAGTGAAACCAATCATAGGGTGGATTTTAATCTTATTGACCCAATTGTTATGGCCATGACATTTGGGAAGTAAAAATAATCTTTTAACGTGTTATATATCACGAATGAAAATGTAGAACTGCTAATTGTCTTGCGTTTTTAATCAACTTCATCCGTTTCTCTTGTTTTGCTGTCGTTTGGCACAAGTTGCTTTTTTGTTTGTTGCCAACTGGAAAGACAACTGGGGGCAAGTTACATAAACAAAACATGTCATCTGCAGTACGCAACATTTCATTTTGGACAGTTTCATCACTGCGAAGAATAAAACTCAAGCCAAGTAGTAAGTATCAGCCTGCAGGTAGCGTAGACCAGTGAGACGATGAACAGAAATCGATCGTCTCAGTATCAGGAGATAGACAGTGATCGATTGAGGACCAATGGACGACGATAACGCCGCTGATCGGCACGACCATTCACCAAATCCGCATTAATTTGCTGGTTCCCAGTTTTCCAATAATCAGTATTGGAAATCCAGGTAACCAGTAAAACCCCCTCAGTTAGCCATTGGTCAATATTGGACACACCTTCAAATATTGACCAATGACTAACTGAGGGGGTTTTACTGGTTACCTGGTTTTCCTATATTGATTATTTGTAAGCTGGAAACCAGCAATTAATGTAGATATGGTCAATTTCGGGGATAAGCAGCCTTATTGGCATGACAGGGTTATTGATATTTAAATTTAAATGTTTTGAAAATGGATATACTTTTAAATTGGTAAATATTGTGCATCGATTATATTACGCTACCCATGCAGGAAATTTTACTTTTAAATTAACACAATTATTTTTTGCTGAATTTGGCTTACCTGTCAATTTACCTGTAAAATCAGCCATGCCTATGGGTAAATGAGAAGTAATCATCTTGACCTAAATAATAAAAGAATGTGGTAATCCAAAATAATACCTTTGATTTAATAACAATGCATCGATGACTGAGTATGGATACATTTCAGTAGCACAAAAAAGTATTTACAATGGATGTATTTTTTTATGCCCCTAACTTCAAAGAAGTTGAAGGGGCATATTGGTTTGGGTCTGTCCCTCCAGTCTCTCTGTCCAGTGCAGTCCAGTGAGTGAGTTGCGCTTAGCACTCGATTAAGAACCGTTAGCGCTAGGATCTTGAAATTTGGTATGTGCTTTGAATATGAAAATTAAGAGGACCCGTATTTTTTCTTTCAGGTGAATTCAAGGGGCTAGGGGCCCATTCTGTGAGAGTTATTTCCCTTTTTAATTCTTGATAAAGTTAATAGATAGTGGGTACTTTGTGTGTGCATCTCCTCATACAGTTTAATACTGATTCTCTTGAAACTTTACAGATGTCGTGACCATGCTTTGAAGATATGCATGTGTTTTGGATATTATCCTCAGGTTAATGTTTGTCACTTTTTTTTTTTTGCAATTTTTGTGTGCGCAGCTCCTACAGTTTCATGCCAATTCATTTAAAACTTCACATGTTATGGGCATGGTCAGAAGATATGCATGTGGTTTTCATAGAATCTTCATGGGCATGGTCCAAAGATATGCATGTGGTTTGGATATAATCCTCAGATTATTTTTTGTCATTTTTTTCACAATTTGAACTTAGTCATTTTTTCGGGCATTTTAGTGAATGGATAGAGGGTACCTTGTTTGCGCAACTCCGAATACAGTTTAATACCAATACTTTTTAAACTGTACAGACATTGTGACCATGCTTTGAAGGTATGCATGTGGTTGGGATGCATTCCTCAGATTAATTTGTGTCACTTTTATTTTTGCAAATTGAACTTGGTCATTTTTCAGACATTTTTACATCTTGAAAGTGAGGTACCAGATGTGGGCATAGTGTTTCATAAACATAGTTTCTAGTCCTCTATTAGAAATCTACTGTGATTCTGTTAATATCAGATGAAATAATCAAATCAAATTAGTTTTCCTATTCATAATTAACAAAAATGTTAAATTTGAAAGTATTTCAATAGCTAAACACATAATTTATTGATTTAATGGTAAATTAATAGCTTAATGCACATGTGAGCTTGTTAGAAAATCTCATACTCCTGTCGTGCCGATAGCCAATACCTGTAGCACGGGCTATCGGCATGACAGTCTTGCTGATAACGCCGCTTATCAGCATGACCAATTGACCATGGTGTGGATATGCGGGGTTATCGGCACGACCGTCTTGTGGATAGCCACAGCCTGGACGATCAGCTATTTCTAAATGATAATTCTAGCGTATCTTATGTTTGTCTAAACATAAAGCACATTACATTACCTTACAAACGTGAAATCAAATTAATTTCAATAGCATTATTATCTTGCAGTTTCTAGCCCAGAAGAGGGGCTCTTAGCAACACTGCTTAAAGCTATGAACATTCAATAAAAAAAAGTACAAATACGCAATGATCAGGAAATGGCGCAATCAGATAGAAATTCCCACTCCATAAACCAAGGGGTGGGAAAAAAACTAAAATAACACTTAAGTACTTATACCATGAAAACATGTCGTAAGCCGAGTGAGCAGCTATTCCCCAATAGGCGGCCACTCGGTTACCCGAACTGAACTAAAAATATGAAAACGTACATAAGGCTCAAACAGCACAAAAACTCTACTCCAAAACACAAAACAATTAGAACCACAACAGAAGTATTGCCTTGGAACAATCAGTAATATAAAATTACTGGGGGGCTCGTAAGGGTGGTCAGGTGGGAATATGGCCCCCACCTATTGGAGCCAAAAGAAATACATGGGCTGCTTGTATCTCTAGGCAAAGTTTCTATGCTACTGACTTACCATCTTATTACTGGTTAACCGCTCAGGTCTGAGCCTGCCCAGGAGAAGTGGTTCAAGTCAAAACATCCATACATATAAGCCGTATTGGTTTAGTTGGATGGTTATATTTGAAGCACTTTTTGGATGTCATGATATCTGCTTATAACAGAGCCTCAGAGTGCATTGTGGTTTTGTTTTGAATCTAGATCATGATGTGAGAAATATTTATCTTTGTTGTCTTATTTTTCCTCCTTATTGGTTGCAAAATGATTTTATCTTACGGGAAACTCTTAGAATTTGTACCAGGACCCTCAAAAATAAATCTTGAGAGTCCCAAGGACTCCTGGACTACAAAGCTGAGGGAAAACCCTGACTGATGTGTTTGAATGTTTTCTAGGGATTCACAGGAATCACAACTATGCGTTGAACAGCAACAAATCAACTCGGCACATTGCCACAACAGCCCGGTGCCTGCATCGTCGTGACGATGGTGGAGACAAGGTCACTACGGGCAAGGGAGACAAGCGCAGAGGCTCCAGTGGTGATAAGGGAGGTAACACAACACAGGAAGTAAAGTGTCCCAAATGCGGCAGTCCCACAACTATGGTGGATACCTTTGTAGGTAAGCAAAAGTGTGGCCCCCACCTATTAGGGCCATAAGAAATAGAATGAGATGGGCTGCTCGTGCTTCCCACAAAGCTTATAACCTATGACCGTCCATCTGATTACTAGTAAACCACTCAGAATGTCTGAGCCTGCACAGAAAATGTGGTTCAAGCCAAACCATCCATATATGTAAGCCTTAGCTGTTTACGTGGGTGGTTATATAATTTAGACGCACATTTTGGGTGTCATGGCTTGATATTTGGGTAGTCTCATTAACCCATATTTGACGAATAGTTTCTCCCATCATTGGCAATTGGATGAGTCCACTTTCATTATTAGGGGTCTTAGGAGTGATTTCTAATTTTTATCTCATTTTTCGATGAAATTCCTCCAAGCAAACAGAATAGCCCCAGATATGACACCGCGTTCTGCGGCGTCACATCTGGAGCTAGTTTGTTTGCCTGTGTCCCATACAAGGGACGCCAGGCTTAAATGAGTTTAATGGGGCCATTGCCCCAAAATGACCATGGCTGTTGACTGGAATGCTAAGCTATAAATCAAACACACAAAGAAAAAAAATGAAGTTTGGATATGATCAACAGTTTTAAAAAGAAAAATATTACACGTAGTTTGCTTTTTATTGGACTACAAGTTATCTCAGCTGTGCAGCCTGTAAACTAAATTTGTTATGAAGTCTCAATTTGGGTGAAGTATTTCATGTAATAATATAAACACAAAATTTAAATTTGTTACCTACATTACAAAATGAGTGTGTGAGAAAAGTCAAGAAGTTTAAAGAATGATGATTCAGAAATAGTAGCTGACCAGATTTCTGTCTTCAAAATGCTGCTTATGCCAGACCAGGCCCTGAGGTTATAAAACATTTTTATACTCAGCTGAGCATGAAATTTAAACTGCTCATAATATCTGAGAAAAAAACACTAAAATTGGTAGCAAATTCAGGTTAATTTATTAATCCTGCTAATATAAAATGGCAAGATTTGTTGGCATTTTAATATTATTTTATAAGCAGGATAAATTTCAGAAAAAAGGTTTTTATAACTTGGTGCCTGATCAGAAGGCATCTCAGATAACATTTTTCCTTACGACACAGTTTTCATTATGACAATGCTAAAATGTCACTATATTTGACTTTTGTTCTTGTAATTCCTGTAGCATCAGCGCGGTTTGTAAAGTGTGAGAGTTGTAACCAGTTCTATATGGTGATGCCGCAAGGTAACACAACACAGACTGCTGAAGAAGTCAAACTGGAGGAGAAAAAGAAAATACCTTACCCCAAAGAGGTATGTCAATTTTTCAGTCATTTCTGGTCAGAGCCACCGCTTTATGGTTTTAAACAAGTACTATGGGAAGTTAATGTTTGTTTGCTCAAGGACACAAATGTACGGCTTTGGAATTAAATACCCAGCCTTATACTCCAGGGTCAACTATTCTACCACTAGGTTACCACTCCTCAGATTCAGAGGGTCCATGTCTGGGTCATGATGTGGGATAAAAATGAGCCACATCATGAAAAAACCAACATTTTGCATATGCAAAAACAAAGACGCAGATCAGCTTCGCGGCAACCGCCTTGTTTTCAGGGATTGTTTAATTCTTCAGGGATTGTTTAATTCTTCTACTTTCTAAATTCGAAATTTCCGGCCTCTAACAGTCTTCTGTGGCTGTACAGCCCAGTTTGTGCTGGACCTGGTTGGAAACCACAATTTTGGTTTTCTCATGTTACGGCTCAAATTGACAGCAGACATATTACATTAAAATACTAATACACTACAGTGTTGTTACATGATCCGCTGTATAAGAAAACCAACAACACGCATAGGCGAAAAAAAAAAGACGCACAGCTGATTTGCGCCTTTGTTTTCGCTACACAGATAGTACAGTCCCTCTTCTTAAATCCAAAATTTCAACCTTCTAGCCTTCTTCTGTGACTGTACAGGCTGGTTTGTGTCAGACCAGGTTGGAAACCAAAATTTTTGGTTTTCTCATGCAGAGGCTCAGTCATATCTACACTACAGTATGAAGTACATTTGACTGAGTGTCAAGTCAACTGAGATGAATAGAAAATGGCCCATTTGTTTTTTTCTTTTAATATTAACTCACATAAGCCTGGCGTCCCTTTTGTGGGACATAGGCAAACAGTATAGCCCCAGATGTGACGCCGCAGAACGCGGCGTCCCATCTGCGACTATTCTGTTTGCTTGATGGAATTTCATCGAAAAATGAGGTAAAAATTAAAAATCACTCCTAACACTCCTAAAATTGAAAGTGGACTCACCCAATTGATAATGATGGGAAAATCCATTTGTCAAATATGGGTTAATTGGATATGGTTTCTTTGAAGATTTTTGAGTACCTGAATCGTTATGTTGTGGGCCAAGAGCATGCGAAGAAAGTCTTATCGGTGGCAGTGTACAACCATTACAAGAGAATAAATCACAACATCCCAGCCACGTCCAAATCCACCGATATCATCCCAAAACCTTCTAGTCGAACGCTAACCCCCAGAGGTAATGTATAGCATTCAACTCTTAAAGAAAACAAAAAAATAATTGAGCCGTCTCGTGGGAAAACCAACAATGTGGTTTTTGAACAGGTCCGACACAAACCGGCCTGTACAAGCACAGAAAAGAGCTGAAGCTTGAAATCTTGCAGTTAAGTAGAGGAGGAATTGTACTATCTGAGTAGCGAAAACAAAGGCGCTGATCAGCTTCGCGGTTACCGCGAAGCTGATCTGCGTCTTTGTTTTCGCCTATGCAGATTGTTGGTTTTCCCATGAGGCGGCTCAATTATTAGTTGTAATAAATTATAACATTAAATAAATACAGTAGAACAGTCGGTTATATTTAGAATTAAAAAGTGATGTTACTGATTTTAAAATATGTAGTCAGAACTCTTGATTAATTTTGACGTAGTGACCTACGTCCTGATAGTGTTGACAATGTGAGTAAATGCTCTTCTCCAGAGATGATAGCGGATGAGCTTCAGCTGCGACTGCCGGACCAAGACAGTCCCCTGGGTCCCGGGCCCAGCGCTTCCCAGCCTCCCCAGGAGGCAACACCCACGTTTAACCCAGATGTACTAGATAAATCAGCTCAACAGATTATGTTAGAGAAGAGTAATATCCTTCTCTTGGGACCCACTGGTTCAGGTACAAAAACACATGTATAGATGCAATATAAAAGATTTTTACAACTATAAAAATTGAAACTATACAATTTTTTCTTTTTTTATAGCCCCGCTTTGGAAAAGTGGGGCTATACTGGATTCACCCTGTCCTTCCATGGTTCCGTAGTTCCGTGATTCCGTGGTTCCGTCATTCCGTGAACATTTTGTTTCCGCTCAATATCTTAAGAACAAAGTGACAGAATCTGACCAAATTTTGTATGCACATCAACATTGACAACATCTACCTTGGGATTGTTGCCCATCGTTTCTCGCAAAATTTTGACTGAGTTATGGCCCTTGATTGATGTCAGAATTTTGTTTCCGCTCAATATCTCGAGAACAAATTGACAGAATCTGATCAAATTTTGTATGCACATCAACATTGACAACATCTACCTTGGGATTGTTGCCCGTCATTTTTCGCAAAATTTTGATGGAGTTATGGCCCTTGGTTGACGTCAGAATTTCGTTTCCGCTCAATATCTCGAGAACAAATTGATAGAATCTGACCAAATTTTGTATGCACATCAACATTGACAAGATCTAGCTTGGGATTGTTGCCTTGCCTGTCATTTTTTGCAAAATCTTATTGATTGGCCCTTGATTGATGTCAGAATTTTGTTTCTGCTCAATACCTTGAGAACAAATTGTCAGAATCTGACCAATCTTTTTATGTGCATCAACATGAACAAGATCTAACTTGGTATTGTTGCCTGTCATTGTTTGTCTCTCCCTAGCAAAAAGCTCAGAAGCGGGGCTATAGTCAGATCCTCTGACAATTCTAGTTTTTCTTTTTTTTTTTCTTTTTTTTTTAATTTTTGCTCAGAACATAGATCATGGGCTGAGGTGGTTCTAATGAGTACCCACATAGTTATATACACTCCTATTTTACTAGAATCAGATAAAGAAAGTTTATTCAGTATCAATCCTAAAAATTGACTTTGACTCGTATATTATGATGTCATGAAATTGAGTTAACTATGCTATGGAAAAACAATAGTCGGATACATAGCCAGTAGCCAGCATCCTTCATTTACAGGTAAAACCCTGCTAGTTCAAACACTTTCCAAGGTACTGGAGGTCCCTATGGCAATATGTGATTGTACCACGCTGACACAGGCAGGATATGTAGGGGAAGATATTGAATCAGTGATCGCCAAGTTGCTACAGGACGCCAACTTCAATGTAGAAAAATGTCAACAAGGTAATATATTCTGCAATTATTATATTGGTGATTCTGGTATCAGTTTAGGGCACTTTAAATGTAAACTAAATAAGGTTTTTGGAAGAGGAATAGTAATCTCCCTTGCCTACATTGTAGAATGGGAAAAGCCATTCAATTCTATTTTTGTCATAAAATTCATATCGTTGAACAATTTTTGAATTTTTTGTGGCAGTTGTGGAATACATAAAGATGACAATATCATGTTTATCTGGAAATAGTTTTTAGAAGGATTAAATACAAAAAAAGTAATTTTCCAAAGGAACAAGAAAGTTGGTTTCCAAAGGGTTAACTTCAATATGAAAAGTTAGTTTCCAAAGGGTTAAATACAAAAAAGTTGGTTTCGGAAAGATCTAAGGTTAGTGTGTTAGTTGTTCAAAATTAGATGAAACACTTTTAAGGACTAATATTGAATATGTTTCATACCTTACGCCAGTGGATTTATACATAGAGGATATTTGCTTGTTTGAGGTGAATACCAAATATATTTCATCGAGTGAGTTGAAAATATCAGAATTTTCACGAGTGCGCAGCACGAGTGAAAATTTTGATGTTTTCAACTCACGAGATGAAATATATTTGGTATTCACCGAAAAGAAGCAAATTTTCTTTTTATTTTATACAATACACGGGCATTTTCCTATTCACAAAGCAGACGGTGAAAATGCGAAAACCAAAAATTTTTGAAACACACGAATAATTTGGTACCACATTGTTCCTTACGTTCTAACTAAGAAAATGAATACCCACACTTTATGTTTTCGTTCATAAATAACGGAGTTATAGGCGTTTGCATTTGTGAAGTGAGACACATTTAATGACGTCAACTAAATGGAAACGTCAGAAGTAATCCAAAAAATCTGACGTCATTACAGTGAAGATATAGGCTGATATCAGTCACTAGTGACTTTTGATATCAGTGAGATTTGATATCAGTGAAATTTCATATCAATGAAAATACCAATTTTATCAAGTTTTGATATACATTGGGTTTCACTGTAAAGTATAAAATAAATTATTGCCATTTGTCTGCTAGGTATTATTTTCCTGGACGAAGTGGACAAAATCGGCAGTGTTCCCGGAATACACCAACTTCGTGATGTCGGCGGTGAAGGTGTACAGCAAGGATTTCTCAAAATCTTGGAAGGAACTGTAGTGAACGTCCCCGAGAGAAATTCACGTAAACTGAAAGGAGATGTGATACAAGTGGATACCACGAACATTCTATTTATAGCATCAGGTGCTTTCAATGGATTGGATAGAATAATTAGTAGGAGAAAAAATGAAAAGGTAATAGCTTTGCTTGTATACCAGAATTATGATTTTAGCCACAAAATGAGAAAACCAACATTTTGCATATGAGAAAAGGAAGGCTTAGATCAGCTTCTCAGCGCCTTTGTTTTTGCTATACAGATAGTACAATTCCTCTTCTTCCTAAATCGGAAATTACAAGTTTCTAGCCATCTTCTGTATCTGCACAGGCTGGTATGTGTCGGACCTGGTTTGAAACCCCGAAGACTGGTTTTCTTGCATCGCAGCTCTTTTAATTTTGCCATCTGTAGTTCAGCACTGCAGTGATTTAATTTTGTCAACTGTAAATCAGTATTTAGGGTTCAACACTGCAGGGTTCAGTACTGCAGTGATTTAATTTTGCCAATTGTAATTCAGTATTTAGCGTTCTGCACTGCAGCGATTTAATTTTGCCAATTGTAATTCAGTATTTAGCGTTGTTCTGCACTGCAGTGATTTAATTTTGCCAATTGTAATTCAGTATTTAGGGTTCAGCACTGCAGTGATTTAATTTTGCCAATTGTAATTCAGTATTTAGGGTTCTGCACTGCAGTGATTTAATTTTGCCAATTGTAATTCAGTATTTAGGGTTCAGCACTGCAGTGATTTAATTTTGCCAATTGTAATTCAGTATTTAGGGTTCTGCACTGCAGTGATTTAATTTTGCCAATTGTAATTCAGTATTTAGCGTTCTGCACTGCAGTGATTTAATTTTGCCAATTGTAATTCAGTATTTAGCGTTCTGCACTGCAGCGATTTAATTTTGCCAATTGTAATTCAGTATTTAGCGTTGTTCTGCACTGCAGCGATTTAATTTTGCCAATTGTAATTCAGTATTTAGCGTTCTGCACCGCAGTGATTTAATTTTGCCAATTGTAATTCAGTATTTAAGGTTCAGCACTGCAGTGATTTAATTTTGCCAATTGTAATTCAGTATTTAGCGTTCTGCACTGCAGCGATTTAATTTTGCCAATTGTAATTCAGTATTTAGCGTTCTGCACCGCAGTGATTTAATTTTGCCAATTGTAATTCAGTATTTAGGGTTCAGCACTGCAGTGATTTAATTTTGCCGATTGTAATTCAGTATTTAGGGTTCTGCACTGCAGCGATTTAATTTTGCCAATTGTAATTCAGTATTTAGGGTTCTGCACTGCAGCGATTTAATTTTGCCAATTGTAATTCAGTATTTAGGGTTCAGCACTGCAGTGAAAGACCAGGGCAGGAGAGCGGCGACGGAAGCCGACCAGAAAAACATAACAGAAGGCTCGTCGAGTGTCAAGTCCGAAAACGAAGAAAGAGACGCTTTTCTACAACAATGTGAAGCACGAGATCTCATTGACTTTGGCATGATTCCCGAGTTTGTCGGGAGACTGCCGATTGTAGTTGCATTCCATTCCCTCACCGAGGAAATGTTGATTCGTATACTAACAGAACCACAGAATGCACTTGTACCACAGTTTAAGAAAATGTTTACTATGGATGATGTAAGTGCCACATGATTTGTATAAAACTGGTAATAGTGAAAACCAAGAATAGACCCGTCCCCGAGGTTATAAAACTTTTTTCATGCTCAGCTCAGCTGAGACTAAAATTTATCCTGCTCATAAATGTTAAAATGGCATTTTAACATTTATCAGCAGGATAAATTGCAGGTTTTTGAGTTCTAATCTATCAATTTAAATATGTTTGGGCTATTTTGTTATTTATGAGCAGTTTTAATTTTATTCTCAGCTGAGCTGAGCATGAAAAAAGTTTTATGACCTTGGGGCCCGTCTTGGTTTTCATTATTTGCCTTCATATTAGCAAGGTTTCAGTTCTGGCAAACGTTCTTTGAAATTGGTCTTGAACTTTTTTTCTCTGGTCATTGTCTCCCAAGTGCTGATTTTAGAAGGGCAAAGGGGAAACACCACTAACATTTGTTGGCACACTGTTTGGGGCTTCAGGATTTTGTATGTGCATGAAACGTAGCTTTCATCATGATGATGTTTTGGGTTTCTAAATGACACCACATCATTTTTGGCAGTAAGTAAAACTAAAACTGAAATCCTTTAAGAGCAGCGATTGTATTAACGAGAAAGGGGAAGGACCATACCACGGCCTCGGCCACTTAAGCCTCTTCAGTGATCCTAAAGAATTGGCAACATTGAGCCAAAGAGAATTACTGTAATTTTGAAACTTTCAACAGGATACTAATATAATCCAAATGGGGCCAAATATATTAAACATTGATTATAAAAGGAATCTAATCAGATAATAATTTTCTGATTTCTCAGAATACCCTTGCTGATATCTAAGGACGAAAGGCAGTAAGACCTTTTTGTGTCTGTTTATACATGATTGATAAAGCGGCATATATGTCTGTTTCATTTTTATTATAAAATAAGTGTATTGCATGATCATGTTTTGTAAATATGCCTACATTGCGTCACCGTTGTCTTATTTTCAGTGTTTGTTAGAGATTTCCCCCGGAGCACTGAAGGCTATCGCAGAAATTGCTATAGAGAGAAAAACCGGTGCTAGAGGTCTTAGATCTATTCTGGTAAGAGATTTTGATTATTACCTTTTTTGCATTGTAACCAGTTAGAAATTTTAAAGACATGCTTTCAGGGGCAGATCTAGGATTTCTGGGGAATGGGTTCAAATCTAATTAAAGGGGGTTCCGTTCGTTTTCTATATTATACCATATTAGTCTCAAATTGTATTTTTTTTTCTCAGAAGGAGTTCCTGGCTTGAGCGAACCCCCCCCCCCCCCCCCCCCCCCCCCCCCACTTTATCCCCTTCTGAATCTCCCACTGGCTTTATCTGATGAAACTCTTAAGATTGAAATGGTTTGAATATTCCTGAGGCTGAATACCATTATAAAGACCTATTTAAATACTTAATTTAATTAACGTTTTCATGCATTTTGTATCATAGGGATCTGTCGCGTGTTTTGGTTGATTTTTGACACACATTGAGTGGAAACAGATATACATGTACATTGTTGAAACATATTAACAATGTATTCCTGTTTTCACTTTATATATGGGAGCCACATCATGAGAAAACATTTTGCATATGCGAAAACAAATGCGCAGATCAGCTTTGCAGCACCTTTGTTTTCACTACACGAAAAGTACAGTTTCTCTACTTTCTAAATCCAGTATTTACAGCCTCTGGCCATCTTCTGTGTTTCTACAGCCTGGTTTGTGTCGGACCAGTTTCGGAAACCACATTGTTGGTTTGCTCATGACACGGCTCATGTCACAAATCTATACTACACTTTAATTCATTGCCAAGCACACCTCACTTTTCCCCCTATTTTTTTTTTCAGGAGAAATTTTTGTTAGAGGCTATGCTCTATAATTCATTGCCAAGCACACCTCACTTTTCCCCCTATTTCTTTTAGGAGAAATTTTTGTTAGAGGCTATGCTCTATAATTCATTGCCAAGCACACCTCACTTTTCCCCCTATTTTTTTTTTCAGGAGAAATTTTTGTTAGAGGCTATGCTCTATAATTCATTGCCAAGCACACCTCACTTTTCCCCCTATTTCTTTTAGGAGAAATTTTTGTTAGAGGCTATGCTCTATAATTCATTGCCAAGCACACCTCACTTTTCCCCCTATTTCTTTTAGGAGAAATTTTTGTTAGAGGCTATGCTCTATAATTCATTGCCAAGCACACCTCACTTTTCCCCCTATTTCTTTTAGGAGAAATTTTTGTTAGAGGCTATGCTCTATAATTCATTGCCAAGCACACCTCACTTTTCCCCCTATTTCTTTTAGGAGAAATTTTTGTTAGAGGCTATGCTCTATAATTCATTGCCAAGCACACCTCACTTTTCCCCCTATTTCTTTTAGGAGAAATTTTTGTTAGAGGCTATGCTCTATAATTCATTGCCAAGCACACCTCACTTTTCCCCCTATTTCTTTTAGGAGAAATTTTTGTTAGAGGCTATGCTCTATAATTCATTGCCAAGCACACCTCACTTTTCCCCCTATTTTTTTTTTCAGGAGAAATTTTTGTTAGAGGCTATGCTCTATAATTCATTGCCAAGCACACCTCACTTTTCCCCCTATTTCTTTTAGGAGAAATTTTTGTTAGAGGCTATGCTCTATAATTCATTGCCAAGCACACCTCACTTTTCCCCCTATTTCTTTTAGGAGAAATTTTTGTTAGAGGCTATGCTCTATAATTCATTGCCAAGCACACCTCACTTTTCCCCCTATTTCTTTTAGGAGAAATTTTTGTTAGAGGCTATGCTCTATAATTCATTGCCAAGCACACCTCACTTTTCCCCCTATTTCTTTTAGGAGAAATTTTTGTTAGAGGCTATGCTCTATAATTCATTGCCAAGCACACCTCACTTTTCCCCCTATTTCTTTTAGGAGAAATTTTTGTTAGAGGCTATGCTCTATAATTCATTGCCAAGCACACCTCACTTTTCCCCCTATTTCTTTTAGGAGAAATTTTTGTTAGAGGCTATGCTCTATAATTCATTGCCAAGCACACCTCACTTTTCCCCCTATTTCTTTTAGGAGAAATTTTTGTTAGAGGCTATGCTCTATAATTCATTGCCAAGCACACCTCACTTTTCCCCCTATTTCTTTCAGGAGAAATTTTTGTTAGAGGCTATGCTCTATAATTCATTGCCAAGCACACCTCACTTTTCCCCCTATTTCTTTTAGGAGAAATTTTTGTTAGAGGCTATGCTCTATAATTCATTGCCAAGCACACCTCACTTTTCCCCCTATTTCTTTCAGGAGAAATTTTTGTTAGAGGCTATGCTCTATAATTCATTGCCAAGCACACCTCACTTTTCCCCCTATTTCTTTTAGGAGAAATTTTTGTTAGAGGCTATGCTCTATAATTCATTGCCAAGCACACCTCACTTTTCCCCCTATTTCTTTTAGGAGAAATTTTTGTTAGAGGCTATGCTCTATAATTCATTGCCAAGCACACCTCACTTTTCCCCCTATTTCTTTTAGGAGAAATTTTTGTTAGAGGCTATGCTCTATAATTCATTGCCAAGCACACCTCACTTTTCCCCCTATTTCTTTTAGGAGAAATCTTTGTTAGAGGCTATGCTCTATAATTCATTGCCAAGCACACCTCACTTTTCCCCCTATTTTTTTTTTCAGGAGAAATTTTTGTTAGAGGCTATGCTCTATAATTCATTGCCAAGCACACCTCACTTTTCCCCCTATTTCTTTTAGGAGAAATTTTTGTTAGAGGCTATGCTCTATAATTCATTGCCAAGCACACCTCACTTTTCCCCCTATTTCTTTCAGGAGAAATTTTTGTTAGAGGCTATGCTCTATAATTCATTGCCAAGCACACCTCACTTTTCCCCCTATTTCTTTCAGGAGAAATTTTTGTTAGAGGCTATGCTCTATAATTCATTGCCAAGCACACCTCACTTTTCCCCCTATTTCTTTTAGGAGAAATTTTTGTTAGAGTCTATGCTCTATAATTCATTGCCAAGCACACCTCACTTTTCCCCCTATTTCTTTTAGGAGAAATTTTTGTTAGAGGCTATGCTCTATAATTCATTGCCAAGCACACCTCACTTTTCCCCCTATTTCTTTTAGGAGAAATTTTTGTTAGAGGCTATGCTCTATAATTCATTGCCAAGCACACCTCACTTTTCCCCCTATTTCTTTCAGGAGAAATTTTTGTTAGAGGCTATGCTCTATAATTCATTGCCAAGCACACCTCACTTTTCCCCCTATTTCTTTTAGGAGAAATTTTTGTTAGAGGCTATGCTCTATAATTCATTGCCAAGCACACCTCACTTTTCCCCCTATTTCTTTTAGGAGAAATTTTTGTTAGAGGCTATGCTCTATAATTCATTGCCAAGCACACCTCACTTTTCCCCCTATTTCTTTTAGGAGAAATTTTTGTTAGAGGCTATGCTCTATAATTCATTGCCAAGCACACCTCACTTTTCCCCCTATTTCTTTTAGGAGAAATTTTTGTTAGAGGCTATGCTCTATAATTCATTGCCAAGCACACCTCACTTTTCCCCCTATTTCTTTTAGGAGAAATTTTTGTTAGAGGCTATGCTCTATAATTCATTGCCAAGCACACCTCACTTTTCCCCCTATTTCTTTCAGGAGAAATTTTTGTTAGAGGCTATGCTCTATAATTCATTGCCAAGCACACCTCACTTTTCCCCCTATTTCTTTTAGGAGAAATTTTTGTTAGAGGCTATGCTCTATAATTCATTGCCAAGCACACCTCACTTTTCCCCCTATTTCTTTTAGGAGAAATTTTTGTTAGAGGCTATGCTCTATAATTCATTGCCAAGCACACCTCACTTTTCCCCCTATTTCTTTTAGGAGAAATTTTTGTTAGAGGCTATGCTCTATAATTCATTGCCAAGCACACCTCACTTTTCCCCCTATTTCTTTCAGGAGAAATTTTTGTTAGAGGCTATGCTCTATAATTCATTGCCAAGCACACCTCACTTTTCCCCCTATTTCTTTTAGGAGAAATTTTTGTTAGAGTCTATGCTCTATAATTCATTGCCAAGCACACCTCACTTTTCCCCCTATTTCTTTTAGGAGAAATTTTTGTTAGAGGCTATGCTCTATAATTCATTGCCAAGCACACCTCACTTTTCTCCCTATTTCTTTTAGGAGAAATTTTTGTTAGAGGCTATGCTCTATAATTCATTGCCAAGCACACCTCACTTTTCCCCCTATTTCTTTTAGGAGAAATTTTTGTTAGAGGCTATGCTCTATAATTCATTGCCAAGCACACCTCACTTTTCCCCCTATTTCTTTTAGGAGAAATTTTTGTTAGAGGCTATGCTCTATAATTCATTGCCAAGCACACCTCACTTTTCCCCCTATTTCTTTTAGGAGAAATTTTTGTTAGAGGCTATGCTCTATAATTCATTGCCAAGCACACCTCACTTTTCCCCCTATTTCTTTTAGGAGAAATTTTTGTTAGAGGCTATGCTCTATAATTCATTGCCAAGCACACCTCACTTTTCCCCCTATTTCTTTTAGGAGAAATTTTTGTTAGAGGCTATGCTCTATAATTCATTGCCAAGCACACCTCACTTTTCCCCCTATTTCTTTTAGGAGAAATTTTTGTTAGAGGCTATGCTCTATAATTCATTGCCAAGCACACCTCACTTTTCCCCCTATTTCTTTTAGGAGAAATTTTTGTTAGAGGCTATGCTCTATAATTCATTGCCAAGCACACCTCACTTTTCCCCCTATTTCTTTTAGGAGAAATTTTTGTTAGAGGCTATGCTCTATAATTCATTGCCAAGCACACCTCACTTTTCCCCCTATTTCTTTTAGGAGAAATTTTTGTTAGAGGCTATGCTCTATAATTCATTGCCAAGCACACCTCACTTTTCCCCCTATTTCTTTTAGGAGAAATTTTTGTTAGAGGCTATGCTCTATAATTCATTGCCAAGCACACCTCACTTTTCCCCCTATTTCTTTCAGGAGAAATTTTTGTTAGAGGCTATGCTCTATAATTCATTGCCAAGCACACCTCACTTTTCCCCCTATTTCTTTTAGGAGAAATTTTTGTTAGAGTCTATGCTCTATAATTCATTGCCAAGCACACCTCACTTTTCCCCCTATTTCTTTTAGGAGAAATTTTTGTTAGAGGCTATGCTCTATAATTCATTGCCAAGCACACCTCACTTTTCCCCCTATTTCTTTTAGGAGAAATTTTTGTTAGAGGCTATGCTCTATAATTCATTGCCAAGCACACCTCACTTTTCCCCCTATTTCTTTTAGGAGAAATTTTTGTTAGAGGCTATGCTCTATAATTCATTGCCAAGCACACCTCACTTTTCCCCCTATTTCTTTTAGGAGAAATTTTTGTTAGAGGCTATGCTCTATAATTCATTGCCAAGCACACCTCACTTTTCCCCCTATTTCTTTTAGGAGAAATTTTTGTTAGAGGCTATGCTCTATAATTCATTGCCAAGCACACCTCACTTTTCCCCCTATTTCTTTTTTCAGGAGAAATTTTTGTTAGAGGCTATGCTCTATAATTCATTGCCAAGCACACCTCACTTTTCCCCCTATTTCTTTTAGGAGAAATTTTTGTTAGAGGCTATGCTCTATAATTCATTGCCAAGCACACCTCACTTTTCCCCCTATTTCTTTTTTCAGGAGAAATTTTTGTTAGAGGCTATGCTCTATAATTCATTGCCAAGCACACCTCACTTTTCCCCCTATTTCTTTTAGGAGAAATTTTTGTTAGAGGCTATGCTCTATAATTCATTGCCAAGCACACCTCACTTTTCCCCCTATTTCTTTCAGGAGAAATTTTTGTTAGAGGCTATGCTCTATAATTCATTGCCAAGCACACCTCACTTTTCCCCCTATTTCTTTTAGGAGAAATTTTTGTTAGAGTCTATGCTCTATAATTCATTGCCAAGCACACCTCACTTTTCCCCCTATTTCTTTTAGGAGAAATTTTTGTTAGAGGCTATGCTCTATAATTCATTGCCAAGCACACCTCACTTTTCCCCCTATTTCTTTTAGGAGAAATTTTTGTTAGAGGCTATGCTCTATAATTCATTGCCAAGCACACCTCACTTTTCCCCCTATTTCTTTTTTCAGGAGAAATTTTTGTTAGAGGCTATGCTCTATAATTCATTGCCAAGCACACCTCACTTTTCCCCCTATTTCTTTTAGGAGAAATTTTTGTTAGAGGCTATGCTCTATAATTCATTGCCAAGCACACCTCACTTTTCCCCCTATTTCTTTTAGGAGAAATTTTTGTTAGAGGCTATGCTCTATAATTCATTGCCAAGCACACCTCACTTTTCCCCCTATTTCTTTTAGGAGAAATTTTTGTTAGAGGCTATGCTCTATAATTCATTGCCAAGCACACCTCACTTTTCCCCCTATTTCTTTTAGGAGAAATTTTTGTTAGAGGCTATGCTCTATAATTCATTGCCAAGCACACCTCACTTTTCCCCCTATTTCTTTTAGGAGAAATTTTTGTTAGAGGCTATGCTCTATAATTCATTGCCAAGCACACCTCACTTTTCCCCCTATTTCTTTCAGGAGAAATTTTTGTTAGAGGCTATGCTCTATAATTCATTGCCAAGCACACCTCACTTTTCCCCCTATTTCTTTTAGGAGAAATTTTTGTTAGAGGCTATGCTCTATAATTCATTGCCAAGCACACCTCACTTTTCCCCCTATTTCTTTTAGGAGAAATTTTTGTTAGAGGCTATGCTCTATAATTCATTGCCAAGCACACCTCACTTTTCCCCCTATTTTTTTTTTCAGGAGAAATTTTTGTTAGAGGCTATGCTCTATAATTCATTGCCAAGCACACCTCACTTTTCCCCCTATTTCTTTTAGGAGAAATTTTTGTTAGAGGCTATGCTCTATAATTCATTGCCAAGCACACCTCACTTTTCCCCCTATTTCTTTTAGGAGAAATTTTTGTTAGAGGCTATGCTCTATAATTCATTGCCAAGCACACCTCACTTTTCCCCCTATTTTTTTTTTCAGGAGAAATTTTTGTTAGAGGCTATGCTCTATAATTCATTGCCAAGCACACCTCACTTTTCCCCCTATTTCTTTTAGGAGAAATTTTTGTTAGAGGCTATGCTCTATAATTCATTGCCAAGCACACCTCACTTTTCCCCCTATTTCTTTCAGGAGAAATTTTTGTTAGAGGCTATGCTCTATAATTCATTGCCAAGCACACCTCACTTTTCCCCCTATTTCTTTCAGGAGAAATTTTTGTTAGAGGCTATGCTCTATAATTCATTGCCAAGCACACCTCACTTTTCCCCCTATTTCTTTTAGGAGAAATTTTTGTTAGAGGCTATGCTCTATAATTCATTGCCAAGCACACCTCACTTTTCCCCCTATTTCTTTCAGGAGAAATTTTTGTTAGAGGCTATGCTCTATAATTCATTGCCAAGCACACCTCACTTTTCCCCCTATTTCTTTTAGGAGAAATTTTTGTTAGAGGCTATGCTCTATAATTCATTGCCAAGCACACCTCACTTTTCCCCCTATTTCTTTTAGGAGAAATTTTTGTTAGAGGCTATGCTCTATAATTCATTGCCAAGCACACCTCACTTTTCCCCCTATTTCTTTTAGGAGAAATTTTTGTTAGAGGCTATGCTCTATAATTCATTGCCAAGCACACCTCACTTTTCCCCCTATTTCTTTCAGGAGAAATTTTTGTTAGAGGCTATGCTCTATAATTCATTGCCAAGCACACCTCACTTTTCCCCCTATTTCTTTTAGGAGAAATTTTTGTTAGAGGCTATGCTCTATAATTCATTGCCAAGCACACCTCACTTTTCCCCCTATTTTTTTTTTCAGGAGAAATTTTTGTTAGAGGCTATGCTCTATAATTCATTGCCAAGCACACCTCACTTTTCCCCCTATTTCTTTTAGGAGAAATTTTTGTTAGAGGCTATGCTCTATAATTCATTGCCAAGCACACCTCACTTTTCCCCCTATTTCTTTCAGGAGAAATTTTTGTTAGAGGCTATGCTCTATAATTCATTGCCAAGCACACCTCACTTTTCCCCCTATTTCTTTTAGGAGAAATTTTTGTTAGAGGCTATGCTCTATAATTCATTGCCAAGCACACCTCACTTTTCCCCCTATTTCTTTCAGGAGAAATTTTTGTTAGAGGCTATGCTCTATAATTCATTGCCAAGCACACCTCACTTTTCCCCCTATTTCTTTCAGGAGAAATTTTTGTTAGAGTCTATGTATGAATATCCCGGCTCCGACATAAAGACAGTAATTATTACGGAGGACACGATAAGGAACAATTTACCCGCGGAGTATATCCGGGAACCAGCACCTGCCCAGGAACCGGAACCAGAGGTCGAGGAGGAAGAAGATTTAAAAATGCCGCAAGAGCACTATTCCTGAGAGAGTCACGTCTTACGATTGAGCTGCATCATGAGAAAACCAGTTTTAGAGGGTTCTGATCAGGTCTGACACAAACTGGTCTGTACAGTCACAGACTGATGCTAGAAGCTTGAAACTTGGGATTTAAAGTGAACAGGGATTGCATTATCCAAGAAGCAAAAACAAAGAGTGCTTTTGTTTTTGCATCTGAGTCACAGCATGGGAAAACCAACAATCTGCATAGGTGAAAACAAAGGCGCAGATCAGCTTTGCAGTAACTGCGAAGCTGATCAGGGCCCTTGATTCCGCTACACAGATAGTACAATTCCACTACTTTCTAAATCCAAAATTTCGAGCCTCTAACCATTTTCTGTGACTGTACAGCCCGCTTTGTGTCGGACCTGGTCAGAATCAATTGTTGGTTTTCTCACGCACAGACTCATATGCAAAAGTCAGGTTTTCTCATGATGTGACTCGTGATTTTCTTTTTCAAAGCAATCGGACAGATAGTTTTAGGCAGCCAGTGCAGACCCTGATCAAGCTGCGCCCAGTTTAACAGTCTTAATGTGGTCTTTACAGTTAGTTTGATAATGAAACATCTTTTTGACATTTCTTGATGGTAGAGCAGCTTAGTTTGCATTTTCATGTTTTCAGCAAAGTTATTTGAGGCATTTTAAGGCACTTACACTGTTACATGTAAGTATTTGAGCTTTTGTATCAGAAAACCAACAATCAGGGTTTATGACCAGGCCTGACACAAACAGGCCTGTACAGTCATAGAAGCAGTCTAGATTAAGAAGCTTGAAATTTTGGATTGAAGAAGAAGGATTTAACTATCTATGTAGCAAAAAAAACAAACCCGCTGATAAGCTGTGCAGTTACTGCTCAGGTGATCTGGGCTTTTGTTTTCGCATATGCAGATCATTGGTTTTCTGATGTGGTGGCTTACTTTATTTTTCTACCTTATAAATGTCCTGCTATCTCTCACGAGTATTCATAAGGATAACATGTCCATGAAATGTATAGCCCCTGAAACCCCACTTTTAATTAGTCAAACTGGGGTATGGAGGGGTAAACAGTTTTTCGGATTTTTGATCCAAAACATAGATTGTGGGTACACATTAGAACCGCACCGACTGTACTTAAATGTTTTGAGCAGAAATGTTAAAAATACCAAATTTTTTTCAAATGAAATTTTAAATTTTCAAAGCCACAAAAACATCAGTCATATTCATACTGTGAAGCAATGATTAAAAAAAATCAGAGCAGTTGCAACAAGTAGCGAAGACCATGATCATTATAGTTCCTTTGGGGGCATTCTGATCAGAATCTGTACCGCTGTCTGATGGGTGTGCCCTGTTAGACCAGTTTGCTTAACAGATACGATTATCATTTAGTTACCATTTTCTAACCAATGATCTTAATTTGTATCTACAGTATTTGAGCTGTGTCATGAGAAAACTGGATTTTGCATAGGTGAAAAAAAATGCAATGATACACAGCTGATCAGCACCTTTGATTTTGCTGCTTAATACAATCTTTCTTCATCATAAATACAAAATTTCCAGCTTCTAGCCCTCTTCTGTGATTGTACAGGCAAGTTTGTGTCAAACTAGGTCGGAACCAGACCAGTTTTCTCGTGTCTCGGTTTATTTTGTATAAGATATTCACAACTTTTACTGTGATATTAGGTTACTGATCATTCATAGTCTGCTTTCAATGAAAGCCAAGATATCTTTTTGACAAAATGAGTAAAAGTAAAGATGTTTTCCTCTGTTCTTATGGTAAAATGTACAAAGTGTAAATATATTTTATGGTTGTTGGTTGTATGTTCACACTTCTGAGCATCTTCAGTATATTTTGTTTTGTGCTCCATTGTTGAATATATACATTAATGATTTTGCGCTTCATTGTTGACTAGTTTATACTTAAATGATCCCAAATTTTCAGACAGTACATGTATAATACATAGGGATCTTACACGAGTGGTCATTTCATATGAAATTTATTAAACGAGCCTTTTGCGAGACATTTCATTCGAAATTTATTAAAACGAGCCTTCGGTGAGTTTAAAAAAAATTCGTAAGAAATGACCACGAGTGTAAGATTTGTTTTATCATATGACTTTTCTTAACTACGATTTTATCGCCTTTAAAGTGGACATATTTCCAATGAAAATTAACAATGTTGTTACAGACGTCGTCAATGACGTTATGTATTCCCGCAAAAAGTGTTAATACACGTGTGGCCATAACATTTTTATTACATGACATCCACTAGAAAACAGTGATGTCATATGATAAACATAATTTAAACTTTTACAGAGATTTGATTGTTTTAAAGTATCATCCACCTGGGTTTGAACTCCTCTGATTTGAGCCTGTGCATGAGAAAACCAACAATTTGGGTTTCCTATCAGGTCAGACACAAACCAGGCTGTACAGTGACAGGATAAAGCTAGAAGCTTAAAACTTTGGATATAAGCCGAAGAGGAATAGTACTATCGAAGAGGAATAGTACTATAATAGTACTATCGGTGTGACGAAAACAAAGGCGCTGATCAGCTGTGCTGCACAGCTGGTCTGCATCTTTGTTGTCGCATATGCAAATCGTTTGTTTTCTCATGCGAAGGCTCATTTATAGTTCGAGTGGCTTAGCCAGATGTGGCTTAGCCAGAACATATCGTGAGCTTCTTTCCTGTAATGAACAACTATGAATTCACCGTCATTTTTCCAAGATATATATAAATCATTACATAAAACAAACCGGACAAAAGCATGAATGAATCCAAAACATACTGCCAGTTACAACTCGCAAAAATGCAAGGGATTTGGTTTGCACTGATTTTAGACTTTGTGACCTTGTGCACAATGCGACTGTGTTTCACATTAGTTACAACAGTATCTGAAACATACGAGTCGCATCACGAGAAAACCAACAATGTGCTTTATGAAGAGGCCCGACACAAACCGAGCTGTACAAGCACAGAAAATGGCTAGATGCTTGAAATTTTGGATGTAGAAAGTGAAGGAATTGTACTATCCATGTAGGGTAAACAAAGAAGCTGATCTGTGCCTTTTGTTTTCACATATGCAAAAGGTTTTTTTCTCATGACGCGGCCCATATGTATAAGTGGATAGTATCATGACAGATTGCTTTTTACCTATGGGAAATAAAGACACAATAACTGCACAGCTGACCAGTACCTTTGTTTTTACTTTATTTAGAAGTCGTCATATTGAACTAATAAAGACAAGACTTGTGAAAAAAAAAACAAAAAAAAAAACAAAACACAAAACAATACGAGTCTATGCACGAGAAAAGCAACAATTTGCGTTCCGACCAGGTCAGACACAAACCAGCCTGTACAGACACAGAAGCAAGCTAGAAGCTTGAAATTTCGGCTTTAAGAAGATAAACTGTACTATCTGTGTAGCGAAAACAAAGGCGCAGATCAGCTTCGCAGTTACTTCGCAGTTACTGCGAAGATGATCTGCGCCTTTGTTTTCGCCTATGCAGATTGTTGGTTTTCCGATGCGGCGAGTCATAAGTTGTCCCCAACAATAATGCAAGATGTAGCTAGTCAGGGTCTATGGATAAAAAGAATAAACAATATCAAAATGGTGTTTTCTTGTCTTATTTTTAGTGAACCTTCATAAATACAGATCTTTTAAAGATTGAAGAAAACCATTAACAAATGAAATCAACTCGTACACGTTTTAGGGTTTACAGATATACCTATTTACCACAAAGCTTTAAATATTACGAAAAGCCTATGAAGGCCTCCTATTCATCTACTTTTGATATTACTGCTTATTTCAATGGGCAACACTATCCCAGGTGAAAGAGTACATCAGTACTGATTACAGTTGTTTTTCGATTTTTACCTGTTTATGCGATAAATGGTACGGACTTATTACCATGCATCTATGAATCGACTGTACATGAGATTGATTTGTGCAATGGATTCAAAGTCGAAGTACAATTTGGTGTACATGTATATGGATTAAACTAACACACAGATGAGCTGAAAGACGACAGTGTAGCTAGCAATGATATTGCCCCCATCTTATCTGCAGGGCTATATTAAGGAGAACGTCTCTCTTGAATAGAAATCTGCCTATAGAAATTTAGAAATAAAAAATATAGCGGAAATGAAAAAAAATCTCTAAACTATAGCTGGCCTGGTTCTCTTGTTTTCTTGGTTGAAGAAGTACCTTTTTGAAAATTTGGGTTGAAAATATAGTTTCCCCTATTAAACATATAGGAATTAGAAATATTTTTTGTGGACCCTCTGGGGGGAAGGCTGTCAAAATGCTGAAAAACTAGATTATTATACTAGCTCATCAAATACTTGATTTCAATAATTGTGTGCAAGCCTGTAACTTTCTATATGGGTGAACTTGGTTTAGTCATGTCAGGAAAAAGTCTCTCTTCAGATTTTCAACCAAATAATCAATTAGACATGTAATACAGACATTCTTCGTTTAAGAAATTTACGTCTGTACGGATGCGTTTTGATTAAGCTCAAGTGTTTCTCTGCACCCAATTCGTGCCTCTATCTTAGCTTTGCATTGTGGACTTAATAGAAGTTCATAATAACAAAGCATATTTTAGGCAAGTCAAGATCAGCTTGGGCAGATTTTATTCTTTGATAAACATGAAAATGTTCTCTGGGTCAGTTTTATTGCCATAAAGCACAAACAATTAAGTTTTGATGTAGCACTCGTGTACAAGGTACATTAATCAGACACTTTACTAAAAATCTTGGTATTACATGTATAAGGTGTGTATTTATGATATACCTCAAGGAATAGGGTAGGTAATACAGGTTATGCTCAAAAGTTATGGAGCCATGGCTAGTATGTGAAAGATGTTCAAAACTAGAAAATGTGTTTATGAAACACTATGCCCCCAACTGGTAAGTCACTTTCAAGATGTAAAAATGTCCAAAAAATGACCAAGTTCAAATTGTAAAAAAAATTGACAAAAATTAATCTGATTAGTATATCCAAACCACATGCATATCTTCAAAGCATGGTCACAATGTCTGCAAAGTTTCAAAAGTATCGGTATAAAATTGAAGGAGGAGTTGCGCACACAAGGTACCCTCTATCCATTCGCTAAAATGCCCGAAAAAATGACAGTTCAAATTGTGAAAAAAATGACAAAAAGTAATCCAAGGATTATATCCAAACCACATGCATATCTTCATGCCATGCCCAGAACACATGTAAAGTTTTAAATGGTAGCATGTATGACTGCAATGTTTTAACATTTAAGACTTCTCTATTAAACCCTTTCATATGCAAAAGCAAACAGGTAAGACAGTTTTATTTTCCAACTTACATACACTCACAAAAGAATAAATAAATAAATAAATAAAATGAGCTGCATCATGAGTAACCTAACATTTTGCATATGCGAAAACAAAGGTGCAGATCAGCTTCGCAGTAACTGCGAAGCTGATCAGCACCATTGTTTTCCCTACACGGACGGTACAATTCTTCTTCATTCTAAATCTCAAATTTCCAGCCATTAGCCATTTTCAGTGCTTGTACAGCTTGGTTTGCATTAGACCTGTTCAGAAACCACATTGTTGGTTTTCTCATGGTGCAGCTCAAATATCAGTGAAAGATCACAGTTCTATGAAGTTAATGGCACAACAAAGTCATTGGTCAGCACCTGTATTTCGGTCTCATGGTTTTGGGCTTTCTTGAGTTTTGCTGCCATGTGAAGTCCTATTCCCAGAAGACATTAAAATTCTTTGTCTAATATCATGTCTGAAGTTTTGGTTTGTCATACCCGACCTTGACATCCTTGCACTATCATGAGATTTGGTGTCTTGAGCTGATGATCTAGTTTGGCGTCCAACTTGAATACCAGAACTTTCCGAGTCATAAATCCTTATTTGTGGATTGTCTTTAGATTTAAAAGACACAGTTTTGGTCTTGCCGTGTAATTCATCATTTTCAGGCACATTTTGAGTCTGAGTATTCCCTCCAATGACAGGGTGGCCAGACGATGAACCAAACAATTTTGTTGACGATGTAGGCAATATCTGTATTGGTACTTTTGTTGCAACTGGGGATGAAATTCCTGGTTTCTGGACATTATGGCTTGGTGTATTTGACACAGTTATGGTTGTTAATGATTTCATTGATGATGATGATGATGATGATGATGATGATGATAATGATGATGATGTTGATGTTGATGATGGTGGCGGCATAGTGGTTAATGAAGATGATGATAAGGAAGTCAATGATAATGTTGCTGAATTAACTGATGATAATGTTGGATTTATTGATGTTGATAATGTTACCGGATTTATTGATGATGATAATGTTACTGGATTTATTGATGAAGATAATATTGTTGGATGAAATGATGATGATGATGATGATGATGATGATGATGATGATGATGATGATGATGATGATGACGACAATGATAATGATGATGATGATGATGGATTAAATAGTGATGCTGGTAATGATGATAATGATGAAGTATTTCTCCTCTGTGGTATAGGACATGGCTGTTCTGATACAGGACTCAGGTTCGGAAGTTTGTTAGTCATGTGACCCTGACCAGCCTGAGATTCTAGTCTCTGAAAATACAACAAAATATGTATCACATGAATATTCATAAAATGTATATATGAGTACAATTCCCCTCCTTTCTAAATCTAAAATTCCCAGCCTGTCTGATTTTCTGATCAACTAGATTTGTGTCAGACCTGTAGGTTCCAGTGCGTAGTGGCCAAGTGGTGGGGTACAAGGCTACATCCATAGTGCGAGGTCCTGTGTTTGATACCTATCTCCACCTTACAGTCATTGAGCAAGCCGGTTTAAGCTCATCAGAGCCTACAAGAAGCAGGGCTTCATCCCAACATGATCCCATCTCCATCACGAAATTCGTTGAGACAGTAAGTCATAACCAATGAAAAAAAGAGTCAATAAGCAATGCTTATTAAATACCCCCCGCAGGGTAACAGTTTACCACAAAAATTATTTTGGCAATAAAATTTCTTCATGCAAATGTCCAATGGGTGTACATCATGTAGGCATGATATCAAATTGTTCCACAGAAAACTGTGGTAGGAGTTGATCGGCCCGTGAAGGCCCTTACCTGTAAGAAAAAACTAAGAAAAATTGTCTAAGTTATGATAGCTGTCATTTTATCAAAAATTATTTATTCACAATAAAAATTCTTCATGCAAATGTCCAATGGGTGTACATCATGTTGGCATGATATCAAATTGTTCCATCAAAAACTGTGGTAGGAGTTGATCGGCCCGTGAAAGCCCATACCTGTAAAAAAACAAAGAAAAATTGTCTAAGTTCTCATAGCTGTAATTTTGTCAAAAATTATTTTTTCATGATAAAATTTCTTCATGCAAATGTCCAATGGGTGTACATCATGTAGGCATGATATCAAATTGTTCCATCAAAAACTGTGGTAGGAGTTGATCGGCCCGTGAAAGCCCTTACCTGTAAAAAATAGTAAGAAAATTGCCTAAGTTCTCATAGCTGTAATTTTGTCAAAAATTACTTTTTCACAATAAAATTTCTTCATGCAAATGTCCAATGGGTGTACATCATGTAGGCATGATATCAAATTGTTCCATCAAAAACTGTGGTAGGTGTTGATCGGCCCATGAAAGCCCTTACCTGTAAAAAAAGTAAGAAAATTGCCTAAGTTCTCATAGCTGTAATTTTGTCAAAAATTACTTTTTCACAATAAAATTTCTTCATGCAAATGTCCAATGGGTGTACATCATGTAGGCATGATATCAAATTGTTCCATCAAAAACTGTGGTAGGAGTTGAACGGCCCATGAAAGCCCTTACCTGTAAAAAATAGTAAGAAAATTGCCTAAGTTCTCATAGCTGTCATTTTGTCAAAAATTATTTTTTCGCAATAACATTTCTTCATGCAAATGCCCAATGGGTCTACATCATTTAGGCATAATATCAAAAAGTTCCAAAAAAAACTGTGGTAGGAGTTGATCGGCCCGTAAATGCACTATCTTCACTGTATACAAAAGGCATCAAGAACTATAAAGGGAAGTAACTCAAAAGGGCCTGATCCCTAGCCCTTAATTTTTGCATGTACATATTTGCCCCATAGATATGCAGATGCCTGCAAAGTTTCATGAAATTCCATCAATGGGTCTTCAAGATATTAAAGAAACAAAACGTTACGGACGGACGCACGCACGGACGGACGGACGGACGGACGGACAACGTGAAAACAGTATACCCCCCTTAAAACTTCGTTTTGGCGGGGGGTATAATAACCAAACCATAGCAGATTGTAATGGTTAAAACTTTAACATATTCTTACATGACATCACAAGAAATTATTAGACCTTACTTGCTGTATGGACATTATGATTTTCCAACTGAATCTAATGTAAATATCAGTTGTTGTTTTTTTTTCTTTCTTTCAAATACTCATTAATTCGCGTGAACCCAACTCTGGTCAATTGTAACCAGAGGACCAATGGTCCTGTAAACGCTCACCTGAGATCTGCTGCATATACCAATAAATGTTTGAATATTATGGCATTTAACCCTAGTGCAGGGGCAGATGAAGCCCTTGTGCCATTTTCTTTTTTCAGAATAATCAATATTCTGTCCATTTGCCAATTTCCTGCTGGCTTTTCCCTTCAAATGACATTTTAACAGTTTTTCCCATTCAAATGCACTGGCAACCCATGTTGACCTTGCCATAAACTGGGTCAAGGTCATCGCAGGGTCATGATTTATATATACATTGTAGTACTTTAGCCATCGATGCTTCACGCCAAGTTTCATGGAAATCTGTCTATTGGTTTCAGAGAAGATTTTTGAAGGGTTTTTACCATATATGGGCATGGCGGCCATCTTGGTCATGTGACCTAGATTATTAATATACACATTGGTTCCCCCATCCTATAGATGCTTCACATAAAATTTGGCTTTAACTGGCCAAGAGGTTTCAGAGGAAAAGATGTTTGCATATTATGGTAATATTATACAATTATTGACTTCAATGAGGTAGACATAAGGATTTATCTACCCGAGAAAGTGATATTCACCGAGGCCGCAGTCCGAGGTGAATATCACTTTTGAGGGTAGATAAATCCTTATATCTACCGAAATTGAAGTCAATAACTGTTTTGTTATATGACTTTTCCACTGTTTTAATGTTTATTTTATATTTTCATTAAAAGAAATAAATGGACAAAACCATAAGGCTAGATAACGGGGAGCAATTGATTATAATTGAAGAATAAATTTGTTAGTTCTTAATAAAACCTATGTTATGGGTACTCATAACCAGAGGACCAATGGTCCTGTAAACGCTCACCTGAGTCTGCTGCTTATACCAATAAACATGTTTGAATATTATGGTATTTAACCCCAGTGCAGGGGCAGATGAAGCCCTTGAGCCATTTTCTTTTTTCAGAATAATCAATATTCTGTCCATTTGCCAATTTCTTGCTGGCTTTTCCCTTCAAATGACATTTTAACAGTTTTCCCATTCAAATGCATGGGCAACCAATGTTGACCTTGCCATAAACTTGGTCAAGGTCATCACAGGGTCATGATTTATATATACATTGTAGTACTATAGCCATGGATGCTTCACGCCAAGTTTCATTGAAATCAATCTATTGGTTTCAGAGAAGGATTTTTGAAGGGTTTTTACCATATATGGGCATGGCGGCCATCTTGGTCATGTGACCTAGATTATTAATATACACATTGGTTCCCCCATCCTATAGATGCTTCAGATAAAATTTGGCTTCAATTGGCCAAGTGGTTTCAGAGGAGAAGATGTTTGAATACATGTATTATGGTAATATTATACAATTATTGACTTCAATGAGGTAGATATAAGGATTTATCTACCTGAAAAAGTGATATTCACTGAGGCCGGAGGCCGAGGTGAATATCACTTTTGAGGGTAGATAAATCCTTATATCTACCGAAATTGAAGTCAATAACTGTTTTGTTATATGACTTGTCAAGTATTTTAATGTTTATTTTATAACAAATAAATAAACAAAATCATATCAGATGTTAAAGAAGGCTAGACAATGAGGAACAATTGATTATGATTGAAAGACAAGTTTGTTAGTTCTTAATAAAACCTATGTTATGGGTACTCATAAGAATCACCATGACGAGGCAATTCCAGTGGATACCAACAACATAGATACTTATGAAAAATAAACAAAATTATCCCTTAATTATCACCAAGTACACCTCACTATCTAGTGCTTTGTTTACCTGTAATAGTGTGTAACTGCAAAGCATGTATAGTCCAATTTTGTAAACATGTCATGTTTTTGTACTTTTAAATATCGACTAATCCTCGAAAACGGGCGTGCAGGTGAGCTGACGAAATTAGACGCGCAGTACCGGAGATTTTCGGGAAGTCCGTTATAAGTAAGTAAATGCTTTATTTAAAGTGTATCTACATTTAGCATATATCCATGCACCCTACAAATGAGAATATGTGCAATAGCTAATCTTCCACGAGACCCTCGTGAGGCAAACATGCGTATTAAATCATGTTCGTTTTCTACATTGATTCCCAGTTAAAACGAGTCCGTCGTGCATTACAACATATTGTACACGTATGAGAATTGAGGCTGAGGTTCGAAACCAATATGCACTTACTTATTTTTATCTTCTGAATTTTATTTCTATTATCTCACAAAAGATTTTAATATATAATTTATACATAACTAGTAAGCAATAGTTAATGAAAATAGTTATTTATTCAGTTTCTGTATTAACAAGGATGATGTGTGCATACATGTATATATGTACGTGGCACTTGTATTATGGACCAGTCATTCGTATTCCCGGTATAGCGGGGGCAAAGTGGGACTGAAGTGTCGGGATTAAACATTGGACGAGTCTTGGCAGTACCGGAGATTTGCCTTAGTATTGTCAGCCTGAAAAGCCCGTGGCTATTAGCAGGGACTTAATCACAAATATTGACCCCGCAGTGCCGGGCTTTTTGCGGGGTTTTAAAATTGAAATAAAAAAAAAAAAAAAAGCGTCGCTATTTCCCGGTCCCTTTGGGGCCATGGATAAAAATGACTGGTGCATTACATGTACATATACGTTTTACATGTGTAATTTATTTTAGTAAAACGCCCATTTTGCTTTCCAAATCAGAATATATACGAATCTTGTAGGAATGAAGAGAGAAAAAGCGGCATGTCCATATCCTCGGTAACTGAGTGGCTACAGTGGACACAGAGTTTTGCGGGACATAAAATATTATAAAATAAATACAGTCAATAGTGTACTAATAAGAGGAAAAAAAAAAAAAAAAAAAAAAAAAAGTTGTCAAATATGGGATTCGAACGCCTACCAAAATGTAACCTATACCCAAAACACTAATTGATCCACGGTCGTACTATCACGACTATGACTTCAGTTAACTTATTCTAAATTCTAAATGTATTTAGCATAAAAGGGAAAACTCTTGATTCTCCGGAAAAAGGCGTACACTTTCCGGATTGTTATTTATAACATGTTTACCTATTTCGACGCTGTAAATGGAATGTGCGACCTATTGACATGACAATCAATATTGCGCGGATTATAGATTTCATGAACTGAAATGAGTTCAGGCTATTTATACTTAACTGGCAGGTTTTAAACACATACATCAAATCATGTCAATTTCATGACGCCCATGTTGATTTCATGCTGGTGCTATTTTTGGGTACTCAGGAGCATAATATAGATTTTGGAGGTTAATATAGAAAACCTGTCAAAATAATTAACCTCCAGGAACTGGTTTGATCTGGTTTTCATCAGTTTGGTCTAGTTTCAGAGAAATATATGGATTTATTAATACTGAATGAACCAATCAGGAGACAGGATTTACTTCAGTCATATAACAAACATGTATATTGCCCCGGGGTGTGGGCATATGAGCCCTTGGTCCAATTTTTTTTCAGAATCATTTATATTTAGTCCTACTACCCATTTCCTGCAAGATTTTCACCTCAAATGACTTTTAAAAAGTTTTCCCCATTCCAGTGCATTGGCGACCTATGTTGACCTTGTTCTAAATTAGGTCAAGGTCACCACAGGGTCATGATTTATATACACATTGTAGTACTACAGCCATTAGTGCTTCATGCCAAGTATCTTTGAAATCGGTCCACCAGATTCGGAGAAGAAGATTTTTGAAGGGTTTTTACCATATATTGGCATGGCAGCCATCTTGGTCATGTGAACTAGATGATTTATATATACATTAATTCCCCCATTCCATAGATGCTTCTTATAAAATTTGGCTTTGATTCAACAAGCAGTTTCAGAGGAGAAGATGTTTGAATATTATGGTAATAATTATGGTAATATACATGTATATTGCCCCGGGGTGGGGGCAGATGAGCCCCTGGGGTCCAATTTTTTTCAGAATCATTAATATTCAGTCCTACTGCCCATTTCCTGCAAGACTCACTTTAAATGACATTTTAAAAGTTTTCTCTATTCAATATTCAAATGCATTGGCCACATATGTTGACCTTGCCGTAAAAAAAGGTCAAGGTCATCACAGGGTCAAGATTTATATATACATTGTAGTACTTGCGCCATCGATGCTTCATGCCAAGTTTCTTTGAAATCGATCCACCGGTTCTGGAGAAGAAGATTTTTGAAGGGTTTTTGCCATATATGGGCATGGCGGCCATCTTGGTCATGTGACCTGGATTATTTATGTACACATTGATTACCCTTTCCTACTGATGCTTCACATAAAATTTGGCTTTGATTGGCCAAGCGGTTTCAAAGGAGATGATGTTTGAATATTATGGTAATGTACATGTATATTGCCCCGGGGTGGGGGCATATGAGCCCCTGGGGTCCAATTTTTTGCAGAATCATTAATATTTAGTCCTACTGCCCATTTCCTGCAAGACTTTCACTTTAAATGACATTTTAAAAGTTTTCCCTATTCAAATGCATTGGTGACCCATGTTGACCTTGCCGTAAAATAGGTCAAGGTCATCACAGGGTCATGATTTATGTACACATCATAGTGCTTGAGGCATCAATGCTTCATGCCAAGTTTCGTTGAAATCTGTCCACTGGTTCTGGAGAAGAAGATTTTTGAAGGGTTTTTACCATATATGGGCATGGCGGCCATCTTGGTCATGTGACCTGGATTATTTATGCACACATTGGTTCCCCCTTCCTATAGATGCTTCATATAAAATTTGGCTTTGATTGGCCAAGCGGTTTCAGAGGAGAAGATCTTTGAAATTGTGGACGGACGACGGACGGACGCCGGATCATGGCCATCCTATAAGCTCACCTTGTGAGCCTAACGGCTCAGGTGAGCTAAAAATTACCATGACGAGACAATTCCAATGAGTAGCAACAACATAGGTTATTATGAAAAATAAACAAAATTATCCCTTAATTATCACCAAATTTACCTCATTATCTAGTGCTTTGTTTGCCTGTAAAAGTTGCTGCTCCATAGCATGTAGATTTCATGAACTTAAATGAGTTCAGGCTATTTATAGCTAACTGGCAGGTTTTATACACATACAGCAAATCATGTCAATTTCACCTAGCCCATGCTGATTTCATGGTGATGCTATTTTTGGGTACTCAGGAGGGTAATATAGATTTTGGAAGTTAATATAGAAAAACTGTCAAAATGATTAACCTCGAGGAACTGGTTTGATCTGGTTTTCATCTGTTTGGTCTAGTTTTCAAGCAAATAATTAGGATTTATTAAAACTGAATGAGCCAATCAGGAGACAGGATTTATTTCAGTCATATAACAAACATGTATATTGCCCCGGGGTGGGGGCATATGAGCCCTTGGGTCCAAATGTTTTTCAGAATCATTAATATTCTGTCCTACTGCCCATTTCCTGCAAGATTTTCACCTCAAATGACTTTTTTTAAAAGTTTTCCCCATTCAAATGCATTGGGGACCTATGTTGACCTTGCCGTAAAATAGGTCAAAGTCATCACAGGGTCATGATTTGTACTTGAGTCATCATTACTTCATGCCAAGTTTCGTTGAAATCAGTCCACCCGTTCCGGAGAAGACTTTTGAAGGGTTTTTACCATATATGGGCATGGCGGCCATCTTGGTCATGTGACCTGAATTATTTATATACACATTGGATACCTGATCCTATAGATGCTTCACATAAAATTTGGCTTTGATTGGCCATGTGGTTTCAGAGGAGAAGACGTTTGAATATTATGGTAATATGCATGAATATTGCCCCGGGGTGGGGGCATATGAGCCCCTGGGATCCAATGTTTTTTTCAGAATCATTAATATTCAGTCCTACTGCCCGATTCCTGCAAGACTTTCACATTAAATGACATTCTAAAAGTTTTCCCCATTCAAATGCATTGGCGACCTATGTTGACGTTGCCGTAAAATAGTAGGTCAAGGTCATCACAGGATCATGATTTATATATACATTGTAGTGCTTGAGCCATCGATGCTTCATGCCAAGTATCGTTGAAATCGGTCCACCGGTTCTGGAGAAGAAAATTTTTTGAAGGGTTTTTACCATATATGAGCATGGCGGCCATCTTGGTCATGTGACCTGGATTTCTTATATACACATTGGTTTCCCCTTCCTATAGATGCTTCATATAAGATTTGGCTTTAGTTGGCCAAGCTGTTTCGGAGAAGAAGATCTTTGAAAATGGTCGATGAGGGACGGACGGACGGACTGACAACGGACAGATGGACGACGACGACGGACCGACACCGGGTGCCTGCCTATCCTATAAGCTCACCTGTGAGCCTTTGGCTCAGATTAGCTAAAAATTAATATGACCCAAAATAATTTTAGCATCTTTCTGAAACTACATTTGCTAAAATGCCTTTGCTTTCATTAAATAAAGATTGTATTTAAGTCCCTCTTCTACAAAATCTAGAATTTCAAGCCATGGCTGTGCATTGCAGTTTGTGTCCCAAATGGTTTAAAACACACAAATAAATGTTTTTTCTTTTTTCATATCAAAGCCAACCTTTAAACTAAACTCTAGAGCTTCTCTTCTCTTATATTCAAAATTAAGCCATTTTTTATTTTAAAGATTATGAAATAAACCTGGTAGATGCCACTAAAAGAGAAAGTAGAATCATCCAACTGATAAGAATAGGAAAGTCTATTATGTCACAGATAGGTAAACAAACCTTGAGAGCTTCCCTCCTCTTGAACTCCAGTCGAGCCATTTCATGTTCTATCCACGTAGGAATGGAGGGGATAGCGTAGGTGATGCACAACTTCACAACCAGTAGTATATGCTGAAAAATAATCACAAGACCTTATATCAGTATGACAAATGAGCTACGTCATGAGAAAACCAACAATGTGGTTTCCGAACAGGTCCTACACAAACTGAGCTGTACAAGCACTGAAAATGGCTAAAGGTTGGAAATTTTGGATTTAGAATGAAGAGGAATTGTACTATCCGTGTAGTGAAAACAAAGGCAAAGCTGATCTGCACCTTTGTTTTCGCATATGCAAAATGTTGGTTTTCTCATGACACAGCTCAGCTATGTTGGAGTTTATGTACATTACTCGCATACTGTACATAATGGACGGTATGCCTGTACATCAATATTATATGAGATTACATGAGCGATGTCATGAGAAAACCAGCATTTCACAAAGGCAAAAACAAAGGTGCAGGTCAGCTTCACAGTAACTGCAAAGCTGATCAGCGACTTTGTTTTCACAACACAGATAGTACAATGCCTCTTCTTTCTAAATCTAAAATTTCCAATGATGCAGCTCATATATAGGATGTTCTCGGGACAAAAATTTCTTGATGAAAAGTGGTCCAAGAACCTTTGACTCACCTCAATAGATACAATGATGATGAAAATGGATGTGGAATCAAGGGTGGGAGCAACCTTCTCCACCTGTCCTGACACGCCTACCAGGGCGACGTTGACAATCACCGCAATGAACCCCATAACACCAAGACAATGCTGCAATATATTATACCGTACATCACAATCTATTTCACTACTATTGGGGTCAAAGATCATTTGCATGTTAGCAACCCAATATGTGTTATGATAAGATATGCAGCAAATTTAGTCTTTAATGGCCATTTGGGGTCCAGCAGTGATCAGTGTTAAATTAATAAGAGCTGTCGCAGGACAGCGTAGCTCGCCTGACTTGTGCTTTGCCACTAAATCTATTAAAATCTATGACCAAAGACATTGACTTCAATGTCACTCAGGTGGCTCATGATGGTACCGCACAAAACTTCAGACCAATATCTACTAACATGCTAAGTTCAACTTGATCCATCTACATATTTGATATAGACTTATAGCATAAAATTTCTAAGTCTGCAACCTTGACCACAGGTGAGTCAAGATGCTGTGTACAGCATAAAACTTAAGAATAATATCTAACAGCAAAGTATCAACTAGATCTATCCATCTGTTCTAGCAATATACAGTTCAAAACACTTTAAGCAAAAGCTTTAACATAAAATTTCAAAGTCTGTGACCTTGAACTCAAGGTCACCCAGGTGGGTCATGATGGTACAGCATAAAACTTCAGACCAATATCTATCAACATGCAAAGTATCAACTTGATCTATCTACATATCCAAGAGATATAGACTTATAAAAACTTTAACCAAAACCTTTAACACAAAATTTCTAAGTCCGTAACCTTGACCTCAAGGTCACCCAGATGGGTCATGATGGTACAGCATAAAACTTCAGACCAATATCTACTAACATGCAAAGTATCAACTTGATCCATCAACAACTTCAAGAGATATAGACTTATAAAAACTTTAACCAAAAACTTTAACACAATTTTTTTAAATCTGTGACCTTGACCTCAAGGTCACCCAGGTGGGTCATGATGGTACAGCATAAAACTTCAGACCAATATCTACCAACATGCAAAGTATCAACTTGATCCATCCAGAACTTCAAGAGATATAGACTCATGAAAACTTTAACCAAAAACTTTAACATTTTGAGCAACGCCGACGCTAACGCCGACGCCAGGGTGACTGCAATAGCTCTTCCTCTACTTTCGTACAGGCGAGCTAAAAACTGTGCTATTATGAATCATGTTATAAAGAGGTCACAGTGCATTTTGCTCTTAAAGACCTTTTTTTTCAATGAATAAGCCATGAAACTATTGCAAAAATTATTCAACCTTTTTGATGTTAAACTAAAATCATTAAATGCAATGAAAATTATGAGGAATAATGACTCAATTCATTTATTTTAATAAATGATATCATTTTTTTTAATTTTCACAACACTTGAACTAAATAAATTCCCAACAAAAGGTAGTAGTAATCACCTTCCAAACACCAATACTTTTGTTCCGCTTTCTGAATGGCCTCCATTGTTAGAAAATATAACTGGGGTGTACAGGGATACTCACATGGTTTTCCTATTTTTGCTTTAAAACTTAGATTGTATGTACTCATTAGAACTACATTGCCGAGGCAGTTTAAACTTGTACCCACAATCTATTTTTTATCAAATGACTCACCTTAAGGTCAAATGACTCGCCTTTAGGTCCAATGACTCACATTCAGGTCAAATGACTCACCTGCCAGATACCAATACTTTCGACCCTCTTTGCGAACGGCCTCTGATGATGCATACAGAGTTTGAAGGCATCACTACGTATCTCTACAATGTTATTCAGCAGTGCACACAATGCCGCCAGGGGAAAAGCCGAAGAGAACAGGATGACATAACCAAACTGTATAAACATCTCGAGGAAATCATCAAACGTATCTTCATACTGAAAATATAATTGAGCCTGTGCGTAAGAAAACCAACAATTTGGGTTCCAACCAATTTCATGACGACACTTTAATTCATGTTTTGTGATGTCTACGTCGTACATCCAAAAGACCCAAAATCTCAGAGAAGCTGATCGCTTTGTTTTCGCTATATGGATAGTAGACTTCCTCTTCTACTTAACAAATCCGAAATTTCAAGTTTCTAGCCTGCTTCTGTGACTGTACAGCCTGATTTGTGTCGGACCTGATCGGAAACCACATTGTTGGTTTTCTCACGAGATGGCTCAATTGTTTGGAAGTGCATAAATGATGTAGCTTAGAGTACTAAACATCTAAAAACAAAAGAGCTGAAAATGGAGGATGATCTTAAAGTAATCCCAAGGACAGGACAAATCATGGGGGTAAAAATACATTGTATTTCATGCTGCCTCGGGGAGGCAGTCAGTTAATGCTAAAAAGATGTCCATCAAACACTGGTAAACTATCCAACTGACCTTTGTCATGGTGCTTTCCATCTCGGCCTGTGTTAGAATCAGAGCT
The DNA here is from genome assembly GCA_964017185.1 of Rugalucina vietnamica. Lineage (NCBI taxonomy): Eukaryota > Metazoa > Mollusca > Bivalvia > Lucinida > Lucinidae > Rugalucina > Rugalucina vietnamica. The sequence continues at coordinate 39,009,059 of OZ024876.1, forward strand.
GAACACTGCCTTTTCAGTTCCTCAGACTGCCGCTCCAACAGGGAATCAGTCCTAGTCATATTGGTGCTCGGTAAAGCCTCGTGCTGTCTGTCACTGCTGACCCTTGCCCTAACATTGCTGTCATCCCCAGTAATCTCCCTTGGTAGAACTACTGCTTCACTCCCTCTCCTGTGAGTCAGGTCACAAGGGATCATCTCAAAATTATCCTCATTGTTAGGGTTTTCACCGTTTCTTTCACTATTCCTAGTATTTTCACTAGTTTTTTCGTTAACACAACTTTCACTGATAATCTCCCTTTCTATTATTTTTATTTCATTTTCAATAGATGAAGGTGACATATGGGCCGTAATGTCATAGCCAACTTTAATGAGTTTAAGCTTCCAGAGAATAAATGGAACAACAGCTTCTCGAAGATTTCCTATCACTTGCCGTGTAATTAACAATGTTGCAAGTTGCTGAAAAGGCATGAAAATAGATTTAACAGACAGCAATTTATAATAAATAGCAATATCTAAAACCTGTGAATTCTATGCAAAATATAGCAAAAGTGAGCAAAGCTCACATACCCCCGGCGGTAGCCATCAGCGTTCATACCACTTTGAGACAAAAAGCAGATTACAGAAAAAGGTATACATCTAGTGTTACATCCAACAAAAATATATTCATAAATAAAAAAGCAAAAACTATATCCCCCTAATACTTCCTATGCCGGACAAAAAGGTGCAGATTTGTATAGGAGAGATAGATGGTAAAAGAAACAAAGTAAAAAAAAGAAGACAAAAGTATTATCTTGTTTTCAGTAATAGAGTAGGCCGTTCTGAACAAGCATATAAAATTTGAAGTCTCTAACTCTTATACAGACTGAGCTGATATGATGGAAAAATTTCTCAGATAGAGAGAAAAATGGATAAATAAAGGGAATGATAAGCCAAAGATTGTTGATTCTCTAATACACAATACAACTTGTCATACCCAAGCTTTGTACCAAATTTCAAAATTCTAGGTTAAGTAGTCCCTGAGAAATCTTTGACACAAAATGGTGCAGATTTGTATAGGAGTGACAGATGGGAAAAGAAACAAAGTAAAACCAGAGGACCAATGGTCCTGCAAACGCTCACCTGAGGTTTTTCATATAAAACTTATAGAAAGCTATCAACTGTTTTGGGAGAGCATTCAGGTGCAACCAAAGCCTCTGTGGCATGCTGGTTAAGCTACACCTCAAGATCCTGGGTTCAGTCCCAGGTTATCCAGTCTTTTGTCAAGACTTTAAAAGTAAGCTCTGAATCCATATGCCCTTAGCTATTGAGTGGGACATAAAACATGAAATCAACTGACCAAATCTGATGAAAGATTTGTATTACCTTCAAATTGGGCCAGTTCTTGTCAGCATTTTATTCAATATAAAATTGTCTATTTCTACTTGACATATGATATTTTGTTTCATATTTATTAAATGAATGCTGTAGAAGGTGGCAGAAGTAAATTTTTACTTCATACCTCATCTTTTTGAACTTAATATTAAGCACTTCTAAAATTAGTTAAACCCAATTACAGTAAACTTCTATTGATGAGCTTTCAAAGATGGTACTTTTACTATGGTTCTCTCTAGTTTATGTTTCGGTGTGGAGTTTGGTCACCTTTTGGGAAACAGCTGTTCACTCTGCTTACCATATTATGTTGTCCTTGTATCAGTACCTATTTGTAAATTTGGTTGTTGACTATATGTTCTGGACTTTGTTCTCATTGTGCCAGTTATGATCATTGCTTTAATACCTTCTACTTCTTTGTCCTTTCATATCCAACTTTGTAATCAATAGGTCAGAATCAACTAACTGTCACCATTTTAACAGTGCTACCTAGGCAAGCCAAATAAGTTGCTGCAGTTGGAGTTTCAGTGAAAACAACTAGTTTCTTTATCCAATACTTTTTATTTATTGAATCACACTACACTAATTCTTATAGTTTTCTATTAAAATCCATTAAACTTAGACACTTACAACTAAAACACAAAAATACTACACAAATGAGAGCTATTGTAATCTAATGACAACATTTTAAAAAATGAAGAAAAAAGATGAAGAAACTTAATCCTGAATCGTGAATGATAGATTTAGAAGTCATGAGACTGTGTCTATAACATTAAGAGTCGGATCACATTCCAAGACTGAACTTATGCTAGCACATTTCTGTGACTAAAATAGATACCTTGTAAAAACCAATGTAATGGTACAGTTTAACACAATCTAACAATTATACTAGAGTAGACCACAACATGGAAAATAGGTAAAGTAATGTCACATTATTACTGGACAATATATTCATGAACTTGTCAATGAACATAAGATTGTATGCAAGTTTTAACAGAACAAAATACAAATGCATGCACTGATAGGATATTTATATTATTTTTTCAATCTAGCATTTTCAAGTTCTTCATTTTCATTTAAATCTATATACTATGTACATATTTGCAAATTATGTATTCTTTTGATCATGATGTACATTATAATCAACACTGAATCAAGCTCTATGTAACTATACATTTGTGGGGCAACATGAGAATCTGTCCAAAACTCACAGCCATCCATTAATATCCAGATTCTTTAAAATAAAAAAGCACTGCCACTTGCTGTTCGTCACATTGAATAATACCTTTTTGCAGAACCCTGCAACAAAGCATATCTGCTTTCCAAACCTTTATACATTATCTATATAAAACTATAAAGCACTTGCTATATCAGTTATCACTGTATCATTACAATAAAATTTTTACAATGCATCAAACTGCTTCCTTTAACTGAAATCAATAGTTTACTGTATATTTGAGATTCTATTTAAATCAGATGTTATAGTCACAGTCTCATTAATTCTACATATATTTTGAGGAATACATTACACAAAAGTTACAATTGGACTCATACATAAAAAAGAATAAAAAAGAACACATTAGGAAATATGAAAAAAGTGAGAAATTATTCTAGTGTTTATCATATAATCTCTCCAGAATTTTTATTTGAGAATATGTAAAGAAAAAAAAAGAAGAAAAAAAAAAAAAGGTGGCAACCCCAAAACTTGCTAAACCACCAAATTTAAGACCTAGTGGGGTTACTCCCTGCAATTTTTCTCTTCAATTCTCTTCTCTGTAATGATACACAAGCTGAAAAATTTTAGAGATACAGTGATTTATCTGAACCAAGTAACAATTTAATAGCTTACCTTAATAAATAACACAATTTAATTCATTAAAAATTCAGCTATCCATCTTTGTGGGATTATGAATTTGCCATTATACATAAGAGAGATTATTTGTTCAGAAAAGGGTTAACACTGGTTGTACTGTACCAGTTATTGTACAGTTATAATTCATGTTTTGCGTCACCTCATTTGAATATCTATTTGTCTAAGGCGCAATATATAATTTTATGATCTGACCAATATGCCTCAATGACATCACAAAATCCTTCAGAATTTGAAAATATCAAATCTAGTACAGATCCACAGTCAGTTGTACATTGTTTAATATGTTGCATACATCCAAATAATGTCTCCACAAAATCCACAAATCATGTACTGGCACCATCTATCTGTATGTTGAAGTCCCCTAATATGACCAATTTAGCATTCAGGTCAATAACTGGCCTAAGATGACAGCGAATATCATTCCTAAAATCAGTCTGTGAACTTTTTGGGTATTTGTACAACACAACAACTTGAACATAACCTCGTTGAATGCTGAATGTGCCAGTGAATATGAATTCAAATGACTTACATTGCATTTTCATGACTTTCTGAATCTGCAAGTACTCCTTTACATACAATGCAAGTCCATGATATGGTCTGTTGTTTGCCTCTTTTGCTGTATCATCAAGCCTAACAAGTCTAAACCGTTTCAGGGCAAAATGTACATTTTCATCTCTACTACATAACCTTGTTTCAGCAAATCCAATGATATCTGCTGCCAATACATTTGGTTCAGATTGAACATCTTTATAATGTTTATGCAAGGATCTAGCATTATTGAATGCAATTTTGGTTTTGTCTGGACCAATTTTATACAGTGGAACATAACATAGTTCTAAGGTAGCATCTGTGCGTAGCCTTTTCATTTCTATATTCACATCATCATCTAATGCCATAGCAGCTTCATTCATATTCAGTATATATAAATCTTCCAGCTTTTTCACTCTACTTAACGCAACATAGTGAATGTGTGGTACTTTTCTTGTCTCCTTCTGGGACAAATCAACAACTACCTTGTCAACAGTTGCACCTTCAGCTTTCCAGACTGATTTACCTGAGGCTGGTGTTACTGGGAATTGGCTTCTCTGAAATGTTTTGTAGTTATGTATAAATGTTCGCTGTGTTTCAAATACAGGTGTCCAGTCTGCATGAATGCTTGAGTTGTAAAATTTCCTGTTTTTCTCACGTGTTGCTCTACCAACTCGAGGGTCATCAAACAATACCCAAATAATGCTAGGACGGTTTGTTCCTTCCATCCACCTGAAGTCAATGTGTTTTACCACACCAGTAGCACCATTGGTTAAACCGTCTTCTACATCTACATTAGCCGTATGAACAACAATCATTCCAACAACTACTGTCAATGATTTCTTTAGCTGGCCTGTTTGTCCATAGTCCTTTGGGAGCTTATCAATCAAGGACTGGTGCCTGTTGGCAGGAATGTTTGCTGAGACAACACTGTCATGGCATGATATCACATACTTTTCTCCTGGCAACTGACTCAAAATAGTATCATTGTGTTGGTCTACATAATAATTCTGTGCAAACAAATGAAGAGCATCCTTTGGATAGTCACCAGTTTCACGGTCAACAACACGTGTCTGCAGCTTTTGTTTGTCTTCCTCTGTCATTTCGTTCAATCGAAGTCGGTTTAATAACTGTGCAAATGCTAGATCGTCTTTCTGTCTCATGATATCAACCAATTCATACATTGTAAAGAGCTCTTTCCATAAATTCCTTCCCAGTGAAGATGCTCCCTTTTTCAAATCAAGACTTATCAAGTAATCACCTACTGGCTTAAGTTGGTAAAGATCTCCAACAGCGATAACACTTAAACCACCAAAAACTTCTTTTGTTCCCATCAGCTGCTGTAAGCGAGTGTCAATAAAGCTTAGTGTCATGTTGCCTACCATTGATATTTCATCAATAATGATAACTTTCAAATGTCTGTACTTAATTCTGAACGTATTTAACTCATCAGCTGCAAGATGATTGGTTCCCTTTTGATACATTTTCCTGTGGAATGCAGAGCAAATGGTTTGGCCACTAATATTAAAAGCAGCAAAGCCCATGTAAGCACACAGCAGAATTCTCTTATCATCTGGATTTTCTCCATCTTTCAAATTCAAAATCCTGAACAGACTTTGATAAAGTGCTCGAATCACTACTGATTTACCAACACCTGCCCCTCCTGTTAGAAAAGCATAAACCGGTTCATCTTTACATTTAATCCAGTGCACAATATGGTTAAAGAATTCTCTTTGTCTCAAATTAAGACTTCTGAGTAGTTGTAAGTATTCATCATCTGGTAATAAAATACCACTTGTTTCTACTGGTGGCATTGAGCAAGTTGACTGTAATTCTATTCCAATGTCATAATGCCTCTGCTCTACAACTCTGCTTGGGTTAAAGCAAACAAATTTTTCTGATTCCGCTGACCCTTCTTCTTCTGTCTCTCTATTTTCTTGCTCTGCATTTGGTGCAATTTGATCATAGTCCCTTTCCTCATTTTCCATCATTTGTCTTGCAATCTCAAGCTCTTCAGCATGATGCTCATACTCATTTCTTTTGGACACCAGGGATGTCTGCACTGAGTTATACCGAGCTTCATATGTTCCAAAAGAACCAGTCAAATCCTTCTGTTCATTTCGCCAAGGTACAAAAAGCATAAGCTGCTCTCTAAAGTAATTTTCTGGATCCCTTTTTCTGTTGTATCTTACATACCTTATTATTCTTGGTACTTTTCTTTTCTTGTATTTTGTTCCATTTTTTGCTTCAAACAACAGGTCTGAACTTTGACTGTTATTATCATCAAAGCTGTCATCACTTTCATCACCAGAGCTATTGACAAAACTGTCATCATCATTAGTGTTATAAACTTTCTCTGAAAACTTATTCCCTTTTGGATAAGTAATATCAACCTTAGAGACATAATCAGCTAAACATAATTTCCCAAGCTGCCTGGGTCTTTTAGAATACCTCTGTATAACATTTTCAGATTCTACATCCGTGGATTCAGCTGGAAGTTCATCAAGAGCAGCTTTTGGCTTCAACAGAAAGATTCTTTCTTCTGGTATAGATGTGTTGATGAAAACAATATCCCTCGTACATTTTGTCAAAGGAATTTGCAGATCAAGATAAACAGCTTCTTGAGCACTGACCTCAACACAGTTAGAAAATACATTCCCAATATGCCTGACTTGTTTCTTTAGGTCAAGATTTCCTCTTCTTGCCTCTTTCGCTGCTGCATCAAGTTGTGCACTCATACCTCTTTGTGATTTACTTATATAACCAACTATATATGAAGCACAACCATATGGCTCAAGAACAATCTGAATGTCAAGATTGGCCTTCCAGGCAAGAAGTATGTTTTCATTAAATGGATTTATTCTCATTTCCTTCACTTTTCGCTTTAAGAAAACCTTTGGTGCTTTCAATGAGCTTCTTATGCAACAAATATAGTCTTCGAAGTCCATTTTAGCAATTTTTTCTAGAAACTCCTCCAATGGCATATCGTCATTTTCTTTACACTCATTCATTGATTTTTGGAGCTCTACATTCTTTTTCTTGTACTTGTCAATGTTTTCTTCAAGAGGATACAGCAACATAGTTTTCGGCAATGGTGGCAATGGAAATCCAAACCTGCATATTGGTTTCCCTTTTTTTCTACAGGTTCTGGAATGTTTGTGACTTTGAAGGTTAATAAGATTTGCTGTTTTCTCATTATCACTACTGCAGGTAAGATATCCATCAACAAATTCAATTATTTCCTCTTCTGACTTTGTTTCTAAAGTTGGAGCATTTTCTACCCAAACAAGCATGTGAATATGAGGGGAGCCACGTTGTTGAAACTCAACTCTATAAAAATAGTCAAGTACCTTTCCAATTGGCTCAGAACTGCTTTTAAGAATTGTATTGAGGAACTCTTGAACCCTATGATCAAAGTACCTTGAACATGTAACTGGGTCTTTTTGAACTAGCTTTGTTTTCTCTTGCCAAGTAAGCTTTTCTAATTCTGTTTCAGAATATTCAATACCATCATTCAATTTTGCTAACATCTTTAACAGATCTATCCATCTAGTATCAGCAGCTGACAATGACATAAACCAAGTAGGCAAAGAAAGTTGCCTAATCATTGCAAAAATATCTTTCTTGCGCATTTCTAAATAGGCGGGTGAATTTCTCAGTTGACGAAATATATAATAGCCTTCATCAAGGTTTACAAGTTTGTCCAAATAATTTGCATCTCTAGCTTCAGCTGCAGTTATTTTTTGACCTCGCTTTTTACATCTTCTGACAGCCAAGTTGACTTTATCACTGATTTGTTTCATCTGTAGTTTTTTGTGTTTGAAGAATATATTTGGAACTGACTGTGCAGCTCTCCTGTCAACACTTCTCAATTCCCATTTAACAATGTCACTATAATGAAGTGGAACAATTCTCTCTTCCTTACTGGGTGGTGTTTGTCCACAGAATATAGATGGGAAGCACAAATATTCTGCATCTTTATCATTATATAGACTTAAAGGATGTTGTCCTTCTCCTGGTGCAAAAGTAAAAACTTTGTCACACTTATTGTCAATATCAGCATCATCCACTAATGTATCTATATTGCCAACATGGTCATTAGCATCTATCTCACTGTAATGATCAGAATCATAATCAGTTGGGGCATCAGATTCCTTTTTACTTGAGATTTCTTCCTGCTTTTCATTATCCATACTATGTTTGTGATTTGTTTGTTCTCTTGAAACTCCTAAAAATTCTCTGACTGTTTCCTCTGCACTTTCATTAACTTCCCGAAACCAGTCATCATCAATTACTATGCCAGAGTTCTTGTATAGCTTGCTGTTGTTCATAAGCCAATGCAGAGCAGTCAAAACTCTTAATGGTCTTACATTTTCTTTAAATGCAACCGTTTTATAGGAAAGTTTCTTTTTCAGCTGGATAGCAACTGTAAAGTTTTCATCCATTGGCCTTGGCAGACAGTTTATTGTAGGCTGAATATCAACAGGTACATTAATTACATTCCCTTTCAAGGAGTACTGGCCACCACGTGGCAATTCTCTTATTTGCATAAATGGAATACGCAGTGCTATTAACCTTTCTTCTAACTGATGTAAGTTTAACTCTGGTGGCTTGATTGGCCATTTCATGCCATTAGTTACTGATAGCTTTGGAATTTTACTATCTCTTAAGGCACTTAGGCAAGTATGACATATCCATTCTTCATTATTGACAGATATAAAGTCTGTACAATACCGTCTTTTACTTTCTGCTGGAATATGGACATTCATTAACTTAGAAACACTTTTCCTGAACCATGTCTGGTGACAACATGAACAAACATACAAAGGTCCAATAGAAATATCTGAATGAAATTGTTTGATAGCCTCTTCAATAGTTTTTAAGTCTTTCTTGTGCGTTTTTGGAAAATTATCTGTGTCATGCTTATATCTTTTTCTAGGAGTAGTGACTTCTGAACTGTCATCAAATTTTCTTTTTTCCTGCCTTACTTGCTGCTTCTTGATTCTCTCGCATTCACGAACATAAGCATTTTCTCTTGCCTTCTTTTTTGATATATTCTGGTATGCTTTCTCCTTTGTTTTAAAAGCCTGATTTTCTCTTGCTAACTGTTTTGATTCATTCTGATACACAGTTTCTTTTGTCTTAAAACTAGGATCCTTTCTTGCAAATTGCTTTGATTCTTTCTGATACACAATCTCTTTTGTCTTAAAACTAGGATTTTTTCGTGCAGATTGCTTTGATTCTTTCTGATACACAATCTCTTTTGTCTTAAAACTAGGATCTTTTCTTGCACATTGCTTTGATTCTTTCTGATACAGAATCTCTTTTGTCTTAAAACTAGGATCTTTTCTTGCAGATTGCTTTGATTCTCTTTCTCTTGTTTGAAACATCAGGTCTTTTCTTGCAGATTGCTTTGATTCCTTCTGATACACAATCTCTTTTGTCTTAAAACTAGGATCTTTTCTTGCACATTGCTTTGATTCTTTCTGATACAGAATCTCTTTTGTCTTAAAACTAGGATCTTTTCTTGCAGATTGCTTTGATTCTCTTTCTCTTGTTTGAAACATCAGGTCTTTTCTTGCAGATTGCTTTGATTCCTTCTGATACACAATCTCTTTTGTCTTAAAACTAGGATCTTTTCTTGCACATTGCTTTGATTCTTTCTGATACACAATCTCTTTTGTCTTAAAACTAGGATTTTTTCTTGCAGATTGCTTTGATTCTCTTTCTCTTGTTTGAAACATCAGGTCTTTTCTTGCAGATTGCTTTGATTTTTTCTGATACACAGTTTCTTTAGCCTTAAAACTTGGATTTTTTCTGGCTGATTGCTTTGATTCTCTTTCTCTTGTTTGAAATGCTTCATTTTGTCTACATTTTCTTTTGTAATTTTTATAATATTCAGTGCGATGCTTAAACTTACTGGTCTTTAATTCTTTCTTTGATTCTTGAATTAATGTGTTTGATGCATTACTGGATATGTTTTGTACTTTACTTTGTGCTTTGTTAGCTTGTTTCAATCTTTGATCCCTGAAATAGGCTTCCATATTACTATTCATTTTACTTTTACAGCTGTGTGGTTCTTCAGTCTTCTTGATTTTGATAGGCAAAAAGTCAAACTGCACGTTGGTGTCTAGATTTAAACTGTCATAGAATGCATACATGTATGTAACTAGATCATCAATACTTGAGAAAGTTATCAAACAAGATGACCCATCATTTGAAGACAGTCCATTGTCACCATGGGAATGAGAATCAAAAAACATATACATGCCATCCTTTTTAAATACAGCAGAACATATGGCCCCAATAGTTATAAGACCTGATGATACAGACATGAAGGCTAATTGTAAGGTATCATGAAGTGTTGGCAAACCAATATTTTGGGTATCAATAAGAGGGCCACACACAATAGGCAGTTTTTCTAATGTAAATTTTCCTATCTCAACTTCAAAATCATAAGGGATTTCATCTAAGCTCAGCAGACGATGATCAAAATTTCCATCTGATTTCAATCCGCTGATAACAGTTTGATAGAGAGCATCTCCTTCACATAGCACTTTATCTAGTATCAGGCTATTATCTACATCATGACATAGTGAGTATGACAGCATACATAATGCATTGCATGTGCACTGAAATCCTCTTGAGTGCAGAGAAAATCTATCATCATTCTGGTGGAAACTTCCAAAGACCAAATTACCTGCATTCCAAAGCCGTTCAGACAATCTTACTGCTTGATAACATACCAAATCATTGTTTACACATGTTTTTGCAGAATCATTGTTGAAATGATGCTGAGCTATAACATTTTTATCATGCTCTGTATGTTCTGTATGCTGTTTGAGCATTGTATTTTCAAGAAAAGAGGCTATATTCTCTGTATTTTCTATATTCTCTTTGTCTTTATATGATTTTTCTATGACTCTTGATTGATATTTAGCATTAACATCAGGAAAAGTTTCAAGGATTACTGTTTCGAAATCTGACCGTACACTTGAGCTAACATTTTCTATTAGCTTGTTGAGATCAATAATTGCCTGTTTAAACTGACTAATATCAGTATCCATACTATCAAATTTGCTGTCACATGATTTTTTCAAATTTCCTTTCAAATATCCTTTCTCAGTGACAAGGTTAACTGAACCTTTCACTATGTCTTCTTTTTCTGTTTTTAATGAGGCCAGCTCCTCAGTCACGTCATGTAAGTTGTCCCTGTTTTCTGTTTTTAACGAGGCCAGCTCCTCAGTCATACATAAATCATACTTACCTCTTTCACTTACCTCCCTACTGGCATTCACATTCCCCCTCTTCACTGCAGCTTTCTTCCAATCTTTTCTTCTAGGCATTCTTTACCTGAAAATACACAATTTTGTTTCATTACGAAAGTGTTTTAACAAGAATTTAGCTGCAAGCAAGGTTTTTAAGATTCTCTGACCTGTGGCATAATTACCCTGAAATGCAGTTTCAAATGCTAATGAAAGGAAAATCATGTTCAATGAATTTATGATTCAGTAGGTGCAATGCCTAAATATTAAGTATGTTGACAAATCTGTACACTTTTTCTTGCACATCATAAACATGTCTGCCACACTCCTTCAAAATATTCAATGATAATTAAAAATTCTACTTCAGATTTTTTCAAAATGTATTCCCTTTAGCATGAGCCAAATTTCATTCAAATTGGAACAAAAATGTATATTACATGTTAGCTATACTACAAAAAAAATTGCCTGTACGGAATAACGGAATGACTCAAAACAGCATATCCCCTCAAACTAGATTTGGGGGTGGGGAGGTGACTACCAATATGTTCTATTACTTTCTGTGAAACATATTTTGTTATACATATGAACATCAGAATTCTTTAAACATTATCATACATTTAAATGGTACTCAGCAAAGGGTATATACAGGATAAAAAGTGTGCTTTCCAGATCATCTTATCTATGTAATTACAGTTGCAAATTAAATAGTTTTTCTTTACACATTTTTAACAGACCCCTTCAATTTATGATATTTCAATTAGATATCTATTTCAAAGTAAGTTTTAGAAAAGCTAGCATAGTCTTATCCACCTTGTATAAAAAAAAACACAAATCACATTATCCAAGACCCAGCTCAAAAGTTATCACTTGTGTGTACATCAGTTTTCATTGAAAGAACGGGAAGAGAGAGAGAGAGAGAGAGAGAGAGAGAGAAAGAGATCAGGTTTCCTATCTGAGAATCACTAAATCACTCAAAGGAATGATGCTCATTTTGTGTTGCACTTTCTTTTCTGGTGATATTATAGACAGGGTTTGGAATCTTATTGTATCAGTTCCAGAGCTTTGCTTTTTCCAATTTTGAACAACTACACAACTTTTTATACTCTAAAATATTTCCATTTATTTATTTAAATTGTCATCTAATGATAGACTACTAATATCCATAGAATCTATTATACAGACTTAGGCATCTTATAGACAAGACCATGACCATTTATGATCTTTTCTTTCTGTAATGAGCATCACCTATATTCAGCTTTAGTCTATAATATACTTGAGTATGTAATAAAATGTACTTTGCCTGATTATTATTTAATTATCATTTCTTGATAAATATGTTTGTAGATTTTCTTCCACATTATATTTCTGCAAATAGCTTTACTCTGACAGTGACAAGGTTATACTGAACCTTGCACTTTGTCTTTGTTTTCTGTATTTTAAATGAGGCCAGCTCCTCAGTCACGTCATGTAATTGTCTTTGTTTTCTGTTTTTACGAGGCCAGCTCCTCAGTCAAAGTAAAACATTAGCCCAACTAGTCATACTTATCTTTGTTGTCTTTACATTTCCCTTCTTAGTTCTTCTTATTCTCTTTCCTTTTCTGAAAATATACATATTATTCTTTATGGCAATGGCTACCGCTTCTAACAAAGAGGCTTGAATCAGTGACATGTATACAAAGAATAGACATCCCCACTTTTTAAGAGATCTCTAACATTTTTCGGGGAAAAAAAAAACGTATGGGATCCGCCATTTGGATTAAAGGTAAAGGTAAGCAATGATCTGGAACTGGCACAATTAGAACTAAAGTAAATGAAAATAAAATTGAGATCCTTTAAAAGCAGTGAGCATATTAATGAGAAAAGCGATGGGCCATAGTAATACTGTGACGAAACAATTTTAGTTGCAAAAGTCACATAAAATGTAGAGGACTACTTGATAAAGATTTCTGCAAAAACAAAATTCAAATATCTGCGATTGAACCAGAAAAATAGCCAATTTCCACTTTTCTTATTATAAGTCCATGGAAACTTCAAGTTGCCATAACAACCAGATTTCTTATTTGACTGAAATAAAAAACACAAATTATGTAGAGACTACTGTCAGGAACATGTATACAAAGTACAGGCTTCATGCCGTAGACGGTTTTTGAGGAGAAGATTATTAAATGTTTTTCAAAATTTTGCCTTTTATGTGGCCCCAGCAATCAATCAAAATAAAGAATTAGGAAAAAAGGTCACGTGAAACTTAAATATCTATTCAATAAACAAAACTCAAGACTTAGTATCTGCAATTGGACCAAAAAAATAGCCTATTTCCACTTTTCCCATTATAAGTCTATGGAAAATTTAAGATGCCATAGCAACCGGAGTTCTTATCTAACTGGAATAAAAATCACAAATTATGTAGAGGCTAGTGTCAGGAACATGTATACAAAGTACAGGATTCATCCACTTGACAGTTTCTGAGGAGAAGATTTTTGAATGTTTTTTTTTTTTTTTCAAAATTTTGCCCTTTATCGGGCCCCAGCAACAAATCAAAATAAAGGATTAGGACAAAACTCACAAGAAACGTCAAACACTACTCAATAAACATTTCTGCAAAAACAAAATTCAAATGTCTACAATTCTAGCAGAAAAATAGCTGATTTCCACTTTTCCCATTATAAGTCTATGGAAACTTTAAGTTGCCATAGCAACCAGAGTTCTTATCCGCCTGGAATAAAAAACACAAATTATGTAGAGGCCACTGTCAGGAACATGTATACAAAGTACAGGCTTAATCCCCTTGACAGTTTCTGAGAAGAAGATTTTTGAATGTTTTTCGAAATTTTGCCCTATATGGGGCCCCTGCAACCAATCAAAGTAAAGGATTAGGACAAAAGTCACATGAAATGTAGAGGACTACTCAATAAACATTTCTGCAAAAACAAAATTCAAATATCTCCAACAAGACAGCAAAACTGGCAATTTTCACTTTTTTCCATTATAAGTCTATGGGAAGCATAAGTTACCATAGTAACCAGAGTCCTTATCCGATCAAAACAAAAAACACAATTATTCTTTCCCCCTACCTGTAGATGGTGTATGTGTAATATGAGAACAATCGGCCCAGCGGTTTCAGAGAAGAAGATCTTTGAAATTGTGGACGACGGACGACGGACGGACGACGGACGGACGACGGACGGACGGACGGACGGACGACGGAGCATGGGTATACTATAAGCTCACCTATGAGCCTTCGGCTCAGGTGAGCTAAAAAGAAGACAAAAGTAAACCACAGAATCACAATCTTGTTTTCAGTAATAGAGTTGGTTATTCTGAACATGCATATAAAATTTGAAGTCTCTAACTCTTATACAGACTGAGCTGATATGATGGAAAATTTTCTCGGATAGAGAGAAAAATGGATAAATAAAGGGAATGATAAGCCGGAGATTGTTGATTCTCAAATACACAATACAACTTGACATACCCAAGCTTTGTACCAAATTTTAAAATTCTAGGTTAAGTAGTTCCTGAGAAATCTTTGACACAAAAAAAAGTTTACAGACAGACAAACAGACAGACGGAAAAAGCAAAAACTATATACCCCCTAATACTTTGTATGCCGGGGGTATAATTACGAAGACTAGTAACAGAAAGCCATAATCATGCTATTGACCTCTTAATGTTACAGCACATTTTATCACAGGAGTGTATGCATAATTTGAAAATGAAATAATGTTTGATAGGCAAATGTAAGTATATAATCATATATTTAAAAAAAATTTGTTACAGCTTTTGAAAAAGGGTGTTAATGTTGTGTCATAAATGCTGGCAAGACTATATTTCATTACCTCAATGTTCAGTGAATATGATCAGACTGCAACTGATCTATGCCTATTTTTCAGCTACATACATAGTGCAATAATTATAGACTTCCTAAAAAATTCAAAAGCCAGAGGACCATTGGTCTTGAGAATGCTAACCTGAGATCTAGTCTTTTAAAAATGACCTTTGACCAAACTAACCTTCACCTTGAATATTCATATAACTTCATGAACTCAATAAGCTAGAAATATCTACCAACTTTCAGGCCAAAGGCCATAAAACTTTTCAAAATTCAATGTTTACACTTTTCCCCCATTGAAAAGCCTATATAACCAAACTTGATGCAGTCATTATGTCAACTGCTTTGTAAACAAGGGGTCACAGGTTTGATCCAGTCTGTCAGATAAGACTATAAACCGAGGTCCCGTCTCTAAGCTGTTGGTGGGATGTTAAGTCTTTAAACCCCAAATCAACCAACCAAATTGATTTGCCCTAGAATAGGTCATAGTCAATCAAAGGTAATGCTTTATACATTCTATGATGGGCTAGAGTCCACAATGGTACAAACCAAGTCTCATTGAATTTAGTTTTGGTTCTGGAGAAGATTTTTGAAGGGTTTTTAGCAGCCATCTTGGTCATGTGACCTGGACCATTTATACAAACTTTAATCCCCTTTTCCTAAGAATGCTTCATACAAAGTTTACTTTGACTGGCCAAGCAGTTTCAGATGAGATGTTTGAACATTGTGGACAACAAGTATAAACATTTTCAAAACGCTTGCTATCTCTCAGCACTTTTTTCGCTAAACCCACGGCGATAACCACAGACTGAAAAGACTCTGGCAGCTTTGTTTCAACGTGAGCTTTCATATCCCAGCCAGCATGCATATGTAGTGTGACCCAACAGAGCTGCCTCATCCAATCAAGTACAACCAGAAGTCGATGGTTGATTAACAAGAAGATTCCAACCCTGTTCAATTATATAAAATTGAGCTCTCGCCATGGCGAGATCGCAACGAAGACAACGATGGAGAACAGAGCATGGATATAAGCTCACCTTTTGAGCCTAATGGCTCGCGTGAGCTAAACATACAAGCCTCTAGCCACTTTCTGTGGATGTACAACTGTCTTTGACAGTATCCCAAGTATGTTTTCTTTTTTAAACATCATGAGAAAATCAACTTTTACATATGCAAACCCAGATCAGCTATACAGAATGATAAAACAATTCCTTTTCTTTTTATATCCGAAATTTCAGGCTTCTAGCCTTCTTTTGCTACTTTACAGGCCTTTTTATACAAGACCTAGCTGGGGACCGGATGTCTTGCATCATGGTTTGTACTTACGTCCCTGAGACGATCCATATCTTGCAGATAGAAGGCAATATAGAACAGGGACAGGAATGAGTTCACAAACTGAAACTGAAAACATGAGAGCTGCAGTACCAGAAAACCGGACTTTGCATATGCGAAAACAAAGATGCAGATCAGCTGTGCAGTAACCACGGCTAACAAACCTTTAAATGCGTAACCGCCGGTTAAGAAAGAAAATCCGATTCATGCCCTTCCGGTTACGCATATGCGGACCAAGAAAAGGTAAACAAAACATACACTACTAGGATCAATTGATGATTATATTTTAGTACAGAAATGTATCGATTATCTATGAATGCTATTTTGTCACTTATTTACTATTGTTAGTCAGCACCAAAGTAGGTCGCAAAATAATTTGATGGTCTTTGAGTTTTTTATTCCCTCCTTCGAACCTGGTGTTACAACAAGGCCAAAGTCGGCAAAATACAACTGAAAATTTGACAATTTGCTGGTAAATATCGAATTTTAGTGATTGTTCCACGACAAATTTACAGATATATATTAAATAAATTGCAACTGATGTCTGTGCCAAAATTTCGTTGTGTTAGTGCCCGGTATTACCGATTTGAAGGGAAGGAAAAGATGGTTACGCATTTAATCATTAAAATATGAAGGATATATTTCAAGATATTTTAGAAACCTCCACCGGTTCAAATTATGTTATTTAATTTTCTCTGTAAAGCGTTTTGAATGACATAAAACCAGGAAAAAGCAAATAAAGTATACATAATGCTGTAAAATCGTCGTCATGAACAGGATTATCATGCATGTGAATTATTGTATTACATAGACTGTTTGTATTATTTCATATCAAACATTTTCACTGCAAATATCACAAACACACCAATTTGAGTTAGAACCCATTCAGAGAGGACGAGAGAATGTGACAAATAAAACTTGAGCGTAAAACTATTAACAATAACAAAAACTTTTATACATGTGTTTTATGTTGATTATATTGCTATCATTCTATTGCTAAATTCGTAACCAAATTGTTGACACAGCTTTTAATCACATATGCATAGAATGCAGTGGCCAGAGGCAACAAAACTGTCAACAGACCTCGCACAATGTTAAAATCATCTGCACGCTGTATTGCTAGCCGTTAATATGGACGTAATTGGCGGATATCTAAAAAATATCCCTGCAACTGACCCACATTTTCTTCATGTACAAGGCAATCCCAACATGTATTTGAAGGAGGGAATAAAAATCACGATTATAAAGAAAAGTTTCTGGAAATCCTTTGGGATCCAAATATTGCAATGTCTAACTGATAAAATAGCATTGAGAGAATTATCATATCTGTCTTTCTAATCAAAATATTTTTCTCGGAAACACGAGTTGCAAAAGCTTGTTTACCTTTTGTTGGTCATCTGATGCTTAACCGGAAAGGCGTGAATCAGATTTCTTTTCTTAACCGCGGTTACGCATTTAAAGGTTTGTTAGCCGTGGTAACTGCACATGTACAATATGCAAATTGAATCCGGATCAGTCTGGTCTGGATAAAAAATTTGTCTGGTGTGAATGTGCTAATCTGGACTTAATCCAGGTTCTGAGGTTATAAAACTTTTTTCGTGCTCAGCTCAGCTGAGATTAAATTTATCCTGCTCATAAATGTTAAAATGGCATTTTAACATTTATAGGCAGGATAAATTACAGGCTTTGGTGATCTAAACATGAAATTTCAATTAATTTGGGCTATTTTGTCATTTATGAGCAGTTGAAATTTCATGCTCAGCTGAGCTGAGCTTGAAAAAAGCTTTATAACCTTGAGGCCAGATCAGTTTGATTAAAATTTCTAGTGTAAATACACACTTGAAAATACAATAATGGAACACTTTAATAATTGTGATGCTAGTTCATACATTACATGGACTAGATTCTCGAAAATTCTGCATGGCATTCTGTCTTGGTCATTTGACCATGAATATTTATACAAACTTAGGCATCCCCATACCCTTTCTTTGGAAGCTCTACAAAAGATTTGGTTTTGATGGACAAGAGACTTTGGAAAAAAAAATCTTTGAAAATTCAGGAGAACAAAGCCCTCAAACTTCATAGATCCTGGCTGTTTTAACATTTTGAAAACATATTCATGTAATATACATATTTTTTGTAAGTTGTAAAAATTCATAGCGTACACATCTCTTATAAAATTTTTGTGCATTTTTTCTTCCCTGAACCATGAAGTTGGCATATGGTTTCAACTATAAAACAGGGCAATAAAGTGTTGCTGATGTTGCATCTCACTGCAGGGGGTGTAATTTGCTGATCATGTCAGATAAAAAGCTATTTTCATCAATGTTCAAAATCGTTAATATTTCACGTAGAAAACGGACTGAAAATGCAATGTTATTCAAAAGATTCTGATAAATATGAATTTTTACTTTGTTTTCGTCTAAAATGTACAAATAAATATTCTGATTTTTATATAGATATATCAATTATCAACAGATAATTAATCACAAGATAACCATACCAAAATTTGCATAATGACTGCAGTAGCACTGGGGAAGTTAATTATTTTATTACCTAGTAATTTGCACCATCTGTACCCGAGATGCCTTTCATCTCAGGCAGAGTGAAAGGTATCTCGGGGTCCAAAACAATAAGACATGTGTATGGCATGTGAAAATTTTCAGTTGAAAAAAACTTTGATATTTTTTTCTTTTTTTTTACTCGATGCAGAGATTGGGTGTACTGAGGATCGCCTCGCTGTGCATCTGAAAAGCATTTCCATATAGAGACAGAAAAATATGTTTTAACATATTGGTGGTTTGGCTTTAAGAGACCAATTTGGTTAAAGTTGTAGAATGATTGTAGCGAAAATTTGGGCATCCGAAATTTACGATCATGTAACATGTACTTACAAGTACTAGCTTTATTATAAGATGGGTTTCATATGATGACTCCATTCTGTAGTTTTCTGAAAGCACATTATGAAAACATGCCCATGTAATATACAGATTTTTCTTAAGTTGTAAAAAATGAAAATTTTCAGCGTATTTGTTTTTCATATTTTTCTTATTTTCAATCAAAAGATAGATTGTGGGTACATGTTAGAACCTTCTCATCGAGGTGGTTCTAATGAGTACCCACAATCTATGTTTTGGAACAAAAATAAGAAATAGGTATACCCCTGCATACCCCAGTTTTGCTATATATAAGTGGGGTATACGGGGGTATACATTACACAGACGTTATCGTGATGAGTCACAGATCAGCATGGGTTTCCACTTAGTTTGGTTTTGGATATTCAAAACAGGTTTTATGAAACAGAGATAGATCAATTAGTCTGTCACTCTACATGCACTGTCTAAACATCAAATTTTAAGCTTCATCAGTATTTTCTGTGGCTGTACATCGGTTGAATTTGTGTTGGCCCCAGTCTGACGCCTCTAAATCTTAGGCAGGGTTTTTCCTGGCTAATTTTTAATACATCTTAAAATGAAGTTTCAATACGTCTGAAAAAAGTTCATTATTACACGGGGACAAAGTGGGTGTCCATTTTATAAACTCAGCTTTGTTTATTTTCACGAGAGCAAAACATGTGGTACTTACCGTCCAAGGGCAGAGGATGTGAAACGTTGCATTTGTAACGATCTCGCCGGCCCATACGAAACTTCATAATAGCATGCATTATTATTCCATGTCGCATCAGTAGTCACAACAGTTGAGTCCCAGTGTATTATCAAAAAGTTTATAAACCTCCAAGTAAACAAAATATATGAGCCGCATCATGAGAAAGCCTACATTTTGCTTATGCGAAAACAAAGCTGCAGTAACTGCAAAGCTGATCAGTGCCTCTGTTTTCGCTACACGGCTAGTACAATTCCTCTACTTTGTAAATCTGAAATTTCCAGCCTTTAGCCATTTTCAATGCTTGTACAGCTCGGTTTGTGTCAGACCTGTTTGGAAACCACACTGTTGGTTTTCTCATGATGCAGCTCATATATTTTACATACCCATATCATTGAGCCAGACCGCAATCTTTTTATAGATCTCATCTAAAATTCCTATGACAACGGCCAATAGTATCTTGGGTAGAAATCTACACAGTGACGGAATCTCTTCCGACTTAACGAGTCCATTGACCCACTCCTGGAGCTCAAATATCAATAACATAATATAGAAGACGACCGAGAGGCAGACCCCTATGACTGGTACACTGACAAAGTAGCGGAACAGTCGGCGTTTCCAGGACGGGTAGAATGGTTCCAGTCTGCCGGTGACTGGACTGGTCATTAGATTGCCCTGTAGATGATACAAAACATGAGCTGCATGCAACGCGTGAAAACCATTTTTTTTTTTTTTTTGCTTCATGGAATCAAGCCTCTAGCCATCTTCTAAGCAAGCTCATTCAGCCACTTAGTTTAGAAACTGCATGAACAAATACAGTAAGTAACAGCCTGATTAAGCTTGGTGAATGCATTTAGGAGAAAAACAGATAAACTTGCTAATTGTAATTGCTGACAAATGAGATGCCTCATGAGTAAACCAACAACCTGCATATGAGAAACCAAAGGCGCAGATCAGCTTCGCAGTAACTGCAAAGCTGATCAGCACCTTTGTTTTCGTTACATGGATAGTACAATTCTACTAGTAATTTCTAAATCCAAAATTTCCATCTTCTATGCTTGTACAGCTCAGTTTGTATCGTACCTGTTCGAATACCAACACACTTGCAGACCAGAGGACCAATGGTCCTGCAGACGCTCACCTGAGGTTTATCATATAAAACTTATAGAAAGCTATCAACTGTTTTGGGAAGGCATTAAGCCTCTGTGGCATGTTGGTTAAGCTACTCCTCAAGATCCTGGGTTCCGTCCCAGGTTTCTCCAGTCTTTTGTCAAGGTTTTAAAAGCAATCTCTGAATCCATACGCCCTTAGCTATTGAGTGGGACATAAAACATGAAATCAACTGACCAAATCTGATGAAAGATTTGTATTACCTTCAAATTGGGCCAGTTCTTGTCAGCATTTTATTCAATATAAAATTGTCTATTTCTTCTTGACATATGCTATTTTGTTTCATATTTAATGAATGCTGTAGAAGGTGGCAGAAGTAAATTGTTGCAGTTTTGTTATTTTTTATTTTATACCTCATCTTTCTGAACATAATATTCAGCACCTGTAAAATTAGTTAAATCCAATTACAGTAAACTTCTATTGATGAGCTTTCAAAGATGGACTTTTACTATGGTTCTCACTAGCTTATGTTTCGGTGTGGAGTTTGGTCACCTTTTGGGAAACAGCTGTTCACTCTGCTTACCATATTATGTTGTCCTTGTATCAGTACCTATTTGTAAATTTTGTTGTTGACTATATGTTCTTAGACTTTGTTCTCATTGTGCCAGTTATGATCATTGCTTTAATACCTTCTACTTCTCTGTCCTTTCATACCCAACTTTGTAATCAATAGGTCAGAATCAACTAACTGTCACCATTTCAACAGTGATACCCAGGCAGCCAAATTAGTTGCTGCAATTGGAGTTTCAGTGAAAACAACTAGTTTCTTTATCCAATACTTTTTATTTATTGAATCACACTACACTGATTATGATATTTTTCTATTAAAATCCATTAAAATTAGGCACTTACAACTAAAACACAAAAATACTACACAAATGAGAACTAATGTAATCTAATGACAACATTTTAAAAAATGAAAAAAAAAAGATGAAGAAACTTAATCCTGAATCTTGAATGATAGATGTAGAAGTCCTGAGACTGTGTCTATAACATTAAGAGTCGGAAAACATTCCAAGACCGAACTCATGCTAGTACATTTCTGTGACTAAAATAGATACCTTGTAAAAACCAATGTAATGGTACAGTTTAACACAATCTAACAACTATACTAGAGTAGACCACAACATGGAAAATAGGTAAAGTCACATTATTACTGGACAATATATTCATGAACTTGTCAATGAACATAAGATTGTATGCAAGTTTTAACGTAACAGAATACAAATACATGTACAAGCACTGATAGGATATTTCTATTATTTTTTCAATCTAGCATTTTCAAGTTCTTCATTTTCATTTAAATCTATATACTATGTACATATTTGCAAATTATATATTCTTTTGATCATGATGTACATTATAATCAACACTGAATCAAGCTCTATGTAACTATACATTTGTGGAGCAACATGAGAATCTGTCCAAAACTCACAGCCATCCATTAATATCCAGATTCTTTAAAATAAAAAAAGCACTGCCACTTGCTGTTTGTCACATTAAATAATATCTTTTTGCAGAACCCTGCTACAAAGCATATCTGCTTTCCAAAACTTTATACATTATCTATATAAAACTATAAAGCACTTGCTATATCAGTTATCACTGTATCATTACAATAAAATTTTTACAATGCATCAAACTGCTTCCTTTAACTGAAATCAATAGTTTACTGTATATTTGAGATTCTATTTAAATAAGATGTTATAGTCACAGTCTCATTAATTCTACATATATTTTGAGGAATACATTACAAAAAAGTTACAATTGGACTCATACATAAAAGAGAATAAAAAAGAACACATTAGCATTAGGATAATACCTCACTCAAATGTGAAAAAGTGAGAAATTATTCTAGCGTTTATCATCTAATAATCTCTCCAGAATTTTTATTTGACAATATGTAAAAAAAAAAAAAAAAAAAAAAAAAAAAAAAAAAAAAAAAAAATGAAAAAGGTGGCAACCCCAAAACTTGCTAAACCACCAAATTTAAGACCTAGTGGGGTTACGCCCTGCAATTTTTCTCTTCAATTCTCTACTCTGTAATGATACACAAGCTGAAAAACTTTAGAGATACAGTGATTTATCTGAACCAAGTAACAATTTAATAGCTAACCTTAACAAATAACACAATAATTTAGTTCATTAAAAATTCAGCTATCCAACTTTGTGGGATTATGAATTTGCCATTATACATAAGAGAGACTGTTTCTTCAGAAAAGGGTTAACACTGGTTGTACTGTACCAGTTATTGTACAGTTATTCATGTTTTGCATCACCTCATTTGAATATCTATTTGTCTAAGGCACAATATATAATTTTATGATCAGACCAATATGCCTCAATGACATCACAAAATCCTTCAGAATTTGAAAATATCAAATCTAGTACAGACCCACAGTCAGTTGTACATTGTTTAATATGTTGCATACATCCAAATAATGTCTCCACAAAATCCACAAATCCTGTACTGGCACCATCTACCTGTATGTTGAAGTCCCCTAATATGACCAATTTAGCATTCAGGTCAATAACTGGCCTAAGATGACAGTGAATATCATTTCTAAAATCAGTCTGTGAACTTTTTGGGTATTTGTACAACACAACAACTTGAACATAACCTCGTTGAATGCTGAATATGCCAGCGAATATGAATTCAAATGACTTACATTGCATTTTCATGACTTTCTGAATCTGCAAGTACTCCTTTACATACAATGCAAGTCCATGATATGGTCTGTTGTTTGCCTCTTTTACTGTATCATCAAGCCTAACAAGTCTAAACCGCTTCAGAGCAAAATGTACATTTTCATCCCTACTACATAACCTTGTTTCAGCAAATCCAACAATATCTGCTGCCAATACATTTGGTTCAGATTGAACATCTTTATAATGTTTATGCAAGGATCTAGCATTATTGAATGCAATTTTGGTTTTGTCTGAACCAATTTTATACAGCGGAACATAACATAGTTTTAAGGTAGCATCTGTGCGTAGCCTTTTCATTTCTATATTCACATCATCATCTAATGCCATAGCAGCTTCATTCATATTCAGTATATATAAATCTTCCAGCTTTTTCACTCTACTAAACGCAACATAGTGAATGTGTGGTATTTTCCTTGTCTCCTTCTGGGACAAATCAACAACTACCTTGTCAACTGTTGCACCTTCAGCTTTCCAGACTGATTTACCTGAGGCTGGTGTCACTGGAAATTGGCTTCTCTGAAATGTTTTGTAGTTATGTATAAATGTTCGCTGTGTTTCAAATACAGGTGTCCAGTCTGCATGAATGCTTGAGTTGTAAAATTTCCTGTTTTTCTCACGTGTTGCTCTACCAACTCGAGGGTCATCAAACAATACCCAAATAATGCTAGGACGGTTTGTTCCTTCCATCCACCTGAAGTCAATGTGTTTTACCACACCAGTAGCACCATTGGTTAAACCGTCTTCTACATCTACATTAGCTGTATGAACAACAATCATTCCAACAACTACTGTCAATGATTTCTTTAGCTGGCCTGTTTGTCCATAGTCCTTTGGGAGCTTATCAATCAAGGACTGGTGCCTGTTGGCAGGAATGTTTGCTGAGACAACACTGTCATGGCATGATATCACATACTTTTCTCCTGGCAACTGACTCAAAATAGTGTCATTGTGTTGGTCTACATAATAATTCTGTGCAAACAAATGAAGAGCATCCTTTGGATAGTCACCAGTTTCACGGTCAACAACACGTGTCTGCAGCTTTTGTTTGTCTTCCTCTGTCATTTCGTTCAATCGAAGTCGGTTTAATAACTGTGCGAATGCTAGATCGTCTTTCTGTCTCATGATATCAACCAATTCATACATTGTAAAGAGCTCTTTCCATAAATTCCTTCCCAGTGAAGATGTCCCCTTTTTCAAATCAAGACTTATCAGGTAATCACCTACTGGCTTAAGTTGGTACAGATCCCCAACAGCGATAACACTTAAACCACCAAAAACTTCTTTTGTTCCCATCAGCTGCTGTAAGCGAGTGTCAATAAAGCTTAGTGTCATGTTGCCTACCATTGATATTTCATCAATAATGATAATTTTCAGATGTCTGTACTTAATTCTGAACGTATTTAACTCATCAGCTGCAAGATGATTGGTTCCCTTTTGATACATTTTCCTGTGGAATGCAGAGCAAATTGTTTGGCCACTAATATTAAAAGCAGCAAAGCCCATGTAAGCGCACAGCAGGATTCTCTTATCATCTGGATTTTCTCCATCTTTCAAATTCAAAATCCTGAACAGACTTTGATAAAGTGCTCGAATCACTACTGATTTACCAACACCTGCCCCTCCAGTTAGAAAAGCATAAACCGGTTCATCTTTACATTTAATCCAGTGCACAATATGGTTAAAGAATTCTCTTTGCCTCAAATTAAGACTTCTGAGTAGTTGTAAGTATTCATCATCTGGTAATAAAATACCACTTGTTTCTACTGGTGGCATTGAGCAAGTTGACTGTAATTCTATTCCAATGTCATAATGCCTCTGCTCTACAACTCTGCTTGGGTTAAAGCAAACAAATTTTTCTGATTCTGCTGACCCTTCTTCTTCTGTCTCTCTATTTTCTTGCTCTGCATTTGGTGCAATTTGATCATAGTCCCTTTCCTCATTTTCCATCATTTGTCTTGCAATCTCAAGCTCTTCAGCATGATGCTCATACTCATTTCTTTTGGACACCAGGGATGTCTGCACTGAGTTATACCGAGCTTCATATGTTCCAAAAGAACCTATCAAATCATTCTGTTCATTTCGCCAAGGTACAAAAAGCATAAGCTGCTCTCTAAAGTAATTTTCTGGATCCCTTTTTCTGTTGTATCTTACATACCTTATTATTCTTGGTACTTTTCTTTTTTTGTATTTTGTTCCATTTTTTGCTTCAAACAACAGGTCTGAACTTTGACTATTATTATCATCAAAGCTGTCATCACTTTCATCACCAGAGCTATTGACAAAACTGTCATCATCATTAGTGTCATCAACTTTCTCTGAAAACTTACTCCCTTTTGGATAAGTAACATCAACCTTAGAGACATAATCAGCTAAACATAATTTCCCAAGCTGCCTGGGTCTTTTAGAATACCTCTGTATAACATTTTCAGATTCTACATCCGTGGATTCAGCTGGAAGTTCATCAAGAGCAGCTTTTGGCTTCAACAGAAAGATTCTTTCTTCTGGTATAGATGTGTTGATGAAAACAATATCCCTCGTACATTTTGTCAAAGGAATTTGCAGATCAAGATAAACAGCTTCTTGAGCACTGACCTCAACACAGTTAGAAAATACATTCCCAATATGCCTGACTTGTTTCTTTAGGTCAAGATTTCCTCTTCTTGCCTCTTTCGCTGCTGCATCAAGTTGTGCACTCATACCTCTTTGTGATTTACTTATATAACCAACTATATATGAAGCACAACCATATGGCTCAAGAACAATCTGAATGTCAAGATTGGCCTTCCAGGCAAGAAGTATGTTTTCATTAAATGGATTTATTCTCATTTCCTTCACTTTTCGCTTTAAGAAAACCTTTGGTGCTTTCAATGAGCTTCTTATGCAACAAATATAGTCTTCCAAGTCCATTTTAGCAATTTTTTCTAGAAACTCCTCAAATGGCATATCGTCATTTTCTTTACACTCATTCATTGATTTTTGGAGCTCTACATTCTTTTTCTTGTACTTGTCAATGTTTTCTTCAAGAGGATACAGCAACATAGTTTTCGGCAATGGTGGCAATGGAAATCCAAACCTGCATATTGGTTTCCCTTTTTTTCTACAGGTTCTAGAATGTTTGTGACTTTGAAGGTTAATAAGATTTGCTGTTTTCTCATTATCACTACTGCAGGTAAGATATCCATCAACAAATTCAATTATTTCCTCTTCTGACTTTGTTTCTAAAGTTGGAGCATTTTCTACCCAAACAAGCATGTGAATATGAGGGGAGCCACGTTGTTGAAACTCAACTCTATAAAAATAGTCAAGTACCTTTCCAATTGGCTCAGAACTGCTTTTTAAAATTGTATTGAGGAACTCTTGAACCCTATGATCAAAGTACCTTGAACAAGTAACTGGGTCTTTTTGAACTAGCTTTGTTTTCTCTTGCCAAGTAAGCTTTTCTAATTCTGTTTCAGAATATTCAATACCATCATTCAATTTTGCTAACATCATTAACAGGTCTGTCCATCTTGTATCAGCAGCTGACAATGACATAAACCAAGTAGGCAAAGAAAGTTGCCTAATCATTGCAAAAATATCTTTCTTGCGCATTTCTAAATAGGCGGGTGAATTTCTCAGTTGACGAAATATATAATAGCCTTCATCAAGGTTTACAAGTTTGTCCAAATAATTTGCATCTCTAGCTTCAGCTGCAGTTATTTTTTGACCTCGCTTTTTACATCTTCTGACAGCTAAGTTGACTTTATCACTGATTTGTTTCATCTGTAGCTTTTTGTGTTTGAAGAATATATTTGGAACTGACTGTGCAGCTCTCCTGTCAACACTTCTCAATTCCCATTTAACAATGTCACTATAATGAAGTGGAACAATTCTCTCTTCCTTACTAGGTGGTGTTTGTCCACAGAATATAGATGGGAAGCACAAATATTCTGCATCTTTATCATTATATAGACTTAAAGGATGTTGTCCTTCTCCAGGTGCAAAAGTAAAAACTTTGTCACACTTATTGTCAATATCAGCATCATCCACTAATGTATCTATATTGCCAACATGGTCATTAGCATCTATCTCACTGTAATGATCAGAATCATAATCAGTTGGGGCATCAGATTCCTTATTACTTGAGATTTCTTCCTGCTTTTCATTATCCATACTATGTTTGTGATTTGTTTGTTCTCTTGAAACTCCTAAAAATTCTCTGACTGTTTCCTCTGCACTTTCATTAACTTCCCGAAACCAGTCATCATCAATTACTATGCCAGAGTTTTTGTATAGCTTGCTGTTGTTCATAAGCCAATGCAGAGCAGTCAAAACTCTTAATGGTCTTACATTTTCTTTAAAGTCAACCGTTTTATAGGAAAGTTTCTTTTTCAGCTGGATAGCAACTGTAAAGTTTTCATCCATTGGCCTTGGCAGACAGTTTATTGTAGGCTGAATATCAACAGGTACATTAATTACATTCCCTTTCAAGGAGTACTGGCCACCACGTGGCAATTCTCTTATCTGCATAAATGGAATACGCAGTGCTATTAACCTTTCTTCTAACTGATGTAAGTTTAACTCTGGTGGCTTGATTGGCCATTTCATGCCATTAGTTACTGATAGCTTTGGAATTTTACTATCTCTTAAGGCACTTAGGCAAGTATGACATATCCATTCTTCATTATTGACAGATATAAAGTCTGTACAATGCCGTCGTTTACTTTCTGCTGAAATATGGACATTCATTAACTTAGAAACACTTTTCCTGAACCATGTCTGGTGACAACATGAACAAACATACAAAGGTCCAATAGAAATATCTGAATGAAATTGTTTGATAGCCTCTTCAATAGTTTTTAAGTCTTTGTTGTGCATTTTTGGAAAATTATCTGTGTCATACTTATATCTTTTTCTAGGAGTAGTGACTTCTGAACTGTCGTCAAATTTTCTTTTTTCCTGCCTTACTTGCTGCTTCTTGATTCTCTCGCATTCACGAACATAAGCATTTTCTCTTGCCTTCTTTTTTGATATATTCTGGTATGCTTTCTCCTTTGTTTTAAAAGCCTGATTTTCTCTTGCTAACTGTTTTTATTCTTTTTGATACACAGTTTCTTTTGTCTTAAAACTAGGATCCTTTCTTGCAAATTGCTTTAATTCTCTTTCTCTTGTGTGAAACACTGGATCTTTTCTTGCAGATTGCTTTGATTCTTTCTGATACACAATCTCTTTTGTCTTAAAACTAGGATTTTTTCGGGCAGATTGCTTTGATTCTTTCTGATACACAATCTCTTTTGTCTTAAAACTAGGATCTTTTCTTGTACATTGCTTTGATTCTTTCTGATACACAATCTCTTTTGTCTTAAAACTAGGATTTTTTCGTGCAGATTGCTTTGATTCTTTCTGATACACAATCTCTTTTGTCTTAAAACTAGGATCTTTTCTTGAAGATTGCTTTGATTCTTTCTGATACACAATCTCTTTTGTCTTAAAACTAGGATCTTTTCTTGCACATTGCTTTGATTCTCTTTCTTTTGTTTGAAACATCAGGTCTTTTCTTGCAGATTGCTTTGATTTTTTCTGATACACAGTTTCTTTGGTCTTAAAACTAGGATTTTGTCTGGCAGATTGCTTTGAATTTTTCTGATACACAATTTCTTTAGCCTTAAAGCTAGGGTTTTTTCTGGCTGATTGCTTTGATTCTCTTTCTTTTGTTTGAAACACTGGGTCTTTTCTTGCACATTGCTTTGATTCTCTTTCTCTTGTTTGAAACACTGGGTCTTTTCTTGCCAATTGTTTTGATTCTCTTTCTCTTGTTTGAAATGCTTCATTTTGTCTACATTTTCTTTTGTAATTTTTATAATATTCAGTGCGATGCTTAAACTTACTGGTCTTTAATTCTTTCTTTGATTCTTTAATTAATGTGTTTGATGCATTACTGGATATGTTTTGTACTTTACTTTGTGCTTTGTTAGCTTGTTTCAATCTTTGATCCCTGAAGTAGGCTTCCATATTACTATTCATTTTACTTTTACAGCTCTGTGGTTCTTCAGTCTTCTTGATTTTGATAGGCAAAAAGTCAAACTGCAAGTTGGTGTCTAGATTTAAACTGTCATAGAATGCATACATGTATGTAACTAGATCATCAATACTTGAGAAAGTTAACAAACAAGATGACCCATCATTTGAAGACAGCCCATTGTCACCATGGGAATGAGAATCAAAAAACATATACATGCCATCCTTTTTAAATACAGCAGAACATATGGCCCCAATAGTTATAAGACCTGATGATACAGACATGAAGGCTAACTGTAAGGTATCATGAAGTGTTGGCAAACCAATATTTCGGGTATCAATAAGAGGGCCACACACAATAGGCAGTTTTTCTAATGTAAATTTTCCTATCTCAACTTCAAAATCATAAGGGATTTCATCTAAGCTCAGCAGACGATGATCAAAATTTCCATCTGATTTCAATCCGCTGATAACAGTTTGATAGAGAGCATCTCCTTCACATAGCACTTTATCTAGTATCAGGCTATTATCTACATCATGACATAGTGAGTATGACAGCATACATAATGCATTGCATGTGCACTGAAATCCTCTTGAGTGCAGAGAAAATCTATCATCATTCTGGTGGAAACTTCCAAAGACCAAATTACCTGCATTCCAAAGCTGTTCAGACAATCTTACTGCTTGATAACATACCAAATCATTGTTTACACATGTTTTTGCAGAATCATTGTTGAAATGATGCTGAGCTATAACATTTTTATCATGCTCTGTATGTTCTGTATGCTGTTTGAGCATTGTATTTTCAAGAAAAGAGGCTATATTCTCTGTATTTTCTATATTCTCTTTGTCTTTATATGATTTTTCTATGACTCTTGATTGATATTCAGCATTAACATCAGGAAAAGTTTTTAGGATTACTGTTTCGAAATCTGACCGTACACTTGAGCTAACATTTTCTATTAGCTTGTTAAGATCAATAATTGCCTGTTTAAAATGACTAATATCAGTATCCATACTATCAGATTTGCTGTCACATGATCTTTTCAAATTTCCTTTCAAATATCCTTTCTCAGTGACAAGGTTAACTGAACCTTGCACTATGTCTTCTTTTTCTGTTTTTAATGAGGCCAGCTCCTCAGTCACGTCATGTAAGTTGTCCCTGTTTTCTGTTTTTAACGAGGCCAGCTCCTCAGTCATACATAAATCATACTTACCTCTTTCACTTACCTCCCTACTGGCATTCACATTCCCCCTCTTCACCGCAGCTTTCTTCCAATCTTTTCTTCTAGGCATTCTTTACCTGAAAATACACAATTTTGTTTCATTACGAAAGTGTTTTAACAAGAATTTAGCTGCAAGCAAGGTTTTTAATATTCCCTGACCTGTGACATAATTGCCCTGAAATGCAGTTTCAAATGCTAATGAAAGGAAAATCATGTTCAATGAATTTATGATTCAGTAGGAGCAATGCCTAAATATTAAGTATGTTGACAAATCTGTACACTTCTTCTTGCACATCATAAACATGTCTGCCACACACTTTCGAAATATTCAATGATAATTAAAAATTCTACTTCAGATTTTTTCAAAATGTATTCCCTTTAGCATGGGCCAAGTTTCGTTCAAATTGGAACAAAAATGTATATTACATGTTAGCTATACTACAAAAAAAATTGCCTGTACGGAATAACGGAATGACTCAAAACAACATATTCCCTCAAACTAGATTTGGGGGTGGGGAGGTGACTACCAATATGTTCTATTACTTTCTCTGAAACATATTTTGTTATATATATGAACATCAGAATTCTTTAAACATTATCATATAATTTGTACATTTAAATGGTACTCAGCAAAGGGTATATACAGGATAAAAAGTGTGCTTTCCAGATCATCTTATCTATGTAATTACAGTTGCAACTTGAATAGTTTTTCTTTACACATTTTTAGCAGACCCCTTCAATTTATGATATTTCAATTAGATATCTATTTCAAAGTAAGTTTTAGAAAAGCTAGCATAGTCGAAAGAACAGGAAGAGAGAGAGAGAGAGAGAGAGAGAGAGAGAGAGAGAGAGATCAGGTTTCCTATCTGAGAATCACTCAATCACTCAAAGGAATGATGCTCATTTTGTGTTCCACTTTCTTTTCTGGTGATATTATAGACAGGGTTTGGAATCTTATTGTATCAGTTCCAGAGCCTTGCTTTTTCCAATTTTGAACAACTACACAACTTTTTATACTCTAAGATAAAATATTTCCATTTATTTATATAAATTGTCATCTAATGATAGACTACTGATATCCATAGAATCTATTATACAGACTTAGGCATCTTATAGACAAGACCATGACCATTTATGATCTTTTCTTTCTGTAATGAGCATCACCTATATTCAGCTTTAGTCTATAATATACTTGAGTATGTAATAAAATGTACTTTGCCTGATAGGTTGTATTTTAATTATCATTTCTTGATAAATATGTTTGTAGATTTTCTTGCACATTATATTTCTGCAAATAGCTTTACTCTGACAGTGACAAGGTTATACTGAACCTTGCACTTTGTCTTTGTTTTCTGTATTTTAAATGAGGCCAGCTCCTCAGTCACGTCATGTAATTGTCTTTGTTTTCTGTTTTTACGAGGCCAGCTCCTCAGTCAAAGTAAAACATTAACCTAACTAGTCATACTTATCTTTGTTGTCTTTACATTTCCCTTCTTAGTTCTTCTGATTCTCTTTCCATTTCTGAAAATATACAAAAAGGACTAAAAATCAAACTTCTACAAAACTATTATTCTTTATATGATGCAATGGCTACCGCTTCCAACAAAGAGGCTTGAATCAGTGACATGTATACATAGAATAGACATCCCCACTTTTTAAGAGATCTCTAACATTTTTTTGAAAAAAAAAAATAACGTATGGGATCCGCCATATGGATTAAAGGTAAAGGTAAGCAATGATCTGGAACTAGCACAATTAGAACTAAAGTAAATGAAAATAAAATTGAGATCCTTTAAAAGCAGTGAGCATATTAATGAGAAAAGGGATGGGCCATAGTAATACTGTGACGAAACAATTTTAGTTGCAAAAGTCACATAAAATGTAGTAGACTACTTGATAAAGATTTCTGCAAAAACAAAATTCAAATATATCTGCAACTGAACCAGAAAAATAGCCAATTTCCACTTTTCTCATTATAAGTCCATGGAAACTTCAAGTTGCCATAACAACCAGATTTCTTATTTGACTGAAATAAAAAACACAAATTATGTAGAGACTACTGTCAGGAACATGTATACAAAGTACAGGCTTCATGCCGTAGACGGTTTCTGAGGAGAAGATTATTAAATGTTTTTCCAAATTTTGCCTTTTATGTGGCCCCAGCAATCAATCAAAATAAAGAATTAGGAAAAAAGGTCACGTGAAACGTAAATATCTATTCAATAAACATTTCTGCAAAAACAAAACTTAAGACTTAGTATCTGCAATTGGACCAGAAAAATAGCCTACTTCCACTTTTCCCATTATAAGTCTATGGAAACTTTAAGATGTCATAGCAACCAGAGTTCTTATCTAACTGGAATAAAAATCACAAATTATGTAGAGGCTAGTGTCAGGAACATGTATACAAAGTACAGAATTCATCCACTTGACAGTTTCTGAGGAGAAGATTTTTGAATTTTTTTTCAAAATTTTGCCCTTTATGGGGCCCCAACAACTAATCAAAATAAAGGATTAGGACAAAACTCACAAGAAACGTCAAACACTACTCAATAAACATTTCTGCAAAAACAAAATTCAAATGTCTACAATTTTAGCGGAAAAATAGCTGATTTCCACTTTTCCCATTATAAGTCAATGGAAACTTTAAGTTGCCATAGCAACCAGAGTTCTTATCCGCCTGGAATAAAAAACACAAATTAAGTAGAGGCCACTGTCAGGAACATGTATACAAAGTACAGGCTTAATCCCTTTGACAGTTTCTGAGAAGAAGATTTTTGAATGTTTTTCGAAATTTTGCCCTATATGGGGCCCCTGCAACCAATCAAAATAAAGAATTAAGACAAAAGTCACATGAAACGTAGAGGACTACTCAATAAACATTTCTGCAAAAACAAAATTCAAACATCTCCAACAAGACAGCAAAAACTGGCAATTTTCACTTTTTTCCATTATAAGTCTATGGGAAGCATAAGTTACCATAGTAACCAGAGTCCTTATCCGATCAAAACAAAAAACACAATTATTCTTTCCCCCTTCCTGTAGATGGTGTATGTGTAATATGAGAACAATCTGCCTAGCGGTTTCAGAGAAGAAGATCTTTGAAATTGTGGACGACGACGACGGACGGACGACGGACGGACGGACGGACGGACGACGGACGGACGCCGGAGCATGGGTATACTATAAGCTCACCTATGAGCCTTCGGCTCAGGTGAGCTAAAAAACCTGTTGGTGCAGCAGCTTCAGGTTGGAATATTACTATGTCCAGTGTGCCCTCATTTATGACCCTGTTTATCTCAATGCAATGTTACCTTATACAGGGGCCTGGGATCTTGGAGTAGTTCCCCTTCCTGGTCTAGGGTCCCCCATCGGTAGGCGAGCTCCTTGGTCCTACGTTGCCAGTGTTCCAGATATAGGGTGGGCCAAAATACATTGAACAAGGCAAACAGAACGAAACACACACTGTCAAGGACCTGAAATATTAGACATTAATTGATTGATTGATTGATTGATTGATTAATTGATTGATTGATTTATTGATTTATTGATTTGTTGGTTATGGTCCCAGTGAACAGCTATGGTCATGTTGGGAGGTTGCCACCATTTTATGGGACTGCTTCCTAACATTGGGTTGTCATGACGTGTAAGTTATATATGGCCACAAATATTTCCTGGGCAGGCTGAGACCTTCTAATTTGGTTTAAAGCTTTGCCTGGAGCCACATGCAACTATCTATTTCTCATGGCCCAATGGGCAGGGGCCCAATAACGGAAATGTAAAGTGCCAAAAATATTAAAATGCCCAATATCTATTTAAAAGTGGTTCTACTATAGTATCCAGTCTTGAATGAGCGGCCGCATAAGAAGCCAAAAATCTGCATATGTAAAACCAAAGACAAAGATCAAATGTGCAGTAACTGCACTGCTGATCAGTGTCTTTACTCCATAGACGGTTTGATGCCTCTTCTTTCTAAATCAGAAATTTTAAGCTTCTAATTATTTTGCGTGACTGTACAGCCTGGTTTGTGCTCTTTTTTTTTCATGCACAGGCTCAACTCTCATAGACAGGACTATGGCTTCTTTGGTTACTGAAAAATTCCGAAATGTTGAGTACTAAATTTTTCCTAATATTTGTGAATTCATTGCCTCAGCAATTCAAAGCTCTCACTAATAAAGTGTAACTATAAGCTCATTCATGATTTCAAAACTCGCAAATAATTCAGAAATAGAAAAATCACGAAATAAAAGTAATACTAAATTTTCCAAATTTGCAGTAACAAATAGACCACTTTTTTCGTATCGGGCTAACATCTCCGTGTATTGAACTTCACCCCTTTAAACCCCAGTTTTATATAGTGAAACTGGGGTATGTTGGGGTATACCTATTTTTCATATTTTTGCTCCATAACATAGAATGTGGGTACTCGTTAGAACCGCCTCGCTAAGGCGGTTCTAACATGTACCCATAATCAATGTTTTGAGAAAAAAAATAAGAAAAATATCAAAATTTATTTACAGAAAACTTTCATTTTTTGCATCTCTAAAACATCTCTGTATATTGCATGGACGTGTTTTCATAATGGGCTTTTATTTCAGCATACCTACCTGACTCTCATCTTGTATACACCAGAATATTACTCCTAGGATTGTGGGAAAACATAGCGCCACTGTGTAGTGTCCCAGGTACGCAAAGTACAGGGCAATCTTTACACCAAAGTATTCACAAATTCTGTCTGAAATATAATGTAACAACTTGATAAATTTTAAAATCCAGTTTTACATCAATTACAGGACATTGACGTTTAATGTCTACAAGCAAATTAAATGGTCCAAAATGTTGTATCACCCCTTCTTCTGAGTCTACATGTAGTTGTCCAAAATTTCAAATATGGGGTTCTACATTACTAAAACCAGCCCATGGACTATACAGAAATTTTTAAAGTTAAGAAAAAGGAAAATCATTAATAGAAAAAAAAAGATATTTTTCTTATTTTTGCTCAAAATATTGATTGTGGGTACACGTTAGAACAGCCTCACTGCAACATACTGCAATTTCAAACATTTACACAAGGCAAGTCTAAATCAACAGGGTCTAATAATAAAACATTGTTTAGAAGATGGCTCTAAACATACAATTTTCATTACTCTGAATATTCTAACTGATCTCAAAGGACCGAAAGAAACAATACATGACTGTATAATCTGCACTATGTATGATGGGGAGACTTTTTAAGGCCGCCACACACCACAACCCCAGCTGCAGTAATAGTATAATGCTTCTAGAAGGTATTCATTAGAAAGACCTTTGAATTTATAAGTGAAGGAATTCACAAAGTTTAGAGACTTTACAATACCTACCCAATGGTTGTCTGTGACAGAAAGACTGGACCCAGGTCTTCCTGAGTTCAGTGAGTGGCTGAGAGTCATGTAGTGGGAACACCTGTGTTATGATCTTCTTGGATTCCAACAATGGAACTGAAAGAAATTAGCCAATCACATGGTAGCAAGGTATGAGCCGTATTATGAGAAAACCAACAATCTGCATATGCGAAACCAAAGGGACAGTAGCCGCGAAGCTGATCAGCGCCTTTGTTTTCGCTACTCGGATAGTACAGCTCCACTTCTACTTAAATCCGAAATTTCAAGCTTCTAGCCTGCTTCTGTGACTGTACAGCCTGATTTGTGTCGGACTTGTTCGGAAACCACATTGTTGGTTTTCCCACGAGGCGGCTCATTTGTTTGTTTACAATTTTACCTATATCTGTAGAAATTTTAACGGGTATAATTTGGAAAAAAAGAGTTAACTAACAAAGTTCTTAAGCAGCAGTATAACGAACTCAAGCTATACAGCTATTAATAGCTTTTCTATGTACTTGAGCATAACACCTTCTTTGCTTGACAAATAATCTAGCCTGATTTTACACTGACTTTCATTTTTCATTACCTGCAAACCATGTAAATTATGAAAATATCTTGTTGCATTTATTCAAATAGTGTATATATGTGTGAAAAACAATTAATTTCTAAAGTTTGAAGAGTGTCATATACAGGACCCGTTTTATTTGGGATGACCAGTTTTCTTGTTTTTCAGAGTTAACTTTATATCCTTATAATCAACAAATGAAAGCTCAAATTTCTCAACTCAATATGAGCCGCCTCATCGGAAAACCAACAATCTGCATAGGCGAAAACAAAGACGCAGATCAGCTTCGCAGTAACCGCGAAGCTGATCAGCGCCTTTGTTTTCGCTACTCGGATAGTACAATTCCTCCTCTACTTAACTCCAAAATTTCAAGCTTCTAGCTCTTTTCTGTGACTGTACAGCCCGGTTTGTGTCGAACCTGTTCGGAAACCACATTGTTGGTTTTCCCACAAGGCGGCTCATATTTTGTATTTCTGAACTAGGCAAAACATTATTTAGAACCTCATTAAGCTAGATGTTCAAGTAATCCTACAAGGCTTATGCCTATTGCTTCCAATCAATAGCCGCTTTAATGAACATGAAATATCAGACAGATGGGCAGTTTATTTTTTCTCTGCTTTCAAAAGAGAGCTACAAAGGCAAAATCTCAAAATGACTTTCAAGGTCAGTGTCTTTGACCTATATTCACACTTTAACTTGCCCCATACATAATGCTATATCTGAAGCCTGAAGCTAGTGTATAAGAGAACATAATCTCCTATTTGCTGTATATTTCACAAGTTGGACAATTTTGGTCTGCAGATTATAAAACCTTTTCCATGCTCAACTCAGCTGAGACTAAAATTTATCGTTAATTGTTGGCATTTTAATATTTATTAGCAGGATAAAAAAACTGGCTTTGGTAATCTAAACAAAATTTCAATACGAGTATAGACTATTTCAGTATTTCACAACAGTTGAAATTTCAGTCTCAGCAAAATGTTCAAGTCATTTAAGCCAGGCATCCCTTTTATGGGACATAGACAAACAGAATAGCCCCCGAATAGCCCCAGATGTGACGCCGCAGAATGCGGCGTCCCATCTGGGGCTATTCTGTTTGCTAAAAGAATTTTCATCGAAAAATTTAATATAATTTTAAAATCACTCCTGACGCCCCTAAAAATGAAAGTGGGCTCAACCAAATGATAACAATCGGAAAATCCATCCGTCAAATATGGGTTAAATAGGACTTTAACTGTATTCCATAATTCTGCTCTCTAACCTATGCTCTGCCCCTCTAGAAACTTGACATTGCCCAGCACCTCCCCAGGCTCTGCGCGCAGGTTCATCAACATGTGGTACACGATACTCTGCCTCTCCTGACTGGACAGGAATGCTCCCTCATCCTCCACAGCCTCGAAACATTCATGTTCATCATAGACAAACACTCTCTTACCGCCGCCATAGTCCTGTCTCAGGGGCTTGTAAATTCCCAGGTCCTCTGCACCCTTCAATAAACTAAAAATATGTGGGGGTCCCGGTATAGCGTAGACTTTTTTGATATTTGAAATTTGATGAAAATGATATATGTTTTAGAACCATATTACATGGTGAATCGATAGAAAAATTAGGTGAACTATCAATATAATACAAAAGCATATCGGCATGACTGGCCCATGTCACAATTTATTCTGGTTCAATTTTTGAAGAGGGATGGTCAAATGTTTTGCTTTTATTCGCCCTGTACAAGTCATAAAGATCACAAAATGTTGAATAAGCCTTCTCCATTTACATTATGCTCGACATTACATTACATTTCTGTTTAGAAAGTATTACATACAAAATAAACATGAATAAAGCAAAATATTAGATTTTATACTAGAAACTTGTTTTCCTTTAAAATAAGGAACAAGGAAAATTAAAAGCTCAGATAAAAATGACAATGGTGAACACGTCTTAAAATAAATTTTGAGTCAGATTTTGCATAAAAAGAGTCATTACTTCACTAGTGACATGTTTTAGGCATTTGTAACATTGATGAATGCTATTTTATAAGTATAGTTTTCCCAAAACTCTCGACAGTACAATTTTTGCGCCGCTTAATTCTTAGAGCCTCAAAATTTTCTGACAAAATAAATCAGGTGGGCTTAATAATTTTTCAAAGAAATGAATACTGATGGTGGTAGATGTGTCAAATTTACCAGATTATGTATTGAAAAGTCACACTTCATGATAGC
Source organism: Rugalucina vietnamica (assembly GCA_964017185.1). Classification (NCBI taxonomy): domain Eukaryota; kingdom Metazoa; phylum Mollusca; class Bivalvia; order Lucinida; family Lucinidae; genus Rugalucina; species Rugalucina vietnamica. Next base: position 39,048,099 of record OZ024876.1, read on the forward strand.
ATTGCTTTTTGTGAACTTTGACTGGTAATCACAGATTTTGGGTTAAGACCATCACAGCCAGTAATTTGTCCTGCTTATAAATGTTAAAATGCCAACCATTGTTGGCATTTTAACATTTATGAGCAGGATAAATTTTAGTCTCAGCTGAGCTGAGCCTGAAAAAAAGTTTTATAACCTCGAGGACATCTGGTCTTGAAAGAAATCAAAGTAACAGACTTTCTCATTGCTATTTCAGAAGAAAAAAATCTTAATACGTTACATTACCGGTACATACTTGTCATATGTTGCAGTCATGTAGAATCCATAAACTTTAGTATTCCTCAAATGTCTCACATGTACATGTATATATGGTGTCCTTGACCTTAGTCTCCCTAACAACCACATCAAGGTTGTATCATCTGTTGTCGATGGCAACGTCATGACGATATCACAGTTCTTGGTGGGTATGGCATGCTGAAGTGTTTTACTGGAAACAACAAGACGACTACTAGCTTTGTTGAATCGTTTCCCTAGTAACTGCAGGGCTGAAAGATGGCAGAAAAGATAATGACTCAACACCTGACATGACGACAAAATGCAGCGCAGTGATAGGATGCCTGATCCATTGAGCTTCAACATCAGGAAAACATATCCGTAAAATGTATAACCCCTTGGACTCTACTTTTATATAGCAAAACTGGGGTATGCAGGGGTATACTTATTTTTCTTATTTTTGCTCCAAAACATAGATTGTGAGTACTCTTAAGAACTGCCTCGGCAAGGTGGTTCTAACGTGTACCTACAATCTATGTTTTGAGCAAAAATAAGAAAAATATCAAGATTTTTCCAACAAAATTTTCAATTTTTACAACTGAAAAAAATCTCTGTATGTTGCATGGGCAAGTTTTCGTAATGATCTACGGCGAAGAGTTCATTGACTCACTGTAGGTATTCGCAAAAATTGATAATTTGCTTCACTGTATGTTGTTGCCCAATCAATCAGGCTTCCAATCAAGGTACTCAATTTTGGAGCCAATTTTGTCACGTGTGAGTTTGCATCAATCTGCGCTGCATGAAATTTGGTTGCATCATGGGTATACAGGGTGGTAATTGCCCAATTATTTTTGTAGCTAGAACTTTGCAAACTTAGCCTTACTCTGAAGACAGGTTTTTTTTTCATGAAGTGTCTTGTATTATATCTGAGCCACGTCATGAGAAAACTGGATATTTGCCTGTGGGAAAACAAAGACAGAAGCTGATCAACTGATCAGCACCTTTGTATTTGCTACATGGGCAGTAAAATTAGTCTTCTTCTTAAATCTGACATTATTTCAAGCTTCTAGCCTTCTTACGGTACACGCTGGTTTATGTCAGATCTGGTCGGAAACCCCGAAGACCGGGTTTCTCGCATCGCAGCTCATCTCAGGTGTTGCAAATGAAAGAAACATATGCTTTTGATGTTATGATACTGCAGGCTCTTTGGTAATTATTAAAAGGTATGCATTCATATACCATAATACAGTAAACAAGAGGATTATTTGTCCTGAAAACGCTCACCTGAGACTTGATTTCTTCTCCTAGTATATTATAATACCCCAGGGCAGACATGCCACATCCCCAGAGGTCAAAATTTGCCAAGTCTCTAGATAAGCATTCTGTCTAGATGATAATTTCCGACTTTTTATTATACAAACAGTGTAGAGCTTGCCATCCCTTGTGCTTCATGTCAAGTCACAGGCCTTCTGATACTTAAGAAGATCTGTAAAGGTTTTTACCATATATGGGCATGGCGGCCATCTTTGTCAGGACCATTTTCACAAATCTTCTTTCCCCATTCCAATGGAGACTGAATATTAAATCTGTTTGGCTTAGTAGTTTATGTGGAGATTTTTGTTTGATTTTAGTTTAGCATCCAAGTCAAAAGCAATGGTCATGTCAGAACATTGTCTCCATTTTATGGGACTTTTACCCAACATTAGGATGTCATGACATCCAAAATGTGCTTAAATAAAAATATAACCATCCAACTAAACAGCCCAGGTTTAAATGTATGGACGGTTTGGCTTGAAACCATTTTACCTGGACAGGCTCAGAACTTCTGAGCGATTAACCAGTATTCAGATGGCCAATAAGTAGATTTTAAGCTTTGCCTGGAGACACAAGCTGCCCATCTATTTCTCCCGGGCCCCGATGGGCAGAAAATAGTGGATTGACAGATACCAGAGGATGCATAATACATAAACTAAGATCACACCTTGTTGGGATCTAAATTACAAAATCAATTTTAAAAGATATTTCTTGTTTCAAATGTTAACTCCCTTGTATTGCAAAATTTAATAAGAAAGTATCTTTTTCATGAGAACACTATTTACACCGTATATGCAGATTAAGGACAAAGACAAAAATCTGAGAAAATAAAAGCAAGAATGAAGTATTTTTGAAATAAGACTACAAACAGTATGTAAATTCTGGAACTTAACATCAAATACTGTTTGCATAATTATAAATAGATCATACAAGACTAAAAATTTAAATAATTCATACTAGTAATATAGTTTTTGACAGTTGGCTTATAGAAAGCTAACTTTAGGGCCTCGTCACACATAAGCGAAAATCCCTCTACGCCTCCGTGGTGCAGTGGTTAAGTCACTCGCCTTGTAAACCAGGGGTCGCAGATTCGATCCCAGGCTTCTCCAAAATCAACAAAAATCAACCTCCTGGTTGAGCCTTCGGGTGCTAACGGAAAATTTCTCAAGCATCTCCTTCAAAATATGATTTTGTCACCCATTAGCATTACAAAAGTCTTAAAAAGTGCCACAAACATTTGAAAATTGGTTCAAAAATAAAAAAAATTATGCCAGAAATTACTTTTGGATATTTTTTTTTTTTTATTGTCAAGGGAAGTAACAAGGGAAGTAACTACTTTACAGAATATGAGCAAGGGAAGTAACTACTTTACCGAAAAGAAAAATCCAATTCAATTAATTTTGGTTTAAAATGCACTAAACCAAAAACAAAATTGTATATTATATGTACATAACTGGGATCCAAACACTAAAAAAATATTCCACAAACTTGCTTGAATTTCAATTTTAACATGCTTATATTACCTCCCTTGTACATGCGATAGGCCTATCCAAACAATTTTTGGCCATTTAATTCTCATTTGTGAACCAATTTTCAAAACTTTTGCAGCTTTTTTAAGACTTTTAGAACGCAAAAGTTTGACAGGTTCATAAATTTCTGGAGGCATTTCAGAAAAGGCTGATTTTGAAAAAGGCAGTTTCTGAAAGATGGTGTAAGGACAGTAGGTATTGGATTTGACTGTGAATCTCAGAATGTAACATGCCAATTAAAGCCATTGAGTTGCTTCTCTCATTACACTCAAATCAGGGCTATAATTTCTTTAAGCACCTGTTTGATGACTATTGAAGCAGGCTTGAGATCCTTACCAATGTTCAACACATATCTTGCCTAACGATTTGGCCATTAAATTTTTCAAGAGCCATAATTATTCTTCTGTTGCTTCAATTACAGTATCTTTGTATATGTCACTTACTGGCAAAAGCAATAAAAGAAATGTGCACTAAGTACTTGTAAACTGCTTCTTTGAAACTTGCCCATGATCATTGTGGTTTCTACACTGTTACAATCCTGACATGACTTCAGCTTTTGCACCATGGAAATAAAGCGATCAAGCAATCAATAAATGAGCCGTGTTATAAGAAAACCGGACTTTGGCCTATCCAAAAGCAAAAGCCCAGACCAGTTACAGCTGATCAGCGCCTTTGTTTCCACTACTCAGATAGTGCAATCCCTCTTCTTGTTAAATGCGAAATTTCAAGCTTCTAGCCCTATTCTGTGACTGCATAGACCAGTTTGTGTCAGACCTGGTATGTAACCCCAAAAACCAGTTTTCTCACGTCGTGACTCAAATAAAACAATGCACCTCACCTCTTTTCTCGTATTCCATAATTCGAAACCCTATCTCATCCATGTGCACTGATTACAATATCATCCGGACACAGCTATTCCCCATTGTGCAGAACGTCCACATCAAATGCACATCACGAAGCACGCTTGTCACATATAAATCCTTAGAAAAGTTAATTCTGCTAAGAAATCAATACATATTTGTCACTAGATTGCACCAACCAGCTGTCGGGTTTGGGATGAACTGAGCCGCATCATGAGAAAACCAGATTTTTGCCTATGCAAAAACAAAGGCGCAGATCAGCCGTGCAGTTACAGCTGATCAGCGCCTTTGTTTTTGCTACGAAGATAGTAAAGTCCCTCTTTTTTTTAAATCCGAGATTTCAAGCTTCTAGCCTGCTTCTGTGGCTGTACATATCGGTTTGTGTCGGACCTGGTCGGAAACCCTGAAGACTGGTTTTCTCATGTCGCGGCTCAACTAGTACTGTCCTCAGTCATCAGAAATGACTGTAAAATGAGCTACATCCTGAGAAAAAAAACACTTACATCTCGCATTCTTTCAAATATGTAAATATAAAGGTGAAGATCTAGCGCCTTTATTTTTGCTGAACAGATAAAGGCTTTTTCTGACTTTTTGGGGAAATTTTTGGTACCAATGAAATTGGAAAAAAATAACAAAATTTTAGGAAAAAAATAACACAATTTTGGGAAAAAATAGCACAATATTTAGCCAAATTGACAAAGTTTACCTTTAAAATTTGGACTTTTCTGCTAATTGGGAATTCTTAAGGATAATTGGGATTTTTTTCAGACAATTGGGAAAAAGTTTGGTACGGAAACCTGATTGAGTTTTTTATAGAGAATTTTAAGCCCTGACGTAGGTTTCATGCCTTAAATATAGTCATGTTCTGTGGCTATATAACTGTATTTGTATAAGATCTGGAAACCCAAAAGACAGATTTTCTCATTACAAAGCTCAAATAATACATCAATATATGCTGCAAGGCAATCACATATTAAAAGAATCGGTGTTGAGGCCGAGACAAAGAAATCTCAGGCAAGTTTTTAGATTATTCAAGTCTCATCCGAGGCTCTGCCGAGGATGAGACTTGAATAATCTGAAAACAAGGCTGGAGGTTTCCGTGTTGAGGCCTCAACACCATCATTGATTATTTTTCTCACCCATCACTAAAAGCATTTTGACTCTGTATAGGCTTCAAGTGCTGTTCAGGCAGCCATTTTGTTTTTACATGAAACAATATGCAAATTAACCAATGAAAAAAAATAAAAATGATTTTGTATATACATGTATATGCACTAACCTTACAAAAATATTCAATCAACATTGTGTTTTGTGCATGAAATTCTCAGCAAATTTTGAGATTTTTATCAAAGCAGCAGACTAGCCATTTTGTTTTTACATGAAACAATATTATAAACCAGTGAAAAAAAAAATGTATATGCACTAACCTTCCAAAAATATTCAATCAGCATTTTGTTTTGTGCATGAAATTCTCAGCAAAATAAAATTTTGAGATTTTTATCAAAGCAGCAGACTACAACTGCTCCTGTAAATTTCCTGAAATTAACACCAGTCCTGCATGGTTATTTTTGTCACTGACAGTTAACACCTAGCTTATCACTGCCTTATATGGAAGTACATATCGTAGGACAACTGTCCCGTGGGGTACGCACTGGGAGTATAACATGCCGCAGTACCCCACCCACAGGCGTTATCAAGGGTTCTAATAAATGAGCCTGCAAAATATATATCAAAATATATTTAATAAATGAAATATCCAATGTATAATGACTATGACAAAATGTTGCTGTGCAATACAGCAACGTGATGGAAAGTGTAAAGTATGTGTCAATGTAAATGTCAAAGTATATGTCAATGTGTAGACCGCACAATGTCCACACAGTCGCCATTTTGCGGCGTGAACAATTTACCATCGAAAAATATAATTGTCAAGTATGATATTAATATTGTTTCAAAAGTCTAAAGCGAACATTACATGAATGACAAAGAATATGAGAAACCTACTGACCTGCAAAATATATATCAAAATATATTTAATAAATGAAACGTCCAATGTATATGACGATGACAAAATATGTGCTGTGCAATACAGCACCGTAATGGAATGTGTAAAGTATGTGTAACGGAATATGTATATGTCTAGTACCTACAGCTACCTACCAAATGATTTTTAACTACCTGTCTACAACTAACTACCGTGACACTACATAAACTATTTCCATAACTGGTCAACAGTATACATTGGCGGACGAATAACTTGGAAGGAGTTGCTATTGGAATGAAAGATCTTAAGAAACAGCTTAAGATAAAGGCCATGGACAAAAGAATGGAAATTCGTCCTATGACATACACATAAAGATGTACATTTGTATTGGCTAACTACAGAAATGATTGGGATTTTGAGACAGCTAAAATCTACTAGTACTGAGACAGAAATATCTCAGACTGGCACACAAAGGAATATGCTTGACTGATGGGTGAGAAATTTCTGTCTCAGTTCTAGTAGATGTCAGCTGTCTGAAAATGCCAATCATTTCTGTATTTGTCCAATAGAAATGTACATCTTTATATACATTGTGTACATCCATATAAGGAAGTGATAAGCTGGGTGTCAACTGTCAGTGACAAAAATAAACTTTTAGGTGTTAATTTCAGGAAGTTTACAGGAGTAATTGTGCCTGAACAGCACTTGGAAGCCTATATATATATTCAGAGTCAAAATGTACATGTGTGCTTAAACATACTGACATCCTGTTTAAAATTAGGACCTAGGCAAACAGTATCATGCGCGGATCCAGAGGGGGGAACCGGGGGTCCGTACCCCCCCTTGAATTTGAAAATTTTACCTAAAAAAAGATAATTTCAGGGTTTTTGGGGGGTTGGACCCCCCCTCGTCTGTGACCAAAAATTACCATTTTCGTTGGACCCCCCTCTCATGAAAATTTCGGGATCCGCGCATGAGTATAGCGGAAGATGTGACGCCATAGAACAAGGTGCTGGGGCTATTCTTTTTGCAAAGTGGAATTTCATCGAAAAATGAAATATTAATTTGAAACGCTCCTGATGCTCCAAAAATAGAAGTGGACACACCCAAATGATGCTAATCGGCAAATCCATTCATCACAAATGTGTTAAAGAAATTAATTGATCAGTATAATTATTTTATATGCATATTATAGTTTTTTATAATATGTTCCATATCTGTATTCTTACTTGTTCCAACTATGTATCACAAATTCAGAAAAGTTTAATCCCATGTAACAGTGAAATATTCTGTATCAACCTGTTGCCATTGTTTAGGATAAACTGACATATTATCCTGGCGTCCTTTGATGACTAACAGTATAGCCCAACATCACAGCGTCCCATCTGGGCTATTCTGTTCTGTTTGATTAGATTTCATCAAAAAATGGAATAAAAATTCAAAATCACTCCTAATGCCCCTAAAGATGACAGTAGACTCTCCCAATTGATAATGATGGACAAATCCATTCGCCACAAATGGGATACTGAGATCAGATCAAAGCCAGAGCAAAATTAATTTTTTCAAGCTAGAAATGACAGCACAAGCTGGCTGACTAATGAATCAAAATCAATAGGAACAATATTGACTGCAGTATCATTAACCCAGTAATGACAAATGGAATCACCCATCACAATCATTTGGGTGAGTTCACTTTCATTTTTAGGGGAACACTTTCATTTTTAGGGGAATCAGGAGTGGTTTTAAATTTTTATTCACTTTTTCGACGAATTTTCTCTAAGCAAACAGAATAGCCCAGATGGGACACCGTCTTTTGCAGCGTCTCATCTGGGGCTATGCTGTTTGCCTATGTCCCATAAAAAGGATGCTAGGCTGTACGAGTTAATACTGTTAACAATAATATGGTAAACATGAAAACAACAAAAAATGACAATTTTCAGATAAAGAATTGGAATATATCATTTTATTTCTGAAAAAAAAAAAATAAAAATAAAAAATAAAATAAAAAATAAAAAAAACTTGTACCTTCACTTTGCATGCATAAAACTTTTTTTTTTTTTTTTTTTTTTTTTTTTCATTTATTTGTTGTTTTTTTTATACAATGATCCATGATAAATTGTTTTTACAGTATAACAATGTCAGGCTCTGTTCACAAGGCCCAGTTTAGGTTACTATCAGAGTAAATGGCTGGGGTGCACGGGGCATAAACAAATTATTAATTATTATAAGCAAATCTAAGGAAACCACATTCTTAAAGGAAATCATATTGCTAAAGTAAACCTGCATATTTCTAAAGGAAACCATAATTCTAAAGGAAACCATATTTCTAAAGAAATCATATTTCTAAAGAAATCATATTTCTAAAGGAAACCATATTTGTAAAGGAAACCATATTTCTAAAGGAAACCATATTTCTAAAGAAATCATATTTCTAAAGGAAACCATATTTCTAAAGGAAACCATATTTCTAAAAGGAAATCATATTTCTAAAGGAAACCATAATTCTAAAGGAAACCATATTTCTAAAGAAATCATATTTCTAAAGGAAACCATATTTCTAAAGGAAACCATATTTCTAAAGGAAATCATATTTCTAAAGGAAACCATAATTCTAAAGGAAACCATATTTCTAAAGAAATCATATGTCTAAAGGAAACCATATTGCTAAAGGAAACCATATTTCTAAAGGAAACCATATTTCTAAAGGAAATCATATTTCTAAAGGAAACCATATTTCTAAAGGAAATCATATTTCTAAAGGAAACCATATTGCTAAAGGAAATCATATTCTAAAGGAAACCATATTTCTAAAGGAAACCATATTTCTAAAGGAAATCATATTTTTTAAAGAAATCATATTTCTAAAGGAAATCATATTTCTAAAGGAAACCATTTTTCTAAAGGAAACCATATTTCTAAAGGAAATCATATTTCTAAAGGAAACCATATTTCTAAAGGAAATCATATTTCTAAAGGAAACCATAATTCTAAAGGAAACCATATTTCTAAAGGAAATCATATTTCTAAAGGAAATCATAATTCTAAAAGAAACCATATTTCTAAAGGAAACCATATTTCTTAAAAGGAATGAAACTTGATCATTGATGTCTGCATGTTGTCAGTTATAAATAAAGTAATAAAAATAATATTTCAAATATGACATTAGTCTGGAAATGTAATGAAAATGCCCAAAATACCCTGTGTCATTTTTTTTTTTACTATTATTATTTTTTTTTTTTATATTGAAGAGCAGTGTTACAAATAACAAAGGTCCCAAAATGTTTAAACACCAAAATCAATAGCAGAAAAGAAATGTCTAAAGTATAAAAACAGTCCACAATATTAAATCCTAGCATCCAAGAATTCAGTCTTGCTCAAAATTATGATATCCACATTTGATCTACACTGACAGCTTTATTAAACAAACAGTTAAAAAATTCTAAGAAAAATATAAACAGATTCCGACTTGTCATAATTTTCCATGTGTGCCAAAAATAAATTATAAAAGATATGAGCCGCGTCATGAGAAAATCAACGTAGTTTTTGAACACAAACCGAGCTGTTCAAGCACAGAAGATGGCTAGAGGCTAGATTTAGATTTAGAAAGAAGAGGAATTGTACTATCCCTGTAGCAAAAACAAAGGCGCTGATCAGCTTCGCAGTTCCTGCGAAGCTGATCTGCGCCTTTGTTTTTGCATAAGCAAAAGGTTTGCTTTCTCATGTTGCTCGTATTGACACTTTATTCCACAGCAAAACAACAACAAAACGCTGTGAGCCTGGAAATGCCTCATAAATTCTTGACCCATTTTGCCTTAGCTGCCAGTTTCCTTTCCCTCATTATAAAAGAGCTGTAACCTGGATTTCTGTCTTTCCCAATAAATTTTCACAACCAAAGTAAGCAGTTTAACAGAAAGCACAGATCATGCAGCATTTACATTCAGCAGTGTTATGTCCAGGTTAAAAATGAAGATAAATTTATCCCAAACATAGGCATTAATGGGTGTAGATGAAAATAGCGAGAATTTGTTACAATTGACTGCTAAAAATATCAGGAAATTAAGTCAGTAACCCAGATCAAATGAGTATTGAGGTATAGGAAAACCTATGTTGTCGACAAACAAATGCATAGAGACTTGAGAATTAGAAACTACACAGTCTGATCACCTCTTTTCTTCTGATTTTGAGGCCTAGACTCCAGTTTCAATATGTGACCTCAAACAAGACACTACATCCATATCAGTCATATGAACTAAAAACATCAGACATGTGAACTCAATACACTGGACATCCATATCAGTCACATGACCTCTAGACACTAGACATCTATATAAGTCATATGAACTCACGACACTAAACATCCATATCAGTCATATAAACTCAATACACTAGACACCCATATCAGTCATATGAACTCAACACACTAGACACCCATATCAGTCATATGAACTCAACACACTAGACACCCATATCAGTCATATAAACTCAACACACTAGACACCCATATCAGTCGTGTGAACTCAACACACTAGACACCCATATCAGTCATATGAACTCAACACACTAGACATCCATATCAGTCACATGAACTCAACAAACAAGACATGCATATCAGTCATGTGAACTCAACACACTAGACACCCATATCAGTCATATGAATTCAACACACTAGACATCCATATCAGTCATATTTACTCAACACACCAGACACCCATCAGTCATATGAACTCAACATACCAGACACCCATACCAGTTGTGTGAACTCAACACACTAGACACCCATATCAGTCATATGAACTCAACAAACTAGACACCCATATCAGTCATATGAACTCAACACACTAGACATCCATATCAGTCATGTGAACTCAACACACTAGACACCCAAATCAGTCATATGAACTCAACAAACTAGACACCCATATCAGTCTTATGAACTCAACACACTAGACACCCAAATCAGTCATATGGACTTGACACACTAGTCACCCATATCAGTCATATGAACTCAACACACTGGACATCCATATCAGTCATGTGAACTCAACACACTTCACACCTATATCTGTCATGTGAACTCAACACACTAGATATCCATATCAGTCACCTGTACTCAAGACTCTACAAATCCATATCAGACATGTGAACTCCAAGACTATTGACATCCATATCAGACATCTTGACTCAGAAACTGGACATCCATATCAGTCATATGTACTCAAGACTCTAGAAATCCATATCAGACATGTGAACTCTCAAGACTATTGACATCCATATCAGACATCTTAACTCAGAATCTGGACATCCATATCAGTCATGTGAACTCAACACAAGACTCTAGAAATCCATATCAGACATGTGAACTCAACACACTAGACATCCATATCAGTCATATACGCTCAAGACTCTAGAAATCCATATCAGACATGTGAACTCCAAGACTATTGACATCCATATCAGATATCTTAACTCAGAAACTGGACATTCATATCAGTCATGTGAACTCCAAGACTATTGACACCCATATCAGCCATCTCAACTCAGAAACTAGACATTCATATCAGTCATGTGAACTCAAGACATCCATACAAGTCATGTGAACTCAACACGCTAGACATCCATATCAGTCATGTGAACTCAAGACACACATATCAGTCATGTGAACTCAACACACTAGACATCCAAATCAGTCATGTGAACTCAACACATTGCACACCTATATCAGTCATGTGAAAACATACTAGACATCCGTATCAGTCATATGTACTCAAGACTCTGGAAATCCATATCAGACATGTGAACTCCAAGACTATTGACACCATTATCAGCTAACTTAACTCAGAAACTGGACATCCATATCAGTCATGTAAACTCAAGACACCCATATCAGTCATATGAACTTAACACACTGGACATCCATATCAGTCATGTGAAAACATACTAGACACCCATATCAGTCATATAAACTCAATACACTAGACTACCATATCACTGATATCAGTCATATGAACTCAACACACTAGACATCCATATCAGTCTTATGAACTCAACACACTAGACACTCATATCAGTCATATGAACTCAACGGTGACCGCCCGATAGTCCGAAGGCCCTTTAGTCCGAAGGCCCACTGGTCCGAAGGTCCGCTAGTCCGAAGGCCCGCTGGTCCGAAGGTCCACCAGTCCGAAGGCCCGCTAGTCCGAAAAACTATTTTTATTCCAATTATATCATCATTGCAGATATAAAATAGGTTTCGGTCTGCCAATAGTGGTAGCAGGATTTATTAAAAATTCTGCGTCGTACGCGGACATCATATACCTGTACGAACGTACAAAAAAAACTTGCATGCATTTTATGTGAAAATCGTGCGAATTTCGCGCTTATTCTATTACATGTCACGGACGGTACTTTTCCGTCCCTGTAAAATCGTTACAGTTTCGTGTAAGATTGATCATTTAAATTCAAGTGGTAAAACCGGAGGAAGATGAAGTAGTAATAACCCGCTGAGCGACAGGTGGGTATGATATTTTCCTGACCTGTCCAGCCAAAAGCATGCACCTAGAGCCCGAAGGGCTCGAGGTGCATTCTTTTGGCGGGACAGGTCAGGAAAATATCATGCCCACCTGTCGCGAAGCGGGTAATTAACTTACCTTATGACCACCCTGAGTGAAAGTTTAGTTTGTAATAAATACACAACGATAATGAACACCGGTAAAGTGCCTTTTCTCGCGGTGTATCTATTGACCGAAAACTGCACGTGCAAAACGAGGAAGCTCGTCAACTGTGTCGCATTGCTAATAGATCAGAATGAAGTAGTTTCCCTTGTGCATTTAAAATAGTTTGAAGCAAAATTTTATTTTGTAGTTTTAAGCATTTCGTTCTCAAATTTTCAAATCAGCAATAAGTATAATCTTTCATTGAAACAGTTATTATAATAGACTGTGCGAGCAAATATAAATTATCTCTTCTTTTACATGCAAAACATTATACCACTTCGTAATGATTTTCAGATATGTATATATTGTGTGTGTATAGCTGAACTGCAAGGTTTTAAACCGAAGGACCTAACTAAAACCTCCTCCCGGTTGAGCCTTCGGGTGCTCCCGGAACAACAAACCCACAAAAAACAACATCAAAAACAACCTCCTATAGAACTGGTCTCGCCCAGGAAAAAAAAACTCGGTCAGTTAGGGGACCAGCGTACAAAATGCCCAGCTGTATTTAAGGGATACAGTTGGTCGTTTTTCATTATGTCAGCTCTCTGTAACTGCCCAGTCCGATCAGTTCCTAGCGCTCGACATTTTTAAAAGATATTTAGACGATATTCTTTACGTATATTGTACTTGTTTATGCCTCCCTGACTTCTCAGAAAGAAAAAAAATTGTTTGCTCTTATGATATTGGGACTGAAGTGTGAGCCGGAATGACATGGCCACGCTTTACAAGAGGCATAATTACATTGAAGTTGATGTGCAAAGAGCTTTCAACACCTGTCTACCGGTCAGGAAAGTCACTTTCACCACCTGTCTGGAGGTAAGGAAAGTCACTTTCCTTACCCCCAGACAGGTGTGAAAGAACTTTCACCACCTGGGTAATTGCCCTAACATCGCACATGGCAATTCAGTATCGAAAATAACTTCCCAGAAGTTACATTATCATTGATTGTAGTCATAAGGTAAGATATGTTACGCCATTGATGAAGTTTAATAATAAATTCTTTTAGTTCTTCATAGCTGAGTTTTCTGCATGTTGCCATACATCAAAGATCACTGTTTGAAAGATTGATCAATCAAGAGTAAATAGATAAAACAAGACAGTGATCAGGAAATGGCGCCATCAGAAAGAAATTCCCACTCCAAAAAACTAAATTAGCAGTTAGGTATTTTTATACCAAGACAACATATCGAAAGCCGAGTGAGCAGCTATTTCCCAATAGAAAGAAATTCCCACTCCAAAAAACTAAATTAGCAATTAGGTACTTTTATACCAAGACAAATCGAAAGCCGAGTGAGCAGATATTTCCCGACAACCAAGACAACATATCGAAAGCCGAGTGAGCAGCTATTTCCCAATAGGTGGTCACTCAGTTACCCGAACTAAAAATATGAAGACATACATATGGTGCAAACAGCACAAAAAATCAAAACACCAAAACATAAAACAATTAGGACCACAACAGAAGTAACCCATTGAAACGATCAGTAATATAAAAGTACTGGGGTCCTTAACCGGTTTCACAGGCGCCTAACATTACCCTTATCTTCTGCAGTTGCTCACAACATTTAATTAGTTGTTCGGTTCTCGTGGCGAATCTCTAACTAGTCAATGTATCATCAAATAAATGTAGTGATAATCACCACCACCACGATGAATTACAAACAATGACTCGCAAATACAATTAGCTGCCCGACGATGGAGTTCACTAGGCGCCAAGCAACTAAAAGGTGCGTTGAGTTTGATCTACGCATCCACTGAAAATCTGTAGCAAAAGAAAAATACCAATTTAACCCCGGTGGGCCAGGCAACAGACAAGAAGCTCCGGCCCCAACCAACTAAAATGAATAGCTTTACGTCGGGGCCAATATAGAGTCTGACGCCCGAGCCACCGGAGTGCAATTAAAGAAGGCAACATAGCAGTAGCATTGTAGATATTTTAAAAGTTTTGATTTGTACTTGATCCTACCGCGCGCCTATATCACAGTAACGGCACCACGAAGTGTCTCCTTTCAGTCTACATTGTATTTGTTTTGAAGCAGCGAACGTCATTTCTTCTGCTAAAAAGGAGAGAAATATGCGCCAACTCATCATGTTTAATTAATATGTCTAACATTCTTGCAAATGATTTGTTGATTTTGTTGCTACGATCTTTACATTTTAAACTGGAACAAACGCAAGAAAATTCAAGTAATCTCTATGAAAGACCGGTGGTGACTTCACACTTCACAGTTCATACTTCACACTTCATAGTTTTGTAAAACAGCATTCTACCCTTGGAAGACAACAGACGGTGACATTTCAAACTTCACAGTTCATACTTCACACTTCATAGTTCACACTTCACAATTCACACTTCATACTTCACAGTTTTACAAAACATCATTAGATACCCTTGAAAGACAACAGGAGGTGACATTTCAAACTTTGGGTGTTGGGGAGTTGGGTGGGTGCGGGGTTGGGTGGGTGCGCATGCGCACGTAGTGCGGCTAAATTCAAAATTTAGCCACCCACCCCACACCTGTGGTGATGATCAGAAATTGATCGCTTCAGTATCTGAAGACAGACAGACAAACTTCACAGTTCATCTGTCACACTTCATAGTTCACACTTCACAGTTCACACTTCATACTTCACACTTCACAGTTTTATAAAACAACATTCTACCCTTGGAAGACAACGGAAGGTGACATTTCAAGCTTCACTGTTCATACTTCACAGTTCACACTTCATACTTCACAGTATTATAAAACAGCATTTTGCCTTTAGAAGACAACGGAATGTGACATTTCAATCTTCACAGTTCATACTTCACAGTTCACACTTCACAGTTCATACTTCACAGTTCAAACTTCACACTTCACAGTTCATACTTCACAATTCAAACTTCACAGTTCATACTTCACTGTTCACAGTTCAGACTTCACAATTCATACTTTACACTTCACACTTCATAATTCACAGTTCAGACTTCATACTTCATATTTCACAGTTCATACTTCACACTTCACAGTTCATACTTCAGAGTTCATACTTCATACTTCACAGTTCATACTTCTCACTTTACACTTTACAATCCATACTTCACACTTCATACTTCAGAGTTCATACTTCACACTTCATACTTCACACTTCACAGGTCATACTTCACAGTTCATACTTCACACTTCATACTTCACAATTCAGACTTCACACTTCACAGTCCATACTTCACACTTCATACTTCACACTTCATAGTTCGCACTTCATACTTCACAGTACACACTTCACAGTTCAGACTTAACAGTTCATACTTCACACTTCATAGTACACACTTCATACTTCACACTTCATAGTTCACAATTCGCACTTCAAACTTTACACTTCACAGTTCAGACTTCACACTTCACAGTTCATGCGCGTCGCCTGAAGAGATGTTATATGGCTAATTATGACGTCATCTAACATCGTGAGACGTCAGATGACGTGTGTCAATGCCTGACCTGACGTACATGCATGCAAATTTGCATTTTGCCGTTTATTCTCACTACATGTAGTATCGATCTTCGTTGACGCAATGCAAGCTCCACGCTTCATGCGTGAGAAATCGTCCCGTGAATTATACAATACATGTGGACTGCGGGAAGCACTCGATGATTTTGCACGATTTTCGCGTGATTTTACATGAATTTTAATCACTGATTCGCTGTTCCTCGCGACACGCGTGTAGGAAATTTTTCAAATCATTGCGGCATTCACACAACAGCTGCAATAATGATATAATCACACCGTATTAGCGGCAATTTCGAACTCGGCATACAATCGTTAAACTCGGCATAATTTTTGTTCAGCTGTATTCTGGTAAGGTTAGTATTTGATTGTTTTCATTGGAACTGAGAGTCTGTCGGTAACCGTAAGTAGGTCATAAGTTAAAAGTGATGTATAAAATATACTTGTGTTCTTCTGGTCCTACAATTCCAAGTGTAAAGTCTGGAAAATAACATTTTTCTCTTTGATGCTTCACTTTTTATACTCAATCCTGTCAAATATGCTCCATTTCGTGACTTTATAAATAAATATCAATCCTTTCACAGGCAAAAATATAAACTTAAGCCATTTACAGTCCCTTTGTGCGTATTAAATAGATTCGATCTGATAAGTGAAAAGCGCAGCGTCTGTTTTAAAAGATGACGTGATGATACTTTGGCAATCGGATAACTCTAGTCATGACAATCGTAGAACGCTGAAATAAAAGCTATTTGGCAATCGGTGAACACGTTTTGTTTCTTGCGGTTTTCCCCAGTTTTTCTCATTTTTAGAGCCTACCATGTTTCTGTTATGACGAATAATGTAAAATAGAATAGTAATGACGACTCTGTTTTATATTCGAGTCTGTATAGGAATATGTTTTAATGAGTTGTACATGTATTCTGTTGGTAAATTCGTTTATCTCAATTGTGGCGACTTGTCCTACCGAACCCTTTTTAGACCACTGTGTCAGCATGTCATGTGATCAATTATAAACGCATTAGCGCACTATAATGGTACTACCTGTCTAGTCGTGTGGCAAGGACATTATTCGTCCCTTTTAAAGTCTTTTTTCTCAAGAGTTTTCCCATTTTCATTTTCGAGAAGACCACGTTGGCAAACATCGCGTGTCTTTAAAAATATTAAAAATGACATAACATTGTAAAAATGACTATAACATTGTCGTTTTTATTCCATTTTACGTTCCTTTCAAGATTATTTCACTCACATAGAGACTATGAAATTCAGTAGGTAGGCTAAAACGGGAGACCCCCGGGATAGACCACCTGACAGACCCGTAAGCAGAACTTGGCTTATCCTACTTGTGACTCGAGTGAGGCTCGAACCCACAGCTGATAAACAGTAAATATTATTTTCCTTATCATTTCACAGAAACATACATTGTAGGTACTCATTTGAACCGCCTCAAGGAGGCGGTTCTAATGAGTACCAACAATGTATATTTTGAGCATAAATAAGAAAAACAATACAACTTTTCATCTAAACATTTTCATTTTTGCACCCAAAACTTTTCAGTTTATTTGAATAGGCATTTTTTTCGTAATGAACATATGATGGAACATTTGATAACATATTTCAACTTTTGAATTTCAGACTAATCATGGATCAAACCGTACAGGCCTTAGATCTATCCTTCCTGGATGTCTCAATGATAGACGTGTCCCCACCAGCCTCCCCAATATTACCAATCTCCAGTGAAGACGCTACGCTACCTCCAGTATCAGTTTAAATCCACTACTACTACTACTACTACTACTACTACTACTACTACTACTTCTCCTACTACTACTCCTACTACTACTACTTCTTCTACTACTACTACTACTTCTTCTACTACTACTACTACTACTCCTACTACTACTACTACTACTGTGTTTGCTACTTTTACTTCTACTGCGGCAGAAGTAGTAGTAGTAGCAGTAGTAGTAGTACACTCAGTAGTAGTACACTCAGTAGTAGTAGTAGTAGTAGTAGTAGTAGTAGTAGTAGTAGTAGTAGTAGTAGTAGTAGTGTATTAGTAGAAGTAGTAGTTGTAGATGTAGAAGTAGAATAGTAGTAGAATTTAGTAGTAGTAATAGTAGTAGTAGCAGTAGTGGTTGTGGTGGTTATTTGCGTGGCGGTAGAAGTGTTAAATATGGTAGTAGTAGTAGTCGTAGTAGTAGTAGTAGTAGTAGTAGTAGTAGTAGTAGTAGCCGTTGTTGTAGCAGTAGTAGTAGTAGTAGTAGTAGTAGTAGTAGTAGTAGTGATTGTGGTGGTGACAGTGGTAGTGGTCGTACACTCCAAGAAGTAGTAGCATTAGTTTTTTCCGAACACATGTACGCTCTCACAATGCCAGAGATGTTACAATCCATTTTATGACGTTTGGATTTGATAGACTTAGTTGTTTATTAGTGAACAATATTTTCAAGTACATTTGAATTGATAACGCACCACCAACGGATAACAATAAGGTATGATAAAAACATATTGTAACGGCTGCAGTGAACTTAAAACAGTGCTTAAGCAGAAGAAAAACAAGAAGATGAGTTTGTCTTAAAGAAGAAAACTAGTGTTGTTGCTGTTGCTGCTGCTGCTGAAGAAGAAGAAGAAGAAGAATGAGAAGAAAATGAAGGAGGAGTAGGGGATGTACTTCTGGTCTGAAAATACCAAATTCAGCATGTCACTTTTCTATGAGTCGTCTGATATCTGCATTCAACAACTCTTATCCTTGTTCTTAATAGTTTTGCTCAGTATTTCACCGTAATAAATATCTTTTAAGCGTAACTGCAATAATACAATAGCAAATATAAATTACCAGACGTTCTGAAGAAAAACCTCGTTTATTACAGTATAAAGTATTCACAAGTAAACTGTGACAAACCATAACCTTTTAAACAGTTTCTTGTGTATCAGTTCTTTCAACATGAAAAATGTAAAACGAAGTCAATAAGCACGACTTACAACATGAAACCTTGTGTGTTTTGTCACTTAAACGGCTCATTTCAGGTTAATTTAGCTTTTCTTACATTTTGTTCGACGACTGCCATTAGCCGAGTTCAACGACTGCATTCCAATTTATCAAAAGGCGTTCCCGATTGCCATTTTGATTTTCCCCTTCATTGTTAATCCGTATATTGCTCGGCCAAACTTGCAAAGAGCGTAATGAAACTTTGGTGATGTTTTGGACAGACATTCAAATGTGTTATGCACAAAATGAAATTTAAATGTTGTAATAAATAACTAGATAATAGACATTTTGATGCCGACTTTACCTTGTAAACATTACAAAAAAGAAGGTTCAAAGTGATGTCATGGCATTGATAAATTGAAATGAAAAACACCTATTGCACAGGGCATAGACTAAATCATTCAAGATTAGCTATGTGAAGTCAATTTGTATCATACAAAGGTTATTTATTGTAAAAATATCAATTTAAATGACTTACCAAACGCAGCTGGTCATAAAACTGTGCCGAGTTCAACGATTGTGTGCCGAGTTCGAAATTGCCGCTAATACGGTGTGATAATTGGGATTAAAATTAGTTTTTCGGACTAGCGGGCCTTCGGACTGGCGGACCTTCGGACTAGCGGGCCTTCGGACCAGCGGAGCTTCGGACTAGTGGGCCTTCAGACTAGCGGGCCCTCGGATTAGCGGACCTTCGGACCAGTGGGCCTTCGGACTAACTGACCTTCGGACTAGCGGGCTGTAACCGAACTCAAGACACAAGACATCCATATCAGTCATGTGAACTCAACACACTAGACACCCATATCAGTCATACGAACTCAACACACTATACAGCCATATCAGTCTTATGGACTCAACACACTAGACACCCATATCAGTCATATGAACTCAACACACTAGACACCCATATCAGTCATATGAACTCAACAGTCTTATGGACTCAACACACTAGACACCCATATCAGTCTTATGAACTCAACACAGTAGACACCCATATAAGACATATGAACACGAAACACCAGACCTGTCAACTGTCCCAGATATCCCGTTATTCTAACGGTTTTGCCATGGACTAACGACCTCCCGTCCGATTTCTATAAAAAATGCCAAACTAACGGATTTCAGGCTGCCTACCGGGTAATTTTAACATCCGAAACAAAAAAGAAAACATATCCCTGTTTTTCCATGTTTACACAAACAAAGTCAAGGTCATTGCAAATTTCCGGTTGAGTTCGGGAATTTCCGATCATTCCGATTTCTATTTTTAGCGTATTCGGCAAATCTCCATTCGCTTTCGAGATTCTCCGGTTCTCCGATCTATTTATAAGCATGATATCGGGAAATTCCGGTGAAAGAAAAAACAAGCTTTGTGATTAGCCAATAACTTTTTTAGGTTGATTTCGGAACCAATCAGATTGCATGTAACTAATGATCGTCGGAAAAACTCTCAATATGGCCGCGCCCTTGGTAGAAATGTCGAAACTGATATTTTCAATCGAATTTCATTGTTTCTTCGCGGTTTTTGAGTAATAGAAAATTGCACAAACGAATTTTCAATACCCGAGGTATGACACCGTCTAATTATTCCTTGTATCGGTGAATGCTAGCAGTATACTATCTTTGCCAATAACAAGTATTGTCTTTTTGAAAAGCTGAAAAAAATCTCCCTCCTGAAGAAAAAATCTCCCTCCTTGAAATTTTATAGGTCCTAAAGCGCGCGCGTAAGTCGCATGCTTATTTGGTAAAAAAATCACTGTTTCGCGCAATCTTCCTCTTAAAATTTTCAGGAGGTTGACAGGTCTGCGAAACACTAGACAACCATATCAGTCATATGAACTCAACACACTAGACACCCATATCAGTCATATTTACTCAACACACCAGACACCCATCAGTCATATGAACTCAACATACCAGACACCCATACCAGTCGTGTGAACTCAACAAACTAGACACCCATATCAGTCTTCTGAACTCAACACACTAGACACCCAAATCAGTCATATGAACTTGACACACTAGTCACCCAAATCAGTCATATGAACTCAACACACTGGACATCCATATCAGTCATGTGAAGTCAACACACTAGACACCCATATCAGTCATGAGAACTCAACACACTACACACCCATATCAGTCATGTGAACTCAACACACTTCACACCTATATCAGTCATGTGAACTCGACACACTAGACATCCATATCAGTCATATGTACTCAAGACTCTAGAAATCCACATCAGACATGTGAACTCCAAGTCTATTGACATCCATATCAGACATCTCAACTCAGAAACTGGACATTCATATCGGTCATGTGAACTCAAGACACCCATATAAGACATGTGAACTCAACACACTAGACATCCATATCAGTCACACATGACACACATATCAGTCATGTGAACTCAACACACTAGACATCCAAATCAGTCATGTGAACTCAACACATTGCGCACCTATATCAGTTATGTGAAAACATACTAGACATCCATATCAGTCATCTGTACTCAAGACTCTAGAAATCAATATCAGACATGTGAACTCCAAGACTATTGACATCCATATCAGACATCTCAACTCAGAAACTGGACATTCATGTCAGTCATGTGAACTCAACACAAGACTCTAGAAATCCATATCAGACATGTGAACTCCAAGACTATTGACACCCATATCAGCCATCTCAACTCAGAAACTGGACATTCATATCAGTCATGTGAACTCAACTCGACTCTAGAAATCCATATCAGACATGTGAACTCCAAGACTATTGATACCCATATGAACTCAACACACTATACACCCATATCAGTCATGTGAACTCAACACACTGGACATACATATCAGTCATATGAACTCAACACTCTCGACAACCATAACAGTCATGTGAACTCAACACACTAGACATCCATATCAGTCATATGAACTCAACACACTAGATATCCATATCAGTCATGTGAACTCAACACACTGCCACCCATATCAGTCATATGAACTCAACACACTAGAAATCAATATCAGTCATGTGAACTTAACACACTACACACTTATATCAGTCATGTGAAAACATACTAGACACCCATATCAGTCATGTGAACTCAACACACTAGACATCCATATCAGTCATATGTACTCCAGACTCTAGAAATCCATATCAGACATGTGAACTCCAAGACTATTGACACACTAGACACCCTTATCAGTCATATGAACTTGACACACTAGACAACCATATCAGTCATATGAACTCAACATAGTAGACATCCATATCAGTCATATGAACTCAACATACTAGAAATCCATATCAGTCATGTGAACTCAACACATTACACACCTATATCATCATGTGAAAACATACAAAACACCCATATCAGTCATGTGAACTCAACACACTAGACATCCATATCAGTCATATGTGCTCAAGACTCTAGAAATCCACATCAGACATGTGAACTCTCAAGACTATTGACATCCATATCAGACATCTCAACTCAGAAACTGGACATTCATATCGGTCATGTGAACTCAACACAAGACTCTAGAAATCCACATCAGACATGTGAACTCCAAGACTATTGACACCCATATCAGCCATCTCAACTCAGAAACTGGACATCCATATCAGTTATGTGAACACAAGACACCCATATCAGTCATATGAACTCAACACACTAGACACCCATATCAGCCATATGAACTCAACACACTAGACATCCATATCAGTCATATGAACTTGATGCATTAGACACCCATATCAGTCATGTGAGCTCAACACAATACACACACATATCAGTCATGTAAAATATACTAGACATCCATATCAGACATGTGAACTCAACACACTAGACATCCATATCAGTCATATGAACTTGATGCATTAGACACCCATATCAGTCATGTGAGCTCAACACAATACACACACATATCAGTCATGTAAAATATACTAGACATCCATATCAGACATGTGAACTCAACACATTAGACATCCATATCAGTCATGTGAGCTCAACACTCTAGACATCCATATCACTCATGTGAACTCAACATACTAGACACCCATATCAGTCATGTGAACCCAACCCACTAGACACCCATATCAGTCATGTGAACTCAACACACTAGACACCCATATCAGTCATGTGAACTCAACATACTAGACACCCATATCAGTCATGTGAACCCAACCCACTAGAC
Organism: Rugalucina vietnamica; assembly: GCA_964017185.1. Classification (NCBI taxonomy): domain Eukaryota; kingdom Metazoa; phylum Mollusca; class Bivalvia; order Lucinida; family Lucinidae; genus Rugalucina; species Rugalucina vietnamica. The sequence goes on from OZ024876.1 coordinate 39,071,422, forward strand.
ACCCATATCAGTCATGTGAACTCAACACACTACACATCCATATCACTCATGTGAACTCAACATACTAGACACCCATATCAGTCATGTGAACCCAACCCACTAGACACCCATATCAGTCATGTGAACTCAACACACTACACACCCATATCAGGCATGTGAAATATACTAGACACCCATATAAGTCTTATGAACTCAACACACTAGACTTCAATATCAGTCGTGTGAACTCAACAGACTAGACACCCATATCAGTCATATGAACTCAACACACTAGACACCCATATCAGTCATGTATACTCAACACACAAGACACCCATATCAGTCAGATAAACTCAACACACTAGACATCCATATCAATCATATGAACTCAACACACTATACAGCCATATCAGTCATGTGAAAACATACTAGACACCCAAATCAGTCATGTGAACTCAACACACTAGACACCCAAATCAGTCATGTGAACTCAACACACTAGACATCCATATCAGTCATATGAACTAAACACACTAGACATCCTATCAGTCATATGAACTCAACTAAGAACACACTACACACCCATATCAGTCACATGAATCCATACTAGACACCCATATCAGTCATGTGAACTCAAGACACTAGACACCCATATCAGTCATATGAACTCAACACACTAGACATCCATATCAGTCATGTGAACTTAACACACTACACACTTATATCAGTCATGTGAACTCAACACACTAGACATCCATATCAGTCATATGTACTCAAGACTCTAGAAATCCATATCAGACATTTGAACTCCAAGACTATTGACACCCATATCAGCCATCTTAACCCAGAAACTGGACATCCATATCAGTCATGTGAACTCAAAGACTCTGGACACCCATATCAGTCATGAGAACTGAAGACTGCAGACATCCATATCTGTCATATTAGGACTGTATACAACCATATCAGTCATGTGCACTGAAGACTGCAGACATTTAATATCAAATATATGAACTCAAGACACTAGAAATCCATATCAGTCATATGACTCAAGACACTAGGCATCCATATGTCGTATGAACTCAAGACTGTAGACATCCATATCAGTCATGTGAACTCAAGACTGTATGGGTGTCTAGTGTCTTGACTGGAGACATCCATATCAGTCATAGGAACTCAAGACTGTAGACATCCATATTAGTCATGTGAACTCAAAACTGTTGACATCCATATCAAACATGTGAACTCAAGACTGTAGACACCCATATCAGTCATGTGAACTCAAGACACTAGACATCCATATCAGTCATGTGAACTCAAGACAATAAACATCAATGTCAGTCATATAAATTCAAGACACAAGGTATCTATAAGAGTCATATGAACTCAAGACTGTAGACATCTATATTAGTCATGTGAACTCAAAACTGTTGACATCCATATCAAACATGTGAACTCAAGACTGTAGACACCCATATCAGTCATGTGAACTCAAGACACTAGACATCCATATCAGTCATATGAACTCAAGACACTAGACATCCATATCAGTCATATGAACTCAAGACAATAAACATCAATGTCAGTCATATAAATTCAAGACACAAGGTATCTATAAGAGTCATATGAACTCAAGACTGTAGACATCTATATCAGTCATATGAACTCAAGACACTAGACATCCATATCAATCATACAAGCTCAAGTGTAAACATCCACATCAGACATCTGAACTCAAGACTGTAGACATCCATATCAGTCATGTGAACTCAAGACACTAGACATCCACATCAGACATGTGAACTCCAAGACTATGAACACCCATATCAGTCATGTGAACTCGAGACTGTAGACATCCATATCAGTCATATGAACTAGGTCATATGAACTCAAGAAAATGGACATCCATATCAGTCACGAAAATTTAGAAATAAGACCATATCAGTCATGTGAACTCAGATACTGGACATCCATATCAATCATGTGAACCAGTGATTTATTACAATTTTGAGACTATTGGTCCTAGTGACTCACTGGATTCAATATATTAAAATGGGTCCAGACCCCAACTTACGGGTCCAAAACACTCTTTTTCATTGCAAATTTGCAAAAACATCCCATTCTTGGACCCACCAAAATTAAAACTTACCACTCACCAAAATTAAAACTTACCATCCTAGAGACCAAATTATAGCTAAAAGATGCAGGATATGCCGGTAAAAAAATCACTGTGAATGCAGACACTGGACATCCATATCAGTCATTTGAAAACTGGACATCCATATCAATCAAGTGAACTCGGACCAGACCCTGGTCATCCATATCAGTAATGTGAACTCAGACAAGACACTGGACATCCTTATCAGTCATGTGAAATCAGACAAGACTCTTGACATCAATATCAGTCATGTGAACTCAGACAAGACACTGGACATTTATATCAGTCATGTGAACTCAGACGAGACAAAAAATGGAAATCCATATCAGTCATCTGAACTAAGACCAAACACTGGAAATCCATATCACTCATGTGAACTCAGATCTGGACATCAATATTGGTCATGTGAACTCGTACCAAACAATGGACATCCATATCAGTCATGTGAACTCAGACCAGACACAGGACATCCATATCAGTCATATGAACTCACAGACACTGCTTCCTATTCAGCTGTTAGCAGTGGAGTATGACTGAGAACTCTGATAACATACAGATGGCAAAACTGGGTGATCTATAATATCAAAGGACTTACATATTAGTCATGTGAACTCAATTAGCACTAGATGCTTCTAATGAGAAGAAAAATGAAAAGAAAGATACAAATAAACAATACAATAAATGGTTGCCATGGCTTCGAGCCAAGGCACAAATCCAATGAATGTATTTAATGTCACAGAATATAACAACATTGCGTGACAAATATCAGTACAAATGTCACAAAGTAACAAATATCAGAAATCCAATGTCTAAAAGGTCTGTCATTTTCTATGAAATATATTGGCACATTTCATTACTACCATGATTGAATCGTAGATAAATCCAAATAAATAATCATGTCATTTTGAACAATCCATTGGGGCTGGAAAATCTGTTTGGCGTTTTTTTTTTTTTTTTTTTTTTTTTTTTTTTTTTTTTTTTTTTTGTTGTTGTTGTTGTTTTTTTACATATAAATGTATCAAAAATACTGTATTCATTCTTATTAGCGCACAATGCGCTTAACTTTTCCAAATGACTTAAAATTCAGGTAATTAATCGTTCAAATTAACGCACACCACAAACTAAAACAACACATAAACAGCTGAAATAAACATGTCAAAAAAATATCAATGATGGTATCATTTAAGTGTTCCATCCATTTCAAAATATTGTTTGATCATTTAAGGTTAAGTTGTAATACAGTATTATCGCCGAGGCGGTTCTAACGAGTACCCACAATCTATGTTTTGGAGCAAAAATAAGAAAAATAGGTATACCCCTGCATACCCCAGTTTTGCTATATATAATTATATAAAAGTGGGGTTCAAGGGGGTATTTATTTCACGGACATGTTTTCCTGATGCATGTTTTTTGGAAATGACCATGATGTGTGCTTATTGGAGCATGTGTGCTAATAAGAATGAATTAATCTTAATAACTATAGTATTTTATGAGTCCTAGATTTTGACCCCCAGCCCCACCCCTAGAGTTTGGTGCCAAGGAATTTAATTCAACCCTAAAGGGTATCTTTCTTTCTATATATACTGCAGCACCCTCTCGCAAGGATTATGTGCAGGTATCTATGAACCAAACAGGAACACATTCCTATAAGTATTTGTTAAGATATGAACTTAAAGATGAAAAAACCACTATGTAAATAGCACATTTTCAAGGTGACCTAGATTTAGAATTCTAGCCCCACCCCAGAGCAAGGACCCTCAAATACTAATTCATGGAAACAAAGCAAACCTTATAGGGTACCTTAAGTCCAAATATGAATGATTTCTGAAAATTGGCTCATGAGATATACACCAACAGAGAAACTTCAACCAAACCTTTGACCCAAATTAAAGGTGACCTAGATTTTGACCTCTAGCCCCACCCCCCAGACATGGACGCAGGATCTGAACTCACGAGAACAAAGCAAACCCCATAGGGTGACTATGGCTGAAATATAAATGGTTTCTGATCATGGGCTCATGAGATATACACCACCAGAGAAACTTAACAAAAACTTTGACATAAATTCCGCAAACGTTCTGGAATAAAGAACGAACGAACATACAAACAGATGAATGGACGAACGGGAAAGCGAAAACTATATACCCATTGGCATAAATGCCGGGGGTAAAATTAGCCCAGTTTCTCCTGCACTCGTGGACCTTATCATTTTTAACAATGGAAATAAAGAATTTGTGCTGCTATGTTTCAATATTCCTAACAATATCTCTCCTTCACATTGTGGTGAAACGCTTACAATTCTCTGGTCTGTGTTTACAGTCAACGCATTTTGGATGCCATGCTGGTTTGAAGCTGATACTTTTCCCTCCCATATACTCGTGGGAATCAGTAATTAGTCCTTTAAAAGTGCAACCTCAAAATATGGCAGGTCAGCCTCTTTTTGGTCACGGTCAAGGTAAATGTCAGACGAACTTCAGAGCGAGGAAAACAAATAAAATAATGTTGAAAAACTTTACAGAGATACCATTTTAAGTGACGGGGTGAAGGGAAACTGTAAGAAATAATGTTTTAATAGAGATATTCACAGCTTGCAATGAAAGCTTGCCAGTCTTGACAATTTATTGGAAATATCAATCAAATGAAATATTTACTTCTGGTTACCGAAGTGAATATGTCAACACCCAGTAGGCGGCGCAATGTGCATTATCTCGCGAGATTACTGGTTCCTACGAGATCATGAATAACACGAATCATGGAGAAAGGAGTATAACTGGTACTGTTTCAATAACTAATTCTACTGCCGGTGCAGTGATCTGTAACGAACAGCCGAGCCAAGCCACAGAAAACCCCGTCGGTGGAAAAGCATGCTCATCCACCAAGGGTGGTTTACTGCGCTATATACCCAACACTTACTCAATTCACAAAGTCTCGAGTTTGAAATTTGCATATTGCAGGCACTCAATATGCCGCTAATACGTTGCACCAACGGATGCTACAAGGGAGGCTATCCCGTCACAGATCTATAGGGTGGTGGACAAGCATGCTTTTCCATCGACAGGGTTTGTGGCGGCTTGACTCAGCTGCTCGTTACATTTGTGATGTCGCACCTTCAGTATCAGATCATAATATGACATGTGAACAAGTGTCACAGCCATCAACTGAAAAAAATGGCACATTGCGCACTCTTTCTTACTTACTTGTTCTTACTTGTTTCTTGTGGGAACTGATGAGCCCGGACGGCTCGTATTTCCCCCTCTGTGTGAATGATACCTCTGTGACTTTCTGGAACTCAAAAGATTTTCTTGAACTCAAACACATGCTGTGTGTAACGATTCATAGATCTAGTAGCAAAGTAACACAGCCCGACAAAGTTAAGTATAAATGTGTCATGATAAAACAGACAAAATATATATATGACAAGAAAACTTTGACATCTTGGCGGGTAAATACTATGGACACGTGATAGTCATGTGATCAAGGGTAAAATCCAACAGAAGTAAAATGCGAAATCAGTTTAAATGCGAAATCAATAACAATGAAGGGGTATGTGCCGGCAATAAATACTGACTAGGTATTTATTCCAATTAGGAACAAAAGACAAATTAGAGCTAAAAAAAAAAAAAAAAAAAAAAAAGACTGCTACACATCTAACTTTGTGAACAGATGCACTCAAAACAACTCCGGATGTTATAAACATCACCATTGGATTGTCAAATTTTACAAGATGACCTGAATAGCTTGGCCAAATGGGAAATGGATGGCAAATGAAATTCAATGTTAGCAAATGTCATTCAATGAGGGTGACGCGGCTACATCCAAGCAGGCATATAGATTTCAATTACACACTGCATCAGCAAACATTAGAACAGGTTCAGTCCGCTAAATACCTCGGTTTAACTATCACAGATGATCTTGATTGGGGTCAACACATTTCTGAAATTACATGCAAGGCAACTAAGACTTTGGGTTTTCTTCGGCGCAATTTGGCACTGGCACCTAGGCATACTAAGGAAGTTGCATACAAAACATTGGTTCGGCCTCAACTTGAGTATGCAGCTCCTATTTGGCATCCCTATCATGAAACTCAGATTGAGATGGTGGAGAAGGTGCAGAGGACTGCTGCCCGGTGGACCTGCAGGCGATGGAGGAACACCAGTAGCGTCGGTGAAATGCTAGACGAACTTGAGTGGCCATCCCTGGAGTCTCGCAGGGAGCGGTCCTCCTTAACCTTCTTCTACAAGATACACTCCGGTACAGTGTCTCTTGATAAAGACAAATACCTGACCCCGGCACCCAATCTAAGGCATACTCGGGCATCACATGAATCACAATACACAAGACCATTTGCCTATAGTGATGCCCTGAAAAATTCCTTTTTCCCCAGAACTATTCCGGTTTGGAATAGTCTCCCTTCTTCAGTGGTCCTATCTAAGACCATTGAGGAATTTAAGGCTTCTATTTAAATCATTAGCCCAGAGGCATGCGTTTTAGTATGCCTCTCATCTATATCTTGTAAATAGTTTTAATGGTCCACCCCAAATGTTTTATTTTCCCTTGACTAAATTCTAAATTTAGCCACCCACCCCACACCTGAGGTGATGATCAGAAATTGATCGACTCAGTATCAGAAGATAGATAGATGCGCGGACCCAGAGGGGGGACCGGTGGTCCGGACCCCCCCCCCCCCCACCCCACTGGAATTTGAAAATTTTACCTAAAAAAGGTAATTTTGGTTGGGATTATTTGGGGGTTGGACCCCCCCCCCCTCGTCTGTGACAAGTGCCGAAGGCATTAGAGGGGTAGATCACGAGATGGAGATTTCGTAAGAGGGGTTTGATTTATTGGTGCTTCTAAACGCATTCTGTATGCGTCTTTGTCTTCGAATTTCACTAGTTTTTGTGGACAAAAACGACCGATATTCAAATATGAACCCCAACGCGATAAAATGTACCTTCGGACATTATTACGTTACCCGCATAAAACTGATCAAAACCGGAAAAATGATAAAATATATTTGTTAGAAATTATACGGTATTTGTAATGTTTGAACACTGGGCTACCAATTAAACAGTATTCAAACATATTTATTTTCAGTATTTGGAATTATCTGCCCTTGTTTTAGCCCATAATATTCTTATTTTCCTATATCCATCGACAAACCGTTACCATAGCAACCACATAGTCACATTAATGGACAAAATATTTTCGACAATTTAATTGTAAGACTGATATGCAACTATCTTAACAATAAGTTCTTGCCAATGCTTCAACAGTGTTAAGAAAATGCATAGAGTTTATTGGTACTACTAACATGCAGAAATGCATTACGCAACTTTGACGTCAAATTTCAGAATAATGACGTCTGGAGGGTCCATTTATAAAAAATGTCTTAAGTCAGAAAATAACTTGAATAAGCTGGTCAAATGAAGATTGTTAGACTCTAGAAACATTATACATTCAAAGTAAAATTGTTTTTCTAATACTCAAAAAAATGTCCGAAGGTACATTTTCTCATGTTGTGGCGCATATAATATGAAAAACAAATTGATGAAAACTTTAAAATTCTGACATGAATTTCCATATTTTTAGGATTTCCAGAAAAAATGGCCCCACCCATTGCGGCGGCCATGAGAAAAAGATTCGCTGCTCGTGCCGACCAACGAGTACATTGCATAATGCTAAGTTTGTCTGAGCATGCCCATGAACCGTGGTTAAGTCAAACCATCCATACGTGTTCATATAAACTTTGTATGTTTTCATATTTTAGTTCAGTTCAGGTAACTGAAATGCCACCTATTGGGGAATAGCTGTTCACTCAGCTTACTATATGTTTTCTTGGCATAAGTACCTAAGTGTCATTTTAGTTTTTCCCACCCCTCGGTTTATGGAGTGGGAATTTCTTTCTGTCAGATTGCGCCATTTCCTGATCATTGCCGACTTGTACATTTTTGTTTACGTGTATTATTACATTCAAAGCACATTTTGGATGTCAGGCATGTTGGATAGAAGTCCCATTAAAGGATGCAATATCCCGTCATTATCATAGTTGTTCACTGGGACGTAAAACGTCAAATCAAACAAGTTTACAGTAAATTTGAACACTTATTTAATGGACAATTTTTGGGGGACATTTTTTTGTTTTATATTAACGTATATTTTTTGGTTATGTGACAAAATAAGAATATATTTTAGGTTTTTAAAAAAAAAATGTTTGACTGTATCTGAATCCCATCAGACGGTGGCACTACAATTTGATCACACTATGTATATCGTTTCGCTGAAAATCCTTTTACAATGACGAATCTAGTGAACAAGGTGTCATTTCAATTACACGTTTTGTGATTCCTGAGCTGTTTATTTTCACACCTTTGCCTCGATGACACGAAATTCGAGTGTTGATAATAATTTCATCAATTAGACGAAACTAAAGTTTAAAGAAGATTAAAGGTAAGCGGCGGTCGAAAAAAAAATGGTACGGCGGATAGCATGCTCGGCCAAAAAAGTGGTCCGGCGCTCGCCGGACCTGCCGCACCGGCGACGATTTAGTCTGTAAGTCAGATCTGATGACTAGGTCCCTTAAAATCAACAGGGATCGTGGAAACACCCCAAAACACACCAAACCACTTTAAAACCACCCCAACACATTCAAACAATCTCAATACACTTTTATAATATACAATTCAGATATTTTAGCGATACAACACGTAAACCTTATCATAAACAACCCCAAACCGCTCCAAAAACACCCCCAAACCACGTCAAAGAAACTCCCTATTAACGCCAAAAAATAGCACCATTTCAAAACACCCCAAACCGCCTCATCAATATCCTAAACATCACTAAAACATACCCAAACCACCTTAAACACCCATATAAACTTGAGATACAGTAAGTGTATTTCTTGCAGTCTGGATGTGAAGTTTGGGGTGGTTTTAAAGTGGTTTGGGGTGGTTTGGGGTGTTTCCACGATCCGAAATCAACATATCAAGTAGGCCCCTACAACACAGTCTCCAGTCTTGTCACAGTATCATTCAGATCTAAAATTGTTATTATTGGATCCGAGTCACAGTATGACCTTGTCCACAGCACAGTTTGTCCTGGAAAATTGTCAAGGGTTCTCGGTTTATAATCACAACCGCCTGGGATCGAACCTACGACGAGTGAGGATAAAGCGAGGCTTCATATATGTAATGAAAATGACTAACCTTATGTCAAATGGATGTTCTTCTGCACAACTTGCTGATTGGTGCTGATAGTAGTCCGCCCTTGCATAAAGGGCACTGATTTCTTTCGTTTATAAATTATTAAGAACAGAAAAATCAGTAATTGATAAAATTAAATTCGAAATCCCAAAACCAGACACCAGACGGAAAAGAAATATAAGACACGGAAAACTATATATGACGAGCAAGCTGAGTGTGTCTTTCACGAGGTGGCCATCTGGTTAGTATATAATCTGTAACAAAGACGGTGATCACAACAGTGACTGAGCTGGCAACATAACGATAAATCGCCTCGGAACGATCAGTAATATAAAATTACTAATAAATAAATTTTACATCCTTGATACCATTTTTAAGTTTAAGCAAAATAAATTATTGGATCCGAGGTAAACGTGGATGACTTTTCCTTCCATCTGGCAGACTGCTATGTCTGTCTTATTTGTCAATGTATGTTTTTCTTGTTTGTATGTTGTATTTTGTGTCTATGTATTGCTGCTTGTATGTCGTACGCTCTCCTAAAATTGGAGGAAATAAAAGAATCAATCAGTCAATTTGCTCACATTATGATTCGAAATTATATGATAGTAGTACTTGTATATATGCGTGTGAAAGCAAACTGGAATAAGAATTTACTACGATAAAGACATAAAATGCAATCCTTTCAAGCTGCATCTCTTGTGCGGTGGGAGTAACAAACGAATAAAGCCCGGGGGTGTACTCCCATATTAAAGCAGTACTGGTATGTGCCGCGGCAAAGCCCCCCCCCCCTTTTTTTTTTTAGTTTTATTAGCTCTGAATGCACCTACTTTTTCAGTTCGATTAGCTCTAAAAGCATCCATTTTTTCTGATTGCACCCATTTATCCCAGTTCGATCAGCCCTAACAGTACAACTTTTACCGTTTTTTCAGCTCTGAAAGCACCCACTTTTCAGTTTGATCAGCTCCGTCCCATTTTATATGTGAGAACCCCCCCCCCCCCCCCCCCTCGCAGGGAATAAAGTTCCTTTGCTTAACTATTGTTAGACTTTGTTGTTTTAGTTGTAACTGAAACAAATATGCATATAGCTGTGTTCTTGTGTCGACCTTTCTAGAAACACAGAGCATCATCTAAAAAGTGCATGCGAATCTGAAAAGTATAACTTACGATTCAAGAAAATCATAATATGACAATTACATATACTTATAAAATGGCTCGGAGTGAGTTTGATGGAAAGCAATTCTGTAGTGTAAAAAACTTGTTTCGACAGCGATTTTGTCCCCTTTGACCAAAAATAAAATCACAGGCAATGCGTGTCATGTAGTATGCAACAACAGGCCTACATGTAGCTTCATACATTAGGGCCCAGAATTACATTTGTTTGCTTTTCTTGTAGCTTTCCATCTATATTTCAAGATGTCGTATAATAAGAGGTTTATATATCATCGATATCTAGGCTTTAATATTTGCACCCTGTATACCGTTGATGCAACTGAATATGTTACGGCACAGATTGATGCAACATTTCACGAGGGTAGGGAAAAATGGAGAACAATTATTTCAATTTTACAGGCATAAATGCGAGGATGTCTGGGTCGTGAGTTGTAGGGAAAACAAAGTAAGGATGCTTTCAGTTTTTGCCATAAGAAGTTTGTTAAAAAAAACCTTACCTTGTGATAGAAATTATACATTTTATTGGATGAATATGCCACCAGAGACACGAAAATTGATTACATTTGCTAATTGCTCGAATCCTTCATCATCGTTTAACAATGTCAAAGTTTCGGTATATACCGGAATCCTTCCTCGTTTCATACCACCAAAAGACAATCCCGAACTCAAACCGGCTTTTGTACAATACGGTGTTTACACACCTAGATTGGAACGTTTGGGAAACAACGTACGTCAATGTGCTCATTGCCTGGATGCAAGCTACGTCTAAGATGTGTTGTTAAAGAATGAGGCTACGTACGGCGGATCGTTGGACCGAAAATGATATTTCTTACGGCGGACAAATCGTAGAATGGAAATAATGTTCAATTTTAGACATTTTCTGCTGTGAATTGACAGATTCAATATCAATTTGGATAAACATATATCGCTTAACATATTTGTTGTACTTATCTACACGGGTTGCAGAATTATTAATATACTTAAGGAATAAAGAAACGCAACAAACACTTTGGGTCACTGTAGTCAGGATGTGTGATGCAAGTCTGTGGTGAAACTGGTCTTACTACATGATCGCAGTATCTTTACGTCAAATTACAGCAGTTAAAGCCTTTATGTCGGTTACGTTTGCTTGATGGCGTGCGCATAACCTCACTGGCCCACAGTCACGCACTCTGGAAACATGATCAATTAGTCAAATTTGAATCAAAACCAATTTTATTGTTTCCAAATCTGCTAAAAGTGATTGCAGAGGTGATCATTGACCGTGTGTAGCATTTGTTGTGATTTGGGACGTTTAACGCCACCTACGTCAATGCCAAAACAAACGTTAGGTGCCCCATTACTACAGTAATTGTGGCGTCATTGTTGCTTGAAAAGCATGTCGTGTCGTCTTTTGGTTCGGTAAATACCGTATAAACACAAAACGTCCACATCGAAAATTGTAAATGACGTTAATTGCTTATCATTCATTATTGTGCACTTTTGCATTCCGTTAGCCAGTTTTGACGCAACATGGCATGACACCCAAGTATGCAATCACGCCAGTCTTAATGACTTATTTTCTAGTCGATTTCATATTACCAAGCATGTACAGTATTTGGAATACTCACCTTCGCCCGACGCTTACGTAACGATTTTCTTTTTCCATGGTTTTTGACGTTAATTTTATCAACAAAACGACGTTTTCTCATTTCATCACATGCCACATGCAGTCTAAAAAAGATTTCATCAAAATGTTAAAAACATACGTTTTTTAATTCCTTAAGTATATGATGAAGAGTATGGAACCATATATACAGTATACAACTTGTACCTATCCACCCTAATGCAGCGAGTACGGAACGATAAATTTCCACAAAATTGCACAAATCGGGCATTTTATTTCATGAGTCTAAAGATATTAAAGTTTGAAAAGAATAAAATATATAAGTTAGATCCTTTGGAAGCAGTGAACACGTTCAAAGGTATATAATATAATATGGGTCGCATCGTGAGAAAACCGCATTTATACCTATGCGAAAACAAAGGCGCAGATCAGCTTCGCAGTAACTGCGAAGCTGATCAGCGTCTTTGTTTTCGCTACTCGGATAGCACATGTTTTCTACTTCCTACATCTGAAATTTCAAGCTTCTAGCCATCTTCTGTGCTTGTACAGTTCGGTTAGTGTCGGACCTGTTTGGAAACCCGAAGGCCGGTTTTCTCGCGTCGAGGCTCAATTATAATAATCCATAATTTGTATGTGACGTTAAGATACTGCGATCATGTAGCAAGACCAGTTTCACCACAGACTTGCATCACACATCCTGACTACAGTGACCCAAAGTGTTTGTTGCGTTTCTTTATTCCTTAAGTATATTAATAATTCTGCAATGAGTGTAGATAAGTACAACAAATATGTTAAGCGATATATGTTTATCCAAATTGATATTGAATCTGTCAATTCACAGCAGAAAATGTCTAAAATTGAACATTATTTCCATTCTACGATTTGTCCGCCGTAAGAAATATCATTTTCGGCCCAACGATCCGCCGTACGTAGCCTCATTCTTTAACAACACATCTTAGACGTAGCTTGCATCCAGGCAATAAACACATTGACGTACGTTGTTTCCCAAACGTTCCAATCTAGGTGTGTAAACACCGTATTGTGCAAAAGTCGGCTAGAGTTCATGATTCTCTTTTGGTGGTATGAAACAAGGAATGATTCCGGTATATACCGAAACTTTGACATTGACAAACGATGATGAAGAATTCGAGCAATTAGCAAACGTAATCAATTTTCGCGTCTCTGGTGGCATATTTCTTCAATAAAATGTATATTTTCTGTCACAAGGTAAGGTTTTTTAACGAACTACTTATGGCAAAAAATGAAGGCATCCTTACTGTGGTTTCCCTAAATTTCACGACTCGACATCGTCACATTAATGCATGTAAAATTAAAATAATCGTCAACTTACCGTTTTACATTCCTCACTAACCTCGTGAAATGTTGCATCAATCTGTGCCGTAACATATTCAGTTGCATCAACGGTATACAGGGTGATTTGGCTGCTATGCAAAAAATATAGCTGAAAGTATAAAAGTATAAATTCCTCGGATCCATTATAACCGGTTTATTGGATCCGAGTACATTCTTCAGTCAAGTTTTTTTTTTTTTTTTTTTTTTTTTTTTTTTTTTTTTTTTGTCATTGTCGCATCATAGGTAACTGCAAACACGCCCCATGCCATCCACGGGTCGCATATGTATGTGTTGTTAACTTAAACAAAACCGGTTTATTGGATCCGGGTAAACTCTTCAATTGATACGAATCTTTATTTTTATTTTAGGGTAAGAAAAGTATACAAGTCATTGTCGCATCATAGGTAACTGCACACACGCCCCATCTCACCCACGCTCGCATACCGTATATCGATATAATGTGGTGTACTGGAAGGGTCAAAATGACCGAAGTGGTTAACTGATCGGTTAACCGATCGGTCCATGCCTATTTTGAAATAGGCATGCACCCGCCAATATAGGGGTGCACCCGCATATTTAGAGGTTCACCCCTATTTTCAGATACGGGTTAACCTGCATTTTAGGGGTTAACCCGCAATGTAGCGGTGCATGCCTATTTTAGAGGTGCATGCCTATTTTAGAGGTTAACCTCTAAAAATGCAGGTGCACCCCTATTTTAGGGGTGCATGCCTATTTTAGCGGTTCACCTCCATTTTAGAGGTTAACCCCTAAAAACACGGGTGCAAGCCTAAAATAGGCATGCACCGCTATTTAGGGGTTAACCTCCATTTTAGGGGTGCACCCGCATTTTTGCAGGTGCATGTCTAAATATAGGGGTTAACCCGCAGTTTAAAAATAGGGGTTAACCCCTATTTTTAGGGGTCCATGCCTAAATAGAGGTGAACCCCTAAATAGGGGTGAACCTGCAAAAATAGAGGTTAACCCCTATTTTAAAATTGCGGGTGAACCCCTATATTTAGGCTTTAACCTGCAAATATGCGGGTGCATCCCTAAATAGAGGTTAACCCCTAAATAGCGGTGCATGCCTATTTTAGGGGTGCACCCGTATTTTTAGAGGTGCACCCGTAAAGTAGAGGTTAACCCCTAACATAGGCATGCACCCCTATAATAGGCATGTACCTGCATTTTAGGGGTTAACCTCTATCTTAAAATAGGGGTGAACCTCTAAATATGCGGGTGCACCCCTATATTTGCGGGTGCATGTCTATTTTGAAAAAGGCATGGACCGATCGGTTAACCACTTCGGTCATTTTGACCCTTCCAGTACACCATAATAAAACAAACTCGTACTCGTTTAAAGCCCAATATTTCAAGAGTTGCTTCCCGTTGACCAAAATATTACTTCCAATTGTAGATGACGTAGATGACCGTTCCACCTGTATTATTTATAATTCGAGCCACTATCCAAATTACGAAGAAAAAATTTGGGCCGAGGAGACCTACCCGTCAGCTGCGGGTTGTTAGGAATCCTTGTTAAAGAAACTGCATTAAATCAAATCATAACAGACTGTTTTTACGGGGACGATGAAGCCATCTAGTAAATCTTGACTGATCGTTCCAAGGCGATTCTGCTCTAATGCATTGTTACGTGTCTGCCTCTCTGTTGTACTCTTCATCTTTTATTGTTGCCGCTGTTGTTTTTGTTGTTGCATCAAGAAAACATATCCGTGTTTGAACCCCACTTTTATAATTATAAGCAAAACTGGGTATGCAGGGGTATACCAATTTCTTATGTTTGCTCCAAAACATAGATTGTGGGTACTCGTTAGAACCGCCTCGGTGAGGCGGTTCTAACGTGTACCAACGATATATGTTTTGAGCAAAAATAAGAAAAAATATCAAGATTTTTCTGATGAAATTTTCAGTTTTTGCAACTGAAAAAAAATCTGTATATTGCATGGGCAAGTTTTCGTAATGGTAACATGACTATTTATATATACCTTCTTGGGAAAAGCCTAGTCATCTTGCTCACCATGTGTGTTGTAAAATTTCATGCGATGCCTTGCGTTGTCATTTTCCCCACCTTGTCAATGCTTGTCCCGTTCTCGGATATTAGGCTTTCTGTCTACTCCTATCAAAATCACACTTTTCTGTGTGTCTTCGCGGAATTTCCTTTATCTTTTGTTAGAAATTATTTTATTTTATTATTATTTATAAAATAGATTCTATATAATAATAAAATTATGGGATGATTTATGTAAATCGATTTCACTGTTGTTTTGGGCTGAGGCTATCCGCACGACGGTCGTGCCGATAAGCGGCGTTATCCGCACGACGGTCGTGCCGATAAGCGGCGTTATCGGCCCGACTGTCGTGCGGATAGCCAATGCTACAGGTATTGGCTATCGGCACGACGGGAATATATTAAGATTTTCTAACAAGCTTACGTATGCATTAAACTTTTAATTTGTCATTAAATAAATTAATTATGTGTTTAGCTATTGAAATACATTCAAAATTGACATTTTTGTTAATTGTTAATTATGAATAAGAAAACTAGTTTGACTTGATTAATCCATCTGATGTAAACTGAATCAAAGTAGATTTGTAACAGCGGATAAAAATATAATCATTGCATTTTTTTAATTGTGTTACTGAAATGTTTCCATACTCCATTGTTAAAATCAAAGGATGTTTATTCTTTTGGATTACCACATTATTTCAGTATTTAGGTAACAATGATTACTGTCTCGATCACGACTGATTTTTACAGGTACAGAACAGAACAGAACTGTTCTGTTCTGTTCTGTTCTGTTAATTAAAAAGTAAAAAATCCTGCATGTGTAATATTCTGTTTCAGTTTTGAAGCCAGTGTAAAATATTTTCAACTTAAAATGTATCAATTTCTAAACGTATTTAACATTTGGATATCGATTTTCCTGTCGTGCGGATAACGCCGCTTATCCGCACGACGGTCGTGCCGATAAGCGGCGTTATCGGCACGACCGTCGTGCGGCTAGCCAGTGTCGTTGTTTTGATTTCGCGAAATTGACTTGATTTCGCCGCACAGCCACTCCCTTTAGATTGACATTTGGCGGGAAAATGTCTTAAATGTAAACACAAAGCTAAAGTCCACAAATGGTGTAAGTGTATGAGTGTTTTCAAAATTATTTTTTACGAAAGAATGTGTAATAATTCAGAGCATGCTGGGTTTGGTAAGTTGGAATAATTTGCCAAGTAATACCTGATCAAATTTATTGATTAATAACACATTCTAGTCTGGAGGAGCCTTAATTGGGTCAGTGATGACGCAAGTAACCGCATCACTTAGTTACCGCACGTCAAAAAGTATTTCCGTTTAAGAAATAGTGCGATGCATTAGGCGATCTTTCCGACATTCGCATCGATGGCAGATTGTTTTCTATCAAAAATCTGTTGATGTTTCGTCTTAAACTTTTGTCTTTTAACCATTAAAAGCCCCTTTCTAGAATCAAAGCAATTCGCTAATTGGCTAACCATTAGCGGATTAATCTTCGCACATCCTCCGTCATCAAAGTCCATTCGGTGTAGTTTCTGTTTCCTAAAATAGATCGTCGTCTACTGAATTTGGTATCAGAGAGGAGCGAAAATAGAAACGTTAGGGTTATTTTTGCTCTATTGCGGATTTAATTCGGGTAAGGAATTTGACATTATCTATCTTTGTAGTAACATCTATTTGTTTGTAAATATTAAATACTTGTCATTAGGTCAAAGTCAGAGAAACATGTCAGAAATTGGCGAAATTGGATCAATTTGATGAAAACAGGTTGCAGAACTATATGCATGTAGATCTACATAAAATATATTAAGAAAGTAGATGCACCGGCAATGTCCCGTTATTGTCCCCGCGCTATATTTCCACCACCTCCCACCATACCCACCCACCCTCCAGATTTCTCAGACTTATAGATATGAAATATTAAACACGGAATAAACCTAATTTGCATATTATTTGCTTATTAAATTCACAAGGGGAACAACTTTTTATACAGTTTATTCCGTAGAGGGGACGATAACAGGACATTGCCGATGCACCTGTATCAAGTGAAGTATGTAGTAAATCTAGGCATGATTGATTTGTTTGATTTGTTGTATTTTGATATGCACCAGTCATTTGTAGTCATTTGTAGCCAGACCCTCACCTACTGGGAAGGGTTGGGGATAGACGGAAGCGACATTAACGCCTGGGCTGAAGTGCAGGGCAATAACATTTTGATAGGGAAAATGATAGGGTTCTACATTAGGACCCTTAATTCCTTATAATGCACCGGTCATTTGTAACCACTGCTCCCCCACCTACGGGGAAGGGCAAGGATTATGACTTTTCAGCTTTCAGTGCCTTGCTATGAGCCCCACCCCTAGGGGGCAAACTGGAGTCAAAACTTTGCTCTTTGCCCAACCCTTCACAGTAGAAAACCTCCCTGTGGTAAGAATCCGAATGTCAAAACCCCATTATTTTCCCTGTGGGGACACTTGAAAAGTAATTGGCCCGCACTTTAGCCCGGCTATCCCCCACCCTTCCCTGTAGGTGGGGGGCAGTGGTTACAAATGACTGATGCATAATAATTAAACGCTTATGTGTATGGATTGCTTGACACTTTAAATAATTATGGATGGCTTATCCTGGGCAGGCTCAGACCTAAGCTTTTAACCAGTAATCAGTGGTCGGTCAGTTATAAGCTTTGCTTGGAGCCACAAGCAGCCAATCAAACTCCCACCCAGCCACCTTTTTGCATGGGCAGCCCTCTCGGCCAATCTGGGGACCAAGCGGATGAGGTGGCTGATTTCACTTTAAACTTGTGTTTATACCTTAATCATCTTCAAGCCATGACTCCTCACTGGCCTCTAGGGTCACGGGTCACGTGAAATTAACCCAGTCCTGCCTGCAGGTGTGCTATGTGTTTTTCATGGGGTATCGGGTATTCCATGACAGGGCAATTTGACTTCTTGAAACAAATTGATCCTAGACCTTGTTAAATTAATTACAGATTGATCCTAATCTTAGTATGAGTAAAATGTTCTTGAAAGGGATGTAAAAGTCAGTAAAAGAGGTGTTTAATAGCTGTCACAACAGCTACAGTAAATTATCACTGACCAATGCATATTAAGGGTACCACCATTATGCCATACCAGATAAACAGCCAGGCACTCAACAATTTTATATCCAAGTGGGGGCTTGCCGTTCTAAAAATTTCATTAACAATTAGTAACTGTTGGTTTCCAAAAAGAAATCTCAAATTTGGTTGGTTTGTTATATGGTGCCATCAGCTAAGGTTTAGGTTCCTGTATAGTAATGGCACTCAGCATTTCAAGGCTAGCACTGGGAAATGCCTGTCATGTTGGTGACTAATGTTAACTTCAGCCTGACTTAAAGACAAACAAACTTCCCATTAGGGAGGAAGTTCCATTTTTTTTAATGGTCAGCTTTGAACCTCAGACTGATACCTTTACATTTATCAATATGGTCCATACCCAAAAATGATATGTATTTTATGCATGTATATTTTCTTGGACCCCAAAAGATACTGAAATTCAATTTGCTGAAAATCGGTCTGGCCTATGTATCCAAAACCTTTCATAGCTAAGTGTCCCTTTTATGGAACATAGGCAAACAGAATAGCCACAGATGGGACGCCGCATTCTAATTTTCATAGAAAAATTGAATAAAATTCAAAAATCACACCTGATGCCCCTAAGAACTGAAGTTAACTCACCAAAATCATAGTGATGGGAAAATCCATTCGTCAAATATGGGTTAAGTAAACCTCTCAGGATATCAGTTGCCCATTTCTGTCGAAATCATGTAACTATAATTCTGTTTGGAAACCCTGAACAAATTTTCTTATGACGCAAATCATGTGTGCATCTCGATTAGTCTTGTCTATAAAATTTTAACAACATTTCAATTAGAAAGCACTTGAGTTGCTTAACTTGCGTCACTAGCGACCTACTTCGGTGAGCTGTCAATTCAATCAATTATGGATGATTGTTACCTTATTTGGAAGGTATGCAGCTGTTTGAAGCACATCAATTTTACTTCTGTTGTAATTTGTCGCTGTAGTTCCAAACTTTTACATTACGAAAACTTGCCCATGCAATAAACAGAGATTTTTTTTTAGCTTCGAAAATTGAACATTTTCAGCGGAAAAGTTTTGATATTTTTCTTATTTTTGCTCAAAACATAGATTGTGGGTACACGTTAGAACCGCCTCGCCGAGGCGGTTCTAACTAGTACCCACAATCTATGTTTTGGAGCAAAAATAAGAAAAATAGGTTTACCCCTGCATACCCCAGTTTTGCTATATAAAAGTGGGGTTACGGGGGTATTCATTGCACGGACATGTTTTCCTGATGTTACTCGTACTTTAATTGCACAACTGGAGTAAATTAAAAAAATCTGAAATGCACACACTATTATAATGCCATTTTGTAAACATTGTGGCAAAGGTCATGCTGGCTCCATGTTCCGTTAACTAAACAGTTAAAACGGACAATGTTGGTCATGGGGAGGTGACAATAAACACTGCGGCCGACTGTAGCTAAGTCATTTAAGTAAAAAGGCTCATAGGTGATCTGAAGTGTGTGCGGGTATATTCTCAAACAATGCATTAGTATGAGGGTGCGAGGCTGACCCTTTTGATGTTCAACTTTGATATAAGCTAGTAATAACTGTAACCTTTTCGTCGGTAACGGCACCAATGATAGTTTGATAAGAATGCATTTACGTCATACTTATCGAAATGGTTTGCTCACATTACCACTGTCTTTACCCTTCATTGAAAAGGTTTTTAAGTGAATTTCGATAATGACAATTTGTCATGAAGGTTTGTTGAAAATGAGGGTAATTAACGGTATTTAAAAATGTTTAAAGAAAATACTTTGGTCTTGTGTATTTTACATTGTAGAATACATGGAGCAAGTTGTTAAGTCATACAACGAAATTTGATTTCATTTACTCTCAATATTTGTGCACCTGGGTTAATTCGGTGTATGTTGACTTTTTGTAAATTTGCCCTTGAAGAGATTTTAGGGAAAAAAATGCCATCAGGAAAACATGTCCGTGAAATGTATACCCCCTTGAACCCCACTTTATATAGAAAAAACTAGCGTTTGCAGGGGTATACCTATTTTTCTTATTTTTGCTCCAAAACATGCACCCACAATCTACGTTTTGAGCAAAAATAAGATACATGTATTTTGAACTTTTTCCAATGAATTTTTTCAGTTTTTACTTTTTAGAGCTGAAAAAATCTCTGTATATTGTATGGGTAAGTTTTCTTAATGTTATTTTACATTTGAGCCGTCTCGTGAGAAAACCAACAGTGTGGTTTCCGAACAGGTCCGACACAAATCAGGCTGTACATTCACAGAAGCAGGCTAGAAGTTTGAATTTTCGGATTTAAGAAGAAGAGGAAGTGTACTATCCGTGTAGCGAAAACAAAGGCGATGATTAGCTTCTTCGTCTTTGTTTTCGCATATGCAGATTGTTGGTTTTCTCCTGAGGCGGCTCATTTATGTGACCCTAGCATATTTCAAGTATACTCAAATTTGGAATATTGGCTTCTCCAGTTTTTTGGATGAAACTAAATGGAGGCCCCATCTCTTCTGTATGATCTTTGCTGTCATTGGGACATAAAATCTCAACCCCCACCTAAGAGCTATTGAGAATGTAATATGAGCCTTTGCATGAGAAAACCAACAATTTGGGTTTCCGACCAGGTCCGACACAAACCAGCCTGTACAGTCACAGAAAAAGGCTAGAAACTTGAAATTTTGGATTTAAGTAAAAGAGGGATTCTACTTTCCGTGTAGCAAAAGAAAGGCGCTGATCAGCTTCACAGTTACCGCGAAGCTGGTCTGCGCCTTTGTTTTCGCCTATGCTGATCGTTGGTTTTCCCATGCGGCGGCTCATATTTTAGTAAAATATTGCAGTGAACTCGACAATGGAGAATCATCGACAATGGCGAATCACTCGTAAAGATATTGCAGAATTTCTTGAAACTTAGGCAAAATATTATTTATCATATAACTCAGTCATTTACTTTCATCTATGCCTTGGGGATGGGTAAAAGAATTGAGTCAAAATTCCACCGGCCAATAAAATCAGGGTTGCTGAAACGCTTGACCCCTATACAGAGATGCCTAGTTTATTGTTCCACAAAAAGTAACGTTCAGATAAAATGTGTTTCTTACCTCGTTTCTAAGCATTTGATTATGACCACTTTTGCATTACTTTAATGCCTAATATCCCTAGTTATGCAATATGCCTGTTTTTGATAAAAGATTTGACATTGACATTTTATTTTAAGCGGGGAAAGATGTACATGTAAATTCGACAATAGCGAATCATACTTTGTGTGCTGAAAAGAATGTGCACAAAGTACTGATAATCTACATTTGGAAGGCTTGCCCTGGAACCATTTGGTTTGGTCAATGGCGTAACTAATATTGGTGCAAGTCGTGGTTTAACCATCTTGCTTTTAGGCTTACATTGATTCGTCAAAGCAATAAGACATGCTTAAATCGGTAAAATTGACCTTTCCAATATGGCATTTGCTGTTGACAGTTAACGTAAAGTACAAAAGCAAATTAACACAATATCATCGAACACCATTTAGTTTCGCATGATGATGGCACCATTTGTGTGCAAAAATACCTTTCTTAAATGGTTTATTTTGGGCTATAGGCTATTTGATTCACCATTGTCGAGTTTGGTTCGCCATCGTCTAATGCAGGAGTTATCATATCAACAGAGTTATCTCCCATTAAGAAATTGAATGAATTAAAATTACTATTTACCTGTAAAGCTGAGATATGTTAGATGTTCTTAGTACCAAATAGAATAACATTCCCGTGGTCGTGTTTAAAATAATAGCGTTTGACCTCTTAGTGATTCGCCATTGTCGAGTTAACTGTGTGTAGGAGGTTTATTTACAACTGATTTTCTAAGTGCAGGTTTGAAGTATTAAATTTCATAAAGTTTAATTTATAATACTAGTAGATAGAGAACTTGATAACATGCAGTAATGTACATGTAAGTTTGAAAAGATTCAAACAGTAGCTTGATTCATGTTATGATTATACAAACTTTAACTCATTTAAGCCTGACGTCCTTTTTATAGAACGCGGCGTCCTATCTGGGACTATTCTGTTTGCTTAGAAAATTTTCTTCGAAAAATGGAATAAAAATAAAAAATCACTCCTAACACCCCTAGAAATGAAAGTGGACTCACCCAAATGATAATGATAGGAAAATCCATTTGTCAAATATGGGTTAAAGTAAGTGTAGCTGCAGACCAGCAACTGGGTGTTAGCTGTAGAGCTTCTGGTGTGTGTGGTTAATAAATTTAAGGCACAGCCAGAGTAAAAATGGCCATGCTATAAAGTTCTAGCAATTATATAAAGTGCTGTAAATTAACCTTCACTGTCTCGTTACAAATGAGCCACGACATGAGAAAGGGAGCACGGTGGCATAGTGGTAGAGCCTCAGACTCCGAATCCAGAGGTCCTGGGTTCGATCCCCACAGGCGTCACTGTGTTGTGTCCTTGAGCAAGACACATTAACTTCCTACAGTACTGGTTAAACCCAGGAAGTGTTGGCTTCATCCCAACATGACTG
Source organism: Rugalucina vietnamica (assembly GCA_964017185.1). Classification (NCBI taxonomy): domain Eukaryota; kingdom Metazoa; phylum Mollusca; class Bivalvia; order Lucinida; family Lucinidae; genus Rugalucina; species Rugalucina vietnamica. Next base: position 39,094,548 of record OZ024876.1, read on the forward strand.
AAAAACTGTTGACTAGGACGTTAAGCATAAACACAAACAAACGTCATGAGAAAACCGGATTTTTGCCTATGCGAAAACAAAGGCACATATCAGCTGTGCAGTAACAGCTGATCAGCGCCTTTATTTTGCTACTCGGATAGTACAATTTTTCTTCTTTCTTAATCCAAAATTTCTAGTCTCTAGTCATCTTCTGTGCTTGTACAGGTCAGTTTACGTGGGACCTGGTTGGAAATACCGAAGACCGGTTTTCTCGCGTCGCGGCTCAAATAAGAATGGATTTGAAAAGCTAAACCTTTTCATTTATAAAAAATACTCATTTATTCCAATGTATGGGCAACAAATTAACATCATTTAGATTCTTCAAAGGGATATACCCAGCGGGCACATGACTCAAAATGACGTCATATCAACGTCGATGCGACGTTATGTCGTCGCATCGACGTCGATCTGACATCATTCTGACGTCATGTGCCTGCTGGGTACCCAGCGGGTACATGACGTCATATCAACGTCGATGCGACGTTAATTATGTCGTCGTTATGTCGTCGCATCGACGTCGATCTGACATCATTATGACGTCATGTGCCTCCTGGGTAGGTAATGATTGTTTCTTCATTTAGTTTCAGGAAAAAGACTGTGGCTTTAGTACATAAGTTGGATTGCTGGTGGTTTGTTATCTAGTCATCTGTAACTTAAGTTACATTGCTGGTAGGTTTGGATGCATAAGTTGGATCACTGGTGAATTGTTACCTCTACACAAGTTGGATTGCTGGTGGCTTGTCGTCTTTGAATTATAATTGGTAGGTACATGTTTATCACTTTAATCCCTTCTAGAGGGCTTGGAACTAGCAACCTGTGAAAAATGCAAATGATCAGGGTCTGCAATGTTTCTATGCTGTCCGCATCTCCGGATGAGTTCTCCACAACAGGGTCATATATGTTTGTAATTTGAGTGATTTTAATATTTCCAAAAATTAAGTCATCTAATTATTTTGATCTAAATGTGCAGTGGTTTGCAAAGTATGCTGATATTGCTACAATACCAGAGTAATACACAATTGAGTTATACCACTTTTTTAGCAGGCATTGTCGTATCCATGATGGAGTTGCCCAAACTTTTTGGTTAAAGTTTTTATAAGTTTATGTCTCTTGAACATGTATCGAGTTTATACTATGCCTGTTGTAAGATATTGGTCTAAAGTTTTATGCTGTACTATTGTCACCAACACTAATGATCTTGAGGTGAAGGTCATTGACTTGAAAAATTTAAGTTTATAAGTTTTGGTTAAAGTTTTGAGAACTCTTATATCTCCTGAAAATATAGATGGATCAAGTTGGTACTTTGCCTGCTGTTAGATATTGGTCTGAAGTTTTATGCTGTACCACGGTGAACTACCTGAGTGACCTTGAGGTCAAGGTCATGGACTTTGACATTATCTGGAGGGAAGCCATTAGCCGTAGTATTGACCTCTCCATATGTTTTCAGTATTCTGTCAATCATTTGACGTAATAAGGCTCCTTAGGGGTTTACGAAGGTGCATTTTCATTTCTGTTTCTATACACAATACTGAATTCCCTTTCTTGGGCCTCACACTTCGAGGCTAGACTAGGCTAGTGTTTGTTTTGTCGGCCATTTTTTGTCACTTACACTTCGATAAATAAATTTATTTTCTTCACGCTAACAAGATCAGTATATACGATGCTTATGATAAAATTAAACTGGAGATGTATTGTTTAATGATATTAACTAGGGTTGCTCAGTTTCAAATGCTTTTAAATTATAAGATTTGGACGATTTCTCTCATTGACCTATTTATCGGTTTCTATCGGAAAACGATCCATATGAAATTATGTTGTTTCCAATACAGTGTTCTCTTTCACGTCCGCTGTACATAGATGATTGACATGCGGTATCACGAATTACCGGATTGAACCGAAACTGTCTGAAGCGAACCGATACTGTCCGGAACGGACATAGATAATATCAAAGCTACAAAGCTAATCATGGATCACCACATAGTAGCATGTGAAGAATTTTACGTACACAACAATATTGTGATTTACTTAGAACGCAAGAAAACCGTACCCGAAGAGTAAGTGCACCCTGCATGTATCCGTCATGCAACCGGATTTCTTACAGAACGGATTTATGCTACATCAAACGACGCCACACAAAATGTACTGATATTGATCGAACTCTTAAAATGCAACCGTTTGTAATTTCAGGGGGTGACAAAATATCTAAATTGCTGTAGTGCAAAGGTTCACAAAAGATATATCAGATTTTAGGAAAAAAATTGGGGAATTCGGAAACTTTTGAATCATTTCTTTTCTGTTTCAACTATGTGACTTTTTTAAGTCACAGAAAACGTCAACTTGAAATGTAACATGTCTACAGACTTGTATTATTTCACATTTTTGTCACGGAAAATAGAGTATATCTAGGTGAATGTCCGAGATATTTTGCCCGTGTTATGTAAACAAACAGCTAAGACAAAGACTTGATCACACTACCCCTAACCAAGCCTCATGGATGCAGATTTATGGGGTTTCTGTTAACCTCACTTATAAGAATATACCATTTGGTTCACGTGCTAGCAGATTTTGGCTTATGTCACACAATCTTAGATTTAAATTATATTTATAGCACAGGTTTATAAAATTCGAACCATACTGGATTCACACTGCCTTCCATTATTGCTTGATTCTGTGATATTTAGTATTATTCTGATTGGCTGCAGCAAAATCAAACTTTCATCATGTATTTTAAATCTTCGTATGGAGACTCAGAGAATCTAATCAGGTTAGGCACAAGCACGCTATACAACTCAGCAAGAATATATGTTTGAAATTTTGAATAAAACTTCCCTTGCTGATGGAATTTTACATATGTTTGTTTGTTTGTTTCTTTCTTTTATGTTTTAAAGGTCAAATCAACAATTTTTCAGACGTGGTGATGAAGGCATTCACGGTTTAACACAGTATCTGTTTTATTTGGTATCAAAATGCGTTCTTCTTGTCAATGTAGACTTCTATCACAATATCGTATTATTTAAACTTACAAATTTCTATGAACCCCTCCATATAGCATGTTACTAAGAACATGCTATAATTTTCTTGTATTTAATAGTTTTTGTGGCAAAACACAAGTGAGGCAGCAAAGCTGTCCTGTGACAGCTCATATTGTTCAATGGATATGCATGCAATATCATAATAATCATTATCATCAGGGGCCGTATATCATTTGCGTGAAAATCATACCGTGACGTTGTTTGAATTGTGCGTGAAATCGAGGTATCAAATGCGCGAATGGCCTTTAGGGTAATTAGCCGAAAATCACTCGGGTAACCTATAAGTCTATATGTATGCTCACACTGGCTTAATTTGGACAGGTACGACCGTGATGTCAGTCATATTTTAACATGATTTTATAGGTTTTAGACATTTTTAAATTGTTTTTAACTTGTATTTTATGCAAGAATATTGTTTTAACCATCATGGATTTAAAATTTCTTTGGTCTTGATAGCGAGATATAATCATAGCATGGGTATACCTTAAAATACCTGTAAAAGCAATTAATTTCTGTGCAATTTAAACACGCATTTGATAGTCTTTTTTCCGCGCATTCGTAAAAAAAATTCTGCGCATTTGATATATCGATTTGCGCATTCGTAAAACCCCGTCATCAGGTACCTTAAGTCCAATTCGCATGCGCAAAAAATACACGCGTGTAAATATACTCCGGTGTGTATTTATACTCCGGTGTGCAAATCAACCTGAGAGTAAATTTAAATTGCGTTCGCATGGATTTTATCGCCAGGAGTATTTTTGTAGGTAAATTTATCATTTCTGGATTAAAACCTGCTCATTTAAGTTTTCTGCATTTGCAAAACAAGAAGAGGCTGCTTTAAGGTGTTCATGTAGACTTGGCAGCAGAGGGGAATCATGTAATGGTCAGGCATAACCTTAGCAGTTATACAGTTCCCTTTTTCCATCCTTTCATAAGGAATTACTGTTAAAATGCCCCAAGAATCCTAACCAAGAATGATGAAGAAATAGTGTGGCTGTTTGCACTCCATATGATCTAAAATGTTATGAATGGCAATAAACTCTTATTTAGCAACAATGTCCACAGTTTCAGCCACTGTCATATAATCAGTTAGGAACAAATAATGAGAAAATTTGTTATCTAAAAGCAGAATATTGACTTGAAATAAAAATACTCATGGGTAAATTTTACTTTGCGTTCGCATGGGACATAATAGTAAATTTACATGCGTGTATTTGTAAAAATAAAATTTGCATCTGGTCAGACCCAGGAGTAAATTTACCCAAATTTAATATACTCCAGTGTGTATTTGCGTTCGCATGCGCCATTTACTTACCCCGAGTAAAATTTGCACACCGGAGTATATTTACACGTGTGTATTTTTGGCGCATGCGAATTGGACTTTAGTGTTCCACTGACTGCTTGCGAACTGAGTTGAGCCTGTGCATGAGAAAACCAACAATTTGGGTTCCGACCAAGTCTGACACAAACCAGGCTGTACAGCCACAGAAGCAGGCTAGAAGCTTGAAATTTCGGATTTAAGAAGAAGAGAGATTGTACTATCTGTGTAGCGAAAACAAAGGCGCTGATCAGCTTCGCGGTTACCGCGAAGCTGGTCTGCGCCTTTGTTTTCGCATATGCAGATTGTTGGTTTTCTCATGCTGTGGCTTAGTTAATAACCATAATCATCAGATAATTTGCGACACTCCCTGCTTGTCTTGATTTCCTGTCTATCTTATTCTGTCAGATGCAGTTGTTGCGTCTGCTCCATTTTTTCTGTGGTATCATAATCGAAGCAGGTCATGAGATGACAGTACTTTTAACAGAACAGGGCCCAGTTGTTCAAAACTAACGACGTCGTTAGTTAACGTTTTGTTAAAATTTCAATATTACAAATGCACTGCAAAGGATTCTCACATTTTTTCAACAAAAAAGAACAGTGTATTTGTTACTTTAGCTGATATTTGCTTAACAAATTTATGTCTTAACGATATCGTTAAGTTAACGATGCTTTGAACAACTGGGTCCAGAACTTTTATTTGACTCCAGCATAATTACAGCTCATGGTCCATTACAAAAAGACGCCCATGTAATTTTTTATGAAATTGTAAAAATCGAAAATTTTCAATTGAAGTCTTTTTTTATATATTTTTTGCTCAAAACATAGAGGCGGTTCTAACGAGTACCCACAATCTATGTTTTGGAGCAAAATTAAGAAAAATAGATGTACCCCTGCATACCCCAGTTTTTCTATATAAAAGTGATGAGACTACACATCTGAATACTGTGTTCCGAATTTTTGGTCAGACTCTTTAAATAGCTTTATTAGCGAGAACTTTGAATGGGAGTACAGTCACCTTAACTGAGGTCTTCAATAACTTTATATATAAGGGAGAATAGGCTCCACATATTTGAAAAATTGTTGACATAAAGCCATAACCGAACCAATCACTCCATCTAGATTAAGTTACAGTATGTTGGTCTGCTGTGTTGGTTAGACGCTTGAAATTTTGGATATAAGTAGAGGCAAAATTGTACTATCCGTGTAGTGAAAACAAAGGCGCTGCTCTGCTTCGCAGTTACTGCGAAGCTGATCTGCGCCTTTGTTTTCGCATAGGCAAAAATCCGGTTTTCTTACGACGCGGCTCAAATTACAGTATGTTGGTCTGCTGCTCTAAAAGTTCCAGAAATCACATCCTAGGGCTCATATTGATAATACAGAAAAAAGTGTCATTTCAGCAAGACTGCTGATGTTGCAATATGGATTTTCAATGTGGGCGAAATGAGCTGACTCCTGACTTATTGCACCCATGGCCCTCCATAGACTAGCTCCTCAAATCCACATGTGGAGCCATCCAGCTAGTCTTGATGTCTGAGTTTGTGTTTCGCAATTTTTCTTGATCTTTCATGTAGTGATGATGTACAGTTGATGGGTGGATACTGCACTGATAGTCAATTACTGTTGTCTATGTTACTTGCCATCGGCATAATGCTTAAATCTCAGGAGCTTGCTTGCTTAAATGAGCCGCGTAATGAGGAAACCAACATTTTGCTTGTGCGAAAACAAAGGCACAGATCAGCTTCGCAGTAACTGCGAAGCTGATCGCGCTTTTGTTTTCGCTACACAGATAGTACAATTCCTCTTCTTTCTAAATCTAAAATTTCCAGCCTCTATAGCTATCTTCTGTGCTTGTACAACTCGGGTTGTGTCAGACCTAATCAGAAACCACATTGTTGGTTTTCTCATGGCGCGGCTCAAATGAGCTTTAAGTTAAAGTGTGTGACACGTCAAATTTAACACATCAAGAGGAAGGCAGACTGACTGTATAAGCTGCATGACCACAAAACCAACAAAATCGGAATTTGACTTGGTCACCTGATCAGACGTATCGGTCACCTGATCTAACTTTGTAAAAGAAGTTTTACTGTCCTATATAGCTGCAATTTCGTACAGCTCTACTTCGGCACAGTCTTATAGTCGTTATTATTCCATTATTGGTAGGATTTGGGTATGTCATAGATCATTTGTGATACGTTTTGAGAAAAACGGTCTTCATGTTACTAGTTCCAATACAAACTGGTCTGTTCAGTCACAGGTGATCGGGGCTGGAAGCTTGAAATTGAGGGATAATGTATTATCTGTGAAGGGAAAACAAAGGCACTAATCAGTATTGCAGTTACCAAATAACTTATACGTGGCCTTGTTTTCGCTTATGCAAAATATCTGGTATTCTCATGACCCAGCTCATTTAATGAAGCTGTGATGTGATTGAGAGAGAAATTTGGCTGATTACTGTGATTGCCCCATATTGGGCTGTTCTGATATTGTTAGACATTTTGAGTCTGTATTTATAGATGAACCAGCTTTTTGCCTATGCGAAAACAAAGACGCAGATCAGCTGTGCAGTAACTGCACAGCTGATCAACGCCTTTGTTTTCGCTACTCGGATAGTAAAATCCTTCTCCCATTTAAATCAGAAATTTCAAGCTTCTAGCCTATTTCCGAGACTAGAGATCGGTTTGTGTCAGACCTGGTCTGAAATCCTGAAGCCCAATTTGCTCGCGTTGCGGCTCAGATTGTATCTCAAAAATGAGGTGGTGAGCTTGTAATGAGCCACGTCGTGAGAAAACCGGATTATTTGCGAAGCTGATCAGCGCCTTTGTTTTCGCTACCGGGATAGTACAATTTCTCTTCTTCTTAAATCCCAAATTTAAAGCTTCTATCCATCTTCTGTAGCTGCACAGGCTGGTTTGTGTCAGACCTGGTTGTGAAACCCCGAAGACCGGTTTTCTTGCGTTGCGGCTCCAATGTCAGAGGCTCACAGTGAAGACTGAATCAAGTCATGCCATACTCACAAAACCCAACAGTGAAGACTGAATCAAGTCATGCCATACTCACAAAACCCACGGTCACCCCACCACATATTGACAGCTGCATAGTTTCAGTCAATGATAAATAATTCTATCTCCATATATATAGGATAGTCATCAATTTCTGATCATCACCTCTACTCCTGAGTGCATATCCAGTGCATACATTTAAATATTAAATGTTAAATTAATTGCTTTATTAAAAATCTAATTAATCAAACTTAATAACATTCAATAAGTATAATTATAAAATGAGCCACATTTCTTACATATGTGAAATCAAAGCTGCAGATCTAGATCTGCTGTTTGGTATAAAATGCACAGCTGATCAACACCTTTAGGTGTTTGCTATTCAGATATTACGATCCATCCTCTTCTTAAATCTTAAAGGTTGGTTTGTATGGGTCCTGGTCAGAAACCCCTAAGACCATTTTTATTGTATCGTGGCTCAAACTATTCAGGTTCATGTAAGTAAATTAAGTTAAGAATTCAGTGATGGCTTGTTCTTCTCTTGGGAGACAGGGTGAGGGGGTGGGGCATGTCTCATTACGAAAACATGCTATATAGAGAGAGTTTTTTCAGCTGTAAAAATTGAAAATTTTGTTGGACAAATTTTGATATTTTTAATCTTTTTGCTCAAAACATAGATTGTCGAGGCGGTTCTAACGAGTACCCACACTCTATGTTTTGGATCAAACATAAGAAAAATAGGTATACGCCTGCATACCCCATTTTTACTATATAAAAAGTGAGGTTTAAGGGGGTATATATTGCAGGGACATGTTTTCCTGATGGTTTGCTCATTATACAGGTCATGGAAGCAAAGAGAAATCCTTGATATTCTAATATTTTTAAATACAATCACTAGCTGTGATGACGTAAAAAGCATGTGACCAATCATCTGTTGTACAATTAACAAGTCACCGTACACTCGCAAATGCCGTTACTAAAATTTTGTTTACTTTGATTACTGTGTGTTCGCATGATGCATGTTATAATTTTGGTTAGTCTGAATTTAGACCAGATCCCAAGGTTATAAAACTTTTTCATGCTCAGCTGAGACTAAAATTTATTCTGCTCATAATTATTTAAATGTTAAGATGCCAACAATTTTAACATTTATTAGCAGGATAAATTGTAGGCTTTTATAGTTTAAACATTATTATTCCAATGATTTTTTGGCTCTATCAATATTTACGAGCCGTTAAAATTTCAAGCTCAGCTGAGTTGAGCATGAAAAAAGTTTTATAACCTTGGTGCCAGCTCTGACTAATGGTATCAAATAAATATAACCTTTTGGTAAGACCATGGTCAGGGCGTTAAAAATGTTGTGATGTGTCTGTCATGTTAATAACTAGACAATTAATGTTTTGAGCACTTAATATACCTTGACAGTTTCATTATAAGAGGCAATGCTGCTTTTCATTAATGCTAATATTTCTTCATTTGCTTTGATCTTTTGATTGATTCAATAAACATGGCAAATGTTTTAATTGAATATTCAAAAAAAAAAAATTGAGTTATATATTAGCTACATCGTGAAAAAACTTCCTTTCGATCATTTGCATATAAATGTAATGTACAAAATGTATTGTATCACTAATGTGCAAGTGTATAATACTTGCTAATTAAGCCCCTATCTCACTGAAATGCGACAACTGGAGACTAGTTTGCAACTACATTTAGTTAGCGATGCTTTCCCGACAAAGATAAGTGGTAAAAACACAATTTACACATTTCAGTCTCATTGAATGGACATTTATGCCACAATTTCGCGATTTTTGGCCTTATTTTGCATATATGTCTCGTGACTGTTGTGCAATAGTCGCAAAATACTCATACGACAGTCATGAGACATTTGTGATAGCGTCTCGATCATGACGCTCTCAAATTTGAAAGTCAAGGTCTTTCAGTGTGTAAAAAGAATTACGCCCCGAGCCTATCATTATACCGCCTGGAATTTTTTTTTACGCCCGGATTTTTTTTTGACTTCCGGAATTTTTGTATTCTGAAAAATATACAAAATTCCGTCTAATTTGCATAGTTTGCCCCTGTTTTACGCCTGGATTACACCGGGAATTTAGTATATCTTCTTATAGTATCCAAAGGCATAAAAATGGCATATTTTCCTGGCAAAATACGTTTAAATTCCGCCTTGATTACGGGCGGAACATTTCGTACAGGATTGGGAAGGTTGAATGAAAGTTTTTTTTTTTATAAATGATCCATGTCACATGATCAAGATGGCCCCTGTATAGTTAAAAGGCTTACAAAATCTTCTATAGAACCAGTGAGCCAATTTCAATGGACTTGGTATTTTGCATCAGAGACTTCCATCATAAGTCCAATTCGCATGCGCCAAAAATACCCACGTGTAAATATACTCCGGTGTGCAAATTTTACTCGGGGTAAGTAAATGGCGCATGCGAACGCAAATACACACCGGAGTATATTTACATATGGGTAAATTTACTCCTGGGTCTGACCAGATGCAAATTTTATTTTTACAAATACACACGTGTAAATTTACTATTTTGTCCCATGCGAACGCAAAGTAAAATTTACCCATGAGTATTTTTATTTCAAGTCAATATTCTGCTTTTAGATAACGAATCTTCACATTTTTTGTTCCTAACTGATTATATGACAGTTGCTGAAACTGTGGACATTGTTGCTAAATAAGAGTTTATTGCCATTCATAACATTTTAGATCATATGGAGTGCAAACAGCCACACTATTTCTTCATCATTCTTGGTTAGGATTCTTTGGCATTTTAACAGTCATTCCTTGTAAAAGGATGAAAAAAGGGAACTGTATAACTGCTAAGGTTATGCCTGACCATTACATGATTCCCCTCTGCTGCCGAAGTCTACATGAACACCTTGAAGCAGCCTCTTCTTGTTTTGCAAATAAATGAACAGGTTTTAATCTAGAAATGATAAATTTACCTACAAAAATACTCCTGGCGATAAAACCCATGCGAACGCAATTTAAATTTACTCACAGGTTGATTTGCACACCGGAGTATAAATACACACCGGAGTATATTTACACGCGTGTATTTTTTGTGCATGCGAATTGGACTTTAAATGACCTGTTTTATTGCAAGGTCAAATTTGGTCACCTTCATGTAACCATTGATTTTTTTTTTCTTAAAATTCATTGTAGTCTGTTGACCTGAAAATTGGTAGTTTTTGACATTTGTTCAAAGGCAAAATCTCAGGCAAGCATTCTCAGAATTTGTCCTCCGTTTCTTAAAGATTAATATTGGTACCCACGATAAATATTGGAGCGCGAATGTTTCAGACTGTTAATCTGCAATTTAGGTTGATGAATCCATTTTAAGACGGAAGGACTTATTTGTCTCTCCTGTTCTGTTGGCATGAAAACCTGACAAGAATTTGTTGTTGTTGATGTCTTTTCTGTCATTATTGATTTTCATGACATCTTCACATAATTGAGCCCGGTCATGAGGAAACCAACAATGTGATATTTGAACAGGTCCGACACAAACCGAGCTGTACAAGCACAGACCATGGCTAGAGGCTTTAAATTCTACACCTAGAAAATAGAGGAATTGTACTATCTGCTTAGCGAAAACAAAGGTGCTGATCAGCTTCATAGTTACTGCGAAGCTGATTGACGCCTTTGTTTTAGCATATGCAAAATTTTGCTTTTCTCATGGCATCTCGTAATTGGTATGGCTGCTACGCAGTTAGATTGCGACAAGTCGCTCGTGTAATAGGATGCAAACTTCTGCAATCAGTGGCTCGAACCCGAGGAAAACGGTTGAGGACTGTTGCTGAATTTTATTGTTGATTCTTCTTCTTTAAAAATTCGCAAACAGGGGCCAACCAGGCTGTTTTATTCACAATATTGAAGTCGCATACATAGTAAACTTAAGCTCTTAAAGTTACAAGAGCATGTTGCTAATATTTTCAACCCTTTTGTGATGAATGGACCTGCCCAGGATTTTCATCTTTTCAAACATTTTTTCAAAACAATTCCTCTACACAACAGAAAAGCCCCAGAAGGGATGCTGATTTCATGCCATGGCATCTGGGCTATTTTGTTTGCCTATATGTCCCACAAAGGGAACACCAGACTCATCTAGGTTGAGCTACTCTGAGCAGGATCACATGTTCATGAAAAGTATAAACCCTTGAATCTGAAATCATAAAATTTGGGTGTGGATTCGAAAGGGTAGTCAATTTTTCTTATTTGTAAATGATCCAAAACATAGATTTTCTAACATGTACCCACAATCAATGTTTTGAGCAATAATGTGGAAAATATGTTTTAATATTTTCTACAGAAATTTCTCCTTTTTAAGGGCTCAGATTTTCTGATGCTCACTGAGTCAGGTTGACAGGTCACACAAGATCACAGCCTCTCATCAAATAGTTGTAAAGACCCGCGCCACATTAGCCACTTGCTGCTCCTATTATCATAGTAATCAAACATCTAAAGTGTGGACCAGCCACATACTGCTACAATGAATAGGGCCCCGTTAGGTTGATTTGTACCCATTGTTCGGTGATAATTGGGATCATTTCAGGGTAGTGTTTATTGGGCGGAGTGACTGTGACACCTGCCCCCTCTCACAAAAGATGTTAAAGTGGCCGAGACCTTTTAACTGTAATAATGATGCTGATAAAAGGAAATGAGCCATGTCTAGAGAAAACCTACAATGTGGATTCCGACCCGGTCCGACACAAACCAAGCTGCACGAGTACAGAAGATGGCTAGAGGCTGGAAATTATGGATTTAAGAGCTATCCATGTAGAGAAGACAAAGTCGCTGATCAGCTGTGTAGTTACTGCACAGCTGATCTGCACCTTATTAGTTTTTGCATATGCAGATTGTTGGGTTTCTGGTGCGGCGGCTCAAATATTAAAAGAGGGCATGAAAATGGTCAATCACTTTGAACTTCAGCTTTAAAAATATGAATTTGTAAAATATGAGATATATCAAAAAAGTATAACTTCAACATTATTTCCTGACATCGATGGACATGCTAATTAATTAGCAAAAGTAGCTTAACCAATTCTTTCAGAATGTTCTCCTGTAATCCTTATAATATAACAAAGAAGCTACTAAGTTTATATAAAGGTGTTTTTAGCTTTAAAAGGATTGTAATCTTCTCTAAGAAAAAAAATCCAAAAAAAAAACAAACAAAAAATGGGGGAAAAAAAAGGTTTATTGTTTATCATTTCTGTAAAACATGATTCATGTTTGTAGGATGGTACAATGTACAGTATATCACAGAATGTACTAATTTTCAACATCCTTAGACATCAAATTATATTAGCAAGTATGTTATAGAATACGTAAGAGTCATGCGCTTAATATGTTGAAACCTTTAGCAACCCAAGATCAACATGAGCCATGATGTTAGTAAACCAGTCTTCACGGTTCCGACTCTGACTGACACAAACTGCCATGTAGAGTCACAGAAGTGGCTAGAAGCTTGAAATTTTGGATATAAGTAGACAACAAAATTAATTGTACTATCTGTAGCGAGAAAAGGCTCTGATCAGCTGTGCAGTCACTGCACAGCTGATCTGCGCCTTTGTTTCACATATGTAAAAAAAGGCGTTTTTCTCGTAACGATACCCAACGTGTTTTGTAACCAACCTGTTTGTTTCAGATCCTGTCTGCCATGTTACCATAAAGAGACTCTCACCAGATCTGTTAATGACAGCACCTTCAAGAACAGAAGCACACACACAAAAGTTCTTACATCAAGTAAGTTGTGTTTGAAACAGTATAACTTACTGAACTTAGTGAACTTCCGCCATCATGTCAGGTATTATTAGCGGAGAAAGTACAAACTGTAAGTTTAGAACATATTTATTAGTTTTTTTTACTAACATTTGTGAATGATATCGATTGCATCCAGAATTCAAAGTTATCACTAATAATTCAAAGACTGCACATGTACATGCTCGGCAATTCAAGATAATACTTTAATATGATTCCGAAATCGAAAATTGGCAAAATTTCCAATTTTACAGTATATATATCACAGCCTTCCGGGAGCATGATTACAGGTGGTAGAGTATTGCACTTGGAATTGGACCTGGTCTATATAGGTTATAAAGCTTTTTTCACGCTCAACTCAGCTGAGACTAAAATTTATCCTCTAGTATTGTTGGCATTTTAACATTTTTTGGCAGGATAGGTAACTGCCTTATATTGGATTTATGCCAGAATTTTCATCTGCTTTTGGCTGTTTTAGTATTTACGAGCGATCAAAATTTCATGCTCGGCTGAGTTAAGTATGAAAATTGTTTTTTAACCTTCGTGCCCCAACCCCACCTGATACAGTAAAGTGGTTTCTCTTTTAAGCAATTCTCAGTACAAGTATTTGCCTGTGCCTGTCATTTCAAGACATGTTGAGAAACAAAATTGATATCAAGCTTGAATTTAGAGAATCTGGTATCCCAGAAACTTTGAAAATTGAGTTTTCTATTTTAGTCTGGGAATGAGAATTTAATATTAATTAATAGGTAGCTTCACCTGGGTTGCAAAAGGAGGGAAAATCATTATGCAAGAGATCAAAGGATCAGTTATTGATCCTTGAAAGGGCCACTGGGGTGACCAGAAGTATAGACAATACTTTCCAATAACTGCACATGCATTGTGGACAATGGTTACTAATAATAGCAGAGTCCATCTGGCTTGGTCTGAGATTGCTGCTGTTAGTGTAGTAAGACAGGGAGCATCACTGGCAGCCCTTTTGTTTTCATTTTTCTTTGATAACTTTGATCTTATGGGCACCTGCTCCTATATTATGAAAATTAGACAGAATTTCTGCATGCCAGAGGATGGCATCAGGTATTTTGGTATTTTTGGATATTGTTACGCAAAGGAGCTGAATTTTGAATTTGTTTCTTTTGAAATTTTGCCTCTTTGATTTCTATCACCTGCTGATTTCTGCAACTTGAGGAATGGTCAGATGGCTTCTTGAAGAGACTTGATGCATTTCACATGAATATTTTTGGAAGCAACTTTTATCAGGTTAATGCAATGCAGCTGGTTTAAGTCTGCGGCAGAGTCACTTACTAATGGTACCAAATCTGTTCACTTGTTGAGCTGATTTTCAAAGGGACATCACGAAAACATGCCCATGCCCATGCGTTGAAGAGAGATTTTTAAAGTTGAGAAAAATGGAAATTTTCAGTGGATTTTTTTATATTTTTCTTATTTTTGCTCAAAACATAAATGTGTTAGAACTGAGGCGGTTCTAGCGAGTACTTACAATCTAGGTTTTGGAACAAAAAAAAAAGAAAAATATGTATATATACCCCTGCATACCCCAGTTTTGCTATATAAAAGTGGTATATGAGGAGGTACATATATTACAGGGAAATGTTATCATGTTTGGGAAAAGCCTTATTATAACACAAACCTTATGAAAATTATACTTACAGATCTTTAAAATACTTTTATGTTTTCTGAGATGTCTTTAAATAGATCAGGGGAGACTACTGTAGAATAAGGGACACAATGTAGAAAATCATTTGTTTTTCTAAATTTAGCTATGTAGTTTGTTTTGTTCTTTTTAAAACAAACAAAAAATATTCAGGTAACAAAACTGGTATTGCAATATGCCAGCGGGCCAGTGTGAGCTTGTTTCACACTGTCAGAAAACATGCTCTTATGTGTTTTAACTAGAAGGATTATGGTATACATATACAGGTTATGAAAGTGGTTGTATGAGAGCTGTTTTTAAAATTGGGAGAAGTGAAAACCCAGATCAGAATATTTGTTTCATTACGAAACTTGTCCATGCAAGTTGTAAAAAATGAAAATTTTCAGTTTCCTAAACTTTGATTGTGGGTACACGTTAGAACCGCCTCGGCGAGGCGGTTCCAACGAGTACCCACAATCTGTGTTTTGGAGCAAAATAAGAAAAATAGATATACCCCTCAAAACCCCAATTTTTCTATGTAAAAGTGGGTTTCAGAGGGGTATACTTTTCATGGACATGTTTTCCTAATGTAGTGTGCGCATTGTGATTTGAGTCTTATGCTCAAATTTTGTGACATTTCTGCGCCTGAAAACGTGCAACTTTAATATGAATAATATTTGAGATTTCTTTTTTCGGTCGCCATAGATACCATGGAATCAGTATCATCTGGCCTTGTTGTTGACACTTTTAACCCATTTATGACAAATGGACTCTCCCATCTTTAAGATTTGGGAGAGTCCATTTTCATTTTTAGGGGTGTCGGGAGTGATTCTGAACTTTCAATTTTTGACTGAAATTCCTCTGAGAGAAACAGAGTATCCCAAGATGAGATGTTGCATACTGTAGCTTCAAATATGGGGTTATACAGTTTGCCTAGATGTGTCATATAAAGAGGATGCCAGAGGCTGTTTCAAAATCCTTGATATTTGATATATGAGCCACGACGTGAGAAAATCGGTCTTCGGGGTTTCCGACCAGGTCTGCCACAAAACGGCCTATGCAGCTACAGAAGATGGCTAGAGGCTGGAAATTTTGGATTTAGTAAATAGAGGAATTGTACTATCCATGTAGCAAAAACAAAGGCGCTGATCAGCTTTGCAGTTACTGCGAAGATGATCTACGCCATTGTTTTCGCCTATGCAGATTGTTCAATTTCCCATGTTGCGGCTCATACATATAGTGAATAATAAAGATTATATACAGTTCCTGCTTTTGTTAATCTTTTTTTTTGTTTATGTTTTTGTCTTTTTTTACTGAAAACCGGCAAGAAGAAAGCAGAAAAATAAGCCCGGGAATATTAAGACAGAACTTGTTTCTTCTGTATGCATCTCAAAATATGACATAACATGTTTCTTCTGTACGCTTCATCTCTCGGAAACGTTCTATAAGTGTCTTTGTAGTAGCCACATGTTTTCAATATAGTAACATTCAGATCTATTTTGAAATGAAACGTGTTTGTAAACTAGATATTGGTGGGTATTTTTAGAGATGTTAATTGAACAGCGTCATGAGACAACCGGACTTTTGCCTGAGCGAAAACAAAGGGCTGGCCTAGATCAGCTTTGTGGTAGCCGCGAAGCTGTTCTGTTCAGCGCCTTTGTGTTCGCTATACAGATAGTATGATCCCTCTTCTTCTTAAAACCAAAATTTCAAGCTTCTAGCCAGCTTCTGTGATTGTACAGGCCGGTTTGTGTCGACCTGGTCAGAAGCCCAAAATGTTGGTTTTCTCATACGAAGGCTCAATTGTCTTTGAGGGATGAAAACAAGACATGCTTGTATTGGCTGCATATTTTGCTCATGGATGCATGACTGTTGTGTTTATTCAGAACCGATCTTTACTAATATGGGATTATTAAAGACAGATGTACGTAATTGAAAGCGCTCAAAGGAACGTGCGTATCTAAGGGTCGAAACGTCATTTTTACGCCGCATTCGTAACGTCAGTTTTTGCTCGAAACGTCATTTCTAGCGTCAGTTTACGTTCGGAATACGAAACTATATCCATACAATTATGCAGAGGACTTCAGAAATGTAAAAAGTTTGATATTATTTATTATTTTGCTCAAAATATAGATTGTGGACATGTTATCCCGAAGAAAACAACATTTCCGCGACAGTTAGCAATATTGAATACTAAACAGTGTCGGAAATTTTGGCGTAAAATCGACGCCGCGCGTAAAATGTACTGAATTCAGCAACGACTACCTCTCTTCGCACGCCTATAGCAGGAAAACGAATCCGGTAACTAAGGACTTTCTCGTTATCTATATGTAGTTCAGGAATTTCTCAAATACATATCAGTTTTTTAAAAAATCCTACCGTGGATTTTATGAAATATATCAAGAAAATTAACAAAAAGGGGGTCTAAAAATCGCATTTTACGTTGACGTCAATGTATTTTTGCTCTCAAATTTGACGATTTTGAAGGCCGATATCTCGAAAACAAGCTCGGAACGGTATCGATTTCTTTTCATTTTCGTATGTAGGACATCAAAATACACTCACATGCAAAAAATAAAAAAATTCTACCGTGAGGTCAATTACGTACATCTGGCTTTAAGTACTGCAAAAGTTTGCATCAAGACTTTTCGACAAATGAGTCAACTTGATTCAGTGTTATAGGGGTGTTTTCAAAAATTGTATCATTTCATTTTGTTTTTTTTTTCCAGTTTATGCGAAACATATGGCACAAATCCTGTCTTTCCATTCTTCAATGGCATCTTGTGATCATTATGAAAAACTTGCTCATGCAATATACAGAGAATTTTTAAAGTAAAAATTGAAAATTGATTATTTTTTTTTATATTTTTAGTATTTTTGCTAAAAAAATTGATTGTGGGTTCACATTAGAACCACCTCGTAGAGGCTGTTCTATCGAGTACCCACAATCTATGTTTTGGTTCAAAAATAAGAACAATAGGTATACCCACGTAAACCCCAATTTAAATATATAAAAAGTGGGGTGTAAGGGGGTACATATTACACCGGCCGAAATGTTAGCATGATGTCCAAGTTTGACTGGGTTCTTATCTCAAACCACCCTATTCCTAATCCAGTCTATTAGGCAAATTTCTAGCACAAAGTGCACATTCCCTACACTGCTAACTGACAAAATAAAATTGCATTAAATTTTTGGTCTCTGGGAAAGTCAATATTCAGGAAATTACTTAAATACTCCAGTTATCTTGTCTTCTTCCCATTAGGAAAACATGCCCATGCAATATACAGAGATTTTCAAAGTTGTAGAAAAAAATAATTTTCAGTAGATTTTTTTTTACTCAAAACAGATTGTGGCTACAAGTTAGAACCGCCTCACCAATAGGTATACCCCTGCATACCCCAGGTTTCCTATATATTAAAGTGGGTTTTAATGGGGTATACATTTCATGGACATGTTTTCCTGATGCATATTGAGCACTCTGAATTACGACGCGAGAAAACCGGTCTTGGAAGTTTCCGACCAAGTCTGACACAAATTGGTTTGTACAGTCATAGAAGAAGGCTAGAAGCTTGAAATCTCGGCTTCGGTAGAGCAAAATTAAGGCGCTGATCAGCTGTGCATTTACTGCACAGCTGATCTGCATCTTTGTTTTCGCATTATGTGAAAAATCTGCTTTCTCATGACGTGGTCCAAATCACAGTATTGGATTGACACAAGTTACTTAAGGACTAAACCCCAGTCAATAACATATTCAATGTGTGCTGCATCACAATTCAAATAAAACCCAATCGCCTTATTGTCAAGCGAACCTTCAAGTCCTCGCTAGTTATTCAACTACTAATTGACTATTAAAATTCACCTGAGGAAACGTGTTTCGGTGAGCATGAAACAGTGTGACAGTAAGACGATCGTTTGTGGTGACTTGTTATTTCACCTCTTGTTTGTAATGGACGAACCCGTAGTTTACTGTCATAGATGTCATTAATGAGCTACTGGCAGTTAGCCATCGAATTGTGAACGTCAATGTAAACATATATCGCGAAAAAGGATTCTTACTTCTTCTTGTCAAATGAGGATATCTTGTGTTGTATGAATAAAAAAAGGAATCAAAAAGAATGTTGAAGAAGGTTCTGATAGTGTGAAATAATTCTAGACGGATTAAATTTGCCTGTGCTGCTGAGGACAAATTTAGTCTCTTTAAAGGTAAATTTAAATACAGCAACATGCATAGCTGTGCTTTTAGTACTGTACTCTTTATTTCAGTTTTCTACTAGAATGTTTAAAAATGCATGCTATAATGTTACTGCAAATAGTGAAGACCCTGCTGGTTTGCAGTACATGCTCAGAAATGAGCCTTCACATGAGAAAACCAACAGTTTGGCCTTCTAACCAGGTCCAACACAAATTGGCCTATATAGTCACAGAAGCAGACTAGAAGCTTGAAATTTTGGATTTAACTAGAAAAGGAATGGCACTATCTGTGTAGCGAAAAGAAAGACGCTGATCAGCTGTGCTGTTTAATTTGCACAGCTGATCTACACCTTTGTTTTTGCATATGCAGATTGGTGGATTTTCTTGTGTGGGGTGGCTCAAATGTCTTTGGAAGGTTATTTCACTTAGTTTGATCTTAACCACATGAAATTTAAGTGATTGTCATCATTCTGTCTGAAACCTTGATCCCCTTCTGCGTCAAGGGGAGCAGGATACCCGACTGATTCCAGGCCTCGAGGTTATAAACTTTTTTCATGCTCAGCTCAGCTGAGACTAATATTTATCATGCTCATAAATGTTAAAATGCCAACAATTGTTGGCATTTTAGCATTTATAAGCAGGATAAATTACAGGCTTTGACAATCTTAACCTGAAATTTCATCCAACTTTGGTTATTTCAGTAATTATGAGCAGTGTAAATTTCACGCTCAGCTGAGTTGAGCATGAAATAAGTTTTATAAGCGCGAGACCAGAACCAAAGGAAGCGGGCCCGTTGGGGTCAAGTTGTGGAGCAAGACACACTTATTCCCCAAAGTACTGATTAACACAGCAAAAGTGGTTGTTCCATCCTGACATGATTGAAAAATTGTTTTCAAACTTGCTCATAGGTAATGTGATATATTGCAGGAATGGGTTTACCTTTACTTGCAGAATGCGGCAGTCCACAGTCTAGGTCTAGTAGGCGTGAATGGGTATCTTTGTTTAACTTCACCAGAGTGGCAGGCTCACCACTTGAGCTTATTGTATAGCCATGGTCCAAGGTCTCTATCCATCCATTATCAACCATTTCCAAAAGATCTTCTCTGAAACCCTTCCGGGTCATAAGATATATAGGCTAAACTAGCAGAAAATGACCCAAAAGGTGGAAGATGTGTGTGTTTGAAAATAGTTTGACCAAAGCTTTCTTTGCCCCTAGTCACGGCTGTGAACAAACATGTTATTTTTTGGCATTTATAACCAGATCTCAGGTGAGCATCACTGGAGCATTGGTCCTCTTGTTGGGAAGAAGGGATTGAAGGACATTTTTAGTCTAGTGAATGTCATAAAAATGTCATATAATATTAAAATGTATGAAAGTAAATGTCACCTGCAAAAAAAAAACAACAACAAAACATGACATTCAACGTCCATGGCTTATAATGTTGTCACCTGATCAAGAGCAAACAGCCTATTTGCTGCATGGTTTGTAACGTCCCCCCCCCCCCACACACACCTATGGGGGATCCTTACCCCAGGGAGATTTTCTATTGAGAGGGGCAGGACAAAGAGCAGTTACCTCTAGTTTGCCCTTTGGAGATGGGGTCTATAGCATTGCATTGAAAAACTGAAAAGTCACAATCTCCGCCCTTCCCCGTAGGTGGGGGAGTCGTGGTTACAAATGACTGGTGCATTAGAGATATGGAAGGGAGTATTAACACCCTGTATACCTGTGATGCAGCCAAATTTCTTACAGCACAGATTGGTGCGACTTGTTACAAAATGAGCCGCGTCATGAGAAAACAGGATTATTGCCTTTGCGAAAACAAAGGCGCAGAACAGCTGTGCAGTAACTGCACACTGTGCAGTAACTGCACAGCTGATCAGCGCCTTTGTTTTCGCTACACAGATAGGACAATTCCTCTAATTTCTAAATCTAAAATTTCCCGCCTCTAGCTATCTTTTGTGACTGTACAGCCCGGTTTGTGTCGGACCTGGTCGGAAACACGGAGCCGCGTTGCAGCTCAAATAGAGTGTGGAGATAGGAAGTCAGATTCATTTGGATGCAACATACAGCAAGAACTCTTCTCTGTAGGTTGTTGCCCAATCTATCCAGCTTTTAAATGAGCCTGTGCATGAGAAAAACAACAATTTGGGTTCCGACCAGGTCTGACACAAACCGAGCTGTACAGTCACAGAAGATGGTTAGAGGCTGGAAATTTTGGATTTAGAAATTTACAATTTAGGAATTGTACTATCCATGTGGCGAAAACAAAGGCACTGATCAGCTATGCAGTTACTGCACAGCTGATCAGCATCTTTGTTTTTGCATATGCAGATTGTTGGTTTTCTGGTACGGTGGCTCATATGGATCTTTCACCATCTTTCAGAAACTGCCGTTTTAGCTCACCTGAGCCGAAGGCTCACAAGGTGAGCTTATAGGATGGCCATGCTCCGTCTGTCGTCCGTCGTCTGTCATTGTCCGTCCACAATTTCAAAGATCTTCTCCTCTGAAACCGCTTGGCCAATCAAAACCAAACTTCATGTGGAGCATCCTTAGGAAGGGGGAACGAAAGTTTATATAAATGGTCCAGGTCACATGACCAAGATGGCTGCCATGGCTATAAATAGCAAAAACCTTTAAAAAATCTTCTTCTCCAGAACCAGTGGGCAGATTTCCAAGAAACTTGGTATGTAGCATTGGGGACTCAAGCCCATCATAGTTTATATAAATCATGACCCTAGGATGACCTTGACCTATTTTACGGCAAGGTCAACTTAGGTCGCCAATGCATTTGAATGGGAAAAAATGGTAAAATGCTATTTAATGGGTAAAACTTAGTGGGAATAGGCAAATGGACAGAAAATTAATGTTAATGGAAAATTTTAGCCCCTGGGGGGTTGTCTGCCCCTGCCACGGGGCTATATACATGTATATTTCCATAATAATGAAACATCTTCTCCCCTGAAACCGCTTGGCCAATCAAAACCAAACTTCATGTGGAGCATCCTTGGGAAGGGAGAAAGAAAATTTATATAAATGGTCAAGGTCACATGACCAAGATGGCTGCCATGGCTATAAATAGAAAAAAAAGTTTAAAAATCTTCTTCTCCAGAACCAGAAGGCCAATGATTTTGAAACATGGTGTGAAGCATCAGTGACAGGAGCTCTACAATGTTTATATTATAAATCATGACCATGGGAATACCTTGACCTATTTTACGGCAAGGTCAACATAGGTCGCTCAGGCATTTGAATGTGTTAAAATGTCATTTGTAGGGAAAACTTGCAGGAAATGGGCAAATAGACTTAAGGTTGATGATTCTGAAAAAATATTTGGACCCCAGGGGTCTGTTTGCCCCACCCCGGGGCAATATACATGTATATTACAGTGATATTCAAAGATCTTCTTCTCTGAAACCGCTTGGCCAATCAAAGCCAAACTTTATGTGGAGCATTCTTAGGAAAGTGAATGAAAGTTTGTATAAATGGTCATGGTCACATGACTAAGATGGCCACCATGGCTGTAAATAGCAAAAACCCATAAAACTCTTTGTCTTCAGAACCAGAAGGCCTATGATTTTGAAACTTGGCATGAAGCATCAGGCAATGGAGCTCTACAAAGTTTGTATAAATCATGACCCTGGGATGACCTTGACCTTTTTACGGCAAGGTCAACTTAGGCCGCCCATGCATTTGAATGGGGGAAAAAATAGGAAAATGTCATTTAATGGCAAAAAACTTGCTAGGAATGAGCAATTGGACAGAAGATTTATGTTTATGAAAATATTTTGGGCCCAGAGGGTTGTATGCCCCTGCCCAGGGGCTATATACATATGTATGACCATAATGTTGAAACATCTTCTCTGAAACCGCTTGGCTAATCAAAAAGCCAAACTTTATGTGGAACATTCTTAGGAAGAGTGAGTGAAAGTTTGTATAAATGGTCAAGGTCACATGACCAAGATGGCCGCCATGACTATAAACAGCAAAAACCTTTAAAAATCTTCTTCTCCAGTACTAGAAGGCCTATGATTTTGAAACTTGGCATGAAGCATCAAGCAATGGAGCTCTTCAAAGTTTGTATAAATCATGACCCTGGGATGACCTTGACCTATTTTATGGCAAGGTCAACTTAGGTTGCCTAAGCATTTGAATGGGGAAAATTGTTTTAATGTCATTTGAAGGGCAAAACTTGCAGTAAATTTGCAAATGACTGAATCTTTATGATTTATTAAAGAAATTGACTCCAGAGGTTGCCCTGACCCTGCCCTGGGGTTATATACATGTATATTACCAGTTTATTGGTATATATCTCAGGTCTCAGGTGAGCGTTTACAGGATCATTGGTCCTCTGCTTTAAATTGATGCTTGGAAAGAAAGTTTATATAAATGGTCAAGGTCACAAAGTAAACTGTCCAAAATATCCCATATTCCGAAATTAATTTAACTCGTATCCCAAAATAAATTCCAATATCCCATATCCCAAAATTCCTGAATATCCCAAAATAAAAAACACAAATATCCCAGTATCCCTTAAAAAAAAATAGGCCAATATCCCGTATCCCAAAATACCCTATACAAGCCTCTAAATTCACCCTTTTCTGAAACACCTCCAGAAATCCTTTATGAAGATGTCATCCATTCAATACTGAAAGCCTTGTTGTGACAGGGTGTGTTTATAGCATGTGTACATCACATAAGAATCTGTATGTGACAGGCAATGCTGGCTCTGACGTGTGATTCCTGCAATATTTCTCAGGTGACTGTACTTTGCAGATATTTCCTGTTAAATGTTCTGGGCGGTAGGTTTTTTCCTTAAAGAATTATGGAGAGTTTATAAAAAAAAAGTTAACCCAAAAATGATTTTTTTTTCTTTCCAAAACTTCAAAATCAGATTTTACACATTAAGTTCTAATTACATGTAATTAAAAGTAGCTGCATTGGTCCAACATAGGCAAAAGCTGCATGAATGTCAACATTTTGTCAGTTAAACAATGTAGGACCAAGCCCAGAAGTTATAAAACTTTTTTCACGCTCAACTTGGCAGAGACTAAAATTTATCCTGCTGATGAATGTTAAAATGCCAAGAACAATTGTTTACCAGTTTTTGAGGTTTGAACCTGATTTTTCCATGAATTTTGACTATTTCAGCATTTATGGGCAGTTAAATTTCATGCTCAGCTGAGCTGAGCTTGAAAAAAGTTTTATATAATCTCGGGGCCAGTAATTAAGACAATTTCAGTTTTTAGCTCAGCTGGCTGAGCCAAAGGCTCATGGGGAGCTTATAGAATGGTACTTGAGCTGGCATCCGTCTGTGTGTCCTTCCATCCCTCCGTCAATGCGTGTATTTGTATATAAATTATGACCCTGTAATGACCTTGACCTATTTTACAGCAATGTCAACATAGGTCGCCTCTGCATTTGAACTGGTAAAACTGTTAAACTGTCATTTAAATAGAAAATCTGCAGGAAATGGGCAATTGGACTATATATATATATTTATGATTCTGAAAAAAAATGGATCCCAGGGGTTTTAATCTGCCCCCACCATGGGGCAATATACATGTATATTATTACCATAATATTTAACATCTTCTCTGAAACCACGCGGCCAATCAAAGCCAAATTTTATATTAAGCATTCTATAGGCAGGGGAAACCAATGTGTATGTACAAAATCTAGGTCACATGAGCAAGATGACCGCCATGCCCATGTATGGTAAAAACACAACTACTTTTCTTTTGTCCAGTAACTATATTTTTTTTCACTCTCAGGTGAGCGACTGTTGCCCTTTGGGCTTCTTGTTTCACTATACTGAAAGAGTTCTTGTGTTTGTCTGCACACTGTTTGCCTGAAAACATTTCAGTATGATCCAGGAAACTTGACACAGCTTTATACATGGCTGATGGTAATAATTTTGTCATTGCGTAAAGAATCTATGATTACAGGAGCGCTTCTGGAAGTCTGTTATTAACTTCATTATCGAGCTGATAAAGACTATAAATAATAGATGGGGCTCCTATTCAGCTGCCACCATAAAGCCTCCGCAGAAATTGATGCCTGCGCGGTGTATTGTTTCACAAGTCAGAGAAAAAATATATTATATGCACGACACTTTTTTTTTTTTTACTAAATATTTTGCAATTTTGTATCATTTCTTATTTTTTTAGCAATTTGTTAGCACAGACTGTGGAACTGGCCTAGCAAAAATAATGTACATTAAGAAAACTTGCCCATGCAATAAACAGAGATTTTTTTAGCTTTAAAAATTGAAAATTTTTTCAGCTGAAAAATTTTGATATTTTTCTTATTTTTGCTCAAAACATAGAATGTGGGTACACATTAGAACCGCCTTGCTGAAGCGGTTCTAACGAGTACCCACAATCTGTTTTGGAGCAAAAATAAGAAAAAAATAGGTATACCCCTGCATACCCCAGTTTTGCTATATAAAAGTGGGGTTCAAGGGGGTATACATTACACGGACATGTTTTCGTTATGACAGTGTACAAAACAGACAGTTTCACTGCACTTTTTAGGGAGAATAATTCTGCCTCACAAAAATCGGAAATAATAATTTGAATCGATATATATGTATGAAAAATGAAATGTTTATAGTATTAAATTATTATGAGGGGACATGTGTTAACTAATTTCTGAATTATTCACATCATTCTAGGTCATTATGACCATTTCACTGCACTTTTTAGGGAGAATAATTCTGCCTCACAAAAATCGGAAATAATAATTTGAATCGATATATATGTATGAAAAATGAAATGTTTATAGTATTAAATTATTATGAGGGGACATGTGTTAACTAATTTCTGAATTATTCACATCATTCTAGGTCATTATGACCATTTCACTGCACTTTTTAGGGAGAATAATTCTGCCTCACAAAAATCGGAATAATAATTTGAATCGATATATATGTATGAAAAATGAAATGTTTACAGTATTAAATTATTATGAGGGGACGTGTGTTAACTAATTTCTGAATTATTCACATCATTCTAGGTCATTATGACCATTTCACTGCACTTTTTAGGGAGAATAATTCTGCCTCACAAAAATCGGAATAATAATTTGAATCGATATATATGTATGAAAAATGAAATGTTTATAGTATTAAATTATTATGAGGGGACATGTGTTAACTAATTTCTGAATAATTCACATCATTCTAGGTCATTATGACCATTAGTTCATGGTCTAGTGATTTTTTGAAAGATTACATGATGCAGAAAATAGTGTTCGTCACAGTAAGACAGGTGATAATTCTGTAGGTCACCTCCCACCAGTTGTCACTTATAGTTTTGAAAGATGAGCATACATAGTACTTGTTCGCCCAAAAATAATGTGGTTTCAGTGAAAATTGATCATTTTGCTATTCATCTTGCACGCCCACGAAGTACATAAATTGCTGCACATGAATGAACAGAAAAAGTCACTTTTCCTTAATAGAATGATGAATTTTCCTGAGGCTGTTGCTTACGTCATAAGTAGATTTTATTTCACAAGTCACGATCCGCGAATTCTTACTGTGTCCTTGTACAACTAAAAATGAGCCGCATCGTGAGAAAACCGGATTTTTGCCTAGGCGAAAACAAAGGCGCAGATCAGCTTCGCGGTAACCGCGAAGCTGATCAGCGCCTTTGTTTTCGCTACACGGATAGTACAATTTCTCTTCTTCTTAAATCCGAAATTTCAAGCTTCTAGCTCTTTTCTGAGCTTGTACAGGCCGGTTTGTGTCGGACCTGGTCGGAAATCCCGAAGCCCGGTTTTCTCGCGTCGCGGCTCAAATGTTTTCACATTCACACTGGTTATTCAGAGACAGCCAACATGACTGGGACTGGGAACAACTAAGGCAGATGAAATAAGCCACAATAGGGAGTAAATGCCTGTCTGGAAACAACTTACTATATGGGTTATTCTGAGCCATGGCATTCCAAAAACAAGCCCATGTTATATACAGATATTTCCGTAATTGTAAAGTCTTAAAATGTCATTGGATAAAAAATGATATTTTTAACCCATATTTGATGAATGGATTTTCCCATCGTTATCATTTGGGTGAGTCCACTTTCATTTTTAGGGGCATCAGGAGTGATTTTTATATTTTATTCAATTTTTCGATGAAAATTCTCTAAGCGAATAGAATAGCCCCAGATGGGAGGCTGCGTTCTGCGGCATCACATCTGGGGCTATTCTGTTTGCCTATGTCCCATAAAAGGGACTCCAGGCTTAAATGAGTTAATATTTATGCTCAAAACATTGATTGTGGGTACACGTTAGAACCGCCTCGCCGAGGCGGTTCTAACGAGTACACACAATCTATGTTTTGGATCAAAGTTAAGAAAAATAGGTATACCCCTGTAAAACCCCTGTGTATTACTACATAAAATTGAGGTATAAAGGGGTATTCATTGCATGGACATTTGCATGATGGTATACTGATCTGTGGTAAGTTGTTCAATTACAGTTATTTACACCAATTACAACCTTATAGTGGTTTCATCTGCATTGGTTGTTCTCAGTTGCCTTGGTTGACTCTGGATATCTGGTGTGAACCAATATTAAAAGTAAATTGAGCGATTCAAGGATGTGAGTTTTAAGTAGTTTGCATTTTGCAATTTATAGGTAATAAATGAGCCGCCTCATGAGAAAACCAACAATCTGCATATGCGAAAACGAAGGCGCAGATCAGCTTCGCGGTAACCGCGAAGCTGATCACGCCTTTGTTTTCACTATACAGATAGAACAATCCCTCTTCTACTTATAGCATTTAGCATTTGTCTGTGCTTGTGCAGCTCGATTTGTGTTGGACCTGTTTAAAAACCACATTGTTATACCCCCGGCATTTATGCCGACGGGTATATAGTTTTCGCTTTTCCGTTAGTCCGTTCGTATGTTCGTTAGTTCGTTCGTTCGTTAGTTCAGTAGAATTTGCGTCAAAGTTTTGGTTAAAGTTTCTCTAGTGGTGTATATCTCATGCAGTTATAGTCAGAAACCATTCATATTTGGACCATAGGCACCCTATAGGGTTTGCCTTGTTTCCATGAGTTCGGACCCCAGGGTCCATGCCCGGGGGTGGGGCTAGAGATCAAAATCTAGGTCACCTCTAATTTGCGACAAAGTTTTGGTTAAAGTTTCTCTAGTGGTGTATATTTCAAGAACCATTTATCAGAAATCAATCGTATTTGGACTTTAGGTACCCTATAGGGTTAGCTTTGATTCCAAGAGTTCGGACCCCAGGGTCCTTGCCTGGGGGTGGGGCTAGAGGTCAAAATCTAGGTCACCTTTAATTTGCGTCAAAGTTTTGGTTAAAGTTTCTCTAATGGTGTATATCTCATGAGCCCATTTTCAGAAATCATTCATATTTGGACTTTAGGTACCCTATAAGGTTTGCTTTGTTTCCTGAGTTCAGACCTGAGGGTCCATGCTCGGGGGGTGGGGCTAGAGTTCAAAATCTAGGTCACCTTGAAAATGTGCTATTTACATAGTGTTTTTTTCTTCTCTAAGTTCATATATTAACAAAGACTTAAAGGAATGTATTCCTATTTGGATCATAGATACCCTTTAGGGTTGAATTAAATTCCATGGCACCAAACTCTAGGGGTGGGGCTGGAGGTCAAAATCTAGGACACATTTATAAAATACAGAATATTTACCAAGATTAATATTCTGTAGGTCTATATCTTGACAACCATTTGTCAGAAAGCATTCATACTTACAACATAGGTACCACATAAGGGTTAGACCCAAGGGTTCATGCATGGGGGTGGGGGTGGGATGGAACCAAGGGTCCATGCATGGGGTGGGGGTGGGACTTGAGGTCAAGGTCTGGGGCCTTTTTTTTTTTTTTTTTTTTTTTTTTTTAAGAATGACACTCTGTTTTCATTTCAATCTAGGACTGAGGACCTGACCCATAATGTCCGTGGATTATGTCCTAGATTGAGTATACACGTCAGCTCTGTATACTGCTCTAAAATAGATCTGTCAGTCTAAAACACCACTCCCCCATGTTTGTATGCAATGTGCTTTACAGTGCTTATTTCTAAAGTGTACTTGATAAGGGTACTGTCTTTCATTGGGGATTTGAGGCTCAATGTCAGGGGTGAGCATGTGCAGGGTTGTATAGGTAGGGGGTAGGGAGGGGGCTTTGTGGCTACCAGCCGGGGGTATACGTGCCTCTCAAGGCACTTTTTCTAGTTTAATTAACAAAAAATATCATTCAAAACTAGCTGTTTTGAAGGTTTGAAGCATGCACAGCTACCTGTAATTTTACAAATAGGCAATTTTAATTTTGACATATCAGTTGAAAACAATCAGTTTTCTAAAAAAACAGCTCTGATGTTTCGGAAGGGGATGTCATGATAATCCAAATTGCCTTAGATAGAGGAATTCACATTATGTGTGTAGCGAAAACAAAGGCGCTGATTGTTGGTTTTCTGATGCGGCCGCGCAAATGACTGGTACATAATGCACATGTCAATATACAGCGAAAGCCCTACAGAAATAAATTGCTGTTTTAGCAATATGAATGAAATGCTCCGAATACATCCAGTACTGTCTCCGAGAGTTTCAATATTCCTGAACCTCACAGAAAGTGGACATAAAATATTCTAGACATAATCAGTGTTTAGGTGGGGAGATTATGGCTGGGTTTAATTCTAAGCCTTTTGATTTAAGGATTGGTCGCATTCATAGACTCTCCATTTCCATGAGTTAGGCGGTGTTTAGTGTCAAACCAATCAATAACACGAGCCGCGACACTTGAAATTTCACGGAAAATACTCTGGTTTCCTAGTAGGTTGAACACAAAACCGCCTGTACAGACACAGAAGAAGGTTAGAAGCTTGAAATTTAAGATTTAAGAAGAAGAAACTTAAAACAAAGGCACTGATCAGCTCTGCAATTACTGCACAGTTGGTATGTGTCTTTCTTAATTCCTTTTTTGGTCTTTTCTAGGCTCACAAGGTGCTGGTGTTGTTTGTCACAGAAAAATTACCACCCTTTTATACTTTAAGTGTTATTGGGTGCGTTCAGGGATCTATAACCGAGTGTACTTCCCATCGGTTACCGATGGCACCATCGGTAAACGATGGTACCATCGGTAACCAACTAACTCTGAACAAAAATTGGCACTGATCGGTAAACAAATTATCATTTCAGGTAATATGGAGTATTTCCACTCAGTGGGTGACAGATTTGGCGTTTCAAAGGGATTGTTTCATGCAAGTGTTAGCTGCCTGTTACAACAGAATCCACAAGTTCAGGATATTACCACTGACCCTATAATAATTGAAGTATAGCTTTTCAGCAATTCGTGCATCCTGATGTCAATTAACAAATTTGGTCTCTCCACATTATGTAGTGTATACTTTTATGGAAACAACACACTATTTACTAGAAGCAACAAAGGAAACCTCCTCCAGTTTGTCAAGTTCTATCATTGCTCAATAGAAGCCCTAGTTTAATAAGAATAGCCGCAGTTTGATAGTTTTCCGCCATCTTAAATTTGCTTAAATCAAGGCTACCGATGCTACCCAACTTGTCAACTTGCAGAGGAATTGGCATCCAACAAAATATCCATCGGTATACCGATGGCTACCGACGGTTCTGATGGCTAACAACGGTACCAATAGGTACCGATGGTAGATCCCTGAATGCACCCATTGCTTTTGGCTGAACAGATAGTACAATCCCCCTTCTAATCATTGATCCTCTTTGGCTGTAGTTTAAGATCACCAAGACAGTTGTTCTCACCTTGTGGCGCATTGGTTTCCAGACATTACAAACCATTGACTTTGATGAGCTGCATCATGAGAAAACCAAAATTTTGCTTAAGACGCATATCAGCTTTGCGGTAACTGTGAAGCTGACCAGTGCCTTTATTTTCGCTTCAGGGATAGTACAATTCCTCTACTTTCTAAATCCAAAATTTCCAGCCTCTAGCTATCTTCTGTGCTTGTACAGCCTGGTTTATGTCAGACCTGTTCAAAAACCACATTGTTGGTTTTCTCATGAGGTGGCAGCAAATTGTAGAAGCATTCTCTCTGTAATTGTCAGTATTGACATGTAAGATGACAGTTATTACGAGGAATTAAAATGGCTGCATCAGAATTGCATGCATATGAGCCGCCTTGTGGGAAAACCAACAATGTGGTTTCCGAACAGGTCTGACACAAACCGGCCTGTACAAGCACAGAAAAGAGCTAGAAGCCTGAAATTTCGGATTTAAGTAGAAGAGGAATTGTACTATCCGAGTAGCGAAAACAAAGATGCTGATCAGCTTCGCGGTCACCGCGAAGCTGATCTGCGTCTTTGTTTTCGCCTATACAGATTGTTGGTTTTCCCATGAGTTCAACTTTGTTATAGTCTGATTTTTTTCAATGTGCAGGGCGGAGCCTGTCAATTTTTGATTGACAATGACAAAGCTGACCGTTACATTTAAAAATGGGTAGTTCTCACTTGGACTGTTACTTTGACCCACTTGTTATTGTTGAACCAATCAGTGTCAAAATAAACCCCATGCACTGAAAATGATGGGTAAACACATAACTGTCATAGAAAAAATATTCTGCACTACATGACTGTATTTATGTATGACCATATTGAAAATTCTCTTAGTAAATGCCTGGTAAACATTCTTGTTGTATGACTCTCTGTTTTTCGTTTCGAGTTTAAAACTTTAATTCTGATACAATTAAATATCAAATGATGCAGGCTTACTTTAAACTTACTAATTTACTAATGAAGGCGGCAGAAAAAAAGTGCAATAACTACAGTACGGATCTGTAAAGTGCTACTGACAGCTCAGTAAAGTTAGCAGCGAATCTGTTGCAGCAGCAGCAGAAGCAGCAAATAAATAAAATAAAAAATAAATAAATAAATAAATAAAATAAATAAATAAAATAAATAAATAAAAAAGAAAAAACGGTCAAGTTAGCTGCAGCGAAACCTTTTGCCACCTATTGTCTATTGTTCATACAGTCAAGGCTCCAGAGTATCATCGTCTATCTTGAAGCTTACACTGATGAGCAAATCACTAAGGTGAGCTACGGCACAATTCGGTCTCTCGTTTTCGTTTAAGTCTGTCTATGAGTATGAGCGCTATAAGATGACGAATGACATCACAAACATACGTTTTTTTTTATCCCACCTATTACCCAGTCTATGGACACTTTTACTGTTGGCAGGGAACTTTTGTTCTTAAGCTATGTTATGGGTGGGGTAGAAAAGTCTTGTTTGCAGCATAAGTATTCGCTTCCTATAGCACTCACGGCCAGACGAAACTGTAAAAAATCAGTAACATTTTTCCATAAAGTTGGTAATATGAGGTCTAGAAGAGTTATGTTGCAGCATTCATCATCATTTCCTACATAGCGATCACAGCCAGACGAAAAAGAAAAAAAAATAATAAGAATAAAAAATGGTGACAAACATTTCCACTTACATGGAACTTTTTTCGTAGGTGACGTCGAAAAGATGTGATTGTGGCAAAAATGTCATTTTCTTATGTGTTATCACTTATCACCTAAGCCAAAACATTCTGCGACAAAAATGTTCGCTGCAAGCGAAATTGCTGTTTACTTGACTGTTTTTCGCTGTAGCAAAATAGCTGCTTACTTGACCAATTTCGCTGCAGCAAAATTTCCGCTAACTTGACTGTATTTTGCTGCTGCAAATTTAATTCTAACGGTGCAAGCAAAATTGCCGTTAACTTGACTGCTTTTGCTGTAGCAAAATTGCTGCTACATGTAACATGACCGATTTTGCTGCAGTAAAATTGCTGCTAACTTGACCGTTTTTGATGCAGCAAATTTGCTGCTAATTTGACCGAGCTGACCTTGTAGGAAAAATAAGTCAAATCAGCTGGTTCTCCGAATCGCTTTATTTTTTCGAATGGTACTTTATTGACCTTCTACTGCGGTCATGTACCATCAGTAAAGCAAAGAGTTGTTTACAAAAATAGAAGCATTGGCTAACTTG
Organism: Rugalucina vietnamica; assembly: GCA_964017185.1. NCBI lineage: Eukaryota > Metazoa > Mollusca > Bivalvia > Lucinida > Lucinidae > Rugalucina > Rugalucina vietnamica. The sequence continues at coordinate 39,127,575 of OZ024876.1, forward strand.
ATAGAAATACATGTATTTGAGTGTAGCAGTATGGTTATATATAGAAACAAAATGTTTATGTTCTTGTGTGTCTACCATACACTTCACCTATTTTCACGGCCGCTTATCTCCTTTCGCACTACACCGTGTTGTGAATTGAGAAAAGTGAAGGAGACTTCCGGTGGTCCTGAAGGCGATTCGAAGAGTGTACACACAAAAGGTAAGGGTGTCGGTTTATCTGAGATTTAATATTTCCCAGCACAAAACATAAGAAACCGAGAATGTCCTGCAACCCTCTGATAGTTTTTTGATTGATGCATGTTTCATTGGCAGCCAAATCTTCAATAATACGAAAGATATACGTTTTCTACCGTAGCGAGTTGGTGGTTTTGTTGACGTGCAAACATTTTGACTTTGCATTGCTGAAGTCGCCGAGCATTATTGTTTGCATCTATCACCGGTACATTAAAGGCCTTCCATATCAATGTTATTTACCACCCTATTTATATTTCGATACCTTCCCTCAGCCTAGAAAATGACTGCTGTATTAAAGTTTGTGATGAAGGAGATCGGTGGTGAAAAAGGAAATCGGTGGTGCTAAAGGAGTCGATGTATTTCAATGCCAATTAAACCGATCGTTTCAATAATTTCAGGTCTATTTTGCGGCCATTGAGTCAGGTTGGTCCTTATACTTTCAAATGTACTCGTGTATTTGGAAAATGACAGACATGACCTTAAAATGATAGCGTGTGGCGTTGGACTTGACTGCCTAGTCTATGTTTATTTTGTCTGCATATTGAATCGTTTACTGGTGGTATACCAACTTTATAATGCGTGTATAGTGTGATTACTTTGGCCGGACCGCTTGACGTCATACCAATCGCACTGTACGTCCGGTTTGCAAATAATGCTAATGTTTTTAACTTCATGGTCTTGCTGGTGGCATGTGAAGGGCTAAAATTATGTTTATCGATTGATTTTCTGTGGAGCAAAAATGAATACATTGCTGGTCTGCTGAAATTTTGTTGTATAATGACCCATATATTCGTATTCATATGTATATTTTATCATGAAGAGGTTTATTACACCCTTAAAATAGTCCTGATTCGAACCTAGATTTAAAGTTGAACGAGTTCAAAATGTACGTTTGTAGCACGTGAAAGGGCGATCAGATACCATCAGATACCATCCGATGTGTAGCAAAGGTCATGTTTAGTTCTGTTGTGTCGTTTACAACATGCATGACTAAAAAGACAAAATAATGAGTAATTGGCATTGAAATACATCGTCTCCTTTAGCACCACCGATCTCCTTTTTCACCACGGATCTCCTTCATCACAAACTCTAATACAGCAGTCATTTTCTAGGCTGAAGGAAGGTATCGAAATATATTTAGGGTGGTAAATAACATTGATATGGAAGGCCTTTAATGTACCGATGATCGATGCAAACAATAATGCTCGGCGACTTCAGCAATGCAAAGTCAAAATGTTTGCACGTCAACAAAACCACCGACTCGCTACGGTAGAAAACGTATATCTTTCGTATTATTGCAGATTTGGCTGCCAATGAAACATGTATCAATCAAAACACTATTAGAGGGTTGCAGGACATTCTCGGTTTCTTTTGTTTTGGACTGGGAAATATTAAATCTCAGATAAACCGACACCCTTACCTTTTGTGTGTACACTCTTCGAATCGCCTTCAGGACCACCGGAAGTCTCCTTCACTTTTCTCAATTCACAACACGGTGTAGTGCGAAAGGAGATAAGCGGCCGTGATTTTGAAACCATTCAGGTGAAACACAGGTATAGCACAAAGACAACAAGCATAGTCATCTTTACCTCAATTATACATTGTCAGCTCTGGGACCCTATCTCAACAATGAAATCATCCAAGGCTGGGCTTAGCTAAGCACTGCCCTGCACATTGAAAAAAATGCAAGTATAAGCCCCTGTCACACAAGAGTACTGTTTTCACTTAACATTCGATCAAGAAAAAAGTAGAACAGTCTGAGGTGCATTTTAACTCGAAAATTAAACTCACACTTTCAACTCGCAGCTTGCAGTTTTCAACTCGCAAACTTCATGCTCCAAGTTTGCATGGGTGGAATGTAGGCATTCTTTTAGATGTCGCTACGTTTTAATTATGGCGGTTGTGGCATGAATGCTGTGAACAGAAAACAACTAAAACTGATATCCCATCTCCATATGACCCTAGCAGCTGAGTGGGACATTATCCCCATATTATTGCTTAGGAACATTGTCATAGGTTAGCAGAAACTGTATAAATGTCCATGAACCTCTTACCAGCCTCTTTTTCAGACAGCCTGAAAAAGAAAAACGTATACTGTAACTGCACAGCTGATAATAGCAGCTTTGTTTTCACTACACAGATGGTCACAAATAGTACAATTCTACTTTCTAAAAATAAAATGTCCAGCCTCTAGCCATCTTCTGTGCTTGTACAGCTCGGTTTATGTCAGACCTGTTCAAAAACCATATTGATGGCTTTTTCATGATGTGGCGCATATACCTCTGTAGAACAATCACTCTCCTTTTCTCGAGGTATCCAAAATATGTTTGTTTGCATTGAGGTTTAACGCCCCAGTCAACAATTTTTCAGTCATGTCAGGACAGAGCCACTGCTTTGTGGGTATTAACCAGTACTCTCTATATAGGGAGTTAATTTGTCATGCATAAGTACACAACACGACGCCCCATGTGGGAATCGAACCCAGGACTTCAGCATTCGGAGTCTGATGCTCTACCCTCAGGCCATCATGCTCCCCATATCCAAAATTTACTGCTCCTAATACTGTCTTCTTATGTGACTATACACCCCATACCTGAAAAACAAGCCTCCATGACGCAGTGGTTATGTCACTCTCCTTGTAAACCAGCTTCTCCAGTCAGTCCGATGAGACTATATACCGATGTCCCGTCTCCATATGACCTTAGCTGTTGGTGGGACGTTAAACCAACCATACCTGAAAAGAAACCAGCAGACAGGTTTTAGGGTGGGTGTGGGGGCCTAGTGGTGGAAAACAGGTCTCTTGAGCATGAAGTCCTGCGTTTGATACTTTCCTTAACCATACAGTGTCTTTAAGCTAGACTAAACCCATAGTTCTTCTTAGTATCCTGGAATCCTTGGCTCCATCCCGACATGACTGAAAAATTGTTGACTGAGACATTAAGCCAGCCTATTAAACCACACCAGATAGGTTTTGTCATGTCAATTCCCATGAATAGTGTGACTGACCTTAAGGACTGGTCATTGTAGCTTATGTCAGACCCTCAATTAGGCAACCTATTACACTCAGGACACTGCCTCCGTCACACCTAGTCACACCAAGGACACTGCCCCCATCACACCTGTTGTTACTTTTAAGGTTTGCTTTACATGAGCCGCGTCATGAGAAAACTAACAATGTGGTTTCTGACCAGGTCTGACGCAAACCGAGCTGTACAGTCACAGAAGCAGGCTAGAAGCTTGAGATTTTTGATTTAAGAAGTAGAGGGATTTTACTATCTGTGTAGCGAAGACATAGGCGCTGATCAGCTCCACAGTTACTGCGAATCTGATCTGGGCCTTTGTTTTCGCATATGCAGAATGTTGGTTTTCTCATGGCACAGCTCACATATACAATGTAGCTCCAGCATAACAAAACCTGTCTTCTGGGCTTCTGATGAACTGTCAGATTGAACACTCATGACATGATAACTTATAGCAGTCATGGTGTTTAGGCAGCAAACAATTTTAAAAAAGCCTCAAACAGGCTGTTGCTGATTAGCCTGCTGATTAGAATCTGTGTTGTTTTCATAATCTAAACAGGTTTTTCTGTGATGTTGCTCTATTTATTTACAACCTAAAATGTCCATTGACACTTTAGAGCCTCACAGTGTATATCCGAGCGTATGCAGAACAGACGGTTACGGAACGGACAGACGTTTACAGGAGCACGCGCTTTTTCGCGCCAAAAATGTTTTTCCGTTCTTTTAAAGTGACTAATGCAAATATTGAGACCAAACTAGAGCAGATGTGTTGCATACATACCCGTCTAGTTGTCTGTGCTCAAGAGCACAATGATTTTTCAGGGGGTTCGCCATAACTGCCCAAGACGTGTGAAAAATGGCATATTTTGTATTTTGTTTGGCTGTGTGTCGAGATTGCTTGCAAAATAAGCCATTGTCAACCTTTTGGATTTAGTCCGTATGTAGTTAAATATGTCCTGAACCACCAGACATTAAATATTTTATATGTTTTCCAGTAAAAATAGCCAAGATTTGTTTTTTTCTGAAGCGTATGGTAATTTCATGGTTACGGGGCGGTACAGTCGTTTGTTACGGAGCAGAACAGACGAAATGACGCATTTCCATACGAAACGGAACAGACGTAGGCGAGCTTTAGAATACGGATATGAACAACTATGCCATCTCAATCGGCCAGTATACAGTGGATCGCAGCTAGCTAGTGGCTGACAGTCGGTGTTGTGTCCTTGTCACAGCTAGACGACACTAGCACTTCAATGAGTAATCAGGCAGCGGAAGCCATTTCCCGACAGGTTCTTGTCATGACATCTAAAATTCTAAATCCTTACTTTAATAAATGTTTATGGCGTACGTCATAACAACATGGATTCATTCGATGCTTCATCATGTTCATATTCCGATGCTTCTTCGTGTTAATATGCACAAGCATGGCTAAATAGTAATAAACTGCGAGTAAATCAAATAAGTAAGATGCATGACAGAATCATATATGCTTACAAATCACGCCAAAGATTTTATCTCCCGCCGCAAGCTCCCTTTTGTGGCGTCTTGGCTGATTCTCACGCATCATTCATATATGGAAAGACTTTGGAATATATGACCGATGCTTTGGAGAGTACTCCCGCCGGTGTGTACGGAGGTAGGTGTTCGCTTGATGACTTTGCTTAAGGACTGAGTATGCAAACAGGGAACCTTTTCCTTTGACCGAAATTCTAGGGTCTCTATATTACTAACGTATTCAGCACGAATGCCAGCCTTCCATATAGACCTCCGGTTAAAACAGACATGAGTCTTATTATCGGACCTTTTCAGACTTTTTTCAGTCTTTTATTTTAGAATTTATTGTTAGATATGCACTATTAGTGATACTATATTTAAAGGAGAAGAAAAGCCGTGATTGCCTCGTGATGCTGAGCACCAAGGAAGCCATTGGTACCATTTTAACGCATTTGATATGGCGCGGCCTGGGCGAACCCACGACATCTCGCCCCCGAAGCGGGCGCTTTTACCACTGAGCTATCGGGACCTCCCCCCCCCCCCCCTCTCTCTCTGATCTGCTGTTTGCCCCCAAACAACTTTTTGTTTTCACAACATAGTCGATGCTATTCTGATACATGTACGATGCTGATCCAGGTCACCAGGTGTATTCCATCTGGTCACGTTCGAGTGCTACAATACAGAAGGTTGCCGCAAAGTGTTATATTTGACATCACAGTGTTTTTCATGTAGTATTCATGGCCGTCTGTGACCGCTCCGTATGCTGATTCGTCTGTTTTTTTCGTAGGCTACGTCTGTTCCGCCCCGTAACATAAACGAATCTGTAGACTGTTCCGCTCCGTAATGTTTTTGTTGCTAAGCAACAAAATTCTGCTTAAACTACAAGGCTTCCATGCCGGAAATTATGGTGTTTTGGAAGATAGTAGATGGACATGCAAGGCCGATATAACAATACATTCGAAGCTACAGTTTTGGATGAAAAACTGTACAAAACATTTTTGGCGCGAAAAAGCGCGTGCTCCCGTAAACGTCTGTCCGTTCCGTAACCGTCTGTTCTGCATACGCTCGGATATACACTGTGGCCTTGTCATGAGGAAACAGGATTTTGCATATGCGAAAACAAGGCACAGATCTGCTGTGCTGCGCAGCTAATCAGCAACTTTGTTTTCACTACACAGATAGTCCAATCCCTGTTCTTTTTACATCTGAAAATTCAAGCTTCTAGCTTGCCTCCTATAGGTTTACAGGCCCCTTTGTGTCAGACCTGGTCAGATACAATAAAGACAGTTGTGTCGTGTTGCGGCTCTTATAAAAGACCTATACAATTATTATAAGTCTATGATTTAAATTTAATACACTGTTTTGGTATTATTTGGATTATATTATAGAATTTCAGGATTTTTATTTCTTCAGTAAAGAATCCTTTGGAATATAATCATTTGATGGTATATGATTGAATCACGGCGGCATTTCTTCCATAAAAGCTGGTATATATTTTATACTTTACAGTGAAAACTAATGTATATCAAAACTTGATAAAATTGGTATTTTCATTGATATCAAATCTCACTGATATCAAAAGTCACTAGTGACTGTAGATTTTGGATTACTTCTGACGTTTCCATTTACTTTACGTCATTAAATGTGTCTCACTTCAGAACTTCAAAAGCCTATATAACTCCGTTATTTATGAACGAAAACATAAAGTGTGGGCATTCATTTTCTTAGTTAGAACGTAAGGAACAATGTACCAAAATTATTTGTGTTTTTTCAAAAAATTTTGGTTTTTGCATTTTCACCGCCTGCCTTGTGAATTGGAAAATGCCCGTGTATTGTATAAAATAAAAAGAAAATTTGCTTTTTGGCGAATACCAAATATATTTCATCTCATGATATGAGTTGAAAACATAAAAATTTTCACTCGTGAAAATTCTTATGTTTTCAACTCACTCGATGAAATATATTTGGTATTCACCTCAAAAAAGCAAATATCCTCTATATATACTGACGGACAAAAGAAACGCTACATATCTTACTTTAAGAAATTCGTGTAATCTATCTTGTTTATTTCAAAACAAATTTGATTAAATTGGCAAAAGATAATCTTGCAATTCACAAATTGATATCACCTTAAGATTTTGTACAATGGCGCCGGACGTCAAGCTACCCGTAAAACGCATTTCACAATAATCCAAATAGTGGCAAAATACCCATTTATCAACCACCAACACACTTCCATGATACATTTAAAGGTTTTAGACGGTTAATTGACGAATGTGGAATACGCAAATGCGCTACGAATATTGCGTTAAGGCAGTTCGCAGGTCATTCAGTGACTGTGGGTTCTGTTGACGTTTACGGACCCTTCTATCCAAAGATCCCATAAGAGCTCCATCTGTGAAGATTTGGCAAGAGGTATTGTAATGGTTACACCAGAAGTAACATTAATGGTGTTTCGCCTGAGAAAGTCCGCATTGTATGTGTTAACGTAAGTGACGTTGCGTCATAAAAGGAGCACGATTTGGCCTACGTGGACTGAACCAACTGCTGTAAGTCGACGTAAAACGTTTCTCGAACTAATCCAACGACAACAGGGACTATCTGCAGCAATCGTTACAGCAGTTGCAAAGCTAATGCGTAAATGACGTAATCAAATGTAGTGATCATGCACTTGTGACGTAACTCATGGCATATAAGATCTATGCCGTTCGTTTTTGGTCAATGCCGTTGTAAACATGCTTGCAAATTGATTTGTTGTGGTTTTGTGTATACCGAAGTGTATGATTTCATAACCTACGGGAAACCCACCACCAAGCACATCTATAGCTCGCTAACTGCTGACGTTGTTGAAACGTGACGTTTCAGCAAAATTCAAAAAGTCAAATGTAGGGTGTTTTTCTGAACACTGATAAAGTGTAGATTGCATAGGTGTTGCAAAATTTGCAATTTATCGTTATCGTGCCAATTAAATCATGAAAAACATGTTTTCGTAAATGTGCCTTTAGCATTCCTTGGTTGGGGTGTATATTATCGACATCTGTGTTGACCATCTCCATAAAGTGGGGTTTTAAGGGAACAAGAGAAAACACGGCATTTTTCTACGTTTTACAAAAAAAATCACAATTTTTAGGCTGTAGCGTTTCTTTTGTCAGTCAGTATATATACTTTCCAAATTTGTTTTAAATTATTTGCATGTTTGAGATTATTCTGTAATGTCCATGATCAACGGCTTAGGTCATGTTGGGAGGGTTAATTATCCCAGTTCATCAGGAAAATGTACGTGAAATAAATGCCCCCCCCCCCCCCCCCCCCCTTAAACTTCACTTTTATGAAGTAAAACTTGGGTATACAGGGTATACCTATTTTTGTAACATAGATTGTGTGTACTCATTAGAACTGCCATGCTGATGAGGCAGTTCTAATGTGTACCCACAAACAATGTTTTGAGCAAAGATATTAAAATATCAAATTTTTTACAATGAAATTTTCAGTTTTTACAGCTAAAAGATATTGCGTGGGCAAGTTTTCATACTGCTCTGATCCTGGGCAATTCATTCTCTTGCAAGGTGTCAGCTTACCAGAATATATTCTTGCTCCAAAATAGATTGCTAACGAGAACCCAAGATGTTTTGAACGAAATTAAGAAAAATGAAAAAATAAAAGCAACAACAACTATGAAAAAAAAAACAACAAAAAACAATGACAAACAAACATTTTTTTTATAAAGAAAGGGTTTTGTAATGGTGAGTCAGAGGCAGGTCCTATATGGGCCTGTGCTTGAAGAAAAACCCAACAATTTGGGTTCTGACCAGGTCTGACACAAACCTGCCTGTACAGTCACAGAAGCAGGCTGGAAACTTGAAATTTCGGATTTAAGAAGAAGAAGGATTCTACTTTCTGTGCAGCGAAAACAAAACAAAGGCACTGATCAGTGTTGCGGTTACCGCGAAGCTGATCTGCGCCTTTGTTGTCGTCCAAGCATTTTGTTGGTTTTCTTATGCAGTGGCTCATATAGAATCGCGAGAGGTTACACACAAAAAAGCCTGCTGATTGTTATTTTATTTTTCATATATATAAAAATTTAAAGCAGATTTTCTCATAACATATTAGCCGCAGCTTGAGAAAACTGGTCTTTGGGATTTCTGACCAGGTCCAACACAAACCGGCCTGTAAAGTCACAGAAGATGGTTGGAAGCTTTAAATTTTGGATTTAGAAAATAGAGGAATTGTACTAACAAAGGCGCTGATAATGCATGGAGGAGTTTTCGTAATGGATGTCTAGAAGAAGTTTCCAGCAATTGAATCCATAAGGATGTATATATGCACTAATTACAGCATTATATGGAGCATTAAATATGAGCCACCTCATGAGAAAACCATCAATGTGGTTTTTGACAGGTCGGACACAAACCAGGCTGTACAGCCAAAGAAGCGGGCTAGAAGCTTGAAATTTTAGAATTTATTAGCAGAGGAATTGTACTATCTGTGTAGCTGCACAGTTACTGCACAGCTGATCTTTGTTTTCGCCTAGTAAGCATTTTGTTGGTTTTCTTGCGTGGTGGCTCATATATTATTGTTTCTGGGCTGAGACTAATATGTAAGAAACTATGCATCAGTAAAATTTTATTTTTCTAAAGCTCTATTAAGGGGATGCCAATTGTCAAAAACTAATACTTGTATAATTTTTACCTGTATAAAGAAAAATGACAATTTTTCTAAGGAGACTGGGCATTCTTGACATATTCTTGTATGAGTCATTCAAACATCGAATACATATTCACTTATGACCCAAACCTCAGCTCTAGAGGGCTCAGCAGCACGCTTATCAGCATTGTTCAAGTCACTTCCTGGTTTGATTCCATTGTCATCTGTCTGGCATGCCGGATAAATTTTACTAAAAGCTTTCACCGTAAACATGATCTCCAATGTCTTGACTACAATCTGTGAAAGTATTTTGAACAAAAAGTCAATATTTTGGGAGAAATCATACTATTTACTGTATCTGCTGTATAAGGTTTTCAGCATATATGATAAATACCATGTTTTCCCCGAGAAGAAATCATCTCCGAGTGGACAAACTTTCACAGATTGTAGTCTGGCTTTTGGAGATCATGTTTATGGTGGTAGCTTTTAGTAAAACTTATCCATCATGCCAGACAGATGACAACGGAATCAAACCAGGAAGTAACTTGACCAATGCTGATAAGCGTGCTGCTGAGCCCTCTAGAGCTGAGTTTTTGGGCATAAAATAATCTGTATTCGATGTCTGAATGACTCATACAAGTATGTTTCAAGAGTATCCAGTCTCCTTGGAAAAATTGTCATTTTTCTTTATACAGGTAAAATTATACAAGTATTAGATTTTAACAATTGGCATCCCCTTAATGTCAGATCAAGCAGGGGTTTCACTGCATTGTCACTTTCTGACATGTTTGATCCCTCCATTGGCCACCGCATTTGTCCTTGAGCATGACATTAATTGTATGTCCTTGAGCATGACATTAATTGTTTGTCCTTGAGCATGACATTAATTCCTCACTGTACTGATTAATACCCAGGAAGTGGTGGCACCATCCTGACATGACTGATAAATTGTTGACTGGAACATTAAACCTCAGTAGAAACAAACAAAAACACATTTTAAAGTTTGAAAGAAAAAAAAATCTGCATTAATACTTTCATGAAAAAGGCCCCATCATGTCCTCCAAGGGATTGCTAAAGAGATTATATGGGGATGCCATCAGGATAACATGTTCGTACAATGTTTATCCCTTTTAACCTCATAAACGAGGTGTACAGAGGTATCCTTTTCTAAAACATAGATTGTGAGTACTCAATAGAAACGCCTCGCCGAGGCTTTTTCCTGGCACTAGTCAGTTTGGTTTTAAGAGGATTTTGAAAATTGCAGAGTGTAATTTGGTCGTCTGCTTCCTCAGCGCTTGAAGGCTTAACAGCGAGTCCCGAAGGTAATTTATTTCCACTATTTTAGGTCATTACAACGTAAATAATTGTGTGCCTCTCGGCATGAAGAATAATGCCATAGCTGAAACAACCCCACGATTCCTAGATTTCTGCGACTAACCCAAGATAATTAAAGAAATTGTGTCTCGGTGAATCGTTGACGATCATTAATTGGGCTTGTAGAGTCGTTCTGTTCTGATAGCAATGAGATAAATGAGCCACAATGCGAGAAAACCGGTCTTCGGGATTTCCGACCAGGTCCCACTTGAACCGACGTGTACAGTCTCGGAAGAATTCTAAAAGCCTGAAATTTCGGATTTAAGAAGAAGAGGGATTGTACCATCCATGTAGCGAAAACAAAGGCGCTGATCAGCTGTGCAGTTACTGCACAGCTGATCTGCGCCTTTATTTTTCACATAGACTAAACTCCGGTCTTCTCGTGACGAGGCTAAAATATAAAAATGTCAGCTTTTAATGGAAATCAATCGGCATCAAATTTAGCTGTACTTAGATGAAGTTAAACCATTTGTGACAATGATTGCAAAATATATGATCGATCAAATCTGATAAAACAAACATTTAACAAAACAACAACAGAGCAAGCAGACTGTCTGTATGCAAAAATATATTTATACTGAATATTATTCAAAACACCTTTTAAATGACTTTGTTTTGCAATTTATATAAAAGCTCTGGCAAAAAAATCCATGGGTGCTACAACAAAAAACACTTTGTATTTGTATGTACTATTTAAAAGGAACTGAGACAGAGAAAAACTGTCTTTGGGGTTTCGGACCAGTTTTGACACAAACTGGCCTGCACAGTTACAGAAGAAGGCTATAGGCTTGAAATTTCGGATTTAAAAAGAGGAAGAAGGATTGTACTATCAGAGTAGTGAAAACATACAAGGCGCTGATCAGCTGTGCAGTAACTGCCTGTGTTTTTGCATATTATGCAAAAATCTGTTTTTTAATGGCACGGCTCAAATGAGGATGTTATCGCTATTACATCCAATCAATAACAGGAAAACCGTAATGTGACGGTCACTTAGGTATGGAACCGATAAAAAGCCAGCTTTGCCATGACAATTGACACGGTTTCATTCTATAACTTAGTAACGTTGTCAGTTTTATATAGTTGTGGTAGCAACATTGTTTTAGCTTTGCAAGAATAAAGACTGATTACATTCATCTCCTTGCCTATATACTGGATAATTTACCTCCTTGCCTATATACTAGGTAATTTACCTCCTGACCGATATACTGAATAATTTACCTCCTTGCCTATATACTAGGTAATTTACCTCCTGACTGATATACTGGATAATTTACCTCCTTGCCTATATACTGGGTAATACACCTCCTGGACTATTATACTAGGTAATTTACCTCTTTGCCTGTATACTGGGCAATTTACCTCCTGGACTATATACTGGGTAATTTACCTCCTGGACTATATACTGGGTAATTTACCTCCTGGACTATATACTGGATAATTTACCTCCTGGGTAATTTACCTCCTGGCCTATACTGGGTAATTTACCTCCTGGCCTATAACATGTTTTTTATTGTCTGCTGACTTTTTCACTATAACAAAATTTCTTACACCATCAGCACACTAGCTGTATTACTAGTGTAGTGGCAATCACGAGCAACAAAGATGAAATGCAATTGACTGCCAAAAATAGTGTTTTAGATTGCCAAAATGACAATAGTCGAAAATAAATTGAACATTTTCATTTGTCAAATAGCACATGTTGGCAATCAAAAATGTTGTTTCTGGCATCTGGGAACACTATTTTGTTTAAAATTACATGTCCAGGATTGCAACTAATACATTGTGATCAGAATGTCAAACAGACCAGACCCTAATCATGCCGGATGAATGATCCCGCCTGTCTGGGTCCATACTGTTTGCAAAGGTTATTAAGCAGTGACTTGTATAACTAACATTCATCTTTTTTTATTTTCAGGTTCCTGTGTGAAATTGTCAACTTCAGGTTGATGAAACATTTTAGTAAGTAAAATAGTACACAAATTACACAAACACATCCACGAAATATAGAGTTTTTTTAAAACTTATGAGGCGACTCATTTCTTTCATGAAGATTTGGCCATGAAAATATTTAAATGGCTATTACCTTTCTTACACTGGTTCAAGAAAAACATTTGAGCCGCCACATGGGAAAACCAACTATCTGCATATGCAAAAACAAAGACTCAGATCAGTGCCTTTGTTTTTGCTACATGGATAGTACACTTCCTCTTCTTCTTAAATCCGAAATTTCAAGCTTCTAGCCTGCTTCTGTGACTGAACAGACTGGTTTGTGTTGGACCTGGTCGGAACCCAAATTGTTGGGTTTTCTCACGCATAGGGTCATTTGTCAGTGGTGAATGAAATGTACAGAATGTGCAAAAAGTACTGGTAACTTGCCCAGGAACAGTGTGTCCAACATTTGCTTGATTTTACCTTGCATTACAAAAAACATGCCCATGCAATATACAGTTGTAAAAATTTTTTGATATTTTTCTTATTTTTGCTCAAAACATAGATTGTGGGTACACGTTAGAACCGCCTTGGCGAGGCGGTTCTAATAAGTACCTACAATCTATTTATTGGAGCAAAAATAAAAAAAATAGGTTTACCCCTGCATACCCCAGTTTTTATGCGCTTGAAACCCCCCTCTGCGTCCAAATTATTTCAGTTTCATGGGGAAATTTGAGAAAATATTGTTAAAAGTATGAAAAAGAACCCCCTCTTCAGAAATCTAGGTTTGAACCTCCTCTCCAGAAATCCTGGATCCGCCCTTGCATTTACATTCCTAAACTTGAATTTGGAATTTTGTTGAAACATATTTCGTTTGCCCTCACCATTTTGCCTGTAGCAATGAGTTTTGTTGGTCATCTGTTTCAAACAGGCAATGCAATTCTTATCAGGACCCAGTTGTTCAAAACTAACGACGTCGTTAGTTAACGTTTTGTTAGAATTTCAAACATTAATATTACAAATACACTGTTATTTTTTGTTGAAAAAATGTGAGAATCTTTGCACTGCAAAGGATTCTCACATTTTTTCAACCAAAAATAACAGTGTATTTGTTACTTTAGCTGATATTTGCTTAACAAATTTATGCCTTAACGATATTGTTATAAAAAAAAAAATAGGCTAACAATGCTTTGAACAACTGGGTCCTGGTATACAAGATCATCCATAATAGACAGATACATGTAGATGTCCACATGCTTCATAAGCATTTGTGGCTTGCTCGGCGGATTATATTTTAACCCATATTTGACGAATTGATTCTCCCATCGATATCAATTGGTGAGTCCATTTTCACTTTTAGGGGTGTTAGGAGTGATTTTTATTTTTTATTCAATTTTTCAGTGAAAATTCTCTAAGCAAACAGAATTGCCCCAGATGGGACGCCGCATTCTGCGGCGTCACATCTGGGGCTATTCTGTTTGCCTATGTCCCATAAAAGGGACGCCAGGCTTAAATGAGTTAAGAACTTGTTGGATGTCATGACATCCTCATTTTAGGTGAAAGTCCCATAAAATGGAGGCTAGGTCCTGACATGACCATAGCGTGACTAAGAAACAAACACATCGATTCAAACACAAAATCATATGGAACTTTGAAAAATGTCATATATAGAGCAACTAGATAAGGTTTGAAATGCCTATTAATGCCAACTTTCCCTCATTGTCTGTGAGGGGGATGGGGAGCTAGATGCGGGATGGGGGGAGGGGTGGATTTTTGAGCAAAGAGACAAGATTATGGAAGCTTTCACAACAATTTGCAGGTATAATATGAGCCGTGACGCAAGAAAACCGGTCTTCAGGTTTTCAGACCAGGTCTGACACAAACCAGCCTGTACAGTCACAGAAGATGGCTAGAAGCTTGAAATTTCGGATTCATGAAGAAGAGGGATTGTTCTATCCCAGTAGCGAAAACAAAGGCGCTGATCAGCTTCGCAGTTACTGCGAAGCTGATCTGCGTCTTTGTTTTCGCATAGGCAAAAATCCGGTTTTTCTCACTATGTGGCTCATATGGGCTCTAGTTATCCCGCTTTATCATGATAAGATAAAATTCTCCAGGTTTTGGTAGCTGAAGTAGGCTTGAGTCAGAAGCAACTGTTTTTTATGACATCATAAATGAACAACGTGGTAAAAAAAACGCATTTTTAACTAGATACTGAGAAGTTTTGACCATACAGAAATGGTAATTGTGCATGTTGCTGTAAAGGACTGATAGACATTGTCAAATGTAATTGCAAAATGGTTGTTTGGGAGACGGCTGCCGGTCCTGGTGGAGTATTAGATGGTCCTGGCAGTGAATTAGATTTGTTCCTGCATTGTTTTGTATACCAGCCAGGTATTGCTTCAACATACCAGCAGAGCTACCACGTGAAAAAAACCGTGCTTCGGGATTTCCGAACGTGACCTGTACAATCACAAAAGAAAGCTAGAAGCTCGAAATTTCGAATATAAGTAGAGGAGGAACTGTGCTAACTGTGTAGCGAAAACAAAGGTGCTGATCAGCTGTGCAGTTACTGCACAGCTGATCTGCGCCTTTGTTTTCGCATAGGCAATAACCCCATTTTCTCATGAACAGGCTCAGCAAATACCTGCCGAGTCAGGTTGTCAGAAAACTTGTGTCGAGAATTCTTCCCTGGTGCTGCACAATTAAACTGCTCAGCCAGGAATGGCAGACCTGGGCTAATCACACTAAACTATCAAAACAAAAAAGCTGTCGATCATTCTGTATGACTGAGCAGGCTAATCAGTGTCTGTTCTTTTTTGAAGTGATGAAATTGGAAGGATTTCAAATATTATGACTGCACACTGAAGTTTTGTTTTAAAGATCAGTGAAATATGAGCCACCTGATGAGAATGCCTGCATTTTGCATATGTGAAAACAAAGGCACAGATCAGCTGTGCAGTAACTGCGAAGCTGATCAGCGCCTTTGTTTTCGCTACACAGATAGTACAATTCCTCTTCCAAAATTTCCAGCCGCTAGCCATCTTCTGTACTTGTGCAGCTCGGTTTGTGTCAGACCTGTTTGGAAACCACATTGTTGGTTTTCTGATGACGGGGCTCATTTATAGGCTGTTGTTAAATTGGGATCTAGTCCAGATATTTCTGTATCATCTTGGGATAAATATAGTACATATTTCTACCAATATAGAAGGATATATTTAGATGATTAAATTGTTGAATGAAGGTTTGTGGTGTAATTTTATTTTGTTGTTAATGATATTCTCAAGTAGAACATGGGAAAAGTTGGGGGCGTTTTGCAGGACAAAATAAATGATTTTGTTTCGTTTGGTTATGGCATAACGTCTCATTCAACAAATTTTCAGTCATGTTGGGAACATAGCCACTGCTCCCTGGGTATATATCGGTACAGTCCAACCTCATTATAACACGCCTCACTATAATGCGGTTTTCAATATAACACGTTCATGTCATGGCTCCCAAAATGATTATTTAGCTATATGTTAATTGTTAGTAACCTCATTATAACACTGTTTCACTTATAACACAGTCTTTTTCTATGGACTCCAAAGATAGCGTTATAATGAGGTTGACCTGTACTATTGAGAGCTTTAAGCATTTTTGCTCAACAACGCTACACAGAGGAGGTAGGTATCAAACCCAGGACCACTCGCTCCAGAGTATGGTGCATTTCCTTTAGGCCACCATGCTCCCCATGAAATTAATAAGCCTTGTTGTGGCAATGCGTGTGTGAAGCCCCATTTGAAAGTTATGTATTTTAGTTAAATTATTTTATATGAGCTGCGTCATGAGAAAACTGGATTTGGCCTATGCGAAAACAAAGGCGCAGATCAGCTGTGCAGCAACTCAGACTGGACAATTACTAGATGGGGCAAAAATGGGAGAACCCCGAGAAAAAATATCCGGCACACCAGCAACAGAACTTTGCTTGTCTCACATGTGCCCCGTGTGGGGCTCGAACCCATACCAGACACAGTGTTGAGATGATCAAAAGGTTAAGTGCGGCAATGAAATATCAGCCACTCGTCCACGTGGGCTGCCATAGAAATAAATAAATATGTATGTATAAATATATTTCTTGCACACCAGACAGAAATTGCCTGGGTGATAAAATTGCATCTCACCCAGGTGTTCTCACCCAGGCTAAAAAATACCAAAACCTTGAAATAAACTAGATTTTGGGGGTTGTTGTGCAAGAAAAAGAATCTAATATGGTGTTCTGTTCTAGATGGAAGTTTCCAACCCTCGGGATGACCGTGCTGAGCGGAACCTCGGCGGAGCCTCGGTTCCGCTCAGCACGGTCATCCCTTGGGTTGGAAACTTCCATCTAGAACAGAACACCATATAAGATTCTTATAATCTCATCTCATAAATGTTTAATTGTGACCCCTTATTCAGCATCTGGAAATTTCCTGTCTTCTTAATTATCTGTGTATTAGGGAAAACAGCACATCTTATCTGTAGATGTCCTTTACACTATCCGCATGATGTCAAGTTGCAAGCATACATTGTGGGCTCAGTATCATTACTTCAAGTTTGTTAAAAATTGATTAAAAACAGCTTTTATATTCAACAGTTTCTAAATTCAACTTATTTTTTTGATTAAACAGATTGCAACAGCTGATGATTACATCAATAAATGTTGTTTATCGACTTTTATATACTGATTGAATCTTTGAATGCACCAAAGAAGTCACTGATTGGAAGTCTGAATAAGTCTGTTCTAAAAGTTATGTTCGTCATTATAATGCTACATGTACCAGTTTAGCTCCAAGACAAGTTTTTCCTTGCCCCGAGGTTATAAAACTCTTTTCATGCTCAACTCAGCTGAGCATGAAATTTAAACTGCTCATTAATGATTAAATAGCCTAAATAAATTGAAACCAAGTTTAGATCACCGAAGAATGTAATTTATCCTGCTAATAAATGTTAAAATGCCAACAATTGTTGGCATTTTAACATTTATGAGCAGGATAAATTTTAGTTTCAGCTGAGCTGAACATGAAAAAGTTTAAGTTTTATAACCTCGGGGCCTGGTCAGATTCATCATTGTTTTAACAGATCAAGATTTGTATACTTACTTTATATTATAAGGTAAATAGTGTTATAAAAATGCAATTGCCCACTTGCCCCTCAAATTAATTACAGTTGCCCCCTGCAGGACAGCCTTAAATTCCAGCAAAATAGTTTTGTTTTATGTTTTATTTAAGTTCTTTCAAACTTATCAAGACATTAATGAGCCGCATCATGAGAAAACCAACAATCTGCATATGCCAAACTGAAGGAGCAGAATAAGCTTCGCAGTAACTGCACAGCTGATTAGCACCTTTGTTTTCGCTAAATGGATAGTACATGTATAATCCTTCATCTTTAATCTGAAATTTCAAGCATTTAACTACTTTCTTTGAGTGTACAGCCCGGTTTGTGTCAGACCTGGTCAGAGAATGCTAAATTGTTGGTTTTCTCATGTAAAGGCTCATTTTTAATTTCATCTTGACAGCTTGTGAAACAAACATTTAACCCAACAGTTACTAGCTTTACCTGAAGAAGACAATGTTTCAGGAGAGGCAAGTTCAAATCTCAAGTGACAAGTTTGAAACACTCTCAGGTTGCCCCTCGGACAAATTGCTGTATGGGTCTTTATGGTTGAGAATAGTTACGACTTTGGTTAAAAACTTGCAGGCAGCCCCTGTGGCCGAGTGGTTGAGCGAACTGAGAATAGTTACGATTTTGGTTAAAAACTTGCAGGCGGCCCCCATGGCCGAGTGGTTGAGCGTTGATATTTCATTACCGCACTTAACCATTCGATCATCTCACCATTGTGTCTGGTGTGGGTTCAAGTCCTGCTTGCGGGTGTGCCAGGTGTTTTTTCTTGGGGTTCTCCCGTTTTCGCCCCACCTACTGATTGGCCCGTCTCATATGAGCTGGCATAATCTTGAAAGGGACGTTGAACTGAATAAAAAAAAAAAAAAAAAACATGTACATTCTCTTAATCAGTATATCAATTTTTGATAGAGATTAAAAGCTGTTACACACAGAGTTGCCCAGGCAAATTGCACGGTCTGACACATACAGCGATGATATAACCAAACTTCGAAATTAGATTAAAAAAAAAAGAAAAAAAAAAAAAAAGAACACAAATAGTATGAGTCTATTTCTTAGCTTTTGCTTTCATGTTTTGGTTTTTCATGCTTTCATGACGTTTTTGAATACCTGGTTGAAAATCTCTGAAGGCACGATTTTTGCCAGAATTAGATTACCTACGCTACTCAGAGAAAAACTTACATGTGCCGAAGTTAAAAGAACGACTTTGCCAGATGTAAAACAGAAGATGTTTATCAGATATAAGAACCAGCCATGCAGAGCGACCACAGCCGATCTTGGTCTTTGATTTTGCCTGTGCAAAAAAAGTAACGCTATCTCATGACATGGCTTGTATTCTTTTTGGAAGTCGCATGACACGTAAGCTTTAAGGTGTGACAGAGATGGTTTATGGAATTGCGTCTCAACAAAGCTTATTAAATTTCTGTTCATATTTTATGACTGGACATAAAATCCTCAAGACTCTAGTGTGACTGAGTTTGTCAGCAAGTTGGTCAGTGCAATTCCAATAATGCATGGTGTAAAGCTCGTTGAAATGCTGAAGCAATCTGCAGTTGACTAGAATGATTAGAATGGTGAATTGCATACAAAGTCAAGTGATGGTACCCTAAAAATGAAAATGATTTTTTTCCCCAGGGCAGGATCTTTTAGATACATATCACAAAAATTGTTTTCTAATTACCTTGTGTGTTAGCCTACATGGTTTCACCCACTGAAATATGCATGGAAGCTATACATCCTGGTTGATAATTCCAAAATTCTGTTGATCACATTTAATTTTTCACTTTTAACCACAAATTCTGCTGTTTTTCTAGTTTTGATATGTTCTCTGCTGCAGGGAAACTTTAAGAATGAATTCAGTTTTTGAAACATATGGCCATTGAGTTTATTTTGGATCAAAGATAGCTCTTTGTTCTATTTTTGTTTGATTTAATTCTATTTTGGATGCGCTTTATCTGGACGAAATATATATTTAGCTTCTCCTACATCTCCATAATCAACATTAATGTTTCTATATTTATGACAGACTTCATGGGAAAATCTGTTTAAAGGATGTGCTATGAAAAGGCGCCACAGATCACCAGTCTTGCTTTTGTCTAAATGAGCCATATGAGTAAATAAGGTTTTTTTTGCATATGCAAAAAACAAATGTGCAGTAAATGTACAGCTTAATTATCTGAGCACCTTCGTTTACACTTCACAGATGATACAATCTCTCTTCTTCTAAAATCCGAAAATTTTAAATTCGAAATTCCAAAATTCTAGCCCGCTTCCGTGACTGTTCAGGCCGGTTTGTGTCGGACCTGCTCGGAAACCCTGAAGACCAGTTTTGTGGTGGATCATGTGGTGTAGAAATGATTGGTCTACTTCGTTTCTAGACCAAATGATTCAGGCCCCTGATCTTGCATCTTAGAACCAAAGCTGTTAACCTTAACTAGTAGTTGGTCAGTTTGTTAGAGGCTTAAGTCTTAAAAGCTTAGCATCCTTTTTATGGGACATAGGCAAACAGTATTGCCCCAGATGTGATGCCGCAGAATGCAGCATCCTATCTTGGGCTATTCTTTTAGCTTAAAGAAAGTTCATCGAAAAATGGAATAAAAATCCCAAATCACTCCTGATGCTCCTATAAATGACCGTTGACTCACTCGAATGATTATGATGGGAAAGTCCATTGGTCATCAATGGGTTAAGCCATTCCCACAGCCACGGTCTACCAAACATCAATGACCTGTATTACTTTTGGTCATTTGGCAAGGGCATTTATTTTTGGTGTTAGTGCTAGAATATGTCTACTCCCCTAATGTCTATTACCGAAACGTCTATTCCCAAAACGTTTTTTTTTTTTGTGCCAAAACGTCTACTCCCAAAATGTCTACTGGAATAAAATGGCTGTTGCAAAGATAATTTTTTTTTGTAAAAGGATAAATACAATAAATAATGAACATTTTGAATGAAAGTATATATAATTGTTGAAAATGTTAATATAACTCACAATTAAACTTATTTTCAAACATTTTACACAGTAGATATTAATTTGGGAATAAACATTTTGGCACAGTGGACATTATGGGAATAGCCATTTTGGGAGTGGACATTCTAGCGCCTATCCTTTTGTAGGGAACAGAAAAGTGCTGAAATTTGCAGCTGTTTATAAGATAATCATTACCTTCTGAGTTCTCATTTTAAGTAAAAACAGGACAAAATATTCTGACCTAAATCTCCTTATTTATTTGTTTATGAAGATGCACAATATGACAGTGATGACAGTTTAAGACTGTATACATTATAAACCATTTGAGCTGCATCATGAGAATTAAAAGCTTCACTTTGTTTACATGCGAAGAAAATAGTGCAGATGTGCATGTTAAAAGTAAAAATAATCAACATACACCTTTATTTTTGCTGCCTCCATGGGTACAATGCCTCTGTTTCTGTCAAAAGACAGCGGACCAGTTTGTGTCAGACCTGGTCAGGCAGGTTTCCTCATCATGCGGTTCATTTCTTGTCTGCACAGGAAGACTCTTGTCAAAACGATAAGTCATTTCCGGCGTATTCAGGCTAAGAAATTGCAAAAGCATGCACTTCAAGAAGTACGTATTTTAACTCATATAATCCTGGTATCCTATTTTTGGGACATAAGCAAACAGAATAGCCCCAGATGGGATGCCTCAGAATGCGGTGTGCCTAGGATACTGACCATCCCTACATGACTTCAGCTGTAGACGGTGGATGTAACACACCAATACAAACAAACAAACAAAAATTGAAGCTCTCTATATATAGTACTGGTACTGGTAATTCCTTTCTGGACATATGACATATACATGTAACTGAAAAATGGTTGACTGGGATTTCATAGCATGAAAATTATTCTTGTTCAAGTTCTTGAACATTATGGAAGCTAGGTCATTAATTTTGAAGGTTTCATGTAGAACTTTATATACTCCTGTTTATTATGCTTAATTATAAGGAAATTTCACTAAACTATGCCATTAACAGAATGGTGTTTGTTCGTCTTGTTTTATGCTTACATTCCAGTCAACCAATCATTTTAGCTCACCCGAGCGGAAGGCTGACAGGTGAGCTTATAGGATAGGTTGGCACCTGATGTCCATCCTTCCGTGATCGACTGTTGTCCATCGTCCACCATTTTTAAATATCTTCTCCTCGGAAACACCTTTGCCAATCAAAGCCAAATTTTACAATTTAGCATCTATAGGAAGGGAGAACCCATGTGTTTATAAATAATCTAGGTCACATGAACAAGATGACCGCCATACCCATATATATTCCGACTCATCAAAAATGGGTTTAAGAATGTTTGAGGAGATTAGAAAGGAGAATATAGAACTGAGCAGGTGTGCAGGCTGATCTTGATTTTGTGTAGATTATGTTGATGACGCATGCACATAATACAAGAAAATAAAAATAAAAAATGACATATTTCATAAATAAATTAATATAAAAAACCAAATCAAAACAAGGCTTATAATTGTCAACATTATTTGCTAGAAGGAATTCATTGGATCTGTTCAATCAATATCGGTGGACTATGACGTTAATCAACTCACCCGTGAAATCTACTTGCTAGAAAAACGATTGCAATTTTTTACAATGCTTTTATGTCATTGACTGCATATGTTTTGTCAATATTTTTTTTTAATGATCCGGATCTATATGATCCGCGTCATGAGAAAACAGGATATTGCCTGTGCGAAAACAAAGGCGCGGATCAGTTATGCAGTTACTGCACAGCTGATCAGTGCCTTTGCTTTTGCTACACAGATAGTACAATTACTCTTCTTCTGAAATCCGAAATTTGCCCGCTTCTATGGCTGTACATCCCAGTTTGTGTCGGACCCGGTCAGCAACCCCAAAGACTGGCTTTCTCGCGTCGTGGCTCATATAATGACAGTTTATTTTTGCATTTTGTCAATGAATATGACCAAAAATAGCGGATGCATATGAGGAATAATCAGAAATTGATTAAGGTTTGGTCTAGATTGCTCTTATTATTTTCATTCTGACATGGTTGCAAATAATGAGACTATGATCATGCGAGCCTGATCATGATATAACAATGCCTTTGTATATGCCCTTTGCTCTGTCGGATATGCCCTTTCGAATTGGTGAGCTTCATTTTTGTGTGGTACTGCCTGTGCTTATGTCAGTCATTTGTAAACCATCACATGCAAAAAACCTTAAGTGAAAATGAGATGTAAAGAACTAATAAATTATAGTTGATTCAACAAAATGACACATTATATTGGGTTGATTTTACCAACCTTATATATATCAGTGATTCTTACAGTACAGAATCAGATGCAACTTCACACAAAACTTTGCAAAAACTAGCCCAGTGATTGGCCTGATCGATAAAGTTTCAACGTACAGTGAAGAGTTCATTGCCTCACTTATTATTAGGTATTTGCAAAATTAATACTTCTTCCCTGTAAGTTGTTGCCCAATCCATCAACACACTCCATTTTGTCATGTATAGTATGATGTTGCATCAATATAGTAATAACTTTGGTTTGGGGGATACAGGGTGTTACATTAATCTTACATACCTGGCTTTCTTGTACAATAGCTAGTACAAGGAAATTTGAAATTTCAATAAGAAGAATGATTACATAGAGTAGTCTCTTTAACATGTTTAATATGGCATTTAATTGTCTGTTTAGAATAATTGCTTATTAATAAATATTATGGTTTACGACCTTGTCAGGTACGTTTAAACTGAAGACTTAGTGACATTATGAAATCAATTCAATGAAAAACACTTTAATCTCCAAACTTCGGCATGTTTGAAAACGTTATATATAGATCTACTTGATTTATTTTTGGTAAAATTTAATGGTATATAGTATTAATCCTTCAATGGTAGTACTATTACTACTGTCACACTATTGTATATCGACTCGTGTAACTACGGCATATCAAAATACGAAAGATACGCCACATGTATGTCGTACATACGTGAGCAGACGTAGCTCATAGTCCTTGATACATAGCTCATACTCCTCATATGTCATACATGTCATATGCCAAGGCACTTTGTTTTTATTAGTGCACACTTGAAAAAACGTAGCAAATACATGGCAGCCCAGATACCCTTTGCATATGGAACACATACACATGCAGTACAAACAAATTTTAAAGCAATGTTGCAGGTATATCGTAGATATGTAGCTCGTAGTCGCCTGATACAGCACACATATGTAGCAATTAAACTGTCACGTAATAATGGCGTATTCGAATCTGTGACGTATCCGGGGCTATGCATGGCATATCTTCAACTCTTTTTGTATCTACTGCATACCAGCAGTGTACGTATGACATACCTCGGGTATCAATGGCGTATTTGCTACATACGTTTCATTGCCGTTGCATGTTAGGATTATTTGTGCCATTCTAAGAGAATCTATGAAGTTTTTTGCTTGCATGATGCCTTTAAACAACAAAAGAGCCATAAACAAGCAAGCTAATGACAGTACACTACAGTAATAGATTGATTAAGCTTTTAACGAGTGTGTGTAATTCCCAGAATGGCATGCTCAACGTTTTTATTAAGACGACAAGAACAGAACCGTTTCATGCTCATCTCTATTAAACCATAAAGGTTGCGCGACAGATACGCCGCAGATAAGAATGGAACTTACCGCATACGAAGTGGTTATGTCACAGATACACAGTTTTGCCACACATTCTTCTCGCAGGTACGCCTTGATACGTCATGATACGCCATACATAAATGAAAATACAGATACTTCACAGAAGCATAGCAGATAGGCTTCACATACATTGTGGATGCCTAAGCTTCTTGAAGAAAATACACCTCAGACCATTGCTTATCGAGGTTTTTATAGATATGCGAGCGATACGCAAAATATACGTATAAGTGAGACAGAAGCATAAAATAATGTAATTTTAAACATACTCATAGTGTCAGGGACCAAAATATTCATTGATGATTTTGATTTCAAAATCTACTTTGTACCATTTCATGTATTGTCATTTGAGCCGCCTCATGAAAAAACCAACAATCTGCATATGCGAAAACAAAGGTGCAGATCAGCTTGGTGGTAACCGCCAAGCTGATCAGTGCCTTTGTTTTTGCTACACAGATAGTACACTTCCTCTTCTTCCTAAATCCAAAATTTCTAGCTTCTAGCCTGCTTCTGTGATTGTACAGCCTGATTTGTGTCAGACCCGTACGGAAACCACATTGTTGGTTTTCCCACGAGGCGGCTCATTTCATTTGTTCCATCCTTCTCAGTCAATTTGATTTTTCCAAAGGTCCAACGGTTTATTGGATTGTGGTATGGTTTCCTACAGACTAATCTCCCATAATATGAGCCGCGACGCGAGAAAACCGGTCTTCGGGGTTTCCGACCAGGTCCGACACAAACCGGCCTGTACAAGCTCAGAAAAGAGCTAGAAGCTTGAAATTTCGGATATAAGAAGAAGAGGAAATATACTATCCGTGTAGCGAAAACAAAGGCGCTGATCAGCTTCGCGGTTACCGCGAAGCTGATCTGCGCCTTTGTTTTCGCCTAGGCAAAAATCCGGTTTTCTCACGATGCGGCTCATATGTATTATCCTTTGAACATTGGTCTATTCATGAAGGACAGTTTTGTCCATTTTAGCCTCGTCATGAAAAAAAGTATTTACCAATGCCAAAACAATGACGCACGTAGCTGTGCAGTATAGAGTATAAAAAATTATGATTAGGCTGCATGATTTATGTAAGTTTGGAAATTTTCGATTTCTGAATTTAATATCATTAAGTTCTTGAATTCATGAGCTAGCTAGCACACTTAAGGAAAGCTGATGATAATTATTATTAGTGAGAACTTTATTTTTGCAAGGCAACGAATTCACGAAGATAGTGAAAAATAGGTTCTCACAAACATTTCCGAATTTTACAGTACTTTTATGAACAGAACATTATGCATTGGCCAGAACAACAACTGCAGGGACGTCATGCACCTCATATAACATACCAGTGCCGTGTGAGACACGATGAGAGAAAAACGGTCTTTGGGGTTTCCGACTAGATCTGACACAAAGCGGCCTGTGTAGCCACAGATGATGGCCAGAAGCATGAAATTTCGGATTTAAGACGAAGGGGAATTGTACTGTTTGTTTGTGTAGCAAAAACTAAGGCACTGTTCATAACTGCACAGTGCACAGCTGATTTGCAGGCAAAATCAGATGTTCTCATAACGCAACTCACAACTCACGTGTAGGCTGACTTAATGACTGATCGTAGTCAACAGTCCTCATGTGTCTGTTATCACTGATTGTCATCTGACACTTGTCGTTATAATGTCATACTTTTCCCATAGCTCTGCATGTCCCCAAGTGCTAACACGATCCTTGATATTTCATGGCCAAGCAAAGGTTATTAGATGGCAGCGCTTTGCAAAAGATCTTATGCACCAGTCTTTGTATCCACGACCCTTATGTACATGAAATACATGAAATGACAACACATCACATGGGAGTTAGTTATTCTGATGAAAAAATATGCGTATGAAGGAGGGGCTTGAATTTCTGAAATGTAAATGTACAGATACATATGCAAATTATATAAGGACCATAAAAATAATTAAGTGTGAAAAATAAATCTAATATTTGATTTGAATTAATGTGACAATGTATTGGCAAGAATCGCTCACACATTTAATAAATGTTAAAATGCCAGACCGGGCATTCCTCAAATCAGGTATCCAGAACGCTACAAATGAGCTGCCTCGTGGGAAAACCAACAATGTAGTTTACGAACAGGTCTGACACAAACCGGCCTGTACAGTCACAGAAGATGGTTAGCGGCTGGAAATTTTGGATATAGAAAGTAGAGGAACTGTACTATCCGTGTAGCGAAAACAAAGGCGCTGATCAGCTTTGCAGTTACTGCGAAGCTGATCTGCGCCTTTGTTTTCGCCTAGGCAGATTGTTGACTTTCCCATGTGGTGGCTCAAATTGAACTGCAAACAAGTATAGGAGAAGTTTTCCTCCTAAAAGGTCTCATTAGAGCAAGATTTGTGCTGTCAACATTGATGTGTGTGTGGCTTAATCTTGAATTGGCATACAAGAAATCTACAGAGCATTCTGTCTTCCAACATTTGACTCGGACCAAATGTAAAATGAGCAACATCAAGAGAATACCTGCATTTTGCATAATATGCCGAAATAAATGTTCAATTCCTCTAGCCATATGAAATTTAAAGCTTCTGGTCACAGTTTGTGGCTGTGGATTAACCTTGAGCTTATTGTATACCCCACCCTGTAACTTTAAACTGTTAAGATTTTTGTGTGATTTTAAAGGACAATGAGATGATGTGTCTTGCACAAGAACCATAACTCTGGCTTGTATATTTTTGCATTAGTTCCCTTTGATTATTTTCCTTGATATTTCATTCATATCAGCTCCTTAACATGAAAATTGTTAAAAAACATTCCTACCTGCAACTGTATAGGTATATCATATTTCAGGGAAATGAAATACAACATGTATGTGAGCCGCGTCATGAGAAAACCAACATTTTGCATATTCAAAAACAGGCGCAGATCAGCTTTGTAGTAGCTGCGAAGCTGATCAGCGCCTTTGTTGTCACTACATGGATAATACAATTTCTCTACTTTCTAAATCCAAAAATCCCATTTTGTAGACATGTAATATTTGGTGACCTTTTTTATTTTTTTATTCTGAGGTTTTATGTATGGCCTTACTTAAGGGACATGGATATGCAATTATGTAAGGGGCTTTATCAGCTTTCTCATTTACAAAAAAAAAAAACAAAAAAAAAACAAAACAAAAAAAAACACACACACACACAAAAAAAAGCAATAAGCAAACTAACCCTCCAAAAAATTTCTGTTTTAAGTTCAAATTATTCGAAGGCTTATGGTAAGATTAACCTCTATGATTGCAGACTGTCCCATTCCTCAAGTTTTATTCAAATTTTATCCGATCACCTTGAGGTCAATTTAACTACTTTGATAACGGAAAAGAGACAGTATATTTTCAGCGGACTTGTAACGATTACACCGCAGACGGAGGCATTCACACACCTTGATATGAAGTTAAATATTTACCTGTGATCGCTTAAGACAGGATTTATAGTATACATGTGACAAAACGTTTTAACGTTTTACAACTTTACTATTTATTGCTTAAGGAGGCGAAACACTTAAACCGTTTCAATGTAGGTAGTTTTATGCTTATTGAACAGTAAATAAAAAATTAAATACATATGAGCCTGTGCGTGAGAAAACCAACAATTTGGGTTCTGACCAGGTCTGATGCAAACTGGCCTGTACAGTCACAGAAGCAGGCTAAAAGCTTGAAATTTCGGATTTCAGAAGTAGAGGGATCGTACTATCTGTGTAGCGAAAACAAAGGTGCTGATCAGCTTCGTGGTTACTGAGAAGCTGGTCTGCGCCTTTGTTTTCGCATATGCAGATTGTTGGTTTTCTCATGCGGCGGCTCATATATCTATGATATGGACTGGGTGCTTGTTATGTTCATTACGAAAACTTGCTCATGCAATATACATAGATTTTTTCAGATGTAAAAAATTGAAAATTTTATTGGAAAACTTTGATTATTTTGAATATTTTTGCCCAAAACATTGATTGTAGGTACACGTTAGAACCGCCTCGGACGGTTCTGAGTACCCACAATCTATTTTTTGGAGCAAAAATAAGAAAAATAGGTATTCCTTTTACTATGTAAACTGAGGTTCAAGAGGGTATGCATTACGCGGACATGTTTTCGTGATGTTTGTTTAAATTGCATCTTGTCAGTACTCTTTGGTAAACTATGTATTTAAAAAAAAATGTCATAAACATAAAGTAGATGATCCAAATTTTAACATATGATCAAATTATAAGCCAAAATTATGTCATTCATAATCTTATATAAAAAGGGGGAATGACTTCAATTTAAATTAATATAAAATGAGCGGCCTCATGAGAAAACCAACAACCTGGTGACACAAACCAGGCTGTACAGTCACAGGTGCAGGCTAGAAGCCTGAAATTATGGATTTAAGTAGAAGAGGAATTGTACTATCCTAGTAGTTACAATTACTGCACAGCTGATCTGCACCTTTGATTTCGCATATGGAGATTGTTTGTTTTCCCATGTGGAGGCTCAAATGAATTGATTTTACATGATATTGTCAGAAGTGCCAAAATAACAATTGAGTCTGTGCGTGAGAAAACCAACAATTTGGGTTTCCGACCAGGACCGACACAAACTGGGCTGTACAGTCACAGAATAAAGCTAGAAGCCTGAAACATTGGATATAAGTAGAAGAGGAATTGTACTATCCGTGTGGCGAAAACAAAGGCACTGATCAGCTGTGCAGTTACTGCACAGCTGATCTGCGGCTTTGTTTTCGCCAATGCAAATTTTTGGTTTTCCCATGCAGCGGCTCAATTAAAATTCAATATAAATTTTGTGATGTAATGATTAATATTAATAGTCAGTTATACAGATAAAAGATTTGATTGTGTTCGAATTCGAATTGTGACAGTATCTTATAGCTTATTAAATTTTGGCGGCCACATACGAAAACTAACAACATGCATAGGCGCACAGCTGATCAGCGCCTTTGTTTTCGCTACACAGATAGTAAAATCCCTCTTCTTCTTAAATCTGAAATTTTGAGCATCTAGCCATCTTCCGTGACTGTACAGCTCGGTTTGTGTCAGACCTGGTCGGGAAACCCCGAAGACCGGTTTCCTCACCTTCAGTCTCATTTATTGTGGTGTAGATTACAACAGGGGCTCGAAGAGAACCCGTGTCTGTCGGGTTTCTAACTGGGTACAACACAAACTAGGCTTCAGTGCTATATAGCTTTAGATTTATGATTGAGTCAATAACATAGGTCAGCTCATCAGCTGACTTAATATATATAGCGGCAAATAGTTACTGTTCAGTCGATATGTTCCGATGTGTTTCCATAATGCAGATATTCTCACTGCATAACACAAATAAGGTGTTGAATATGTATCGGTTTATGATCTTGCATGTTCATTCATTATATAACATAGTCAGGGCTGACCCATGATGAACAAGATTTTAAAATTGGGTCTTTTTGTCAAACATGCATTAGTCTGTTTTTATATCATACATAGTGTTATTTAACGGAACACGTAACCAAAATGACCTTTGCCACGACATGTTTTACAAATGTGGTTTTTGAACAGGTCTGACACAAACCGAGCTGTACAAGCACAGAAGCAGGCTAGAAGCTTGAAATTTTGGATTTAAGAAGAAGAGGAAGTGTACTATCCGTGTAGCGAAAATAAAGGCGCTAATCAGCTTCGCGGTTACTGCCTAGGCAGATTGTTGGTTTTCCCATGTGGCGGCTCATTTGTTTGTTTGCGGTGCTGTTTAATGTCCCAGTCAACACTGACTTGGTACTTAAATACATGTAGTACTATGGTCAGTTTAAAGTATTTTCATTCATAAACTATCCTGCTCAAAAATTGCAACTGGGTGGAGCTTTTCATATCCATGATCTCTCCCAATGAGGTTTGACACTCTACCTTGAGGATATTGAGTATTATTGGAGCCGGGACGCGAGAAAACCGGTCTTCGGGGTTTCCGACAAGGTCTGATACAAACCAACCTGTACAGTCACAGAAGCAGGCTAGAGGCTTGAAATTTTGGCTATAAGTAGAAGAGATATTGTTCCATCTGAGAAGTGAAAACAAAGGCGCTGATCAGCTTCGCAGATACTGCGAAGCTGATCTGAGCCTTTGTTTTCGAATATGCAAAAATCCGGTTTTCTCACGATTCGCCTCATTGGACATACATTGAGAAGAAATCAGTCTTCTGGGTTTCTTCAACCAGGTCCGACACAAATTCGAACTGTACATCCATATAGGTAAGAGGTGGTAGAACTTCGTGTTATGTATCTAAACTAAAGCACTGACGTTTGTATTTGCATGTTCAAGACATCTACAGAAGATTTCCTCAAGATATTTGAGCTGCCATATCAGAAAACCAACAGTTTGAATATGCAAAAACAAAGGTGCAGGTCAGCTTCACAGTAACTACACAGCTGATCAGCGCCTTTGTTTTTGCAACTCGGATAGTACAATTCCTCTTCTACTTAAATCCAAAATTTCAAGTTTCTAGCCTTCTTCTGTGCTTGTTGCAGCTTGCTTTGTGTCAGACTTGTTCGGAAACCACATTGTTGGTTTCCTCATTGTCACAGGGTATAGGTATATAGCACACTTGTATTGCCTTGTGGTACAAGCCGGCTTTTATAGCGACGTGATAGAGTGTTTGCTTAGCACAAGGGAGAACCTGGTTCGATCCCCGTCAAGGAAGAAAGAATTTTTCTTCGCCTGTTACATTTGGCGCCCAACGTGAATTAATCCTATGACCCATGCAGTAATTCCCCGAGTTTGTTTCCACGATAAACTCTATGGCCTGGGACTTAGGGGACGAAGCCCAATTAGGTGGGGGAGAATGTCACAGGGTATAGGTATATAGCTCACTTGTACTGCCTTGCGGTACAAGCCGGCATTTATAGCGACATGGTAGAGTGTTTGCTTAGCATGCAGGAGAACCTGGTTTGATACCTGTCAGGGAAGAAAGAATTTTTCTTCGCCTGTTACATCATGAAGTAGCTCATATTTCTATGACATTTCCTCTTTGTATGTTTTCAGGATTGTTAGTTCCGATAAATCTACAATAGTGGCTCA
Source organism: Rugalucina vietnamica (assembly GCA_964017185.1). Classification (NCBI taxonomy): domain Eukaryota; kingdom Metazoa; phylum Mollusca; class Bivalvia; order Lucinida; family Lucinidae; genus Rugalucina; species Rugalucina vietnamica. Next base: position 39,159,143 of record OZ024876.1, read on the forward strand.
GGCAACAGAACAGCCGCTCGGTGTCAGCCCCGAACCTAGCAAGAGAATGGGGAGGAAAAAAATACAGATATCCCGCATAGTGGATGAAAGAAACAGACAGGTAACAATTACACATACACGAACAACTCAGTCATACACAAACAACTCAATCATACATGAACAACTGTATAAGAATATATGAAACTGATGCAGTATCTTGGTAGGTTTAAGCGTGTCATAAATGAAACCCCATTAATGGAGAAGACCGGTCTTTCAGGTTTCCGACTAGGTCCGCCACAAACTGACCTGTACAGTCTGAGAAGGCAAGAAGCTTCTAAGTTTGGATTTGGGAAGAGGGATTGTACTTTCTGTGTAGTAAAAAGAAAGGCACTGATCAGCTGTGCGTTACTGTGCAGCTGGTCTGCACCTTTGTTTTTGCGGATATACAAAAATCATGACACAGCTCAAATTATCAAGGTTGACTCAAAATCAGCTTCCATTTGGCCAGACCATTCTTTTGTCAAGACCTGGGTTTTGACTGATCTTGGCGGTCCCCGTGGCTGAGTGGTTAAGGGAGCTGATATTTCATTACTGCGCTTAACCATTCGCTCATCTCACCGCTGTGTCTGGTGTGTGTTTGAGCAGCACACGGTGCTCATGTGAGACAAGCCAAGTTCTGCTTGTGGATTTCTTGGGTTCTCCCGTTTTTGCCCCACCTTCTGATTGGCCTGCCTCATATGAGCTGAAATAATCTTGAAACTGAATCAAAAAAAAAGAATGACTGTTCTTTCTTTTCTGCTGATTCAAGAAGCGTAGATGTCAGGTCATGTTGAAATGTGCACTACCAGCACAAGTAATCTTGTAAAGGCACAGAGTCGTTATTACGTTGGTAACTGACAGTCGGAGTTATTGACAGTAGCTCAGCTTTTGACCTTGGCTTGAAAGCACCAAATCAAACAAACAAAAACAAGTACAACCCGGCCATGTCATTAGACATGTTTATTCCATGTACTTGAAGACAGAAGTACAGAAAGATTAAGAGCCCCATCATGAGAAATCCCTCATTCTGCACTGCAAAACTGATCAGCGCCTTTGTTTTTGCTACACAGATATATCTATTCCTTTACTTTCTAAATCCAATATTTCCAGCCTCTAGTCATCTTCTGTGCTTGTACAGCTCGGTTTGTATTGGACCTGTTGAAAAACCACATTGTTGGTTTTCCCATGATGAGGCTCATAAGTGGGAGATCTTGATAAAATTTGGAGGATAATGTTTGTTAGTTCTCCATAGAAATACAATTAAGGGTACCCAGTAGAAATCATGGCAAGGGAGGCAACTTGTGATGATACTGTGATCTATGATTTTCAGGAGAAACGTGTCAATTTATCCTTTATTGTAACGAATTGCTCGCTGTCCTTCTAGCAAATGGCTTAATTTATATGACTTTAGAGACCTGCAACATTATAGCCAGTCTTTGTCAGCTAACTAACTTCCTGTGCTGTTCCGGCGCTAAAGTCTTAGGTTGCGTTGCCATGTCGAAGAAATCAATACACTAGATTGCTTCATGGCAGGTTACAGAAAATCAAATTACGCTAACAAGATCTCGGGGAGAGCTTACGTCAGTAGTCAGAGACTTCCTGCTCAGCCATGCCGAAAACATGGGGGTATTAAATCTAGCTGATATACCGATGAAAGGCATCATGAGAAAATGTGCCGTGGAGCATGCTGATAAATATTGGCTGAATTGCTGAAAAATGGGTTGCTGAAAGGAGGGCTTGCAGTTAAATGCAGATTTTTTAGGTGCAGTCAGTTCAAGAATTGGGGATATAAGGTCTTAAGCAGTAGATTTAAGCAAGAATTAATAATTCATAGATGTAAGTGATTCTAATGAACATAAGAGCCTCCGCATGGGAAAACCAACAATCTGCATATGAGAAAACAAAGATGCAGATCAGCTTCGTGGTAACCGCGAAGCTGATCAGCGCCATTGTTTTCGCTACACGGAGAGTACAATTCACCTTCTTCTTGTATCCGAAATTTCCAGCTTCTAGACTTCTTCTGTGACTGTACAGACCGGTTTGTGTCCAACCTGTTCAAAAACCACATGGCTGGTTTTCTCATGACGCGGCTCATAAATCTCTTGGCTTTATTAAATTTTGGGGTATTTATTATGAAAAGCGCCCATGCAATATAAAATGAAATAGTAAAAATGAAAATTTCATTGGAAAAGAAAACTGCCTCTCCAAGGCGGTTCTACCAGGTAGCCACAATCTATGTTTTAGATCAAAAATAAGAAAAATTATATACCCATGCATGTATACTCCAGGTTTACTATGTAAAAGTATTCATTACAAGGACATGTTTTCATAATGCAAATTGGCATGAAAAACTCCAAAACAACAAAAAAAAAAAAAAAACAAAAAAAGAACAACGAACTAACATACAGATCAGCTGTTCAAGTAGGATTCCCTAAGTGGACATATGGAAATAGGACATAGCTGGGACACAGGGATGCCTTGCATAGTGATCAAAGCGAAACTTTCCATAGCTGACAGGGAATTTGTCATAGCAAGCCCAGTGAATCATACCTGTGATGTTTAATTTTCTATAATCCTTGCATTGTTGATTGTCACCTCCCCATGACCAGCTTTGTCCCGTTTGCCTGTTAAGTTAAGGGAACACGGAACCAAAGTGACCTTTGCCACGACATGTTTGGGATTGTATAACAAAAATTTTAAGGACCTGTCATTGTATCCAAACAGGGACCAAGATATTGCATGGCTGAGATGCTCCTATAGAAAATCATTGTAATGGGTACTTAGCAACATGTTTCTCTCTCCCTCTGTCTCTCTGTCTCTCTCTCTCTCTCTGTCTCTCTCTATCTATCTCTGTCTGTCTGTCTCTCTCTCTGTCTCTCTCTATCTCTCTCTCTCTGTCTGTCTGTCTCTCTCTCTCTCTCTCTCTGTCTCTCTCTCTCTCTCTGTCTGTCTGTCTGTCTGTCTCTCTCTCTGTCTCTCTCTCTCTCTTAAATTAAAAATAGCCATATCATCATTCTTTATATGAAATAACACACTTTATATCCACATTTTCTGAATATTTCGTCCATATCAAATTTTCTTCTATATCAACAAGGAGTCTGGAAAAGGGCAGGTGGTTAATAATAGATGAGTTGTCTGATAAAACTGCTTCTAACCAGAACAAGAAAAGCTTTAACATGTTTTCACATGTATAAAAATAGGCGGTGGGGTTAGGATGGTATAAATGAAAACAAAATTATGTATTTTGTTCTAATTTAATGTTATGAGCGCCTACAATTTTCCCTAAAATTCACTGCTTATCTATTAAACTGAAATTAATCAAAGAACTGATGGTTCACAATAAACCTGAGAGTATTTTTGGTATAAAACTATAAATTGAAGCAAGCGACAGAATGTTTTGCAGTTTTGTAAATATGTTTTTTAAATTCTAAATTTTCATTTTTCAAACCATATTTTGTGTCATCACAGGCTTGTTACAATCCTTGAAGAACAGTTTTTAGGTTAGATATAGAGTTAATAATTTATTTCATATGTGCTGCATGATGAGTTTTTGTATACATGAAAAGAAGTGGCAGGCTAAGTTTTTTTTTTTTCAGTATATGTGCATGTAATATCATTTCTGTTCTTAAATGCAAACAACAAGGTTTTAGCATTCTTTGTGACTTTTCCCAGTTTGATATTTGTAACTTAACTTTGTGTGTGGTTTTATCATTTCATCATGCAGCTCTGGTTGCTTCTTCAATTTTCATGGAAATTAGTCTTCCATGACATTCACTAATGGAATTTACACGGTTTCAATGGCAGTTAAGGTACACTAAACTACAGTTAAAGACTGCATAATAAGAAACATGTCATAATGCAAATTAATTGTTGAAAACTTAACATGTAAATTGACTTTTTTCATATGAGCTACATCATAAATAACAACACTTAACAGCTGTGAAACCTTTCATACAGAAGGTAAAGTGTCTAGTATTCGTATCTGACACATTGTTGTAAAAGTTTCAACTTTTATTAAAATCATGATGATGATATTTCACTTGACACAGCTCATATCTTCATCATTTGTTTGCAATGTTGAGCTTAATGCTTGTAATTCCAGTTTTCGTTCAGACCTGTCTTCGCAAAATATTTTTTCAGCTGCAGGACAGTTGTCTAGCAGACTGCAAGTTTTTGCTGGTCAAAACCCAATTCTGTAGGACATTTCTATGTTATCTTCATAATTTCGGGAATTTTTCGCGGGACATTTGTCTGACAGAATAATATATTTTGTCAGTCAGAATGAAATTTTGCTGGTTTTGACCAACAGACCGCAAGGTTTTGTGAAGATTGACAGACAACAATTCATATTAAGTTACATACTGAAGATGAATTATTTTCTAAATAAAACAATACAAATTCAAAATAAGGCTGCATTTCACTTGACACAACTCTTATCATCATGATTTGTTGCATCTATCACGAATACAACCCCTTTCACTCAAGTTTGCCATTTGACCATTTGCATTATGCAAGAAGACCATGCAGTCGGAAGATTGAAGTTTCTTCTCATTTTGTCCACAAAGACATCTAGATTGATCGATCTGCTGATTTGAGTGAGTTTCAAACTAAATGACCTTCAAAACGGCAAACTCAAGTGAAATTTTTATGGTACTATGTGGAATTTTGGCCATGTAGATACTGATACTTGACTGCTAAAATTGATAAAATTCTGCATTTGCCCCTATCTTATTTCAAATGGGTGTTTTTAATATGCATTGTATATGTTGTGCAAAGAATTTTTAAATGAAAATGTGCTTTAACCAAACAATTACAATATTTTTATCAGAAGAGGTGACATCATTACCTAAATATAGCAAAAAGAAAGCTCACATACCCCAGCGGTAGCCATCAGAGGTCATAGCACTTTGAGGGAAAAAGCAGATTGCAGAAAAAGGTATACATCTAGTCAGGAGTGACAGATGGAAAGAAAAACTAAAAAAGAAAACAAAAATAGCCCACAGCATATTGATTGTGTTCTCAGTAATAGATTTGGTCCTTCTGAACATGCATTTGTATTTTGAAGTCTCCAACTCTTGTACAGACTTGAGCTGATATGATGAAAATTTATTGGATAGAAAGAAAAATGGATAAATAAAGGAAAAGATAAGCTGGAGACAGCTGATTCTCAAACACACAATAAAACTTTTACTCAATGTTTGTACCTAATTTCAACTGTCTAGGTAAATTAGTTGCTGAGAATTTGTTCACAGAAAAAATTTTACGTGATGGGAAAAGAAACATAGTGCAAAAAGAAGACAAAAGTAAACCACAGCATCTTAATCTTGTTTTCAGTAATAGATTTGGTCATTCTGAACATGCATATGAAATTTGAAGTCTCTAGCTCTTATACAGACTGAGCATAGATGATGGAAAATTAATTGGGTGGAAAGAAAAATGGATAAATAAAGGGACTGAAAAGCTGGAAACAGCTGATTCTCAAATACACAGTACAACTTATGGTACCCAAAGTGATACCTAATTTCAAACATCTAGGTAAAGTAGTTCCTGAGAAATTTTTGACAGAAAAAATTCTTGGATAAAAAGAAAAATGGATAAATAAAGGGAATGATGAGCCGGAGATTCTTGATTCTCAAATGCACAATACAACTTGACATACCAAGCTTTGTATCAATTTTAAAATTCTAGGTTAAGTGGTTTCTGAATAATCTTTGACACAAAAAAGTTTACTGACAGACATACAGACAGACAGACAGACAGACAAACGGAAAAGGCAAAAACTATATACACCAAATACTTTGTATGCCTGGTTTGTACCTAATTTCAAACTTCTAGGTAAAATAGTTTCTGAGAAATCTTTGACAGAAAAAAATTCTTGGATAGAAAGAAAAATTTATGTATAAGTATAGGCAATGATAAGCAGGAGATTGTTGATTCTCAAATACACAATACATTTTGACATATCCCAGCTTTGTATCAAATTTTAAAATTCTAGGTTAAGTATTTCCTTAGAAATCTTTGACACAAAGCAAGTTTACAGACAGACAGACAGGCAGACAGACAGACAGATGGAAAAAGCAAAAACTATATACTATATACCCAATACTTTGTATGCTGGGGGTATAAAGATACAATGCTAAATAGATTTTAAGAACACCTGGCACATGGGACACTATTTCAGTTCTAAATAGACAAAATAAGAATAAAAAAAAGTTACCTCATTTACACACAAACTTAACTGACCTAAATGCTCTAATGGCAAACTCGAGTGAAAGGGGCTGTAAAATGAGTCTTCCATGTTTTTGGGATGTTGAGCTTAATGCTTCTAATGTGTATTAAAAGATAATTCACGACACATACAGTTCAGCTCTGAAATACATGTATACAGCTAGGCTTTGAAACCAGAATTATTTTAATGTGAAAAAGCAAGAAAAATGTCTTTTTTCCTCCACGTGTCAGAATATATTCTGTCTTCACGTCCCATTATTTTCGTCCCGTTCTATCGGCTCCAGGGCAAAAAGTACCACTCTTAGCAAACTCCAGAGCTTCTGTAGGGAACTGAAAAATTGAATTTAAAATACGCCTAGTCAAAGTCCAAATTTATTTAATGTCAGATTATGATTACATTCAACAATAGCTACAACTAGGTTTTAAAATTTTTCAAAAGCAGTGCAGATTCAGTATAGACTGTTCTTATGTGGGAAGTTGACCTTGATATGATGAAATTGACAATGAAGTGCATTTACAGCCCTTGCTGGTATTGATAAATTAGTCATTTTTTGGTTGTTGTTGTTGTTGTTTTTCACAAAAACGAAACAAATTATTTCCAAAGCAAAACCAAAACCATCGAAAAAGACATTTTTACATTATTTTCATTTACATTTATTTCAGCTGTGTCAAGAGAAACCCAGAATTTTGCATAATATGCTAAAACAAAGAAGCCGATCAGCTGTACAGTAACTGCACAGCTGATCGCCACCTTTGTTTTAGCTTCAAGGAATGATATTATAATCCCTTTTTTTATTTAGTTATATCTGAAATTTCAAGCTGTTGGCTTTCTCTTTGACTGTATAGACAGATTTGTGTAGGACCAGGCCACAGGGTTAAAAAACTTTTTCATGCTCAATACAGCTGATCCTGAAATTTGAGCAGCTCCTAAATTAAAAGAGTAGCCAAAGCAGTTGGTATCTTCTGCTTTATGGTGAAAACAAAAAAAAAAAAACAAAAAAAAACTAGAATTTATCTTGCGTATAAATGTCATAAATGCTAAACTGCTAACAGTAATATCTAAGAACTGTATAAATTTTAGTCTCAGCTGAGTTGAGCATAATTAAAAGTTTTATAACCTCAGGGCCTTGTCAAGAACACTGAAGACCAGGCCCTAAGGTTATAAAACTTTTTCGAGATCAGCTGAGCATGAAATTTCAAGTTCAACTACTCATAAATGTTGAAATAGTCGAAATTATTGGAAAATTCAGGATCAGTACTCAACAATTAGTAATTTATCCTGCCCATAAACATTTCCTTAATAGTATTTTTATATTTATGAGCATGATAAATTTTATTCTCAGCTGAGCTGAGCATGAAAAAAGTTTTTTTAACCTCAGGGCCAGTTTTCTCCCATGATGGCTCATTTCTTACCTTGAGCTGGTTAAACCTGAATAATTCTCCGAGATGGAGATCTGCATAATAACTATGTAGTCTGTAAACGAGGGTTGTCGTGCCGAGCCACGTCACAAGATGCCTGTTTGGACTGTTGCTGCGCTGTTTTGGAGGCACCACCCTCCTAAAATAGAGATCATGCTTTAATTAAATCAATCATTGTTATTGCATTGTCGTGATGGATTAAGCTGGAAACAATTTAAAGAGATTCTGACAATCTGTAAGTTTTTAATGCCAACATGATGAAAGTAATGCCCATACTCAAACAGCATAGTTTCGACCAGACTGGGTAGATGCCCTGGTTGACCGAAGTCTTCAAAGTTTGTTTGTGTTAGGCCTACTGTTAAACATCCAAGCATGTTTAACTCATAACTGCTGCGACAGAGCCCAGAGCCATGGTTTCTTGGGTACTTACAAGTAACAAGTTCTCTATGGAATTACTTGAAATCAATGTGCCACACGACATAACTCAGTGGCTTCTCACTAGGATTTCACATAAGGCCTTTGACTAAAACTAAGGCCTGTTATTAAATGTTGTTTTTTTTGCTCCACAGGTAAACCTCATTATAAAGCGCCGAGCGGATAAGAGCGCTGTTTTTTAATCACTCGATCATCTCATCGAGCCCCGCTCTAGCCACATGTGAGACAAGTCACGTTCTGCTTGCGGGGGTGTCAGGTGGTTTTTCTCGGGGTTCTCCTGTTTTCGCCCCACCTACTGATTGGCCCGTCACATATGAGCTTAAATAAAAGAAAGGGAAAGGGAAGTAAAACTGAATTAAAAAAAAAACAAACAAAAAAATATAATGACTCTTTTTTATGAACGTATAACCACAACTGCACTTTGGTTATAGCAACAACTGCCTAACACTGTTTCGAGTCATTTCAGTTCATATGATCAAATAATCCTATTATAGTGGTTTTCAATATAAGATGTCAATATAACAATGTCTATTGTAACATTCGAACATGCTTTCACTTATAACATTGTGACTATAGACCCCATAGACAGTAATATAATGTGGCTGACCTGTACTTTCTATGGGGCTTTACAGTAAGTTGGGAGTCAAAATCAAAAGCTATGATACACCTATGTATTAAGTTTGAGCTTAAATCCCTGAGTCCAACACAACATTCTATCACTATGCAACCACACTCTCCGAGAAACAGAAAATTTAAAACATTCAATTTGAAAGCATAATATACAATAACTTCTAAACCTACCAATTGTTTGGCTTTCTCTGCGGCTAGCTGTTGGTAATAAGCACCCTGAAGATATTGCACCTTTTCCCCCACACTCTGTTTATAATACTCCTCTGTTCTAGCACAACCTACACACCAGAAAATACCAACAACATGACACAGCAAACAAAATACATATAAGCCGCATCACGAGAAAACCGGTCTTTGGGGTTTCCGACGAGGTCTGACACTAATCAGCCTGTACAATCACCGAAGCAGGCTAGAGGCTTGAAAGTTTTGCTACAAGTAGAAAAGGAATTGTACTATTCCAGTAGCGAAACCAAAAAATGCTATCAGCTGTGCAGTTACTGCACAGCTGATCTGCGTTTTAAATGTTTTCACATAGACAAAACCCCGGTTTTCTCGTGACGTGGCTTAGCCGCTCATAAGTAGGGGGGTTAGCCGCTCATAAGTAGGGGGGGGGGGGGGGGGGGGGGGGTAATTTTCAGTTATGTTGGGATAGAGCCACCACTTCCTGGGTATTAACCAGTACTCTGGGGAGTTACTGTGTCTTGCTCAAGGACACAGCAAAGCGATCCAAGTGGGTATTGAACCCAGATCCAAGTGGGTATTGAACACAGGACCCTTCGATTTAGGGTGTGATGCTCTACCACCAGGTCACCAGGCTCCCTGAAACCATCTGTCAGAATTAGTATGCACGCGACCCACTGCGGTTCATAGCTCCATGAACACCAGAAAAATAAAATTCATTTCTTAATTAAACTCAAGGTATGAACCCTGTTATTCGGACAAATTATGATTTTATAAGCATCTAAAAATGATTAAATCACAGCGATATTGAACGAGTTATACCCTTGACCGAATGAGCGAAGAGGCGGGAAAGGTGCAGTTCCGATAACCAATATTGATTTTTTACAAAGAGTAGCTTGCCGACCGGGTCAATCTATTGTATTTTTCATTTTAGATTTATATAATGAAGTTCATTGACAAAATGTTAATACATGTAACAAACAATGCGTAAACTTTCACACATTATTTCTCAGACATGAAACTATTAAGACATGCGCATGTCCATGTGTCATGCAACTCCAGGAGACTCAACTCAATGCCAGAAAAATCCCTGCAGATGACGATTGTGTGTCGGTGCCTAAATTTGCTTTTCTTGTGAGCAGGGTGAGAGCTCGGGACTAATCACCACCGGTCAAGCCCCTCCCCTGGTGTGGTATTGTCAATTTAACGTTTTGATTCTGATGACCACAAGCTTTTCTGAAAAGCTTATACTTGTAAGTTGTATATACACACAGACAACATACTTTGCAAGAAATAGTCACCTGGTGACCCCAAAATATGTAATACCCCACAATTTTATTTCCAAATATTCAACAGTGTTCTCTGCATTGACAATCATTTATGAAAAGAAAGAGGGATACAGTATTAAACTCACATGTTTTTCTTTTTCATTTTTTTTAGCAACGGTTTAACATCTACAAAAAAAAATGGTGGATTTCCTTTTGATAATCTACGGTACCAACCCTATACCGGTAGAAGAAAGTATTAAAACTTAAGAAATGTCATTTTGGCGTGTCACCAGTAAACTATTCAGATTCAGTTTAAGCAGCAATGGTAAACAAAGAAAAAAATAATAATTAGTATTGCAAGATATTATACAGCTGCTGACAAACCATGCAAGTCTTATGATTTTACCTACCTAGTGGAAATTCCTTGGTCAAGTTATTCAGCTGAAAAGTAGGTCAGCTTATACAGTCACAGTCAGTAATTTACATGTAGCAAAACAAATCTCATTTTAGAAAAACTTACCACATTAATCCTTCCCTGTACCCTCTGATATGATAAAACTGATATCCAGTAACTAATAAAACAAAAAATATCTCTAATTGATTATGATGTTAAAAATTAATGGCCGACATTTTGGTCTGTGCTCAGAGGCTGTGAAATGGCAAATAGAGGCCCCATATAGGGAAAACAGATTGACTATGAAAACAGACAGAACAAGAAAATAAGTAAAAAAAAAACAAGTAACTAAACAAGTAAATAGATAAGAAAACTGCTACCAACAAAGAGAAATCATTCACATATGTTTACATGCAAAGAGCAGGTATATCAACATGCTATAATCAAACAATTTCAAACAAACCCAAGAAGAACTAGCTTTAGGTAATTTCAAGCACCCCGTACTGAGCCTTTTTTCCTGAAACCAAGTAGAGCTTCTTATACTGATAATGGAAAACTCCTTATCAATTAATTGATAGGACAGTTTCTTTTCAATTAATTAATATTTTATGAATTATTCCGCCTAGAAAAAGATTCTGTAAAAGACATTATGCTGCCCATCATATTGATTTCTTTATGGCAGGATTTATAATCAGTCCAAAAAGAAATTGGAAGAAAAAAATAAGTCAAGCTGCTTTAAGGTTTAATCATTAATGTAATTGGCGTAGGTAGATAATTCTATAATCCTTTTTCATCTTCATAAATCCTAAGACTACCCGCGGTAGCTTAAATTGTGCTTTTATGGCGTTTTGGACCTTATTTGAAAGCCTGCCATGACATTTTTGCTGCATCACAAGTGTTTTACATGTGGGAGAACCCCAGGTGTTTTAAGAACAAAATTAGCTTCCAACTAAATGTCTTGTTCACAGAACGATAGTTTATTATGGTCATTATCTTTGGTAAACAGGCTCTCAGTTCCATCATTGAAGGCAAATTTGTGCTGTTCGGGGTTGTTTGTTGCACAAATTGAACCAATTTCTCATAAAAATTGTATTTTTGTAAAGGTGCCACTTCATTTTAGATGATAGAAAAAAAAATGCGATTGACAGATTTTTCTTAAGCAGCTGAATAATTAGAAAATTTTACATATGATTTTTTAACATATTTCTTATTTTTGCTCAAAACATAGCTTATCTCACCGCTGTGTCTGATGTGGGTTCGAGCCCACGGGGGGTTCGAGCCCACGCGGGGCACATGTGAGACAAGTAAAGTTCTGCTTGCATGTGTGCCAGGTGTTTTTTTTTCAGGGTTCTCCTGTTTTCGCCCCACCTTCTGATGGTACCATCTCATATGAGCTGAAATGATTTTGAAAGGGACGTAAAACTGAAAAAAGACAAGAAAAGGAAAAACAAAAACAAAAAAACATAGCTTGAGATTACATGTAAGGATGGTTTTAACGAGTACCCATAAGAAAAAATGTAAACTCCTGTACACCCTTTGTTGCAAATTGGGGTACAGAGGGCTTATACATTACACAGGCATGTTATCCTGACGTGTTCTTGCTGTTCTCTCTAAAGTAACATGCTCTTATTCTGTTACTTTCAGGTGACGTTTACAAAGCGGAAGTTCGGCCTGATGAAGAAGGCTTACGAACTGAGCATTCTTTGTGACTGCGAGATCGCCTTGATCATCTTCAATGGGGCCAATAAACTGTTCCAATACGCTAGCACAGACATGGACAAAGTCCTGTTGAAGTACACCGAGTATAACGAACCACATGAAAGTCGCACAAATAAAGACATCATAGACGTAAGTCACTGAGTATGTGTGTGTGTACAATAATGTTAGTCCTCTTGAAGTACACAATATTATAACAAACCACACGAAAGTCACACAAATAAAGACATCATTAAACACACACACACACACAAACACACAAACACTGACTTATGTCTAATAGACATAAGTCAGTGTTTGTGTGTGTGTGTGTTTATGTGTGTGCCATAATGTTAGTCTAAAAATAGCATCCCAGAAGATTTGGGTATATTTGGAACTACACGAAAGTCGCATAAAGTTTTTGGGTATGTTTGGAACCACACGAAAGTCGCACAAATAAAGACATCATTGACTTAAGTCGGTATATGTGTGTGTGTACTGTAATGTTAGTCTAATAATAGCGTCCCGGAAGTTTTGGGTATGTTTGGGATTTAAACTTCTGTTTTTGATCCTGGGCTTCTTCAGTCTTTCGGGTGAGACTTTAAACCGAGGACCCTGGCCTCTGTTTCACCTTTGCTGTTAGTGAGATGTCAAAAAACCAAAATCAACCAACCAAAACTTCTGTCAAGGCATTCTCCAAGGTGATTGGGTTTCACACGAGTTGTGTTTTTCATAATATGTCAAATTAGCTACGTAGGCTATGTTCTTTTACAAGTATACTTTAGAAAAACAAAGTGACAGGCTCATTTTTTGTACAGGCTCAGTGGCCAAGTGGATTGCAAAGTGAGATGAGCCGCATCGTGAGAAAACCGGTCTTCGGGGTTTCCGACCAGGTCCGACACAAATCGGTCTGTACAGTCACAGGAGCAGGTTAGATACTTGAAATTTTGTCTATGAGTAGAAGAGGAATTATACTATCCGAGTAGCGAAAACAAAGGCGCTGATCAGCTTCGCGGTTACCGCGAAGCTGATCTGCGCCTTTGTTTTCGCCTAGGCAAAAATCCGGTTTTCTCACGATGCGGCTCAGATGTCTTTCCTCCGCCATATTAAGTGTCCTTGAGCAAGACTCTTTGAGCTCCCTATAGTTCTGGTTTATACCGAGTGAGTGATGAATCTGTTCCGACATGACTGAAAAATTGTAGACTGTGACATTAAGCCATAACTAAGCCATACATTTTTGTACTTAATTATTGTACAGGTCAACCTCATTTTAATGCTACCTTTGGGGTCCATAGAAACAGTGTTATAAGTGAAACCATGTTATAATGAGGTCACTAAAAATAAACATAGCAAAATAATCATTTTGGGAGCCAAGACATGGCCGTGTTATATTGAAAACAGCATTATAGTGAGGCGTGTTATAATGAGATTGATCTATATGTTACAGTTCATTCAGAAATTGAATTTCTGGTAAAAATTTATTTTTGTTAGCTATTTAAAGGTCAAAGACAGTAATAAAATTTAACTTTGCAATGCATGTAAAACTATTCTGGGAAAGGAAGAATGACTGCAAGGCTTTTAGGATTTATTTTCAAGTCGGAAATTACATAAACCCTATTAAATAAATTCTGCAAGCTTTCAGACTCAAACTGACGTCCATTAAAAGACTTGCTTATATAGACAGTCACTGTAATGGCGGCCATTAAAAGACTTGCTTATATATGACAGTCACTAAACTGGCGGCCATTAAAAGACTTGCTTATATGACATTCACTACCAACACTTATTCCAAGAGGGGGAGCGGTTAGAGTGGCAGGATGCACATGTTTTGTAAAACCAGGGTCTCATCAGGAAAACATGTCCATGCATCCAGTACCCCCTTAAACCCCACTTTTATATAGAAAAACTGGGGTTTGCAGGGGTATACTTATTTTTCTTATTTTTGATTCAAAACATAGATTGTGGATACTCGTTAGAACCGCCTCGGCTCGGCGAGGCGGTTCTAACGTGTACCCACAATCTATGTTTTGAACAAAAATGAGAAAAACTGTCACAATAAAGAAGGGAAACAAGCTTTGGTTGGTGGTTGGGGTAGGTGTTCAGAGTGGATTTCCAGGGTGAAAATCTAGATCTTGGTTGATGGCCTATATAACTATGAACTTATTATAAAGTCAGTACCTCTTGAAATTTAGTGCACAGTTCTACAGCCTGAGACCTGGCACAACACTGGTACCATAAAAATAATAATTTTTTGGAGATTATGAATAACAGAATGCCTTAACATTGAGATACCTTTAAAGATACGGACATAATGGCAAACAGTGTAGGTCTTGATGAGAGTTTTCCAAGAGACAAACATTCTCATCGGGGTATACATTATGTAGGTCTACCCATCTTAAAATCTTGAACTCGGGTAAATATTTTGGCTGTTCGGCTAGGTGAGTCATCTCCAAATTGGCATGAAAACATGACTTGCAGGAAGTCTGCCAGAAAATATGAAAACATTCTCTGTGAGTCAAGGTACCTTGATAATACAGACTGCTTTGTCTTTACTTTTTTTTTTACATCAGGAAAACATGTCCATGAAATGTGTACCCCCTCAAACCCCACTTTTATATAGCAAAACTGGGGTATGCATGGGTATGCTATTTTTCTTATTTTTGCTCCAAAACAAAGATTGTGGGTACACGTTAGAATCGCCTCGGCAAGGCGGTTCTAACGAGTACCCACAATCTATGTTTTGGAGCAAAAATAAGAAAAATAGGTATACCCCTGCAAACCGCCGTTTTTCTATATAAACGTGGGGTTTAAGGGGATATTCATTGCACGGACATGTTTTCCTTATGTTACTTGAAAACTTCTCTCATTTTTGTCAAGCTGTGCAAAATTTTGGCCAAAGTCAATTACATGAACCAATCAAAGCATCATTTATGTAAAATTTGCCAATAAATGGTTTTTAATTAGTATGAAGTTGACCAATCATTTTTATCGGAGAGTAACCTGGTCAGACTGATTAAGTTTGAAGGACAATTAAGATATTCAAATTCTGTGCTAGCTCATTTATAAGACACAAGTTCAATAATTTCTTTACTGACCACTCCCAAGGTGGTCCTACTGCTATTTATTTTTACATTACGAAAACTCGCCATGTAATATATAGATTTTTTTTTCAGCTGTAAAAATCTAAATTTTCAGAAGGAATAAAAAAGATAATTTTAATAATTATATATGCTCAAAACATAGATTGTGGGTACACGTTAGAACTGCTGATCAGCGTCTTTGTTTTCGCTACATGGATAGTACAATTCCTCGACTTTCTTATAATCCAAAATTTCCAGCCTCTAGCCATCTTCAGTGCTTGTACAGCTTGCTTGGTTTGTGTCAGATCTGTTCAGCAGCCATATTGTTGGTTTTCTCATGACGCGACTCAAATGCTTATTTATACTTTACATCAGGAAAACATATCTGTGAAATATATATCCCGATATAACCCAATTTTATATAGCAAAACTGGGGTTTGCGGGTGGTATACCTATTTTTAGCTCACCTGAGCCGTTAGGCTCACAAGATGAGCTTATAGGATGGCCATGATCCGGCGTCCGTCCGTCCGTCCACAATTTCAAAGATCTTCTTCTCTGAATCCGCGTGGCCAATCAAAGCCAAATTTTATATGAAGCATCTATAGGAAGGGGGAACCAATGTATTTATAAGAAATCCAGGTCACATGACCAAGATGGCCCCCATGCCCATATATGGTAAAAACCCTTCAAAAATCTTCTTCTCCGTATATAAATCATGACCCTGTGATGACCTTGACCTATTTTACGGCAAGGTCACCATAGGTCGCCAATGCATTTGAATGGGGAAAACTTTTAACAAGTCATTTGAGGTGAAAATCTTGCAGGAATGGGCAGTAGGACTGAAAATTAATGATTCTGAAAAAAATTGGACCCCAGGGGCTCATGTGCCCCCACCCCGGGGCAATATTACCAAAATATTCAAACATCTTCTTCTCTATAACCGCTTGGCCAATTAAAACCAAATTTTATGTGAAGCATCCATAGGATGAGGGAACCAATGTGTATATTAATAATTTAGGTCACATGACCAAGATGGCCGCCATGCCATGCCATGCCATATGGTAAAAACCCATCAAAAATCTTCTTCTCTGATAGATTGATTTCAAGGAAACTTGGTGTGAAGCATCGATGGCTAAAGTACTCCAATGTATATATAAATCATGACCCTGTGATGACCTGGACCAAGTTTAACATGGGTTGCCTTTGCATTTGAATTGGGAAAACTGTTAAAATGTCATTTGAAGGGAAAAGCCAGCAGGAAATTGGCAAATGGACGGAATATTGAAGATTCTGAAAAAAGAAAATGGCCCCAGGGCTTTATCTGCCCCTGCACTTGAGTTAAATACCATAATATTCAAACAAGTTTATTGGTATATGCAGCAGATCTCAGGTGAGCGTTTACAGGACCATTGGTCCTCTGGTTCTTATTTTTGCTCCAAAACATAGATTGTGGGTACTCTTGAGAACCGCCTCGGTGAGGTGGCTCTTAACGTGTACCCACAATCTATGTTTTGTGCAAAAATAAGAAAAATATCCAAATTTTTCAGCAGAAAATTTTCAGTTTGTAAAGCTGAAAAATTCTCTGTGCATTGCATGGACAAGTTTTGTAATGGTGTGCATTAAGAATCATGACAATAGATGAAAATGACAGCGACAGGAGGGTTTTCAAAGTAAGTTCTGTCTGCTGACGTGAATGAATTATTCCATTTAAAACTTGTCGCAAATCAATCTCGGCTAAATTGATAAAACTTCTTACCCATTGAATAGAAATAGCAGTAGATGTCATGCATTTTAAGAAATTTTTAAGTCACTTAGCATTTCATTTGACTCGCCTTTTATGATGGCATGGCTCCCACAAATTGCTACAGACATCTTCTGTTAGTGGCACAATAGCCTAGATAAGAAATTAAGAAGTGAAAAGTTGGTTTTGTATTCACATATTATTCTCATATGTAATGAAGCTTTCATATTGAAATTTATCTCCATTCTGCAATCCAGTCTTTTAATGAAAGATTTCCAAGGATTAGGATATTGGATTTAAATGATTTTCATGTCATGCATTAAAAGGGCCACATCTCAAGGTTTTTCCTACATCCTATTAAGGAAGTACAATCCCTAATTACTACTTATCCCTTTTCTTCCTGAATCTAAAAATTAAAACATCTAACCATCTTCTTTGGCCCTGGCTGGAAACATTGAAAGTACCTTGAAAGGCTCATAGGATGGGCATGCTCTGTTGTTGTCGTCAAACATCTACTTCTCTGAAATCTCTTGACCAATCATAGCCAAACTTTATGTGGATCATCCTTAGGAAGGGGGAACAAAAATTTAAACAACTCAAGACCCTGGGATGATCTTGACCTAAATTATGGCAAGGTCAACTGTTGCCTCCTATGCAATTTGAATGAGGAAAATTGGTAAATTTTCATTAAATGGGGAAACTTGCTTGGAATATACAGGTTGACAGAACATTTATGAAAACGTTTTGGCCCCTTTGGGTTGTCTGCCCTTGCGTCAGGGCTATATACATGGTATATTTCTGTAACATTCAAACATCTTCTCTGATTCCGCTTTGCTAGTCAATGCCAAATTTCATATGTAGCCTCCTTGCAAAGGTAGAATTGATTGATTGATTGATTGGGGTTTAACGTCCCACCAACAGCTAAGGTCATATGGAGACGGGACCTCGGTTTATAGTCTCAATCCGAAGGACTGGAGAAGCCCAAGATCGAACCTGCGACCCCTGGTTTACAAGGCAAGTGGCTTAACCACTGCGCCATGGAGGCTTCTAAAAGGTAGAATTAGTGGGTCCTGGATAGCGTAGTGGATAACACACTCGCTTGTCACCTCTGCAGTCCAGGTTCAATTCTGGATCAGGGCATGTGGCAGCATAGTGGTCGCCCATCCAGGTTCAGTGGTTTTCCTTGTTTACCTTCACCACATTTGACCACATAACGCCAACATCCAAGCCTTCAAGAATGCATTTATAAGTTCCCTTAGGTTTCTGTATAATTGAAGTAAAATAAATAATGTTTATACTTTCAAAGGGAGAATGAATTTTTGTATAAATGATCCAGGTCACATGACCAAGATGGCTGCCAGAGCTATTAATAGCAAAATTTTTGTATAAATGATCCAGGTCACATGACCAAGATGGCTGCCAGACTTATTAATAACAAAATGTTTTAAAAAGTCTTCTCCAAAGCCAGAAGGCCTATAATTTTAAAACTTGGCATGAAGCATCAAGGAATGGAGCTCTACAAATTTGTATGCATCTTGACCTTGGGGTGACCTTAAACTGTCATTTAATTGGGAAACTTTGCAGAAAATGGGCAAATTGGACAAAGATTTATGTTTATGTTCTCCCAGGGCTATGTTTGTCAATGAGAATATAGATCTCAGGTGAGCGTTTACAGGTCCATTGGTCCTCTGTTTTTTTCTGTCTTTTTTTTGTGACAAGATTTGAGTAAATTCTATGTCCTTTAATGGTTGTATGTCGGCATGAAGACTTTAAATGCTTTATTCAAAATCTAGGGATAATCAGTCAAAAGGCAGTTCTAAGTTTTTTTTGCGTTTAATAATTACTGATCACACTGGTTATCCAGGGGCAACAAACACGTCTGAGAACAACCAATTTAGATGAAATCATTGTAAGATTGGAGGATGCAAACACCTGTCACGGATCAGAATGTCATCTAGTATTTTGAAATCTGATTAACTGTGGGTTATTTTGCAATGTGATTGCAAGTCAAAAACAATATGAAACAAAAACTGCAGAAATTTATGAAGACATTGGTTTCTGATGACATTTTCAAACAGAAACATGATGTTTTCTTCATGTTTTGAGATTACTGTTATTTTGTTCTTAACAATCATTTAGTGTGGGAAAACGGACAGAAATAACCCACAATCGAACAGAAATATCACAAATAGTGAGATATTTTTGGCACGATATCTATAACTTGGCTATATTAAGAGGCTTTTGAAGTATTATTAAGATCATGAGGCATTTAATAAAATGCAGACAGTTTAAAAAAAAATGGGGCTTTACATTTGTTTGAGTGAGAATAGTATTTTAATGATAATGATATGAGGTTTATCCAAGTAATTCCAGAGCCATTACCCTTACAAAGTGAACTTAAATTTAGTATTCCAGTGTATGATATAGGGATCAAAAATGATTTTGTCGTTCATTAACATTCGCAAAGCCCCGAGGAGAGTGTTGAAAAACAAGGTCATAGACTGATGTTTACAACACTTATTGAAGGACCTAGCGAATGTTAATGAACGACAAAATAATTTTTGATCGCTATTATTGCATAAATTCTGCTAAAACAAAGAAATAATGGTGCACTTTATTTTACAGCCTCGTCAAATTTGTATATGCATAAAAGCATTCATTCTTATGCTTGTTCCGGGCAGAGTTCAGTTACTCATTATTATAGCATGTGCTTTGTATGGTGCGCGGTAACGAGGGTAAATAAATGCGGTGTATTAATAGCACTTGCACACACGAATTGCCACATTAATACATGGGATAAACACCTGTTAATTAATATCATGTGAGGTATTTATGCAATAATGTCCATTCAGGTCTAGTGTCTGACTGTGGACTTTCAAAGGTCTACTCTAAAGTAGCTTGACTGATGAAAGTTGGATTTTATATGGAACCTCCAGGGGTGGGGGGGGGGGGGGGGGGGGGCGACAAAGCTTTAAAAAGTTATTCATGAAATACAGGTTACACTCCTAAATTTTTGTACATAACATTTGGGACTCTAGCCCATGATAGTTTATTCAAATGATGACTACGATAAGCTTGAGCATGCACAACATGGCTGCCATACTCTGCGTCAGTGTCCATCTTGTCTCTATATCCCTGTATGTTTTTGTTTTCTTTCTTTTTTTAAAAGCTGTTAAATCAGAATAGCTTGAAACCTGTTTTGTGGTTGACACAGGCAAACAGCATAGCCCCAGATGTGACACTGCAGAACACAGCATCCCATCTGGGGCTATTCTGTTTGCTTAGAGAAATTTCATCGAAAAAGGAGATAAAATTTCAAAATCACACCTGAAGCCCCTTAAAATTTAAGTGGACTCACCCAAATGATAATGATGGGCAAGTCCATTGGTCAAATATTGGTAAATAAATGTCAAGACACCTTAGTATGGTACTCAGACAAGACACATTAACTCTCCTGCAACTGGAAGTGTTTGCTTCATCTTGACATTACTGAAAATTTGTTGACTGGGACATTGAACCACACTTAACAGCACAAATGTTATACTATAATTATGCAATTTTCAATGGCAGATTTTTTTTTTTTATTCATCTATTAGTTGGTAGTCGGTAGTTGGTAGAATTTTTCGGTTAAGTTTAATGGAAAGTGCACTTAATAATCTACCGGATGCTGCTGATAAAAAAAATGAAGACTTCATCTGAGATGTAAACAAAAAACAGCTGAATATTTGATAAGAAATATTGATATGTAGATTGAATGAACATTGATTGGGGACAAAACAACTCACTGTCTGCAGGTCTGGTTGAAGAAAAGCTGACTTAATTGGTTGGTTATTTGCTTAGTTGGTTGACTGGTTGATTGATTGTTGGGGTTTAACCTTCCACCAATAATTAAGGTCATTCAGAGATGGGACATTGGTTTAAAGTTTCTTCCGAAAGCCAGGGGAAGCATGAGATCAAACTTGAGACCTCTGATTTACAAGGCTATAGTGAATTAACAGATTATGCCATAGAGGTATTTCTGTTTCGCCCCACCTTCTGATTGTTTTTTGATAGAACAACGATCCTTACTTCCTAAAATTGTCAGGCCCCTTGCCATCATTGTGGTCATACAGCTCGGTTTTCTGTCTGACCTGGTCGGAATCCCTGAAAATAGGTTCTCTTGCTGCGGAGACACAGTCATGGGAGCAGCATCACGAGCAAACCAACATTTTGCATATGCGAAAGCAAAGGCGCAGATCAGCTTCGCAGTAACTGCAAAGCTGATCAGCGCCTTTGTTTCCACTACAAGGATAGTGCAATTCCTCTGTTTCTACGCCTCTAGCCATCTCCAGTGCTTGTACAGCACTGTTTGTGTCGGCCTGTTCGGAAACCACTTGGTTGTTTTTCTCATGATGCGGCTCATGTTAACATGCCATGCAAGTGAGTTAGCTCTAGGTACAATGTTCACTACAATGTTGACCTTATGTTTGACAAGTAGTTGTGGATGTTGCCACTTCAAGTTTGAATAACACTTTGTCATCTTATCAGTCTATAAAACCAACTTTGCCACTTCACTTTGATAGGTTCTTAGGTGTATTGATCTTGTGTCAAGTTTCTTGTTTTTAAAAATTTGATATCATTTAACCAAGCATATTAAAGCGGTATCATATTTAAGTGGTATGCTGCTTTTTTGCTCACCGCCACCTGAGCCGTCATGCTCAAAAGGTTAGCTTATAGTATACCCGTGCTCTGTCGTCTGTCATTGATTGTTGTCATTTTTGTTGCCGATGCCCATATTATAAGAATCTTACATAAGTGTCAGGTATGGATAGACAAATCTGTCCCGAGGGTCACATTTTGGCATCACGAGGCTCGCCGAGTGATGCCAAATTATGACCCGAGGGACAGATTTGTCTATCCATACCTTACACGAATGATGGATTCGTTTTCTTGCACGCCGTAATGCGGCGAAGCTTGATTTTTATACTATTTACCTAGAAAAAAGCTACAATCGCGGCGTCCGCCATTTTTAATTAAAATGTTTTGACGTCACCGTGACGTGTGCGCTTAGCGACGAAATTACGTGACGTCCTATACAACCAATATTAAAAAAGAACACTTGAACGCAGGGTGCGACCGGGGTGAGATAACGAGGGTGAGATAAGAATTTCTCACATGGGGTAAAACGTAGGATTTCTCTATCTGGTGTGCAAGAATAAATGTTCTAACATCTCTGAAACAGCTGTGCAAGTCAAAGCCAAATTTTATGTGGCACCTCTTTAGGAAAGGGGAATGAAAGTTTGTATAAATGATTGAGTCTAGATCTTGACCAGTATGGCTTCCATATATGGTAAAAAACCTTTAAACTAGTTCTTAGTTTGTTTGGTGTTAATTATTCACAAAAATATTGTCACAGATGAATTATTGCTTTGCACCTTCTGGTTGAGCTAAGTAGACTGAATTACCTGAATTGTGAGAAAGGTTAATTGGAAAGTACTGAATGAAAAATCAGAATCTAATTAACGAAGCACCAACCGTTCTCATCATCAGTGTGATATTATTCCTGAAACTGCCCTTTATAAACAGGCCTCGAATGTTGTTTTGTTTTTTTTCTTTTCGCTTCACAGATACTTCAGTTCCTCTTCTTCTTATAATATCTTTCTTTGTCTGTTCAGGCCGGTTTGTGTCATACCTGGTGGGAAACCCTGAAGACTGATCTTCTCTCGTCGCGGCTCATATGATACACTGTAGATCCTGATCCAGCCTCACCTTTAAGATTAGGTTGATCTGGATCTACTATCCTTGTCGGCTTGTCTTTAAATTAAAACAATAGGATTATTTTGGTGTGTAAAAAAAATCAAAATGAATGAACCATTAAAATTAATCATTGTTTCACACAGACTAATTACAGCCATAAATGAATTAAAGTTTATTTAAAGTTCATTTAAGATGTTCATATTAAGATTCAATGAATAACAAGTGATTTTTGATTTGTATCTTAATAAGTCACATGGCAAGAAATGTTACCATCAAAATAAAGAAAAAACCTCTACACTGCAGTTGTCCACAGACAACCAAGGTGACTCATGAGAACATGTGCGACCAACGTGGATGAAATAAACTTATGACCGTAGTCAAATACAACAAATACCAAACTGGGAACAACTTACTACAGAACATTCAGATCTGTGGAAAGTTGTTCCCAGACAGATATTTATTACCTGTTGTCGCAAATTTATTTCATTCAGGTTGCTTGGTCTCAGTTGTATTAATTTTATTCTCTCTGCATAACCAATGTACTAGCTACTTTCTGGGGCTGTGTACAGTCTTGGTTTATTGTAGACAGTGCTGTCCTTCCTTAGAATTTGGTTGTTGAACAACTTGAGGGCTCCCTGTGCATTGTAGTAGTGGCTTAGGATCTTCTTTATTAACCTATTAGTGACAAATGGTCTCTCCCTACGTTATCATTTGGGCAAGTCCACTTTCATTTATAGCAGAATCAAGAGTGTTGAATTCTAGTTCCATTTTTGGATAAAATTTATTTAATCAAACAGAATAGCCCCAGATGGGACACCGCATTCTGCGGCGTCACATCTGGGGCTATACTGTTTGCCTAGGTTTCATAAAAAGCATGTTATACATGTATTAGTTATAATGTCTGCAGTCATGGAAAAAGTTGAGTTCAGTGCAAACTGATTCTTTCTGCCAAAAAGTTTGATTACACATCAAAAGGTTGGTTTGATTTGTTTAAATCTTAGTGCATTCACATTGAAAGCCTGTGAAATCATGATGGCATCATGCTTACTGTAAATTTGGAAACGTTTGCAAGAACTTTATTTTTGCTAATATTCGCGAAATTGTTGCCTTGCAAATTCAAAATTCTGGCTAATAAAGAGTAACTACATAGCTTATAAACATGAATTTTGAGAACTCAAATTGCCATTTTCTTGGAACTTTGTAATTTGATTGATCGTGTTGAAAAACTGGAAAATTCAATTTTTGCTTTAATGCACAAAATTCTGACAAAAATTAAATCAGAAAAATTATGCAAGACTGAGATCTTTTAGATGGTTTCTAAAGGAATTCCCCATAGGAACAAAATCACTATATGAGCCTTCTCGTGAGAAAACCAACAATGTGGTTTCCGAAAAGGTCCAACACAAATCAGGCTGTACAGTCGCAATAGCAGGCTAGAAGCTTGAAATTTTGGATTTAAGAAGAAGAGGGATTGTACTTTCCGAGTAGCGAAAACAAAGGCGCTGATCAGTGTCGCGGTGACAGTGAAGCTGATCTGCGTCTTTGTTTTCGCATATGCAGATTCTTTGTTTTCTCATGAGGTGGCTCATCTTCTTAAATCCTAAATTTCAAGCTTCTAGCCTTTTTCTGAGACATGTACAAGCCGGTTTGTGTCGAACCTGGTAGGAAACCGCGAAGACCGGTTTTTGCTCCTATCACGGCTCATTTTATTTACAAGTTGGTGAAAACAGAACCTTCTTTGAAAAATTGTATAATTCGTTGTTAAGCAAGTGTTTCAAGCTTTTTGTTCTGTTTTACATTAGAGTATGATGAAATTAATATTAAATTTCCGAGATTTTTTTGTACTTTAAACTATTAAAGCGGCAAAACGTTTTTTTTGCATATGTGACATCAAAAGCCCAGAATAACAAACTGCACAGTTGATCAGCACCTTTGTTATCGCTACATGGATAGTAACAAGTCGTCTTCTTGAATCTGACATTTCAGGATTCTAGCCTTTTGCTATAGCTGTATAGGCCGCGTTGCAGCTCATATAATTCAGCCATGAAGAAACCGGTAGCTTGGAACACAGATGATGCTCTAGTAACAGAATATAAAGTTTCTTTTTCTTTTTTGTCTGTTAATTCTGTCTGCCTCTCTGGTTTACTTGCCATACTTGTTTTTGGTAGATACTAGATGGATGGCTACCTTGCTGGGAAAGAGCTATATGAGCCATCTCATGAGAAAACCAACAATGTGGTTTCCGAACAGGTCCGACACAAACCGAGCTGTACATGCACAGAAGATGGCTATAGAGACTGGTTTTGGATTTAGAAAGTAGAGGAATCATACTATCCAAGTAGCGAATACAAAGGCGCTGATCAGCTTCGCAGTTACTGCGAAGCTGATCTGCGCCTTTGTTTTCGCATATGCAGATTGTTGGTTTTCTCAAGCGGTGGCTCATATATATAATCACCTTGCTCTTCATGCACATCATTAAAATTAATGCGGTATGTCGTATATTTGATGATTTGAATCAATTTTATACATGCCATTTATCGTGCTAACATGTCTGTGTCATGTTGACTCCTAAAACCCTACTTACCCCTCAAAGCCACAACTCACAAGTCAAAATCCAATTGTTTGCGAAAAAAAAAAGGGTCAAAAAGTCGTATTTCATCCAATTATTTGATTTTTTTCCAAGAGCCTTGTATTAAAATGTTTTATACAACCGTAGCGAACTGAATCTGAGATGTAACAAAACAAAAAGGGGTAAACTATGATACCACCAGGTCTATCTCAACCTTGATAAACTGGGATGTTCCAGTATAAACCGTGGGTAACCAGGATAACACTGGGCTATTCCAGCACAAATTGCGGCTTCACTGGGGTTATCAGTTCCCCCGGTTTATCACGGTGTACCGGCTTGTATTTACCAAGGCAAACTGGGGCAAAATTGGATAGTGCGAACGAGGCTTTACACCTGTAAGAAAAATCTATATATTGCATAGGGCTGTTTCCGTGATGAGTAAATGAGCTGCCTCATGAGAAAACTAAAAATCTGCATATGCAAAAACAAAGACGCAGATCAGCTTCGCGGTAACCGCGAAGCTGATCAGCGCCTTTGTTTTCGCTACATGGGTAGTACAATTCCTCTACTTTCTAAATCCAAAAGTTCCAGTCTCTAGCCATCTTCTGTGCTTGTACAGCCCGGTTTGTGTCCGACTGGTTCGGAAACCACATTGATGGTTTTCCCAAGAGGCTGCTCAAATTTCTATTTCCAGGCGCTGAACAAGAAAGAACACAAAGGTTGTGAGAGTCCAGAGATGGAGTCCGGTGACATCTACCCTAACTCACTGTCGATAGAGGAAAAATACAACAGAATGAACGAAGAATATCAGAGAGCGTTACATCATCAGTCAC
This sequence comes from Rugalucina vietnamica, assembly GCA_964017185.1. NCBI lineage: Eukaryota > Metazoa > Mollusca > Bivalvia > Lucinida > Lucinidae > Rugalucina > Rugalucina vietnamica. The sequence continues at coordinate 39,185,369 of OZ024876.1, forward strand.
AAATGAGGGTAAATGTAACTTCTATACGTCATATTTTGAGCCACGTAATGAGAAAAACAACAATGTAGCCTTTGTTTTCGCATATGCAAATTGTTGGTTTTCTCATGCGGCGGCTCATTTACTGTACAACCCTACTTATTTTAGCAAGCACACACCTGGTAAACTGCAAATTTGGCCACCGTTTGTGGTCAATGTAAAAAAAGTTGAATGATATTATTTCATTTGTCATTTTGAGCATTTCCTGTTATCATTAGTTTTCGCGAGTTTCACTGAGGTAAAAAGGTACACTAATTTTCTATGAAAAGCTTTTTAAAATCAAAGAATGTCAGGCTATCCCTTTTTAGCTCACCTGAGCCGAAGGCTCTCAGGTGAGGTTAAAGGATAGGGAGGCACCCGGCGTCCGTCCCGGCGTCGTCGTCGTCGTCCGTCGTCCACCATTTTCAAAGATCTTCTTCTCTGAAACCGCTTGGCCAATCAAAGCCAAATTTTATGTGAAGCATCAATAGGAAGGGGGAACCAATGTGTATATAAGAAGTCCAGGTCACATGACCAAGATGGCCGCCATGCCCATATATGGTAAAAACCCTTCAAAAATCTTCTTCTCCAGAACCAGTGGACCAATTTCAACGAAACTTGGCATGAAGCATTGATGGCTCAAGCACTACAATGTGTATATAAATCATGACCCTGTGATGACCTTGACCTATTTGACGGCAAGGTCAACATAGGTTGCCAATGCATTTGAATGGGGAAAAATTTTTAAGTGTCATTTAAAGTGAAAATCTTGCAGGAAATGGGCAGTAGGACTGAATATTGATGATTCTGAAAAAAAATTTGACCCCAGGGGCTCATTTGCCCCCACCCCGGGGCAATATACCTGTACATTACCATAATATTCAAACATCATCTCCTCTGAATTGGCTTGGCCAATCAAAGCCAAATTTTATGTGAAGCATCAATAGGAAGGGGGAACCAATGTGTAAATAAGAAATCCAGGTCACATGACCAAGATGGCCGCCATGCCCATATATGGTAAAAACCCTTCAAAAATCTTCTTCTCCAGAACCAATGGACGGATTTCATCAAAACTTGGCATGAAGCATTGATGGCTCAAGCACTACAATATGTATATAAATCGTGACCCTGAGATGACCTTGACCTTCTTTACGGCAAGGGGGAAAAATTTTGAAATGTCATTTAAAGTGAAAATCTTGCAGGAAATGGGCAGTGGGACTGAATATTGATGATTCTGAAAAATTTTGACCCCAGGGGCTCATCTGCCCCCACCCCGGGGCAATATACCTGTACATTACCATAATATTCAAACATCATCTCCTCTGAATTCGCTTGGCCAATCAATGCCAAATTTTATGTGAAGCATCAATAGGAAGGGGGAACCAATGTGTAAATAAGAAATCCAGGTCACATGACCAAGATGGCCGCCATGCCCATATTTGGTAAAAACCTTCAAAAATCCTCTTCTCCAGAACCAATGGACGGATTTCATCAAAACTTGGCATGAAGCATTGATGGCTCAAGCACTACAATATGTATATAAATCGTGACCCTGAGATGACCTTGACCTTCTTTACCGCAAGGTCAACATAGGTCACCAATGCATTTGAATGGGGAAAAATTTTAAAATGTCATTTAAAGTGAAAATCTTGCAGGAAATGGGCAGTGGGATTCTGAAAAATTTTGACCCCAGGGGCTCATCTGCCCCCACCCCGGGGCAATATACCTGTACATTACCATCATATTCAAACATCATCTTTTCTGAATTGGCTTGGCCAATCAAAGCCAAATTTTATGTGAAGCATCAATAGGAAGGGGGAACCAATATGTATATAAGAAATCCAGGTCACATGACCAAAATGGCTGCCATGCCCATATATGGTAAAAACCATTCAAAAATCTTCTTCTCCAGAACCGGTGGACCAATTTCAACGATACTTGGCTTGAAGCATCTATGGCTCAAGCACTACAATGTGTATATAAATCATGACCCTGTGATGACCTTGACCTTTTTTACGGCAAGGTCAACATAGGTCACCAATGCATTTGAACTGGGAGAACTTTAAAATGTCATATAAAGTGAAAGTCTTACAGGAAATGGGCAGTAGGACTAAATATTAATGATTCTGAAAAAAAAATGGATCCCTGGGGCTCATCTTCCCCCACCCTGGGGCATTATACATATAAATTCTTCTCCTCTGAAACCACTTAGCCAATTTAAGCCAAATTTTATCTGAAGCATCTATAGGATGGGGGAACCAATGTGTTTATTAATAATCTAGGTTTCATTACCAAGATGGCCGCAATGCCCATATAAATCTTTTTCTCTGAACCATTTGACAAATTTCCATGAACTTTGGAGTGAAGCATCGATGGCTAAAGTACTACAATGTATATCTAAATCATGACCTGTGACAACCTTGACCCAGTTTATGGCAAGGTCAACATGGGTTGCCCATGAATTTGAATGGGAAAAACTGTTAAAATGTCATTTGAAGGGAAAAGCCAGCAGGAAATTGGCAAATGGACAGAATATTGATTATTCTGAAAAAAGAAAATCGCTCTAGGGCTTCATCTGCCCTTACACTGGGGTTAAATACCATTATATTAAAACATGTTTATTGGTACACGTATATGCAGCAGATCTCGGGTGAGCGTTTACAGGACCATTGGTCCTCCGGTTTTGTTGTTGAATGTTTACCCGAAGTGGTAGTTGAAAAAAAAAAATGAATTGTTTCACTGCAATCACTTGTGTCCTGTTTGATCGGTGTTGAAAGTAGAATCTGGACAAACACAGGTTAGAATGCCCTGATTGTGCCATTAATTGCAGGCTTTTAGTAGCCCATGGTCGTTGAATTTAGTTACATCAACACAAAATTTGCTTTCAAGACATAATTTTAAAAATGTTCAAGCTTTCTTTTCAACGCTTTGATTGATTTTCTACAGAAACGGTTTAAGGATTAAGTCCACACGTGCGGAACAGAGTGTCATTGCCCTGTTATGAGAAAGTAAATGAGACCATTGGTATGCTAAGTTGACAATCTGTCAGTTAAAACAGCCCAAATCATAAATACTCAGTGTTTAATTAGATACAATGTTTCCTTTGACAGTAGTAACACTTTGGTTATGTAGTAATAAACTTCATCATGAAAAAAGGTGGGAAACAAAGAAAAAAAAAGGGGGTAGGGGTGGGGGAGGCACAGGTACAATGTATCTGTCTAGTGATTGAAAAGCTTGAAAAACTGATCAGCACCTTTGATTTTGCTACATAGATCATAGTATGATCCCTGTAGTTTTCTAAACGGAAAATTTAATATCTATCTGTGGGCATCTTCTTGAGTTCGGTAGCCATAGCATCAGGAAAACATGTCTGTGAAATGTATAGCCCCTTAAACCCCACTTTTATAATAGCAAAATATATAGGTTTGCAAGAGTATACCTAGTTTTCTTCTTTTTGCTACAAAACATAGATTGTGGGTTCTTGAGTCAGAATGAAATTACAGAATTTAACCATATTTTGTATGTACTGCAACTCTGACAAGATTGTACCTTGGGATTTACAGTTTCCCTCCATTTTTCGCAAAATTTTAATGGAGTTATGACCCTTGACTGATGTCAGCCCAATGAATGGGCAGATCCTGACAAAGTTTTGTATACACGTCAACATTGATAAGGTCTAGCCATGGAATTTTGCAAATTTAAGTCTCTCTACCCCCCCCCCCCCTTTGGTAAAAAGCTTAGAAGTCAGATTCTGTGACAATTTTTGTTTATTTCTGTGGGACAGAGCACAGGCTTTGGACCCCAAATGTTTGCGCCTGGCAGCACGAGGCAAACAATGCAGACCCATTTGCTGCTCGGAAAGACTCTCGAGAAATGAATCATAGCTTCTGCCAGAATTCAGTCTGCATCTTTCCTTTGCAAGCATGCCCTTATTATTCTTTTTAGCATTTTTAGAATTTTAAACCACAGTACAAATGGGTGAAAAAAACATAATTAATTAATTGGTATAATGAGGAAATTATGCGTCTTCCTGTTTACACATGAGTGGCGACTCGAGAAAACTGGTCTTCGGGATTTCAGACGTGGTCTGACACAAACTGGCCTGCATATTCTCAGAAGACAGCTCTAGAATCTTGAAATTTTGGATATAAGTAGAGGCGGCAATGTGCTATCCGTGCAGTGAAAACAAAGGCGCTGATCAGCTTCAGTTACTGCGAAGCTGATCTGCGCCTTTGTTTTCGCATAGGCAAAAATACGGTTTCCTCGTGACGTGGCTCAGATGTGGTGCCTGTCAGATGTGGTGACAGTGATGAAAATCCAAGGTCGACAAGAACGAGTTATGACCGTACTGTGACCTAGATGAGAGATTACTAAAGTTTTGTAAACATTTTGCGCAGATTTCGGTAACTGTACTTTTGTGCCTAGTATGACAGTGTCAGGAAACTAAGTCTGTGTTTGCTATGATTTGCGTATATGTCATCAAATAAATTAAGCCTCGTCATGAGGAAAACCAGGCTTTTTGCCTACGAGAAAACAAAGACGCATATCAGCGGCACAGTACCTGCACAGCTAATCAGCGACTTTGTTTTCGCTTCACTGATAGTACAATTCCTCTTCTTCTTGATTTTGAAATTTAAAGCATCCTCTAGCCTTCTTCTGAGACTGTACAGGTCAATTTATGTTGAACCTGGAAACCCGTAAGACCAGTTTTCTTGCATAACGGCTCATGTTTTATCGTTTCAGCCATCTCCAATGTCGCCCTACCCCCCAAGCGGTGGGCTGTCTCCCGGTGCCATGCCCATGCAACATTCTCCATACATGAACCACTCCCTACAGCCGCCTATGGGCCAGCATAGTCCCTCCATCAGCAGCCCGGGGCTGCTAGCCCCACCCCCACCGGCCAATCTGAGCCCCAGACCAAACTCAACAGGTACGTGAAAAAAAATCTATAGTTGAATTGGCATATATGGTATTAAACCGTTTTTGAGAAATGGACTTTCCCATCATTATCATTAGGGTGAGTCCACTTTCATTATAGGAACTTCAGGTGTGATTTTAAATTCTAATTTCGTTTTTTAATGAAATTTCTGTAAGCAAACAGAATAGCCCCAGATGGGATGCCGCATTCTGTGGCATCACATCTGGGGGTATACTGTTTGCCTTTTTCCCTTAAATTTATAGGATGCCAGGCTTATACAAGTTAAGCAAGATAATTAATAGGGTAGTATGGTTGCCTAGTGTTAGACTTTGTATGGAGAGGTTGGAATTGTTCAAGCCCCACCGACACTGTGTTGCATCATTTAGCAAGACATACAGTGAACTCGACAATGGAGAATCATAGACAATGGCGAATCACTCGTAAAGATATTGCAGAATTTCTTGAAACTTAGACAAAATATTATTTATTATGTAACTCAGTCATTTACTTTCATCTATGCCTTGAGGTTTGGTAAAAGAATGGAGTCAAAATTCCACCGGGCAATAAAATCAGGGTTGCTGAAACGCTTGACCCCTTAACTAAGCTGCCTAGTTTATTGTTATACAAAAAGTAACGTTTAGATAAAAAGTGTTTCATACTTCGTTATAAGCATTTGATTATGACCACTTTGGCATAACTTCATTGCCTTATATCCCTAGTTATGCAATATGCCTGTTTTTGACAAAAGGTTTGACGTTGAAGGTAAATATAAGCGGTGAAAGATGTACATGTAAATTCGACAATAGCGAATCATAATTTGTGTAGTGAAAAGAATGTGCACAAAGTAATGATAATCTACCTTTGATAGGCTTGCCCTGGAACCATTTGGTTTGGTCAATGGTGTAACTAATATTGGTGCAACAATCTTGCTTTTAGGCTTAAATTGATTCGTTTAAGCAATAAGACATGCTTAAATCGGTATAATTGACCTTTCCGATATGGCATTTGCTGTTGACAGTTAATGTAAAGCACAAAAGCAAATAAACACAATATTATCGAACACCATTTAATTTCGCATGATGATGGCACCATTTGTGTGCAAAAATACCCTTCTAAAATGGTTTCTTTTGGGCTTTAGGCTATTTGATTCGCCATTGTCGAGTTTGGTTCGCCATTGTCTAATGCAGGAGGTATCTTATCAACAGAGTTATCTCCCATTAAGAAATTGAATGAATTAAAATTATTATTTTCCTGTAAAGCTGAGGTATGTTTGATGTTCTTAGTACCAAATAGAATAACATTCCCATGGTCGAGTTTAAAATAATAGCATTTGAACTCTTAGTGATTCGCCATTGTCGAGCAAACTGTATGAACTCTCCGTATTACTGGAATATCCAGGAAGATGTGGCTCTGTCTCTGAGAGATGTTTTGACTGGGACATTTAAGTCTGTGTTACAAGATTGTCACCTAAAAATCCCTTTAAAACTATAAACTAGAAGCTTTGGCACAATGCACTAGTCATTTGTAACCACTGCACTCAGTTCCGGGTGAGGGCGGTGGTTTGTGTAGAAATGAGCTGGGATTTTATAGTCCGAGATCCAAGGTCCAAATTTTTGGTTAACCCTACACGATCTTGGCCTTAAGGTTTGATGGCTTTTTTTGAAAGATATATGATAGTAGTCTATGAAACAGGTCCGTGTATAAAAATTTAGGCCGGCGAAAGTCTTCAAAATGGCCGCCATCCAAGATGGCCGCCCAAATTAGGATTTATACAGGCTTGAGTAAAAAGCGTTTTCATTTTAGATTTTGTTACATTTAAGTGCTTTCAGTGTAGATTTTCTATAAACTCAACATATGCTTTTGCATATTTAGTTGAATTAACCCAGTTTTGATGTTCTCATGCGTTACATACGTTACTATATTAATGTTACTTGCGAGAAATGAAAATATTGACTATTTGTGTTTATCTTAGTGCCATTCTTCAAAGTTTTTGAAGTGTTTATGCAAAGTGTTCCTTAAAAGACTTGAGTAGCGTCTTGATAAAGCTTCTTTGGGTCGTTTATCTGCATTTGGTGGTCAGCCTCAGGTCTTTTATCACATAAATCCAGGTTCACTCTTGATCACTTAACATTGTAAACTCACATATTTTTGGTAAACTCGCATATTTTGAGTCTGATCATACATACAATCAATAGCTGTTGATGATTTGTTAATAAATTATATGGATTAGAACCGCTAACTCCATTTATATAATTTTGATACCCTCAAGACGTTCCTAACTGTTACATACGTTACCGTTTTTATGATATTTCCTACAAAATTAATATATTGACTATTCTTGTTTATTTTAATGTTATTCTCTGAAGTTTTTGAACTTTTTTGTATTTAATGCATTAAAAGACATGAAAAAATATCTTTATTAAGTTTGTGTGCTTTATTTGCTCCATCCATCAGCGATGGGTCTTTAAACACATAAATCCCGGTTTAAACTTGACCCCTAAAATATTATACACTCACATATTTGAGGTCAAACACATTGATAAAACAGCTGATGAGGTTTTATAAATTGAACATATGTAATAGAATTTTAACTCAAATGTTTTAGAGTCAAGATGTACCCAGCTGTTACATACGTTTCTTTTCTAAGGAGCCTTTAACTCGATTAACATAATTTTCATGTTCTGAAAATGTTGACAACTGTTACATTCGTAACTTTTCTTAAATGATATCTCCTACAAAATCAATATATTGACAACTGTTGTAAATGGCGTTTATATGCTCTTAGGTTTTAGAATTGGTATTATATTGATTGCATTAAACGACATGGGAGACATTTTGATAAAGACATTTTGGATGCGATATTTGCTTTGACAGTCAGCAATGAGTCTTTAAACATATAAACCCGTGGTAAACTAGATCATTTACATATTGTAAACTCAAATAGTTCGGGTCGGAACACATAAATATATTTATAAGAATCTTAAACTTGATATACAAGTACATAATTTCAATGTTCTCTACGTGTACTCAACTGTTACATACGTTACTTTTCTATAATATTCTATACAAAAGCTCCATAGGGTCACTGAGGAGGCTTAAGAAGCCAAACATCCCCTTTCTCAATAATATGTTAACTGCTCTTAAAGGATCTCAATCTTATTTTTAGTTGAAGAGGACTGTGTATAGAACTTTAGACTGGGAAAGTCCTAAAAATGGGGACAATTCATTTATATATGACTTACTGGATCAGATTTTACGGGAAAAGGGGTTTGTCTCCCATGAGTGTATTTTTGTTACCTATCTGATTCAATCATTTAAATGTTGATATGCTTAACCCACCATGTCACTTTCTTTTTTGAGTGGTATTGTCTGAAATGTATATCCAAACAGCAGATGATGATGAATAAAAAGATAAAATGTATAAATATGACATCAGCCATAGTTCAGATTACCTTTTTTACCCTTTAAATATTTGGAGTATTAAGAACAGATAATATGTCAAGAAACATCTGAACATGCGTTCATTATTTCGTCCCTTCTGTGAAACATTCTTTGATGTAGATAACGCTGATGCAAATATTCGATAGAGCACAAGTGTCTGGCTTTTACTGCCTGTTTGTAAAGGGACATCGAAGAGGAATAATGACATATTTTTTTTCCTTTGAGGGTTTTCACTGCTTCCAAATGATCTAACTTTTATCATTCATTTGTTATTAGTGCAGCTGTGTTATGTATTGCTTTGTTATGTTGCGGACCTAAACGTTTCCCTGTACATGATCCATAATGTCAGGTATTTAACTGCCAACTGAACCACCCCTTATGTGGTTGCTCCTAGGCTGGCGGATAATTGACGAAGACACCGGTATGTTTAGAAATTGGCAGATACCTCCCAAACGAGCCGGTCAACCCATATTTTAATCTTGATTAAAAGTACTGGCATAGAGTGTAGACTTGGAGAAAAGCTTCAGAACAAAGCCAGCAATGTCATTTAAGAAGGTAGGAGGCAAAACAAATGATTAAACTATATAGTAAAATTAATTGTGGTCTGGGTCCAAATAATGTTTGAGTATTTTGTTGACAGAGACATTTAACCAGACACCTTAAGCTTAACTAGCTTAACTCATATAAGCCTGGCGTCCCCTTTTATGGGACATAGGCAAACAGAATAGCCCAAGATGTGATGTTGCATAACGCGGCGTCCCATCTGGGGCTATTCTGTTTGCTTAAAGAATTTTGATCGAAAGTTGAATAGAATTTAAAAATCACACCTGATGCCCCTAAGAACTGAATACTCACCAGAATGATAAAGATGGGAAAATGCATTCGTCAAATATGGGTTATGGAAATGTAACTCCGTGCCAGCATGGTTCAAAACAAGGAGCACTCATTTGGGAGTGTGTTGCTATAATACTACACCAACATGGTCTTCAAAACTACACAAATTTACTTTGATTAAAATTGTCACAATCTTTTATAAAGAAAATATAATACAGGCTTTCATTAACAGAAATTGGGACCATTAAACAAACAAGATTAGGCAAATAATGATTTTATATGGGATTATGGGATATCCTATGACAAGTAACATATGTAACAGTTGTCAACATCTTGAGAACATAGAGAACATTCAAATATAACTGGAGGTAAATGTGCTAGGACATTTGTATTATAATTCATAAAAAATCAGCAGCTGTTGAAATTTTGTGTGTTTAGAACCCAAATGTATCAGTATTCAATGTTTAAGTGATCGAGATGAACCTTTATTTATGCCTTCAAAAAACATGCTGCTGACCAACAAAAGCAGAAAAACAATCACCAAAAAATTGCTATAACAAGACACCCCTTGTTTTTTGTAAGAATATTAATGCAAAAATACACAAAACTTTAAAGAATAGCACTAAAATATACAGTAACACTGAATATTATGATTTTGTAGCATGTAACATTAATGGTGTAACGTATGTAACATGTGAGAACATCAAAATCGTGCTAAATCAAATTAATTTAAAAATGCAAATTTCTATTTTATGTTTTATTGATAAAACATAAGTAGCTGTTCAATTAATGTGTTCAAACCCAAAATATGTGAATTTATGATATTTTAGTGATCAAGTGTGAACCCGGATTTATGCGTTCAAAGACCCATTGTTGACTTAAGTGTTAAGATTAAGTATCTAAAATTGCTTTATATAGATGTTCCTTATGTCTTTCACTGCACTAAATACAAAAACACACTTAAACCTTTAAATGATACCACTCAAACAAACAGTAACAGCCAATCTATCATTTAATGGCAGATAGCGTTAAAAAGTAACGTATGTAACACATGAGAACATACAAACTGTGTTAAATAAACTTAATATGCTTCAACATATGTTGAGTTTATAGAAAACTAACACTGAATTCAGTTAAATGTAACAAATCTAAAATGAAAAAGTTTATTACACAAACCTGTACAATTCCTAATTTTGGCGGCCATCTTGGATGGCGGCCATTTTGAAGACTTTCGCCGGCCTAAATTTTTATACACGGACCTGTTTCATAGACTACTATCATATATCTTTCAAAAAAAGCCATCAAACCTTAAGGCCAAGATCGTGTAGGGTAAACCAAAATTTTGACATCTCCTGGATTTTGGATCTCGGGCTATTACCTTTGATTTGCCCTGCAAGTGCGTGGGAACTACCCAGGGTTCGCATTATATTTGCAAAAACGGCAGTGCAATGAAAAAATAAGAGAATGCGAGAAGTTAGCAGGGGTTTTACCTATACATGTGATACATCTGAGATGCCAAATGGGGAGATTCCCTTTTTCAAATAGGGAGAATGATTAAACAAAGAAAGGGAATTCTTAAAGTTTGGCAGGGAGATCTGAAAATTGCAAATAGTGAGATGTATAAGATCTATATTGATAATCTGAAATTTTAAATAGGGAGATTCTCACAAAAAATAGTGAGATCCCTCTGAAATATGGAGATATATACCACATGTGTGGTTTTACGAAATGGGTGCCCTGCAGTGCAGAGCTTTTAGTAGTGGTTTTCTAGATGCAAAGTCAAAGTTCCTGCTATTCCCCAGGACTTGGGTGGCGGGGGGCTATGGTTATAAATGACTAATGCATAAAGGGATGGGAACTGTTCATGTACAAAAATTGCTTGAATAATTACCTTGCATGGGTTGACCATGGACTTAATGGCAAGGCCAACTTTATTTTCTCATGTTAGTTTGTGAAAACTGATACATGGGAAAAACCAAGCCATAAAGAAAATGTCTGTTATCATGCTCATATTACAAGTGCTCACATTACAAAGGGGGAAATGTTGTCACTTTAGCGGGTGTATAAAATTACCTTGGTGAATGTAAAACCTACATGAATCAGCCATTTTTAGCTCACCTGAGCCGTCAGGCTCACAAGGTGAGCTCATAGGATGGCCATGATCCGGCGTCCGTCCGTCCGTCGTCCGTCCGTCGTCCGTCCGTCGTCCACCATTTTCAAAGATCTTCTTCTCTGAAACCGCTTGGCCAATCAAAGCCAAATTTTACATGAAGCATCTATGGGAAGGGGGAACCAATGTGTATATAAATAATCCAGGTCACATGACCAAGATGGCCGCCATGCCCATATATGGTAAAAACCCTTCAAAAATCTTCTTCTCCGGAACCACTGGACTGATTTCAACCAAACTTGGCATGGAGCATCGATGACTCAAGTACTACAATGTGTATATAAATCATGACCTTGCGGTGACCTTGACCTATTTTACGGCAAGGTCAACATAGGTCGCCTTTGCATTTGAATGGGAAAAATTGTTAAATTGTCATTTAAAGGAAAAATCTTGCAGAAAATGAGCAGTAGGACTGAATATTAATGATTCTGAAAAAAATTGGGCACCAGGGGCTCATCCGCCCCCACCCCGGGGCAATATACATGTATATTATCATAATATTCAAACATCTTCTTCTCTGAAACCGCTTGGCCAATCCAAGCCAAATTTTACATGAAGCATCTATGGGAAGGGGGAACCAATGTATATATAAATAATCCAGGTCACATGACCAAGATGGCCGCCATGCCCATATATGGTAAAAACCCTTCAAAAATCTTCTTCTCCAGAACCGGTGGACCGATTTCAACAAAACTTGGCATGAAGCATCGATGGCTCAAGCACTACAATGTATATATAATTCATGACCTTTTCATGACCTTGACCTATTTTACGGCAAGGTCAACATAGGTCGCCAATGCATTTGAATGGGGAAAACTTTTAAAATGTAATTTAAAGTGAAAGTCTTGCAGGAAATGGGAAGTAGGACTGAAAATTAATGATTCTGAAAAAAATTGGACCCCAGGGGCTCATGTGCCCCCACCCCGGGGCAATATACATGTATATTTCCATAATATATATTCAAACCTCTTCTCCTCTGAAATCGCTTGGCCAATCAAAGCCAAATTTTATGTGAAGCATCTATAGAATTGAGGAATCAATGTGTATATAAATAATTTAGGTCACATGACAAAGATGGCCGTCATGCCCATATATGGTAAAAACCCATCAAAAATCTTCTTCTCTGAAACCAATAGACTGATTTCAAGGAAACTTGGCGTGAAGCATCGATGGCTAAAGTACTCTAATGTATATATAAATCATGACCCTGTGATGACCTTGACCAAGTTTATGGCAAGGTCAACATGGGTTGCCTATGCATTTGAATTGGGAAAACTGTTAAAATGTCATTTGAAGGGAAAAGCCAGCAGGAAATTTTCAAATGGACAGAATATTGAAGATTCTGAAAAAAGAAAATGGCCCAAGGGCTTATCTGCCCCTGCACTGGAGTTAAATACCATAATATTCAAACATGTTTATTGGTATATGCAGCAGATCTCAGGTGAGCGTTTACAGGACCATTGGTCCTCTGGTTTTAAGGTGTGAAATAAACAATTCTCTAGGGAGAAAAACTGCTTCGAACATGCGGCTGACAGCATCTTTGCTAATTACCACCTATTGGTCTTCGGGGTAATTGCAGTTACTGCAAAGCTGATCAGTGCCTTTGTTTTTGCTAGACAGATAGTACAAATCCTCTACTACCTAAATCCAAAATTTCCAACCTCTAGCTGTCTTCTGTGCTTGTACAGCTCGGTTTTTGTTGGACCTGTTCGAAAACCATGTTGGTTTTCTCATGTGGCAGCTCTTTTTTTTCTTCTATTTTACTTGTTTAGGTAACATGGTAGATATAAGTCACTCTCCCACACCAAATGGTTACCACCGTGCTTCCCCATGCTCTTCCCCCGGCATGATGGTTAACAAAGGCATGGCCAGACAGTCTCCGCCGCTACACGGTCGACAGCCGGGCAATCTGTCGGGACCGCCGAGAATCATGGTACAAGATAACAGAAACAACATGATGAACTCTGAGGTAACCTGACTATTCATTATGAAAACTCGCCCATGCAGTATACAGAGATTTTTTTCAGCTGTAAAAATTGAAAATTTCACCAGAAAAAAAAAAACCCGATATTTTTAATATTTTTGCTCAAAACATTGATTGTGGGTACATGTTAGAACCGCCTCACCGAGGAGGTTCTAACGAGTACCCACAATCTATGTTTTAGATTAAAAATAAGAAAAATAGGGATACCCCTGCATACCCCAGTTTTTCTGTATAAAAGTGTGGTTTAAGGGGGTATTCATTGCATGGGCATGTTTTCCTGATGTTATTGGGTCTTAATCAGAAAATCAAAAACAGTCATCTGGGTTTTTGACCAGGTCAGACGGTCAAACTAGCCTGCACAGCCACACAAGATGCTCAGAGGCTGATGAAATGATAGTTGCACATACATACAAGACCGTTTTATGTAAGATTTAAATTTGGTCACATAGGCTTTACAATGGGAAAATTTTCAAACATTTTGTTTTCCAGAAGGTTTTGTAGCCTGTGACCTGAATTTTGATAGACAGTCTTTGAGTTTTGTTTATTTATTTATTTTTAAATTCAGTTTTACATCCCTTTCAAGATTATTTCAGCTCATATGAGAAGGGCCAATCGGAAGGTGAACCCTGAGAAAATCCACTTGTCACACCCACAAGCAGAACTTGGCTTGTCTCACATGTGGTCAGTGCGGTGCTCGAACCCACACCCGACACAGTAGTGAAATTGAGTTAGTTTATTTGAGTATCTAAGGTCAAGGTAATATTTGATGCAAGCCAAAATAACCTTAGCCAAAGACCATGAAGATTCTCAGGTTCATTGGTCCCTTGGTTCATCAAATGCTAAAACACCTCTTGGAACTAATTCCTAAAGCTTAAGACTCTTGCTAGAGACTTGAGGCTGTGCAGGCTGATTATGGTCCTTACCGTGCCTCGAGGTTATAAAACTTTTTTCAAGCTCAGCTCAGCTGAGCATGAAATTTCAACTGCTCATAAATGTAAAAATAGTCAAAAATTGTGGTAAATTCAGGTTCAAAACTCAAAAACTAGTAATTTATCCTGCTCATAAATGTTAAAATGCCAACAGTTGTTGAAAATGCCAACAGTTGTTGGCATTTTAACATTTATGAGTAGGATAGATTTTAGTCTCAGCTGAGTTGAGCATGAAAAAAGTTTTATAACCTTGGGGCCTGGTGGAGTGGATTTGGCAGAGCTCGAGGCTCATAGTAAGAATTGCATGTCTAGTGATGAGGCTTGTAGTGTTTTGAATTTGTAGCAAAGGAAGCAAACATAATCCTATTATAAATCAATTACTCAGAATTATAGGCATTTTACATGATTGGTTGGTTTAACAAACAAGCAGGTTTACAGTTTGGTAGTGTGGAGATCTATTTGTAGAACTACTGTGGAGATCTAGTTGTAGAGCTACTGTAGTTGGATCGAACTTTACAATCAGGGCATTAAAAAGCACAGTCTGATCTAGTCTGCAAATATTTTATGTGCCCACCCCTTTCATTGCTTGATTTCAGATTTTGGTATTGGTTGTTATCTGTACTGATGAAATGCTAAGTGTAAATGGTCTTTAAGTGTTAGTACTTGTTTAGTCTCCACGTTTTAGTTTTAGTAGCCCCTATGTTCCAGGGGTTACAGTTGCTTAGTTACAGCTCTTCCAGGTTTCCGACAAGGCCTGACATAAATCGGTCTGTGCTGTCACAGAAAAAAGCTAGACTCTTGCCATTTTGGGAGGAGAAATTGTGCTATCCTTGTGGTGAAAGCAAAGACGCAGATCAGCTGTGCAGTTAATGCACATGCACAGCTGATCTGCGCCTTTGATTTCGCATAGGCAAAACTCCAGTTTTCTCATGACGCAGCTCAAATCATTAGATTGTCTCAGTGCTGTGTGTCCAATAGGGGTTCAAGCCCTTTCCAGTGCACATGTGAGACTGGCCAAGTTATGCTTGCGGGTGTGTCAGATGTTTTCTCTCGGGTTACACCAATTTTTGCTCCAACATCTTTTGCAGCAGCACGGACACATCTGTTTCTGTCAGATTTTCCATCAGGAACACATGTCCGTGAATTGTATACCCCCCCGTAAAGCCCACTTTTATATTGAAAAACTGGGGTTTGTAGGGTTATACCTAATTTTCTTATTCTGATCCAAAACATAGATTGTGGCTAGATTGTGGCTACTCGTTTGAACCGCCACGATGAGGCAGTTCTAGCGTGTACCCACAATGTATGTTTTGAGCAAAAATATAAAAAAAAAATCAAAATTGTCCTGATGAAATTTTAAATTTTTACAACTGAAAAAAAAAAATCTCTGTATATTGCATGGGCGTGTTTTCGTAATATCAGGAAGAAAACAAATGAGCAGTATATGAGCCGCCCCATGGGAAAACCAACAATCTGCATTTGCGAAAACAAAGACGCAGATCAGCTTCGCGGTAACCGCGAAGCTGATCAGCACCTTTGTTTTCGCTACTCGGATAGTACAATTCCTCTTCTACTTAAATCCGAAATTTCAAGCTTCTAGCTTGCTTCTGTAGCTGTACAGGCCAGTTTGTGTCGGACCTGTTCGGAAACCACATTGTTGGTTTTCCCACGAGGCGGCTCATATATTGATTGTTCCGTACCCCAGCATGTCACTAACATTTATAACGAGTCTGATATGAAATCAATTGAGCGGCTTCATGTCAAAACCAGAATTTTGCCTATGCGAAAACAAAGGCGCAGATCAGCTGTGCAGTAACTGCACAGCTGATCAGCGTCTTTGTTTTCCCAACACTGATAGTACAATTCCTCTTCTTCCTAAATCCGAAATTTCAAGGTGGCCATCTTCTGTAGCTGCACAGGCCGAGATTTGTCAGACCTGGTCGCACACCCCGAAGACCGATTTACTCGCATTGTGGCTCAATTGTTTCTGTCCTTATTGCTTGTTCAGGCTGACAGGTGGATTAAAATGCAAAGTCTGCAGGGATTGGATCTGATCGCTAATCTATAATAAACATCCACTGGAAAATCTGATTAATTTGATTTCAGTTTTCTGAGATTTTGATGACCCAGTTACTGTTTTGTGCATTTATAAAGTCAGAACTCATAACGTTAAGCCATTCATATAGAAATTTGAGAAAACTTATTTCAGGCAGTAGTAAATATGCAATAGAGTATAGGCAGAACAATGACTACTATGTACTGAGGCCAACCTCATTATAACACTATCTTTGGGGTACCTAGGATCAGACCATGTTATAAGTGAAACAGTGTTGAGATAACTTTCAATAGACACATAGGAAAACAATAATCTGTTTGGGAGCCATGACAAGGCCGTGTTATATTGAAAACCACATTGTATAGGGACATATTATTATAATGCAGTAACTGCACAGCTGATCTTTGTTTTCGCATATGCAAAGATGTTGGTTTTCTCATGATGTGGCTTGTATATATTTGGTCCCTTTCTGTGTCTCTCTTAATGATTCATTTGTTCTGGTTTTATGTTCTGAATATGGTACCTCCCCTATTTTGAGAGATCGACCAACTGAGCTACCATGCAGAAATGATACAATTGAGCTGTGTCATGAGAAAACCAACATTTTGCATAGGCGAAAACAAAGGAGCAGATCAGCTTCGCAGTTATTACGAAGCTGATCAGTGCCTTTGTTTTTGCTACACAGATAATACAATTCTTCTTCTTTCTAAATCCAAAATTTCCAGCCTCTTCTGTGCTTGTACAGCTCGGTTTGTGGCGGCCCTGTTCGGAAACCACATTGTTGGTTTTCTCATGATGGGGCTCAGTCGTTTCTACAGTTCATATAGGAGAAGTTTGGTGGCCTTGTGTTTAGTATGTCAGATTGGGTAAGTTTGGTGACCTTGTGTTTAGTGTGTCAGATAGGAGAAGTTTGGTGGTCTTGTGTTTAGTGTGTCAGATAGGAGAAGTTTGGTGGTCTTGTGTTTAGTGTGTCAGATAGGAGAAGTTTGGTGACCTTGTGTTTAGTGTGTCAGATAGGGGAAGTTTGGTGGCCTTGTGTTTAGTGTGTCAGATAGGAGAAGTTTGGTGGTCTTGTGTTTAGTGTGTCAGATAGGAGAAGTTTGGTGACCTTGTGTTTAGTGTGTCAGATAGGAGAAGTTTGGTGGTCTTGTGTTTAGTGTGTCAGGGGAAGTTTGGTGGCCTTGTGTTTAGTATGTCAGATTGGGTAAGTTTGGTGACCTTGTGTTTAGTGTGTCAGATAGGAGAAGTTTGGTGGTCTTGTGTTTAGTGTGTCAGATAGGAGAAGTTTGGTGACCTTGTGTTTAGTGTGTCAGATAGGAGAAGTTTGGTGGTCTTGTGTTTAGTGTGTCAGATAGGAGAAGTTTGGTGACCTTGTGTTTAGTGTGTCAGATAGGAGAAGTTTGGTGACCTTGTGTTTAGTGTGTCAGATAGGGGAAGTTTGGTGGCCTCTTGTTTAGTGTGTCAGATAGGGGAAGTTTGGTGGCCTAGTGTTTAGTGTGTCAGGGGAAGTTTGGTGGCCTTGTGTTTAGTGTGTCAGGGGAAGTTTGGTGACCTTGTGTTTAGTGTGTCAGATAGGAGAAGTTTGGTGGTCTTGTGTTTAGTGTGTCAGATAGGAGAAGTTTGGTGACCTTGTGTTTAGTGTGTCAGATAGGGGAAGTTTGGTGGCCTCTTGTTTAGTGTGTCAGATAGGGGAAGTTTGGTGGCCTAGTGTTTAGTGTGTCAGGGGAAGTTTGGTGGCCTTGTGTTTAGTGTGTCAGGGGAAGTTTGGTGACCTTGTGTTTAGTGTGTCAGATAGGAGAAGTTTGGTGACCTTGTGTTTAGTGTGTCAGATAGGGGAAGTTTGGTGGCCTCTTGTTTAGTGTGTCAGATAGGGGAAGTTTGGTGGCCTAGTGTTTAGTGTGTCAGATAGGGGAAGTTTGGTGACCTTGTGTTTAGTGTGTCAGATAGGGGAAGTTTGGTGGCCTTGTGTTTAGTGTGTCAGATAGGGGAAGTTTGGTGGCCTCATGTTTAGTGTGTCAGATAGGGGAAGTTTGGTGGCCTTATGTTTAGTGTGTCAGATAGGGGAAGTTTGGTGGCCTTGTGTTTAGTGTGTCAGATAGGGGAAGTTTGGTGGCCTCGTGTTTAGTGTGTCAGATAGGGGAAGTTTGGTGGCCTCGTGTTTAGTGTGTCAGATAGGGGAAGTTTGGTGGCTTCGTGTTTAGTGTGTCAGATAGGGGAAGTTTGGTGGTCTTGTGTTTAGTATGTCAGATTGGGTAAGTTTGGTGACCTTGTATTTAGTGTGTCAGATAGGGGAAGTTTGGTGGCCTTGTGTTTAGTGTGTCAGGGGAAGTTTGGTGGCCTTGTGTTTAGTGTGTCAGATAGGGGAAGTTTGGTGACCTTGTGTTTAGTGTGTCAGATAGGGGAAGTTTGGTGGCCTTGTGTTTAGTGTGTTAGATAGAGGAAGTTTGGTGACCTTGTGTTTAGTGTGTCAGATAGGGGAAGTTTGGTGCACTTGTGTTTATGCGATTGAAGTCCAGATTGAGAGGTTAGAAGTTTGAACCCCACTGGCACTGAGAGGTGTTCTTGAGAAAGACACATTAATGTCCCATAGTGCTTGTCAGTACCCAGAAAGTCGTGGCTTCATCCCAACATGACTAAAACTTGTTGACTGGCCACAAAACAAAACAAGGCGGCCCCTGTGGCCGAGCGGTTACTAGGATAATCACTCAATCATCCCACCGCTGTGTCAGGTGTGGGTTTGAGCCCCGTACTGGCCACATGTGAAACAAGCCAAGTTGTGCATGTGGGTGTGCCAGGTGTTTTTTGTTGGGGTTCTCCCGTTTTTGCCCCATCTCATATGAGCTGAAATAATCTTGAAAGGGACGTAAATAGAAACAAAACAAAATTAACAAAAAAAGGTTCATACAAGTTGATTGTACAGAATGTACCTCAATAAGCACTCATCAATTTGTAGTACAGGTAAATACATGACCCTTGTTTTAGAGTCATTAATGACATGCAAAAAACTAACGATTATCTAAAAATAGTAACAAATATTCCATAAATAGTAACAGAAAATATGTTAATGGGATGTTTATGGTAGACCTCGACAGTTAAAACAATGTGAGGAAAACTGATGAACAATTGTCAGCTTTATGACACTGATGACATGGTAAAACGGGCAGCCTCCTTTTGATGAAATGTATGTCACCTGAACTTTACTGTTATCCTCAAACATGTGACAAAAATGTGGGCGTTAAATGGTTAAAGGGAAATAATTCTCTTATTTTTGCTGTGTCACCTAATGAGCCTGGCTCAAATTTCTTTAATGCCATGACAACATGATACATCTGCTGACTGATTTTCAAAGTCTTTGCAGATTCTAGTGGGAACCTATTGCTCCTGTATCACCAGACTGATTCGAGTCTTCCACGTCTATGTCTACCTGTTAAAATGACACATTATGTTAGCCACGGCATAAGAAAACCAGCAACATGGATATGCGAAAACCAAGGCATATATCAGCTGTGCAGTAATTGCACAGCTGATCAGCATCTTTGTACTATCCCTCTTCTTCTTAAATCTGAAATTTCAAGCTTCTGTGACTGCACAGCCCGATTTATGTTGGAGCTGGTCATATGGTTTTCTCATGGGCAGGCTCATATTACATTGTTTGCTGTTTCAGATGCCCCGGTCACCAAATGTTCCGGCAGTGTCATTGACAACACCAAGTATTACAGGAGGGTCAGGCTACAACTCACCTAATCCCACATATCAATCAAGTAAGTACAGTTCTCACACCATCACATACTATTCATGTAAGTACAACCCTCACTGTCCAACATATCAATCAAGTAAGTACAACTCTCACAACAACACATATCAGTCAAGTAAGTACATCCCTCACTGTCACACATATCAATCAAGTAAGTACAACTATCACAGTTCCATATAACAATCAAGTAAGTACAACTCTCACAACACCACATATCAATCAAGTAAGTACAATTATCACAGTTCCATATAACAATCAAGTAAAGTACAACTCTCACAAGTAAGTACAACTATCACAATCACATACATCAATTAAGTAAGTACAATTCTCACAATCCAACATATCAATTAAGTACAACTCTAAAAACACCACATATCAATCAAGTAAGTACAACTATCACAATCCCACATATCAATCAAGTAAATACAACTCTTTAGGAGAAGATTCATAAAAGCTTCCTTGAAGCTTGTTTTCTGATCCTTTGATTTATTGATTGTTATTATTGTTTTATATGAATTTATTAATAAACTAGTGTTTAAACCAATCAAGTAAGTACAACTCTCATAATCCCACATATCAATCAAGTAAGTACAACTATCACACCCCCATACATCAATTAAGTAAGTACAATTCTCACAATCCCTTATATCAATCAAGTAAGTACAACTATCACAATCCCATACATCAATTAGTAAGTTCAATTCTCACAATCCAACATATCAATTAAGTACAACTCTAAAAACACCACATATCAATCAAGTAAGTACAACTATCACAACACCACATATCAGTCAAGTAAGCACAACCATCATAATCCCATATAACAATCGAGTAAGTACAACTCTCACAACACCACATATCAATCAAGTACAACTCTCACAACACCACATATCAGTCAAGTAAGTACAACTATCACAACACTACATATCAATCAAGTAAGTACAACTCTCACAACACCACATATCAGTCAAGTAAGTACATCTCTCACAATCCAACATATCAATTGTGTACAACTCTAAAAACACCACATATCAATAAAGGAAGTAAAACTCTCACAACATAAATATGAATCAAGTAAGTACAACTCTGACAGTCCCACACATCAATCAAGTAAGTACAACTCTCATATCAGTCAAGTAAGTACAACTCCCACAACCCTCATATCAGTCAAGTAAGTACAACTATCACAACCCTCGTAATAGTCAGGTAAGTACAACTCTAACATCCCTCATAGCCAAGTAAGTACAACTTCCACAACCCTCATATCAGTCAAGTAAGTACAACTCTCACAACCACACATATCAGACACAAAAATACAACCTTATTTGCCTATGCAGACGTCATGATTTCATGTTGCATGCCAAACCATTAAGCCTGGTTTCTATGAACAATTTTTCTTTCACGAAGATTTTTTGTCACAGAAACTTTGACAATTAGTTTGCGTTCCCACACAGCAAAGATTACTTATATTACTTAGCTCGCTCACCTTTATCACAGATATTTGACAATGACACTTTGCCACAGAACTGAGTTTACAAGAGCATATTTTTCTGCGACAAACCTACTTTGAAAAAAATTGTCAGTGGAAACCAGGCTTTAGACGTAAACAGCAAAAGCTCATGGAAATGAGCCGGGTCATGAGAAAACAGGGTTTTTCCTCTGCGAAAACAAAGGTACAGATCAGCCTCCTCTTTGGCTGTACAGGCCTGTTTGTGTCAGACCTGGTTCCTCGAAGACCATTTGAGCCGCGACGCAAGAAAACCGGTCTTCGGGGTTTCCGACCAGGTCCGACACAAACCGACCTGTACAAGCTCAGAAAAGAGCTAGAAGCTTGAAATTTCGGATTTAAGAAGAAGAGAAATTGTACTATCCGTGTAGCGAAAACAAAGGTGCTGATCAGCTTCGCGGTTACCGCGAAGCTGATCTGCGCCTTTGTTTTCGCATAGGCAAAAATCCGGTTTTCTCACGATGCGGCTCATTTTCTCTCGTCACAGCTCAAATTGTCATCGTCTTGATTGTAAGTGCATTGTCTGCAGTGCATTGTCTGCAGTGTGAAACAGGTTGTCTGAATGACTTTTGTACTTAATTACTTTTATTTTTTCAAAATTGTTTGTCTTTATTTTAGCAGATGTTTCCATCTGAAATTCAGTTGTGTTCAATAAATTAATATGCATTTGTAATGTAGAGTTGAATAACAAATGCATTAATATGTTATTTTGAATAACATTTGCATCTCAGTGCTGATAGGTTCTCATTATTTTGCTTGTGTATGTTCATTGCCCAAAATTTGAGAAAATAATTGTCTATAATATAAGCTTGGTCTCTTGATATATGCGCAAAAAAAGAGCAGCTCAGCTATACCATAACCAGGCAGCTAAGCAGTAACTGTAAATGCGGTTAAGCAGTAACCGTGAAGCTGATCAGTACCTTTGTATTCACTACACGTATAGTACAATTCCTCTACTTTCTAAATCCAAAATTTCCAGCCACTAGCCATATTCTGTGCTAGTACAGCTTGTTCCGTGTCAGACCTGGTCAGAAACCACAATGTTGGTTTTCTCATGTTGCAGCTCATTCTTGGCATTGCTGATATTAGGCGGCATCATGAGAATACCTGTTTTTTGTCATCATACAAATACAAAGATGCAGTCCAAGCTTCTAGCATTCGTCTGGGAATGTATCTATAGACCAGTTTGTGTAGGACCTGGTCAGAAACTTCATAGACAGGTTTTCTTGATACACAGCTCATTAAAACCATCATTCCAGATGACTATGGTATGAGCCCGGGAGACCCGATGGGGGGTGGGGGTGGCATGCAGCAGCAGAACTACAGCCCCCACCCCAGTCCTCTGCACTGGAGCCAAGGTCAAGGTTCCCTGACTACAGGTGTGCCCCCTGGTGGAGGCCAGCAGATGGCAGGGTAAGTAACTCTTAGTAACTCTAAAATAACAAGCCCATGCAATATATAGCATTTTTTTAGCTATGAAAATGAAAATTTTCTTTTGAAATGTTTTCCAGTGTATATTATTTTTGCTCAAAACATAGATTGTGGATACACGTTAGAACGGCCTTCATATGATGCAGTTCCTCATTCAACTTTTGCTTGTGTTTCAGAAATGGAAGCCAGGTAACGAATACGGGTGCTAACCATAGTGTATCTCCGTTACTTGTAAACACAATGAACCATAATAGACACAATCTGAACAACATGAATATGAACATTAAAAGTGAGCCGATTTCTCCTCCACGAGATTCGAACACGCCTTCAGGAGGTCATCATACTCTGCGACCTCCATCACAGCAAGGTCAAAGTCAAGGTCATCTCTCCCACGGTCAAGGTCATCTGTCACCCGGTCACATTTCTCCCCATTTGTCACACAGTAACTCATCATCTCCGACGGCTAATCTGCAAAATGTGAACTTTCACGGGACGGGCCAGGCGGCATCTCAGCCACAACAACAAATACAACAACAACAAATACAACAACAACAACAATTACAACAACAACAAACAGACTTTGACAGCCCGATGATGAAAAGGCCTCGGTTAGATGGCTGGACAACTTAGGCTGTTCCTGGTCTGACCAGTAAAACACAGATTGTGAGCGAGACACGATTAAACCTACATGTGTGTAGTGAGAGGTGCTGCATATCATGATGTGTGCAGACTCTCATTTTGTAGTGATTGCTGTGTTCTAGCTTACAATAACACAAAAAACTTATTGCCATAAAAGTCACGAGTAGAGTTTATTATAGTAAAGTTATAGTGAACGCCCATAACTGTTAACTAGGTCTGGCAGTGTCGAATACACGAGAAACCAATGCGGAGTGTCGAATACACAAGAAACCAATGCGGTAGTTGCTTCATGATTTACCAGAGAACTAGTAGAGCCATGACGTCAGAAAAATGCTGTTTGGGGTTTCTGACCAGGTCCAACCAGGTTTTGCTTCACAGATAATAATCTTCTTCTTCTTCGGAAATCCAAAATATCAAGCTTCTAGCCCTCTTCTGTGACTGTACAGGCCCGTTTGTGTCAGACCTGGTTGGAAACCTAGGACCAGTTTTTCTCACATCGTGATTCATATGGTATACCATATTGGTTTGTCAGACCAGTTATATCACGGTTGGTCAAAATATGTGTATATGTGTATGAGCTGCTTCATGAGAAAACCAACAAAGTGCATAGGCACTAACTGCAAAGCTGATCAGCACCTTTGTTTTCGGTACATGGATAGAAGAATCCCTCTTTTAGTTAAATCCAAAATTTCAAACATCTAGCCATCTTCTGTCCTTGTGTCGGACCTGATTGGAAACCACTTTGTTGGTTTTCGCTTGACGTGTCTCATATGTTTGAAATAGTTATAACAAATCTAAAAATGACTTAACCTCTATTTTAAGAAATCTCTGGAACAATTGTTAAAGATATGTTTTGTTTTTTTTTTTATCTTAAAAGATGATATAAATTGTTTTGTCTATTATAATTTGAGCGATGGCATGAGATAACCTGTCTTCAGGATTTCCGACCAAGTCAGACACAACTCAAACTGCACAGTCACAGAAGATGGGTAGAGGCTGGAAATATTCTAGTAATCTAATTGCGCAGCTGATTTGGGTCTTTGTCGATCTTGCATAATACTGCCAATCTCTATATCAAACTGTCAAAATACAGATTTTCTCATGACATAGCCCCTTATATTTTCCCTATTAAATGTGCTTTAAGATTTTATACTAAAGGTGTTGATCGCGACAAATTCTGATAATACTATTGGCAAAATTGATGGACTGGGTATTTAAAGCAAATTTTGAAGCAAAAATGTCCTTTTTTTTGCAAAATCTATGAAATTACTTGGGGTCCAAGTGAAGACATCATATGAGCCTGTGCGTGAGAAAACCAACAATTTGGGTTCCGTCCAGGACAAAGCGGGCTGTACAGTCACAGAAGATGGTTAGAGGTTGGAAATTTTGGATTTAGAAAGTAGATGAATTGTACTATATGTGTAGCGAAATCAAAGGTGCTGATCAGCTTCGCAGTTACTGCGAAGCTGATCTGCGCCTTTGTTTTCGCCTATGCAGATTGTTGGTTTCCCATGCGGCGGCTCGTATTGTATTTTGAAAGCATCATATTGTATTTTGATATTGTATGGAAATTCCTGAAAATTAAATCTTTGAAGACAAAATCAATCACTGTATAATAATTGCCCTTGTATGATATCCCAGTATTTCTTGTTAAGCATGTGATAACCTTGTTATTGCACCGCCTGCCTGTTATAGTTGAGCTGCGTCATGAGATAACCTGTTTCCACACCATAGACGGTACAATTTCGGAATTCAGTATTTCATTCTTCAGCGGCTGTACTGCCTGATTTGTGTCAGACCTGGTTGGAAATGTGGAAGACATGTTTTCTGTTGACACAGTTCAATTTTGTTAGTGATGTGCCTTGTTTACAACACGCCCCCACCCCCTAGCCCCTTACTCCCAAATACATACACATCTTATTTGATTTTATATTATCTCATCAGGCTATTTGGCCTACTTTATTATTACTGTATCTTTGGAAATGCTTGTCAGAAATTATATTTTGTGAATACATGTATTTGCAAATTTGTTGCTATAAATTGAAAGTAGAAAATTTGTGAAAAAAAAAGCGTCAAAAAATTTAAGAATTCATAATGATTTTCTCACTATGTTATGGCCTTGTCATAAAAAATATGTAAGTCGAAAGAAAAAGAAAGAAAATTTGATTTTCAAGTTTATGCTACATGTGTAGCTCCATAATGATCACTGGTGGATCAAAGGTCGGACTACACTACTTGTGCCGTGATGTGAGAAAACCATTCTTCGGAAAGGGTATTCAGATTGTATGACAAATAGATACTGTGTGTGCTACAGAGGTAAAACAGATAACTTGTGGTATTTTAGTAATGCAGTATTTCATTTAAATCAACATGATCCGTCTTAAGTCAAAATCAGGCTACACTCCATTCCTAATGAATACATCAGGAAAACATGTCCGTGTAATGTATACCCCTTGAACCCCACTTTTATATAGTAAAAATGGGGTTAACAGGGGTCTACCTATTTTCCTTATTTTTGATCTAAAACATAGATTGTGGGTACTCGTTAGAACCGCCTCGCAGAGGCGGTTCTAACGAGTACCCACAATCTATGTTTTGAGCAAAAATATTAAAAACATCAAAATTTTTCTATCGAAAATTTTCATTTTTTACAACTTTATCTAATCCCTGTATATTGCATGGGCGTGTTTTCATCATGCATGTGTTCTAAAAGGATCCGTGATGCTTTGTATACAGAAAATGGTGGATATCGTAGTAAACATGAGCCATGTCTTGAAAAAACCTGTCTTCAGGGTTGGCTAGCTCAGAAAAGAAAAAGGTTTACACTGCACACAAGATGGCTATAGGCCATAATCCTTGTTTGTGTCAAACATTGTCCTATTCTGTCAAATATGACAAAGTAACTGATCAACAAACTGATCTCAGTATAATAGTGCCAGGTGTTTGGTAATCATAAACTTGCCGTCAAAATGTTGTAATGTTGATAAAATAATGCTTTTACTATCTAGGCATATTTAAACGTTGATAGCTTTACTGTATAGTAAATGAAGACATCATCAGGTGTAATTATTGTGTCATCTCTATATGAGCCGCCTCGTGGGAAAACCAACAATGTGGTTTCCGAACAGATCCGACGCAAACCGACCTGTACAAGCACAGAAAAGAGCTAGAAGCTTGAAATTTCGGATTTAAGTAGAAGAGGAATTGTACTATCTGAGTAGTGAAAACAAAGGCGCTGATCAGCTTCGCGGTTACCGCGAAGCTGATCTGCGCCTTTGTTTTCGCCTAAGCAGATTGTTAGTTTTCCCATGTGGCGGCTCATAATAATGTCAGAACTTGTTTACCCAACTGACCGTTTAGCGAACTGACGGAAGGGATCTAGGAAATAAACAAAACTGATAAGTACAGTTTTGCCGTTTTTTAAGTACATTAACGACTGAGAAGACTGACCTTTTGCATATACAAAAAACCCCTGCAAATTCATTGCGAGAAAAACTAGGGATCAGAAATACTGTACTTAAGTTCTGACTCTGACTCTTATGTTAGGTTTTTATTGCATCTGGTCTGATTTGTAAGACTTTATTTTGCATCAATATTTATGATTATAGAATAAAGGTTCAAATTGTGCACCAGCTGAACAAGTAATTACAAGTTTTATAACATAATGATTAAAAGTGAAATCAAATCGCACATACTTGCACAATCTGTCACATGAATTTACAAATGCATTATGATTAAACCCCCATCAAACGAAAAATATTCTTTTAATAAAAGTAGACACAGATCAGCTGTAGCTATGCAGCAGATCAGTGCCTTTTGTTTTTAACTCCTAGTAGGAAACTCCTTCTTTTTTAACCCAATATTTTGACCTTCTAACCGTCTTCTGTGGCCGTAATGACAGGGTTGTGTCAGAACAAACAAAGGATTTCTCATGCTATGGCTAATTTATAAACAAAGTAGACAACTGATCAGGTACTACATGAGCCCTGGCTTGAGAAAACTGGTCTTCGGGGTTTCCGACCAGGTCCGACACAAACCAGCCTGTACAGTCTTAGGAAAAGGCTAGAAGCTTGAAATTTCAGATTTAGGAAATGATAATGATACTATCTGTGTAGCAGAAACATAGGCGCTGATCAGTTGTGCAGTTGATGCACAACTGATCTGAGTCTTTGTTTTCGCATAGGCAAATATACGGTTTTCTCATGATGTGGCTCACATGTCACACATGAAGTTGCCATGGAAAACTTAGAGGGAAATGAGCCACGCCGTGAGAAAATGGGTCTTTGGGGTTTCCGACCTGGTCTGACACAAACCGGTCTGTGTAGCTACAGAAGCAGGCTAGAAGCTTGAAAATTTGCAAATAGGTAGAGGAGAAATTGTACTATCCGAGTAGTGAAAACAAAGATGCTGATCTGCGCCTTTGTTTTCGCATAGGCAAAAATCCGGATTTCTCAGGATGCGGTTCAAATAATGTTGGAATATATTTTCTCAATCACATTGTCTAATTTATCTCATGGTCTAAGGGAGGTAATCCATAATTCTATTTCTGTTTTTGTACATTGTCGTTACAGAACTAGTTATTTGTATATAGCACCTGCCTTAATGTCCCAATTGCTCACTCCTAGGATGATAATGATTAGCTCTTGCACAAAAATACTCACCAGAAATCGATTATCAAATACATGTATTATATTACGAAAACACGTAATGTAATACATGTATTTGATAATCAATGGAAAACTTGAAAATTTTCAGTAGACTGTTGTGTCCTTGAACAGGGCACATTTACTGGCTAAAGTACTGGTTTATTTGGTTAAACATGACTGGAAAATTGTTGAACTGGGACTTTTATCCTCAATACGAACAAACAAATAAAGATATCTAAATGTTATATAATTGAAATGTATTTCTGTTCAAGAGTTCACCATTATCAGTTATTTTTATAATGTTGTGTTTTTCTTTTATGAAATTTGTAAGCAAGGAACTGTATATAAATTGAGCCGTAATGTGAGAAAACCTGTCATATCTGACAAGGTCAGACAAAAAATCAGCTGTAGAACTGTTGATGTCTTTAAGCTTGACAACAGGAAAACATGTCCATGAAAAGTATAGCCCCTTGAACCCCACTTTCATACAATAAAACTGGGGTATACAGGGGTTTACCTATTTTTCTTATTTTTGCTCCAAAACATAGAGTGTGGGTACTTGTTAGAACCGCCTCGATGAGGCGGTTCTAACGAGTACCCACAATCTATGTTTTGGAGCAAAAATACGAAAAATGTCAAAAAAGCTGAAGAAAAATCTATATATTACATGGGCGTGTTTTCGTAACTGTGTAGGTACTGGGCCTTTGTAATTTTCACCTCAACAAAAATCAGGTTTTCTCATGGCATGGCTCAAATGTAAATAACTAATGTTGTGTTATTTTATTACACTGAAGTTGTATTTTTGTTAAGATCAGATCTCATTATGATTAATAATTCAGGCAAACTGACAGAAAAAGATATAAGCAACAGCCAAGAATGATTTTTTGAAGGCTTGTACATAATTATGCTGATAAAATAGTAAATTGTTGTCGGTTTGTAATTAAAGAATATTTGTAACTATCTGGGCCATACTTTATAGCAACAAACAAACAATACTCTAAATGGATATCTAGAGCCAATAAAATTTTGACTTCATTTTTCCTCTCACATGCTACAAGAAAAAAGAAAAAAAAAAACCAAAAAACATTTAAATGAATTTATATGAGACTGGATTGGCTTACACTGAAATTTTCTTGGAAAAATTGCTACTTTTCAAAATTCTCTTATTTGAGTAAAAATAAAAACAAAAACGCAACAGCTAGATTATAAAAACAAAAACGCAACAGCTAGATTATATACTTATGTACTCACAATCAATGCTTGAGCAAAAATTTGAAATATGTTCAAATTTTTCAACTGAAAATTTCATTTTGTTTATTGCATTGGTATATTTTTGTGTTCCTTCTCGTCACATCATTATTGGGTTTCTATTTTAATGTTACAAAAAGCTGGAGGACAAGTTCTCCAAATGATTGAAGGTATATATAAAATGGGATTTTTGCAAAAATCTGTTTTTGAAAATGCTGTTTCTGAAAATTTTGCATGCTTTTGAGAAAGTAAAAAATCAGATTTTCATTGAATTTATATATCCATTTAGAGTATAGGTCTGAATTTACAATTTCAGGTCAGTGAATGCTTTCTGTTATAAACTGTATTTGATACTGATTGCGTTGAATACATCACGAAAACATGTCCGTGTAATGTATACCCCCTTGAACCCCACTTTTATATAGCAAAACTGGGGTATGCAGGGGTATACCTATTTTTCTTATTTTTGCTCCAAAACATAGATTGTGGGTACTCGTTAGAACCGCCTCGCTGAGGCGGTTCTAACGTGTACCCACAATCTATGTTTTGAGCAAAGATAAGAAAAATATCAAACATTTTCAGCTAAAAAACTTCAATTTTTAAAGCTCAAAAATTCTCTGTATATTGCATGGGCATGTTTTCGTAATGAAAAGCTGGAGGACAAGTTCTCCAAATGATTGAAGGTATATATAAAATGGGATTTTTGCAAAAATCTGTTTTTGAAAAGCCGTTTCTGAAAATTTTACATGCTTTTGAGAAAGTAAAAAAAAATAAGATTTTTCATTGACTCTATACATCCATTTAGAGTATAGGTCTGAATTTACAATTTCAGGTCAGTGAATGCTTTCTGTTATAAACTGTATTTGATACTGATTTGCGTTGAATATATTTTAGCATGTATTTTGCCATATTGTACTTACGGACACAATTAGTTGTTACAGAGTCACAATTTAGTCATTTCACATTACGAAAACTTGCCCATGCAATAAACAGAGATTTTTTTTAGCTTTGAAAATTGAAAAATTTTCAGCTGAAATTTTTTGATATTTTTCTTATTTTTGCTCAAAACATAGATTGTGGGTACACGTGAGTACCCACAATCTATGTTTTGGAGCAAAAATAAGAAAAATAGGTATACCCCTGCGTACCCCAGTTTTACTATATAAAAGTGGGGTATATATTACACGGACATGTTTTCGTGATGAGCTGTTATTTTATCATTTTATTTAGCTACAGAAATAACGTCATGTTTGAACCGTATTATGCCAGGATCAAG
The DNA here is from genome assembly GCA_964017185.1 of Rugalucina vietnamica. Lineage (NCBI taxonomy): Eukaryota > Metazoa > Mollusca > Bivalvia > Lucinida > Lucinidae > Rugalucina > Rugalucina vietnamica. The sequence continues at coordinate 39,216,217 of OZ024876.1, forward strand.
AAAATGATCTGTGCGTCCTGCGCAGACTGATCAGGCACATTACTGGACCAGGCCCCAAGGTTATAAAACTTTTTTCATGCTCAGCTCAGCTGAGACTAAAATTTATCCTGCTCATAAATGTTAAAATGCCAACAAATGTTGGCATTTTAACATTTATGAGCAGGATAAATTACTAGTTTATGAGATTTGAATCTGAATTTTCCACTAATTTTGACCATTTCAACATTTATGAGCAGTTGAAATTTCATGCTCAGCTGAGCTGAGCGTGACAAAAGTTTTATAACCTCGGGACCAGGTTCAGCTTTGAGCCACGTCATGAAGCTGATCTGCTCCTGTGTTTTCGCATATGCAGAATGTTGGTTTTCTCATGACGTGTTGCTGGAGAGATAATCATGTTTTGAAATTTTATAAATTTAGCTTTAAGATATGGATATACTTTTAATGAATGCTTATGTGAAAGGACAGCATGAACATACAGCTTTGTTGCATTTTAGTTGTAAGTCTTGCGTATGTATTTATTTTGCTTGTGTGTATGTGTTTAAATAAGGATGATTATACCAAAAACGAAAATACACTGTCTTATTTTGTGAAGTGTATTTCATGATATATGTACATGTACAATGAATAATTTTAGGCAATTCAAGTTGGTTATAAATACATATTATGGTCATTTTAGCTGCATCTCAAGAATTCCTGTTTTCAATCCAGGCTTTACAAAACAATAAAGATGTTATTACAATAAAGAAATTACTTAGCTAAAAAGCTGATATTTACCAAAGCAAAAGTTTTATTAAGGATCATTTTTCTCTTTATTTTGGACATACTGGGGTATTTTGAAGGCATCCATAAAGTGTATAAGCGCCACATCATGTCAATGTTCACTGTATGAGCTTTAAAGCCTCGTCACACATATAAGCCGCGACTCGAGAAAACCGGTCTTCGGAGTTTCCGACCAGGTCCGACAAAGTCACAGAAGCAGGCTAGAAGCTTGAAATTTCAGATTTAAAAAGAAAAATTGTACTATTCGTGTAGCAAAAACAAAGGCTCTGATCAGCTTTGCAGTTACTGCGAAGCTGATTTGCGCCGGCAAAAATCCTGTTTTCTCGTGATGCGGCTCATCTGGGAGAGTCCCTTGATATAGACTTGCATTTTATTGCGAAAAGGAATCTTGTTGTTTGATTTATCGCTTTATATCCCTGTCAAGAGCTAATGTCTCAACCTGATCATAGCTGTTGAATGGGAAATAAAGAAGTAAACCAAAAGAACAAAAACAGTTTTTCGCAATTAAACACAAGTCTACGTCGAAAGACTTTTCATCTGTGAAAAATGACAATTTTCCATTGAAAATTTTTGATATTTTCTTATCTTGAGATCAAAACATAGATTGTTGGTACACGATTGAACTGCCTCACTGAGGCATTTCTAACAAGTACCCACAATCTATATTTTGGATCAGAAATAAGAAAAATTGTTTACCCCTGTATACCCCAGTTTCATAATATAAAAGTGGGGTTTAAGGGGTATGCATTTCACGGACATGTCATCCAGATAGTCAATCTTCTTCTTGAGAATAGTGCTGTTGTGTTTGAATCATGAGCCGTCTTGTGAGAAAACCAACAATGTGGTTTCCGAACAGGTCTGACACAAATCAGGCTGTACAGTCACAGAAGCAGGCTAGAAGCTTAAAATTTCGGATTTAAGAAGAAGAGGAAGTGTACTATCTGTGTAGCGAAAACAAAGATCTGCGTCTTTGTTTTCGCATATGCAGATTGTCGGTTTCTTATGAGGCGGCTCTCATAATAGAGGTACTTCAACATCAACATGTTCATTTCACCTTGCTATAATAATGCTTCATAAAAATGTTAATTGAGCCGTGACACGAGAAAACCAACAATGTGGTTTCTGAACAGGTCCGACACAAACCAAGCTGTACAAGCACAGAAGATGGCTAGAGGCTGGACATTGGATTTAGAAAGTAGAGGAATTGTACCATCCATGTAGCGAAAACAAAGAAGCTGATGAGCTTCTGCATATGCAAAATGCTGGTTTTCTCATGATGCAGCTGAGTAACTGCGAAGCTGATCAGCGCTTGCTACATGGATAGTACAATTCTTCTACTTTCTAAATCCAAAATTTCCAGCCTCTGGCCATCTTCTATGCTTGTACAGCAGTTTCCTTTGGACCTGTTCAGAAACCACATTCTTGGATTTCTCATGACGCTGCTCTTTATGCTGGGCAACAGTGTGGTGCAAAACTGATGTTGAATTACGTAATTGACCTCAGCATATATGCACATGAATATGGAAACAAGCACAAGAAATTTGGGCTAGAATTTGGGTGAAAACTGTGTCATAATTTCTAGTACCTCCATTTTATAGATCTGGCTTTCCAATAGTGTAGATTCGCACCACAGATATGAATGAAATAACCATATTTTTGTTCAATGGAGAATAAAAATGCATCACATGGGCCAAAAGTGTGTCTACACTATTGAAATAGTTTAAGTCTACACTATTGGAGAGACGATTATGGCTGTGAATCTTATCTCTCTGTTTTTGTAGTGTTCTAAGTTTTGCCCTATTTACTCAACTCCTAGAGAGAGAAAAGTGCTTTTTCTCCACAGTTATAGTGGGAAGTGCTAATTTATTGTGGGATGTGCTAATTTATTTCTCACTTTTACTCCACTATTTTGAGATATTCTGCACAGTTTTGAAAGAGAAGAGTACTGTATATTTTTTTCTGCTAAATTTTAGGAATATAAGTGCTTTTAAATGAACTCCACAAATATATTACTCTTTTTGTGTAACACTAGAGCTTTTACTCCACAATTTTAATAGTAAAGTTGTTGATGAGAGAAAGTGCTTTTAATTTGAGCCACTGCATGGGAAAACCAACAATCTGCAAAGGCGAAAACAAAGGCGCAGATCAGCTTCGAAGTAACTGCAAAGCTGATCATCGCCTTTGTTTTTGCTACACAAATAGTACAATTCCTCTTTTACTTATATTCAAAATTTCAAGCTTCTAGCCTGCTTCTGTTGCTACACAGGCTGGTTTGTGTCGGATCAAGTCGGAAACCCAAATTGTTGGTTTTCTCATGCAAAAGCTCATTTGTTACTGAATCATGTGCTATGTTGTGTGTTTATGTTACATTTTTGTCATTCAATGATTGGTCATTAAAAGTCTGTGGTTAAACTGTGTTGTTGTTCTGAATCTGAATCTGCCAGGTACTCCAAATGCCTTTAAAAGAGATTTCTTCATGCCTTAGTAGTAGTGTTCGTAGTGTTCCGCCTTTGACTCATCTGCGAACCTTGTTTTAACCTCGAGTAAGGGTATTACCCCCGGTATTACCATCACCAGACTCTAACTAGAATTGTCAGAGGATCTGACTATAGCCCCGCTTATGAGCTTTTTTCCAGGGTGAGAAAAAAAACAATGACAGGTAACAATCCCAAGCTAGATCTTGTCAATGTTGATGCACATAAAAAGATTGGTAAGATTCTGTCCATTTGTTCTCAAGATATTGACCGGAAACAAAATTCAGGGTGAGAAAAAAAACAATGACAGGTAACAATCCCAAGCTAGATCTTGTCAATGTTGATGCACATAAAAAGATTGGTAAGATTCTGTCCATTTGTTCTCAAGATATTGACCGGAAACAAAATTCTCACGTCAATCAAGGGCCATAACTCTGTCAAAATTTTTTGAAAAATGATGTGCAACAGTCCCTAGCTAGATCTTGTCACTGTTGATATGCATAAAAAATTTGGTAAGATTCTGTCATTTCGTTTATTAGATATTGAGCAGAAATGAAATTCTGATGTCAATCAAGGGCCGTAACTCTAGTCAAAATTTTGCGAAAAATGATGGGCAACAATCCCAAGCTAGATCTTGTCACTGTTGATGCGCATACAAAATTTGGTCAGATTCTGTCAATTCATTCTCGAGATATTGAGCGGAAACGAAATTCTGATGTCAATCAAGGACCATAACTACGACAAAATTTTGCAAAAAATGACAGGCAATAATCCAAAGCAAGATCTTGTCAATGATGATGTGCATAATTTGGTCAGATTTTGTCAATTGGTTCTCAAGATATTGAGAGGAAACAAAATTATCACTTCAATCAAGGGCCGTAACTCTGTCAAAATTTTGCGAAAAATGACAGGCAACAATCCCAAGCTAGATCTTGTCAATAATGATGTGCATACAAAATTTGGTCAGATTCTGTCAATTCGTTCTCAAGATATTGAGCGAAACAAAATTCTGATGTCAATCAAGAGCCGTAACTCCGACAAAATTTTGCAAAAAATGACAGGCAACAATCCCTAGCTATATCTTGTCGATGATGATGTGCATACAAAATTTGGTCAGATTCTATCAATTTGTTCTCAAGATATTGAGTGGAAACAAAATTTTAACATCAATCAAGGGCCGTAACTCCATAAAAATTTTGCATAAAATGATGTGCGACAATCCCAAGCTAGATCTTAACAATGCTGACGTGCATACAAAATTTGGTCAGATTCTGTCAATCGGTTCTCGAGATATTGAGCGGAAACGAAATTTTGACATCAAGGGCCGCAACTCCGTCAAAATTTTGCGAAAAATGATGGGCAACAATCCCAAGCTAGATCTTGTCAATGTTGATGTGCATACAAAATTTGGTCAGATTCTGTCAATTGGTTCTCAAGATATTGAGCGGAAACAAAGTTCTGATGTCAATCAAGGGCCGTAACTCCGACAAAATTTTGCAAAAAATGACGGGCAACATTCCCAAGCTAGATCTTGTCGATGATGATGTGCATACAAAATTTGGTCAGATTCTATCAATTTGTTCTCAAGATATTGAGTGGAAACGAAGTTTTGACATCAAGGGCCGTAACTCCATCAAAATTTTGCATAAAATGACGTGCAACAATCCCAAGCTAGATCTTGTCAATGCTGATGTGCATAGAAAATTTGGTCAGATTCTGTCAATTGGTTCTCGAGATATTGAGCGGAAACGAAATTTTGACATCAATCAAGGGCCGTAACTCCGTCAAAATTTTGCGAAAAATGATGGGCAACAATCCCAAGCTAGATCTTGTCAATGTTGATGTGTATACAAAATTTGGTCAGATTCTGTCAATTGGTTCTCAAGATATTGAGCGGTAACAAAATTCTGATGTCAATCAAGGGCAGTAACTCTGTCAAAATTTTGCAAAAAATGACAGGCAACAATCCCAAGCTAGATCTTGTCAATGTTGATGTGCATACAAAATTTGGTCAGATTCTGTCCATTTGTTCTCAAGATATTGAGCGGAAACGAAATTTTGGCAACAATGAAGGGCCATCCAAGGGCAATAACTCTTCTGCAAATTTGGGGAAACTGACATGCATTTACACATTAGTAGATATTGTCAATATTGATGCATATGCCAGATATGGTTAGTTAAAGTCTAACAACTGGTTCTCAAGTTATGTGTGGTAATGGAATGTCGGAAGGACGGAATAACAGAATAACGGAATAACAGAATATTAAACGGAACTATGGAAGGACAGGGTGAATCCAGTATAGCCCCCACTTTTTCAAAGCGGGGCTATAATGACAGAACTACATTACCCGCCACCAACCATCACCTTAACATATTTACTGTATTCCCATCAATGAAGTCATCTTTTATATCTTTGTGAGAAGAGAGGCCAGTGTTTGCCTTATGAATGCTAAGCATCAAGCAAGGTAGCCACTGGTATCATTTTTAATGTCTTTGGTATGATGTGGCACGGGTTCGAACCTATGACCTGTTCCCGAAGCGGATGCTCTAACCATTACGCTATCTGAACCAGTTGTTATTATGAGGTAGACATATTGTTATTCACACAGTTCCTCACCAATAAAATACCTGCAGTATTACAGGTTTCTTGGCCCCAGACCACATTGGGCCCCGATTTTTGCTTAGACAAAGGCTAATTTTAAGCACTTGTTGGATGTCATGACATCCTTATGGGTAAAAGTCCCTTCAAATGGAGGCAACATCCCGACATGACCATAGCTGTTGACTGGGATGCTAAGTATCAATTCAAACAAACAAACAAACAAAATGTACATTCTAAAGCTATTAGCAAACTATTCTGTTTGCTAATAGGAACTTCATCGAAAACGGGAATAAAATTTTAAAATCACACCTAAAGCCCCTAAAACTTAAAGTGAACTTATCCAAATGATAATGATGGGTGAATCCATTCGTCATATAGGGTTAAGAATGACCTGCTGTAGATGACCACTTCTACCTCGGCTGTGGACCATGTCTATACAGTATCAAGAACAATTTGGGTGCATAATATATAAAATAAATTTTGCAAATATTTGTTTATTTTCTCATTAACATAATATTTCATACAACAGAATTATATATGTGAGTAGCAGCTTACCAAATCAATAAAGTAATCTGTCGATCTAGCAAGAACTTACACCAGGTTGTCATGTGCTTTAGCTGTTAAAAAGACAAAAGAAAACACCAAATCATTTTTTCTTGCTATGAGAAACACAAGAGTGAAAATTTGTCAAAAAATAATTTGCGGAGTTTATAACTTCACTCACATGATATTTGGGCCAAATAATTTGGCATGTTTCATTAAAAAAATCACTAACCGCTCAGCTGTGCACTAACCGCTCAGCTGTGCACTAACTGCTCAGCTGTGTACTAACCACTCAGCTGTACACTAACCGCTCAGCTATGCACTGACTGCTCAACTGTACACTGACTGCTCAGCTATGCACTAGCCACTCAGCTATGTACTAACCACTCAGCTGTGCACTAACAACTATGCTGTGCACAAACCGCTAAGCTTTGCACTAACTGCTCAGCTGTGCACTAACCGCTCAGCTGGTGTTCCCCTTGTTTTGATACCAATCGATCAACATGTAATTTTTATCTGAAATGTCAAGCTGTCAATCTTCTGTGGCTGTACAGCTGAGTTTGCGTGTTTGAATTGATGCTTAACGTCCCAGTCAACAGTTTGTGTCTGACACCACAACAACAGGTTTTCTCATAACATGGCTGGTATGTTTGTTAACAATTCTTCCTTCTTGAGCCAAGATGGAGTCTTAGTTTCATTTGAGCCGTGTCATGAGAAAATAAGATTTTTGCCGATGCGAAAACAAAGGCGCAAACTGCACAGCTGATCAGCGCCTTTGTTTTCGCTACTCGGATAGTACAATTTCTCTTCAACTTAAATACAAAATTTCAAGGGTCTAGCTTTCTTTTGAGATTGTACAGGCTGGTTTGTGTCTGACCTGATCGGATATCCCGAAGCCCGGTTTTCTCATTTATGAGCGGTAACACAAGAAAACCATTCTTCAAGGTTTTACCAGGTCAGACACAAAACCAGCCTGTATAGATACAAAGGAAGGCTAAAAGCTTGAAGGATCAATTTGACAGCTGATTTGGGTCCAGAATATAGACTGTGTTGTCTCCCTTAGACCAGTCTTCCTAAATGTTTCAAATTATATTCATTACATACAAGGCAAAAATTTTGTGTCTTCATAATAAGCATCCAACATGAGCCATTTTTTATGAAACGAGCTGCCGCATAAGAAACAACATGCATAGACAAAACCAAAGGTGCTGATCAGCTGTGCAGTAACTGCACAGCTGATCTGCAGCTTTGGTTTTGCTACTCGGAGTACAATCGCTCTTCTTCTTGAAATCCTGTATGGTCTTGGTTTATTGGTTCTCTCATGCAAAGGCTTCTGACAAGGTATGGCACAATCCAGTTATTGCAGCTACAGAAGATGGCTAGAGACTTGAAATTTCAGATTAAATAAAAGAGGAGAGGGATTGCATTATATGTATGCAGTGAAAACATAGACTCTAATCAGTAACTACATGTATGCTGCAGATCTATATCTTTATTTTCACATAATGCAGCTCATATTTAATTTCCTAAAATATATTTTTATATTTAATAAGAAACAAGCTGAAAAAGCGGCCAAGTCATCAGTAGAGATTTATGAAACCAAACGCCATTTTCAGCTGGACATTATTTGAGCCGCTTCATGAGAAAACCAATGTTTTGCATATGCAAAAACAAAAGCACAGATCAGTTTCGCAGTAACTGCAAAGCTGATCATCGCCTTTGTTTTTGTTACACAAATAGTAGAATTCCTCTTCTTCCTTAATCCGAAATTTCAAGCTTCTAGCCATCTTCTGTGCATGTACAGCTCGGTTTGTGTCAGACCCGTTTGAAAACCACATTGTTGCTTTTCTCATGACGTGGCTAATTTTTCCCACAGCATTCTTCTTCTGTGGCTGTCAAGTACCTAAATTTTATTCAATTAAGCCTGGTGTCCTTTTTGTGGGACAGGCAAACCGAATAGCCCTAGATGTGAGGCCGTGTTCTGTGTCACATCAGAGGCTTTTCTGTTTGCTGTGAGGAATTTCATGACGTAAGTCACTCCAGACCTGGTGTCCCTAAAATGAAAGTATACTCATCAAAATGATAATAATCGGAGAGTCCATTTAAAAGAAAATTTAATCATTTACTAAGATGCTAAGTATGAATCAAATATAGCATCTTTTTGTACAAATGCAAAACAAAATCAAAGACACAATTCAGCATCCTGGTAGCGACTTTGTAGACCTTCCAAAAATATTATGACATCATGTCCACGATTAAAGTCAACAGAGAATTTCATCATGCATGATTGTTTCTATAAACATTTAAGTCATTTAAAATATATGTTTAAGTCATATAAAACATGACATACCACACACAAGCCACATCGTGAGAAAACTGGATTTATGCATATGCAAACACAAAGCTGCAGATGAGCTGTGCAGCAACTGCACAGCTTATCAGCGACTTTGTTTTCACTACAAGTACATGCATAGTACAATCCATCTTCTTCTTAAATCCGAAATTTCAAGCATCTAGCCTTCTGTGAATGTATTGGCCAGTTTAGGTCAGACCTGGTCTGAAACAATGAGGACCAGTTTTTTTATTGCCGTTTCTACAAGAACGGAGGCACAATCACTCTTTCACACATCAACTGTCAGAATACCAGATAAAGTGAGTCTCTGATGATAATTGGGGGACAATTTGCACAGTTCTTCATAAAAACACGAGATTTTGCCTATGCGAAAACAAAGGCGCAGATCAGCTGTGCAGTAACTGCACAGCTGATCAGCGTCTTTGTTTTCGCTACATGGATAGTACAATCCCTTTCTTCTTCTTTAATCTGCCATTTCAAGCTTCTAGCCTTCTTGCTCACTGGAAATAGCCTCCGCAATATGATTCTAATGAGCACTCACAAATAGAGGATCTTACACGAGTGGTCATTTCATATGAAATTAATAAACGAGCCTTCGGCAAATTTAATAAATTTCATATGAAATGACCACGAGTGTAAGATTCGTTTTATCATATGACTTTTAAAATAGGATTTTTTCGCCTTCGAAGTGGACATATTTTCAGTGAAAATTTACATTGTTGTTAAGGACGTCGTCAATGACGTTACGTATTCCTGCAAAAGTGTTAATACACGTGGTCATATGATTTTTATGACATGACGTTATCCACTAGAAAACAACTATGTCATATGATAACACTGGTTTCTATGAAGAACGAACAAAAAAGATCATTCCATTATCATAAAATACTCATTTATTTTGGTCTTCTGCTTATTGTCAGATAAAAAATGATTATCTGTACAAGTTCATGAGGTGATATGATGTTGTATATACAATGCTACGACGACACAATCACTATCAAGAGTTTGTGGCGCTGGGATCGGATCTCCGCCTTTTTTGTTCCGGTTCATCGGCGTTATCTTCCTCCTCGTTTTGTGTCGTCTGCTGCTGTGCCTGAGCGGCTAACTGCGTCTGCTGGTTGATAAGCATCTGTAACTGTTGGCTCATTGACACGGGTAACTGAATATTGCCGAGGGAAGGTAACGAGGTCAGAGAGGGAATACTGATACTAGTCACTGGGACAGGCGCTGCCGCGGACACAGTTTTCGTAGACGCGGGTGTCTCAGGTTCACCTTTAACAATAGGTGCAGGCACTCCTCCACCTGCTCTATCCATAGCTGCCTTGAGCTGGGCCATGGACAGGACTGGGAATGAGAGGCTGGATGGGGTGGAGACTCCTGGATCTAACCTGAAACATATGAGGAAACATGAGGAAACCTGTCTTTGGGGTTTTTGACCAGGTCCAACACAGAAGCAGACTAGAAGCTTGAAACTTTGGAGTAGACGAGGCATTGTACTATCTGTATAGCGAAAACAAAGGCGCTGATCAGCTGTGCAGTTACTGTGCAGATCTGTGCCTTTGTTTTGTTTTCGCATAGGCAAACATCCGGTTTTCTAATGACGCTTCACATACAAGACCTATACCATGAGTACACACATATTCACGATATACAACCATGTTTGACAAAAAATTGGACCGTAAAACCATAGAATATTAATTTTCGATGATTGTACTAACCATGAAACCAAAATGAGGTGCTGTTCAGATCTGCAGCTTTGCTCTCACATACAAAATTATATGAGCTGCAACGTGAGAAACCGTGCTTCGGGATTTCTGAGCAGGTCTGACAAAAACCGGCCTGTACGCTAGAAGCTTAAAATTTCGGATTTATGAAGAAGAGGGTTTGTACTATCTGTGTAATGAAAACAAAGGCACTGATCAGCTTCGCAGTGTAACTGCCAAGCTGATCTGCGCATTTATTTTCACATATTTCTCAGTCATGAGAACACCTGTTGTCGGGGTTTACAATCATGCCTGACAAAAACTGGGCCGCACAACCACAGAAGATGGCTAGATGCTTGAAAGTTTGGATTTATTAAGAAGAGGGATTGTACTTTCCATGTAGTGAAAACAAAGCTGAAAAGCTACCTTATCTGGTGTGCAAAAATAGGATAATTTTTGTAGATTATCGAATACTTGCTTATGCGAAAACAAGGGCACAGATCAGCTTAACTGCACAGCTGATCAGCGTTACACGGATAGTACTATTCCTACTTTAATGATACCCAACATTTCAAGATTCTAGCTTTCTTCTGTGACTGCACAGGTCGGTATATATCGGACCTGACCGGTTTTCTGGTGTCGCGGCTCATTGATCACCTTATTCTGAATAGAATCATGTGTGTAGCTCGATGAATACTTACGCAAGACCTGAAGCTTGAACGGCCGCTGTGAGAGGCCCTGGTTTAATCTGTGAGAACAACGGAGACTGGGTCAATAACTGCTGGAGATCGGCACTGTTAATGTTCAATTCACCTGGAAAACAGAGGATCCATGTCATGAGGAAACCAGAGTTTCAGCATATGAACCGCCGCATGGGAAAATCAACAATCTGCATATGCGAAAACAAAGCCGCAGATCAGCTTCGCAGTAACTGCGAAGCTGATCAGCGCCTTTGTTTTCGCTACATGGATAGTACTATCTCTCTTCTTAAATCCGAAATTTCATCCTGAGATTGTGAAGGCCTGTTTGTGTCGGACCTAATCGGAATCCCAAACTGTTGGTTTTCTCACGCACAGGCTCATATGCAAGAACAAAGTTACAGATAAAGCGCCTTTTATTTTCACTGCATGGATAGTACAATCCTTCTCTTGGTTCGATCCATAATTTCAAATTCCTAGCCTTATTCTGTGACTGTATAGGCGGGTTTGTGCTGGGCATGGTCGGAACCCCCGAAGAACGTCCCTGAAGAACGTTTTTTACATGCAAAATTCAGCCCAGGAATGAGACTTCTTGATAGATTGATAGAAATCAAAGGCGCTGATCAGCTGAAATACTGCAAATCGGGAAATTTTCGCGATACTTTTATTTCGCGAATTTTTCTATTTCTGAATTATTAGCGAGTTCTTGAATTCGCGAGCGAGTACTCGTGCAGTCTATAAAGCTTTATATAGTAATTCTTTTTTAGCGAGAACTATATTTTTGCAAGGCAACAACTTTGCGAATATTAGCGAAAATTAAGTTCTCGCTAAAAATTCCGGATTTACAGTATTACACAATTTCCAACAACAGTCAGGAGAAATCACACAAAGCTGCAGTGTAGTCAGTCTTATTCATTCTTTTAATATAAATGAGCCTCCTCATGAGAAAACCGGATTATTGCATACGCGAAAATAAAGGTGCAGATCGGCTGTGCAGTACCTGCACAGCTGATCAGCACCTTTGTTTTTGCTATACAAATAGTAATATTCCTCTTCTTCCTAAATCCGTAATCATCTTGTCAGACCTGGTCTGAAACTAGGAAGACCGACTTTCTTGTGTCACGACTTGAATACCAGAGGCAAACACCCGTTATGATAAAGAGGGGAGTAACTCTTCCTAACTTTCAAACAGACTTCTCACTCTGTGTACATTATAATTACTGGCTTACTTGGTAGAAGTGCTGAGGTTAAATTCTGAGCTGTTCCCCCTGGCGTTGCTATGGAGACGACAGGAGTTTCTAGTGCAGTGCTCGCTTGTTTCGCAGGCTCTCCTTGATTGGGTATGATGATTTTCAACCGAGGCTTCCCTGCCCCTGGGGATTTGTCTCCCTTCCTGAGGTCCTCGACCGGTGGTCCCGGGGATATACTGGGGGCAGGAGCCGGAGACGTCCTAGATGCTGCTGGGGAGGGGCTCATTCTTACAGGCTGTAAACTTGTCGCTGAAACAAATAACAGTACATAAGCTAGAATACCAGTCACTGGATTTTCATACACAATCTGGTTCCAAGGTTATAAAACTTTTTTCATTTATAGCTCAGCTGAGACTAAAATTTATCCTGCTCATAAATGTTAAAATGCCAACAATTACATTTATAAGCAGGATAAATCACAGAGTTCTACACCTTCAATTTCAATATATTTTGGCTATTTTGGTAATTATGAGCAGTTTCAATTTTATGCTCAGCTGAGTTTAGCATGAAAAAAGTTTTATAACCTCGGGACCTGGGCTGTAAACTCGTCGCTGAAACATAGGAGCATTTTATATTCATTTACACATCCCAAATCTATACTAGAATTGTCAGAGAAACCTGACTATAGCCCTATTACAGTTCCTTTTGTTCCATAAAAAGACCATTGGAGGAAGAGGAATTGTACTATCCGTGCAGCGAAAACAAAGGCTATGATCAGTTTCGCAGTTACTGCGAAGCTGATCTGTGCCTTTGTTTTCGCATATGCAAAATAATCCCAGCAAAGACCTTGTTCATGCTGATATGCACACAGAATTTGGTTAAATTTTCTATTCATTGATTCTTTCTTATGATAAGATATTAAAATCAAATACAATTCTTACACGAAACGAGGGATACAAGCGCAAACCAGAGGACCAATGGTCCTGTAAACGCTCACCTGAGTCTGCTGCATATACCAATAGACATGTTTAAATATTATGGTATTTAACCCCAGTGCAGGGGCAGATGAAGCCCTTGGGCCGTTTTCTTTTTTCAGGATAATCAATATTCTGTCCATTCGTCAATTTCTTGCTGGCTTTTCCCTTCAAATGACATTTTAACAGTTTTTCCCATTCAAATGCATGGGCAACCCTTGTTGACCTTGCCATACACTTGGTCAAGGTCATCACAGGGTCATGATTTATATATACATTGTAGTACTATAGCCATGGATGCTTCACGCCAAGTTTCATTGAAGTCAATCTATTGGTTTCAGAGAAGAAGATATTTGAAGGGTTTTTACCATATATGGGCATGGTGGCCATCTTGGTCATGTGACCTAGATTATTAATATATACATTGGTTCCCCCATCCTATAGATGCTTCACATAAAATTTGGCTTCAATTGGCCAAGTGGTTTTAGAGGAGAAGATGTTTGAATATTATGGTAATATACATGTATATTGCCCCGGGGTGTGGGCATATGAGCCCTTAGGTCCATTTTTTTTCAGAATCATTAATATTTAGTCCTACTACCCATTTCCTGCAAGATTTTCACCTCAAATGACTTTTTAAAAGTTTTCCCCATTCCAATGCATTGACGACCTATGTTGACCTTGTCCTAAAATAGGTCAAGGTCACCACAGGGTCATAATTTATATATACATTGTAGTACTTCAGCCATTGGTGCTTCATGCCAAGTTTCTTTGAAATCGGTCCACCAGATTCGGAGAAGAAGATTTTTGAAGGGTTTTTACCTTATATGGGCATGGCAGCCATCTTGGTCCTGTGAACTAGATAATTTATATATACATTAATTCCCCCATTCCATAGATGCTTCACATAAAATTTGGCTTTGATTCGCCAAGCGGTTTCAGAGGAGAAGATGTTTGAATATTATGGTAATATACATGTATATTGCCCCGGGGTGGGGGCAGATGAGCCCCTGGGGTCCATTTTTTTTCAGAATCATTAATATTCAGTCCTACTGCCCATTGCAAGACTTTCACTTTAAATGACATTTTAAAAGTTTTCCCTATTCAAATGCATTGGCGACCTATGTTGACCTTACCGTAAAAAAAGGTCAAGGTCATCACAGGGTCATGATTTATATACACATTGTAGTACTTGAGCCATCGATGCTTCATGCCAAGTTTCTTTGAAATCGATCCACCGGTTCTGGAGAAGAAGAATTTTGAAGGGTTTTTACCATATATGGGCATTGCGGCCATCTTGGTCATGTGACCTACATTATTTATATACACATTGATTACCCCTTCCTATTAAAATTTGGCTTTGATTGGCCAACCGGTTTCAGAGGAGATGATGTTTGAATATTATGGTAATATACATGTATATTGCCCCGGGGTGGGGGCAGATGAGCCCCTGGGGTCCAATTTTTTTCAGAATCATTAATATTCAGTCCTACTGCCCATTTCCTGCAAGACTTTCACTTTAAATGACATTTTAAAAGTTTTCCCCATTCAAATGCATTGGCGACCTATGTTGACCTTGCCGTAAAATAGGTCAAGGTCATCACAGGGTCATGATTTATATACACATTGTAGTGCTTGAGCCATCAATGCTTCATGCCAAGTTTCGTTGAAATCAGTCCACCGGTTCTGGAGAAGAAGATTTTTGAAGGGTTTTTACCATATATGGGCATGGCGGCCATCTTGGTCATGTGACCTGGATTTCTTATATACACATTGGTTCCCCCTTCCCAGAGATGCTTCATGTAAAATTTGGCTTTGATTGGCCAAGCTGTTTCAGAGAAGAAGATCTTTGAAAATGGTGGACGACGGACGGACGGACGGACGGACGACGGAGCATGGGTATACTATAAGCTCACCTTGTGAGCCTGACGGCTCAGGTGAGCTAAAAATGGTAACAATTCCAAGCCAGAATTGTTTTTAGTTATTGTACATATTAGATTTGGTAGAACTCAGCGAATTCATTTTCAAAATAATGACCAGAAACAAAATTCCAACATCAATAAAGGACTATTAATAAATGACACTTTTTTGTAATTCAAAGTGTTTTCAAGGACAATGATCAAATTCTAGGACATTTCCAGAAAGTGCTTTTAAGGACAAAGATCAAATTCAAGGGCATTTCCAGAAATTGTTTTCAAGAACAAAGATCAAAGTCAAGGACACTTCCAGAAAGTGTTTTCAAGGACAAAGATCAAATTTAAGGACATTTCCAGGTCTATGTGAACCCTGTGTAACCATTAACCTACTGTTAGGACTGTGAGATGGTCCTGGTTGCGCTTGCTGGCTGTTAGGCTGTAGCAGAACGACCGATCCCCCACTCACACCCACGCTCGTACCCAAGGCCCCGGACTGCTGGGCGGCGTACGCTAGGTTCTGGACAGGAACTGAAACTGGCATCACTTGTGGAATCTGTTGAGCAAACTGTAAGAAAAATCTAAAATTAGATATGAGACTTCGCTTGAGAAAACCAACAATTTGGGTTCCCGACCAGGTCTGAAACAAACCGGTCTGTACACTCACAGAAGCAGGCTATAAGTTTAAAATTTTGCACATAAGCAGAGGAGGATTTGTACTACCCGTGTAGCGAAAGCATATGCGCGGATCAGTTGTGCAGTTACTGCATAGCTGATCTGCGCCTTTGGTTTCGCAGACTGTCAGTTTTCTGATGCAACGGCTCAAAACTTACATGGAATAAGTCTATGGTACAACTACTATTAAAGATGATGGTAATGGTTTCCAGCTTTATAGTGAGAAAAACGGCATTTTGCATATGTGAAAACAAGGACGCAATTCAGCTGTGCCAATAAATGTGTCAATGAAGTATTTTTTCCTCATTCTGCTGTAATGCACATGAATATAACCCATTTTTCAATTAAAAAAAAATGCAGAACTAAACAAAATTATGCACGCACAGCAATTTTGTCAGAATGCTGGCATGTCAAGAGAAAACCAAAATTTTGCATAAGCGAAAACAAAGGCGCAGATCAGCTTCGCAGTAACTGCTAAGCCAATCAGCGCCTTTGTTTTCTTTACACAGATAGGACAATTCCTCTATTTCTTTCGTCTAAAATTTCAAGCTTCAAATCATGTCCTGTGGCTGTACAGCCTGGTCTGTGTAGGGCCTATTCAAAAACCACATTGTTGGTTTTCTCATGACATGGATCAAATGCTGGCCAGCTTACCAGTTCTGATCTTGGTGTTTGCTGCATGACCTTGGCATACTCCTGGTCCACCTGACGGTACTGGGCCTCCGTCCCCGGGGTCAGTGTGTAGTCCTCCCCATCATCATCCATTCCGTCTCCCTTTACGTCCTTCTTGTTTAAAACCTATCACATAAAAAAACAAGTTTCGTAATTCATTTCTTTGTATTGTGGTTTAACACTCCAGTCAACAATTTTTCAGTCATGTCGGGACAGAGCTAAAGCTTCCTGGATTTTTAACCTGTACTATGGAAATTAGCACTAGCCCGATACTAGCCAAAAGGTTGTCGGGCTAGTAGTTTTTCTCACTTAAACCCATTACCTATATAGGTCAGGCTATTGGAAAATTTTAGCAAATGATTAAAGATATAAGGGTTCGGGCTAGTGAGGAAAAATCCTAATTACAACCACTGTGAGTTAAGAGGCTCAGTGGTAAAAGCGTCAGAATCCTGAGAGGTAATGACCTTGGGCCACAAGTTTTAGGGGAAGGGCCATAACTAAAGGGCCATAACTAATAAATGTTGAAAAACTTGTGGCCCGATCCCTTGCTTAACAAGAGCAATAAATATATTTAAACTGAGAGATCATGGATTTTTAACAGGTAGCCTATTCTTTAAATCTGAATCTAAATTGTACAGAATTACTGGAGGATTTGTGAGGCTAGCCAGAGACAAATATTTTTGGCCAAAAAATGAGGGGCCACTGTTGTTCAAAACTTTGTTAGCTTAACGTCATCGTTAAGACCTAAACTTGTTAAGTAAATGCTGACTAGATAAGCAAATACACTGTTATTTTTTGTAGATAAAATGTGAGAATCCTTTGCAATGCCACTGTTATTTTTTGTACTATTCATGTTTGAAATTTAAACGAATTGTAACTAACGATGTTGTTAATTTTGAACAACTGGGCTCAGATCTCTCCAGAATATGACCTTCAAAGCTTTACAGCACCACCTACGCGTACTCATCAGGAAAATGTGTCTGTGAAATGTATACCCCCTCAAACCCTACTTTTATATAGAAAAACTGGGGTTTGCAGGGGTACGCCTATTTTTTCGTATTTTTGCTCCAAAACATAGATTGTGTACCCACAATCTATGTTTTGGAGCAAAAACAAGAAAAGTATAAAAAAATTTCTATTGAAAATTTTCAATTTTTACCTTTTTAAAAATGTCTCTATATTGCATGGGTAAGTATGAATGAAAATTTTCATTTTTTTACAACTTTAAAAATCTCTGTATATTGCATGGGGTATGTGTTCGTAATGCTTACATCTAGGATATCTTTGTTTGTCTGGCTGACGACGGTGTCGTTGTACTCCGTGTACTTCAGTAGCACCTTGTCCATGTCGGAACTGGCGTACTGGTACAGTTTGTTGTTGGACGTGAAGATAATTAAAGCAATCTCACAGTCGCATAGTACGCTCAACTCGTACGCCTTCTTCATCAGGCCGAACTTTCGCTTTGTAAACGTCACCTGTAGACAAAAAAAGAAAACAATGACAGGGCATTGACAGAACTTGTATTAGTTCATCCTATTGTTGACTTTAAATCCACCTATATACTACAGGTCAACCTCATTATAACGCTATCTTTGGGGTCCATGGAAACAGACCGTGTTATAGGTGAACCATGTTATAATGAGGTTATTTACAATAGACATATAGCAAAATAATTAATTTGGGAGCCATGACATGGCCGTGCTATATTGAAAACCGCACTATAATGAGGCGCATTATAATGAGGTTGGACTGTACGTTTATATGTTTAGTTCAATTCCTATATATATAACGATTTTTACAATTTATAAATAAATGAGCCGCCTCGTGGGAAAACCAACAATCTGCATAGGCGAAAACAAAGACGCAGATCAGCTTCGCGGTAACCGCGAAGCTGATCAGCGCCTTTGTTTTCGCTGCATGGATAGTACAATTCTTCTACTTTTCAAATAAAAAATTTCAAGCCTCTAGCAATCTTCTGTGCTTGTACATGTCGGTTTGTGTCGGACCTGTTCGGAAACCACATTGTTGGTTTTCCCATGAGGCAGCTCAAATGTATAAGTAAATCTGAAGACAGACTATTTTTCATTACAACACACCAACGTTAAAAAAAAAAAAAATGAAAATTGAAGAAGAAAAAAAAAACAGTTGAAAAAACAAAACCAGAGGACCAATGGTCCTGTAAACGCTCACCTGAGATCTGCTGCATATACCAATAAACATGTATGAATATTATGGTATTTTATTCCAGTGCAGGGGCAGATGAAGCCCTTGGGCCATTTTCTTTTTTCTGAATCTTCAATATTCTGTCCATTTGCCAATTTCCTGCTGGCTTTTCCCTTCAAATGACATTTTAACAGTTTTCCCAATTCAAATGCATAGGCAACCCATGTTGACCTTGCCATAAACTTGGTCAAGGTCATCACAGGGTCCTGATTTATATATACATTAAAGTACTTTAGCCATCGATGCTTCATGCCAAGTTTCCTTGAAATCAGTCTATTGGTTTCAGAGAAGAAGGTTTTTGATGGGTTTTTACCATATATGGGCATGGCGGCCATCTTTGTCATGTGACCTAGATTATTTATATACACATTGATTCACCCATTCTATAGATGCTTCACAAAAAATTTGGCTTTGATTGGCCAAGCGGTTTCAGAGGAGAAGACGTTTGAATATTATGGAAATATACATGTATATTGCCGCGGGGTGGGCGGCACATGAGCCCCTGGGGTCCAATTTTTTTCAGAATCATTAATATTCAGTCCTACTTCCCATTTCCTGCAAGACTTTCACTTTAAATTACATTTTAAAAGTTTTCCCCATTCCAATGCATTGGTGACCTATGTTGACCTTGCCATAAAATAGGTCAAGGTCATCACAGGGTCATGATTTATATACACAATGTAGTGCTTGAGCCATCAATGCTTCATGCCAAGTTTTGTTGAAATCGGTCCACCGGTTCTGAAGAAGAAGATTTTTGAAGGGTTTTTACCATATATGGGCATGGCGGCCATCTTGGTCATGTGACCTGGATTATTTATATATACATTGGTTCCCCCTTCCCATTGATGCTTCATGTAAAATTTGGCTTTGATTGGCCAAGCGGTTTCAGAGAAGAAGATGTTTGAATATTATGATAATATACATGTATATTGCCCCGGGGTGAGGGCGGATGAGCCCCTGGTGCCCAATTTTTTTCAGAATCATTAATATTCAGTCCTACTGCTCATTTTCTGCAAGATTTTTCCTTTAAATGACAATTTAACAATTTTTCCCATTCAAATGCAAAGGCGACCTATGTTGACCTTGCCGTAAAATAGGTCAAGGTCACCGCAAGGTCATGATTTATATACACATTGTAGTGCTTGAGTCATCGATGCTTCATGCCAAGTTTGGTTGAAATCGGTCCAGTGGTTCCGGAGAAGAAGATTTTTGAAGGGTTTTTAACATATATGGGCATGGCGGCCATCTTGGTCATGTGACCTAGATTATTTATATACACATTGGTTCCCCCTTCCCATAGATGCTTCATGTAAAATTTGGCTTTGATTGGCCAAGCGGTTTCAGAGAAGAAGATCTTTGAAAAGTGTGGACGACGGACGACGGACGGACGGACGGACGACGGAGCATGGGTATACTATAAGCTCACCTTGTGAGCCTGACGGCTCAGGTGAGCTAACAAAGATTAAGGGTACACAAAATTTTATACCGCTTCACACCCCAGTTTCACCATATGAAAGTGGGGGTATATATATTACAGGGACATGTTAGCGTGATTCAAAATTTGTTTTACCGGTAGTTTACTTAGTTTTGTTTTATACGTACCTGCCTATTCCTCTCATCATTGATACGAGAGATAGCAATCTTTTTTCTTCCCATTCTGATGAATTATGTTGTTTCTGGACTCAAAAGGAACCTAATATGATGCTTCTGGACAATATTTTGTGTTCCTCTCCACTGAAAAGATACATTAGCAGCAAATCAGGAAATTAGTTCAAGTTAAATTTATACTAGAACAGCACTGTTACAATGTTGTTTTTTAATCACATCACATCCTTTGCTGAAGTGATGTACGGTGCTATGGATGTCCGAGAAAATATCATTGGTAGTCTAATATTGTTTGAAATCTGGTTTACATGCCACATGCGCAATGTTGGGGGCATGCAATGTAAGGGGACCCGACTGTATGCCCTATTGCGGTTTTCAACTTCTTGAAGTTCAATGCTTCAGATCAGCATGGTTAAAATTAAAATCACATTTGTTTCCCCTCCCCTGATGACCTTTTAAAATTGCCTCCAAATCAAAAGTAGACAAGAAGAAGGCACAGCGAATGCACAATCAATTTCAAAATCCCAAAACCAGACACCAGGCGGGAAAGAATATAAGAATCTTACATGAGTGTCAGGTATGGATAGACAAATCTGTCCTGAGGGTCACATTTTGGCATCACGAGGCTCGCCGAGTGATGCCAAACTGTGACCCGAGGGACAGATTTGTCTATCCATACCTTACACGAATGATGGATTCTTTTTCTTGTACGCCGTAATGCGGCGAAGCTTGATTTTTATACTATTTACCTAGAAAAATGCTACAATCGTGGCGTCCGCCATTTTGAATTAAAAAGTTTTGACGTCATCGTGACGTGTGCGCTTAGCGACGAAATTACGTGACGTCCCATACAACCAATGTTAAAAAAGAGCACTTGAAGGCAGGGTGCAACCAGGGTGAGATAACGAGGGTGAGATAAGAATTTCTCACATGGGTTAAAGCGTAGGATTTCCCTATCTGGTGTGCAAGAAAATACAGTACAGAACATCACATATGAGGTCAGAAAGTTCTAAGCCTCAAGTGCTTGTGATTATCAGGGAATGAAAATCTAGTGATTACTTTTCAATATAATCCCCCTTCAAGGCAATGCACTTAGTCCATCTCTGTTCGAGCTTGCTTAACCCTTCTAAATAGAAGTCCTTTTCCTGGTCCTCCAAATACTCGTTCACTGCCGCTATGACGCCTTCATTGCTTCCAAACTGTGTTCTACGAAGGTTGGATTTCAATTTTGGGAACAGATAGAAATCAGAAGGGGCCATATCAGGAGAATATGGGGGCTGAGGAAGGACTTTGAATCCGCATTCAGTCGCAGCAGTCATGGCAACTTGCGACGTGTTGTCCTGCAAGAGCAGAACGCCTCGAGTCAATTTTCCTCTCCTCTTTCTTGCAATTTGGCGGAAACGCCTCAATTCTGATGCATAATATGCACCATTTATCGTGCGATCTTGTTCAAGATAATCAATCATGATTACCCCCTGACTATCCCAAAAGACTGAGGCCATCACCTTCGTTGCCTAAGAAACTCTCTTCAAGAAACTTCTTGGGAGGGGCTGAGCCAGGGTGCTTCCATTGCGTGCTTTGCATTTTGGACTCTGGGTCAAAGTGATGAACCCATGTCTCCTCTTGGGTTACAACTCTGTCGATAAAATCACCGGGATCATCTTCATATCAAGACAGGAGATACCTAGAAATATCGAGCCGAGATCGTTTTTGGTCATCAGTTAACATTCTCGGTACCCATCTTGCCGAGACCTTGGACATACCAAAGATATCTGTTAGAACTGTTTGCAATGCCCCAAAACTTATGCCCACTTCGCTGGCTATACTTCGCAAGTCTCGCCTCCTGTCACACATAACCAGGTTGTGAACGATCTCCACATTTTCATCAGTCGTGGCATCTTTGGGGCGGCCAGACCTTGCATCATCCTCAATGCTCTCTCTCCCACGCTTAAATTCTGCAGCCCATTCTTTCACTGTGCTATAAGGAGACTCATTCCCAAGTGTTTTCATGAAGTCTTCGTGAATTTCCTTGGGAGTCTTTCCCTTCTTACAAAGATATTTTATCACCGCTCTCACTTCAACTTTCTCACTTTTGCAAGAGAGGCACTGTCCTCTCTCAATACTGTCCTACAAAAGCAATCAAGCATGACCAAATGCTTTTTACTCTCCAGATGACTTTCAATTAAATAGAATGACAGACTGAACAAGGATTTTGACTTGTCACGGCTGGTAATGTCGTTAGGGGCAATCAAATGTTATGCAAACAGATGCCTAACGGGAGCTTCCGGACATGAGTAACGGGAACAGAACACGAAAAACAACATGTGACATGTGTTTATGTTTACGCAAATTTCTTTGTTCGGAGGTAAATATTCTGAAATCGGGCAATACTATTCCAAATAGTATTTATTTCTGCCCACTTTTTTGCGATTGTAGGAGTGGGAAATGCTGTTGTATCTCTAAAATCCAAGTTTTTCTGGAAGCGAGGTATGTTGTTCGTTCTGTTATGAGATGGTACTGGACATGTTTTGGTGCATTGTCATCGAGCTTTTTGTAGACAAACGTATCTCATTCGAGCCTTTCGCTGTATAATGCCTTGTCCAAAGCATTTGCCATAGAAATTCTGCTTAAAAACTTTGCTACAGAAGAAACGGAAAAAAGTTATGACTTACGACATGACTACCCCTATCGGACCGGTTACCCCTAACGAGTGAACCTGCAGAAGGGCTCATGGAAACATCCAAAACCTACCCAATAGGTAGGGTTTAATGGGTATTTTGGAATGTAATTCGTACCGCAATCGCTACAATCCCATTTTACTCACGTCGTAGCGTGTACAGACACCAAATTTTTACCACCGACGCAGAACCAACCTAGCAACAGAGGTCAGTGTTCTTACCACTGAATTCAATCAGTTACTGGAATAAAATCGCCGATATTTCAGTAAATTTCCGTTTTCGGGTTGTTGCTTTATTATAAAATAATTTTTAAATGGGACTTTGTTTTAATAGCAGGAATTCGTCTCGTTAGGTGCAATAGTGCTGATAGGGGTAACCCATGTCGATAGGGGCAACATAAACGAAAAGCTCAGCCTCTACACAAGTGACACCTGAGAATAAATCTTGACAACGTTTGTTTGCAAAACAAAATGGATTAGGATACAGTTATATGTAGCAAAAGTGTATTTTAAAGCATTTATTCTACCGAACCCCCTCACTTGCAACCGCGAAATCAATACCACACTCAGGATAAAGTGGATCGCAAGTACTCTAATGACGTTTGTGTGCCCCATTCATTCGTTTTGGGTGCAGACATAAATAGTAAATGGAATTGTATTCCCCTTTTTGTATATATCAAGCTGCAATACTGTGAAAAAAATACAATTCTTGAAAACTCACTTGGCTGTTGACATTTTGTCTGATCCCGTAAATCATGTTCTGAAGTTCCCGTGAAGATTCGCTTTGCATAACCTTCCGGTTGCCCCTAACGACATTACCAGCCGTGCTTGTGGAATGCTTCGAAGTGTATCAGGCTTAGAACTTTCTGATCACACCTCGTACAACATCCAACAATCATTATTATCTTCTTTCCAATAAGCAAGATTTTTTTCATCGAATAAGTCTAAACAGACTGCATTTCCTCTGGCTGCTTTATATTTGTTTTGCCTTTCAAAGTCACAAAATCAAAAATTATCAAAAGACTTTGGGATATCAGAAAAGTCATGGATTAGAACATTCAAGTTTGTTTATTTTTGTATGCTAAGTGGTTGAAAACCACAGTGTTAAGTTTAGAATGGCTATATTAAACCACATAAACATGACAACTATGTTTAGCAGCCATTTAACCCAGGAAGGAAACAAGTTTAAGCAAGAAACAACACCTACTTTCACTTTTGACAAGGTTTTTAACACGAAAATGCTGCTAAAAGATTAAATGATCTGTATAACAAAGACAACAAATATCATAAATACATCAAAACAGATTAAAATGACTAATTTGATCTATTTTACCTTTCTTAATTGTTCCTGATAAAACTATTTTTGCTGACATAAACACTAAAATTAGATTATCAAACCGAGGCAGTAAAGGGACTTTCCAATGAGTCAAATATACACACCCTAGACTGCTTCACTCAATATTGATCTGCAAAATGGAGAAAATTGGCAGTTTAGCTGAGCCAGTCTATATACAGGGATTGTCTCAAACATATTTGTGAAAGAAAACCTGACCGCATACTATATGCTACGGGTGTTCTCAAAAGCATAAAATTTCAAATTATTTTTAGGCATTTTAAAAAGCACTGAAGTGGAAAATAGTTTTAACTAGAAAAAGTGCCTTGAGAGGCACAAATACCCCCGGCTTGTAGCCACTAAGCACCCCTCCCTATCAAAACAACACGGCACATGCTCACCCCTGAAATTGAACCTCAAATCCCCAACATACATTTTAGAAAAAGCACTGTAAAGCACTTTACATACAAAGATGGGGGAGTGTAATTTTAGAATGACAGATCTATTTTAGAGTGGTATACAGAGCTGACACGTACCCAATCTAAGACATAAGCATGGACATTGCGGGTCAGGTCCTCAGTCCTAGATTGAAATGAGAATAGAATAGTCATTCTTAAAAAAAAAAAAAAAAAAAAAAAAAAAAAATGTCCTAGATCTTGACCTCCCCCCCCCCCCCCCCCCCTCCATGCATGAACCCTAGGGTTGGGTCTAACCTTTTATATGTGGTACTTATGGTGTACGCATGAATACTTTCTGACACAT
This sequence comes from Rugalucina vietnamica, assembly GCA_964017185.1. Taxonomy (NCBI): domain Eukaryota; kingdom Metazoa; phylum Mollusca; class Bivalvia; order Lucinida; family Lucinidae; genus Rugalucina; species Rugalucina vietnamica. The sequence continues at coordinate 39,241,394 of OZ024876.1, forward strand.
GGCTGTCAGGATATAAACCTACAGAATACATGTATTAATCTTGGTAACTATTGTATTATATAAATGTGTCCTAGATTTTGACCTCCAGCCCCACCCCTATTGCTTGATGCCATGGAATATAATTCAACCCTAAAGGGTATCTATGATCCAAATAGGAATACCTTCCTATGAGTATTTGTTAAGATATTAACCCCGACATTAACTTAGAGAAGAAAAAAAAACCTATGTAAATAGCATATTTTCAAGATGACCTAGATTTTGAACTTTAGCCCCACCCCCAGGCATGGACCCTCGGGTCCAAACTCCTTGAAACAAAGTAAACCTTAAAGGGTACCTTACGTCCAAATATGAATGATTTCTGACAATTAGCTCATGAAATATACACCACCAGAGAAACTTTAACCAAAACTTTGACCAAAATTAAAGGTGACCTAGATTTTGACCTCTAGCCCCACCCCTGGGCATGGACCCTGGGGTCCAAACTCATGGAAACTAGAAAAAGTGTCTTGAGAGGCACGTATACCCCCGGCTGATAGCTTGCCACCCCCCCCACCCCCACCTCCCAAGATAAAAGGAAAAATCAATGAACCATGAAATTAGGTCACAGTGACCTAGGACTACTTTAGGGTCAAAGGCCTTGCTATATACAAGCATACTGTAAAAGAAATATGTTCATATACCAATTAAGTGCTGAGATATTAGGCAAAATCACTGAACCGTAAAATCAGGTCACAATGACCTAGGACTACTTTAGGGTCAAACGTCTTGTCATACGCAAACATAGTGTGAAAGAAGTGTGTTCATAAACCAATTGAGCGTCGAGATATAAGACAAAATCACTGAACCATGAAATTAGATCACAGTGACCTATAAGTATATTGGGGTCAAAGGCCTGGTCACTCATAATCTTAAAGAAGTATGTTCATAAACCAATTGAGTGTCAAGATATGAGGCAAAATCACTGAACCCTGAAATTAGGTCACAGTGACCTATAAGTATATTGGGGTCAAAGGTCTGGTCATACTCACTCATAATCTGAACGAAGTATGAAAATATACCAAGTGAGTGTCAAGATATAAGGCAAAATCACTGAACCCTGAAATGAGGTCAAAGTGACCTACAAGTATATTGGGGTCAAAGGTCTGGTCATACTCACTCATAATCTGAACGAAGTATCAACATATACTAATTGAGTGTCAAGATATAAGGCATAATCGCTGAACCGTGAAATTAGGTCACAGTGACATATAAATATATTGAGGTCAAAGGTCTGGTTATACTCACTCATAATATTAACACACTGGTAAACATAAACGCACTGGCTAAGGCACGAACGTATAGGCTAAGGCAATTTCAACGCTATGGCTAAGAAAGAAAATGGCGGATAGTGAAACACATTTGCAGGTTTGTTGTTTTTTTCAAAATTTCTTTCTTAGCCATAGCGTTGAAATTGCCTTAGCCTGTACATTCGTGCCTTAGCCAGTACGTTTACGTTTACCAGTGTGATTAAAGAAGTACAAAAATATACTAATTGAGTGTCAAGATATAAGGTAAAATCACTGGATCATGGAAAGAAAGTCAACCCAATCTTACCCTCATGACTCACAAGTCAGTGTCAAAAAGTTGAAAGATGAATGACCAACCATCTTCCTAAGTTGTTTCTATTTAGAAATAAGGCCAACCTTAAAAAATTATTGGTTTGCTGTTTACCTACCCAGAATTTTTTATGCTGGTCGGTTGGTTTTTTTTTTTTTTTCCTTTCAAAACACTGGGTCGGTCAGTCAATCATTTTTTTTTTAAGAGAGGAGAGTCTGTGGTTTGCACAAGAATGTTTTGCCCCAACAGGATGGGGGAAATACCTGAGGTTTGCTTTATGCATATAAAGAGGGCAGAGTGCGGAAAAACTACCTGGGGTTTGCATTTTATGCAAAAACAGCAGTGTAATGAAAATAACAGATAGCAAGGGCAATTCAGAGGTTTTAGCAGGAGTTTGCTGGTCAAAAATTCAAGATCCCCTAGGCTGGGTGTGTGTTTACAAATGACTTATAGATAAGCCTTATTCTCAATGTTACACCATAATGGATCAGTTTTTGCTCTTGCCCCACCTGTTCGTACATACCAGACAATCTTCCTTTCTCCATGTCCAAAGGTTTGGACAGTTTTTTTTGTTATTTCTGTAACCGAGCATCTGTATTTGTATTGTTGTTTTCATCATTGGAATTGGAAGTCTCTACATTGATATAGATTGTTACATATTTTAAACCAGGGTCGAATTCTGTGAGGATATTTATTTTTTCATATGGGTCTAATTGAAACTGTTCTTCGAGGAGGCAACTGACACCATTGCAAGTTTTTCAAAATTGACCCATGCAGACCGAGGTAGCAGATCATCGTTTAGACAATCGGCTAAGTAATCGAACAGATGAACCAGCAACTCGATGAATCTATCCTTCTAATGGTGTTCTTAATGATCGGATAAGCCCTCTTGTCCGTGCCGATCTTGTTGATTTTTATCGAAAACATGCTAGCTAACGTTCTCGGGGGCCATGTCAGAGATGTGTCCTAGATGGGTTTACACTTTTTTACGTCCATTAAAGTGTATTACATCAGAATTCTCGATGTCCAGTCTACCTGATATCGGTTTAAGAAGCGCTTAATAAAATTGCAATACAAATGAAAGCGGTTGGCTGATACGGATCGATTAAATGAGCGACAGAAACTACCTATTGTATTTCTAAAACGTCAGGACTAAAAACCGGACCTTACCGGCGCGAGTCGGAAAAAAAATTTTTTTTTTTTTTTGAAGTAAAAAAAAAAATAATTGGGTCGCAGGAAAAATTCGGGTCGGTCGGTAAACAGCAAACCAACAATTTTTTAATTTTGGCCTAAAAAGAAAAAAATATTTCAGCAAGTTCTAGATTTTGACCTCTAACCCCACCCCCCTGACTCCGACCCAGAGGTCTGATGCCATGGAACCTAAAGTGTACAAAGTATGAATGCTTTCTGATAAGTTTTGTCAAGATATGGACTCCTTGTAAAAATTCCACAGCAGTACATCCATTTGCAATATAAAGATTCCTAGAATACTATATCACAGAAATGCCATTATTAATGGTGTTCTAGATTTTAACCTCTGGCACCACCCCTGGCATGGACCCAGGTATCCGATGCCATGGAATGAAAGCCAACCCTACAGGGTATCTATGAACTAAATAAGAATACACCGCTATGCATTGTTTGTTAAGATATATGGACTAAGAGAAGGAACATGACCTACAGCCTCACCCCCGGGCATGGACCCTGGGGTCTGAACTCATGAAAACAAAGCAAACCCTATAGGGTACCTATGGTCCAAATATGAATGGTTTGTGACCACTGGTTCATAAGATATACTGTTACGTCACACCTTTAGAGAAACTTTAACCCAAACTACGAACATTCCGGAATTACGAACAAACAAAAGAACTAACTACCGGTCACTAACATACAAACCGACAAACGGAAAAGCAAAAACTATAAACCTGACGGCATAAATGCCATGAGATATACACCACCAGAGAAACTTTAACCAAAACTTTGACATAAATTCTACGAATGTTCCGGAATTACGAACAAAGAAACGAACTAACGAACCAACAAACAAACGAACGAACATACGAACGGAAAAGCGAAAACTATATACCCATCGGCATGAATGCCTGGGGTATAAAAAGCATAATTGTAATTCACTCATTTGATAAGTGCAAAATCTGAACTGTAAAAATTGAAAAAAAAAAAAAACATTATTTCCTCCTCGCATACCCTCCATGCAACCAAATTTCTTGCAGCGTAGATTAATGCAACATTGAGTGCAGTGATAAGAAACCAGATTTATTTAGCAACAACCGACAGTGAGGCAATGAACTCTTTGCTGAAGGTTGCTGCCCAATCGATCTGGTTCAAATTCATAGCTCTCCATTTTGTCATGTTCCAAGTGATTTTGCATCAATCTGTACTGTAAGAAATTTGGTTGCATTACAAGTACATGTATATGTTTTGTTAGATCTTGGCCCATATATTTTTACAGCGCAAGCAAACTACTGTTCAGAAACATTCAATAACATTGTCCTTTTTTTTCAAATTCAGTTTTACGTCCCTTTGAGCTCATATTTGATGGGCCAATCAGTAAGCGGGACGAAAACGGGAGGTCCCCCGAGAAAAATCACTGACAAACCCGCAAGCAAACCTTGGCTTGTCGCACATGTGGCCAGTACGGGGCTCGAACCTACACCAGACACAGCAGTGAAATGATTGAGTGATTAAGAAACAGCATTAACCGCTCAGCCACGGGGGCCGCTTGTCCTTATTTGAAAACTATGTTACCAACTGCCCATTGGGCCCTAAAGAAATGGGCTGCTTGTGCCTCCAGGCAAAGCTTATACGCTACTGACTGACCATCTGATTACTGGTAAACTGCTCCATGAAAAAGTGGTTCAAGTCAAACCATCCATACATATAAGTTTTTGTGGCTTAGTTGGATGGTTATATTTTAAGCACTTGTTGGATGTCATGACATCCTAATTTTGGGTAAAAGTCCCATAAAATGGAGGCAACATTTCAACATGACCTTTGCTGTTAAATGGGGTGTTTTGAGCATTAATTCAAATAAACAAAATTCAAACAAAACCAAATGAACAACTTCAATTACATCAGATTCCTTCCAAAATGGATAACTTAATTAGAAACTCTGTCACAACATGATTTGATTATGATAAAGTAGGTGACTCTTCAGCTTTCAGGTCCTTATATTCACTAAATGCCACTATTCCAGTTGAGTGTGTATGAAAAGCTGACATTGTATATCAATACAGACACTAGAGGCACTATGGCAAAATTTTGCTGACATTACCTACACTGTTGACTGGGACGCTAAGCAACAAATCAAACCCAAAACTCTAAGCCCAGTGTGTTGATTTAGGGAACCACTGGGGAGGCAGCCATTTGGCTTATTTGGTACCAGTAAAGTGGCTAACGAAGTATATAGTAGTGTTTCCCATAGCCACTTTTACTATGGCGCCGTGCCATGTCCTTTTCCTCCAGCGCCATGCCTTTTTTCTGAAACTCCATTTGGTAAAAAGTTTGTCAAAATCAGACAAAAAGTAAGAAAGTTACAATTATACAATGTACTTTTTACTTCAAGTCTGTAGAAACAAATTTGGCAAATTTGAAAATTTATTATCATGACTTCCACAGTTGTTGATTGCTTGAATTATAATAAGTGTTAAAGGACATCTATGCCTTAGATGTTAAAAGTCCCTAAATCTCAGATTTGGGAGGACGAAATTTTCATGTTATGACTATGGGGCTGAATTTAGCATTTATAAGAGAAGAAATATATACACTTTCGTTTACAAAACAGTTTGACTGATTTAACAGAATCCAGACAATGCAACTTAATATTTTCACAACCCACCCCATATTTGGCAAAAATGAACCATTAGACTTTGAACTGATTTGTATTTGTTTGTCAACACACTTTTCAAGCAAACAAATATGGGCTTGTTTGTCATATGAATGCTGAACAATATCCACACATTGATTGTTTATCGTTTTGTAATTTTAAGTTTATTTTGAAAGAAATGTTAGCTTAGTGCATACTGTCTTTAATATACAATCTTATAGTTTATTTATAGGTGTGTTCCCCCCCTGGACCCAGCATGCCCTTTCGTCAGTTTGTGTGTTTTTCACATTAACACATCATATCAAAGTGGCATCCTGGGTCTAGGGGGGGAACAGGGTCAGCAAGGCGAAAATGTATAATTTCCTGAAAATTTCCATGAACTAAAATAAGCACAGTTGTTATGGACAATTTTAAACACATCAACTGTATAATTGTAAACATTCATGGTCGTATTTCTTGTCAAACCGGTGTCAGGGTGAGTATATTTAGGTTATGTAGATGTATTTATAGAGATACAGTACATGTTCAAAAGTAAATTTGCTTTCAATCTATCGTATTGCATAAATGCTTAGAAATGTGAATTCCCAAACTTATGTTAAAATTGACATAAATTATGTCATTGACAATCAAAATATGCAAGAACACAATAATAATAAAGAATTAAAACAATGTTTTCTGAGGAAAACTATGTCCCCCCAACCGTTTAGTAATTGAAGTGTAGTTACCTTGTGATATGAAGTTTTTCTAGGGAAGACACCATGTAAGGTGTGATAGTTTAAACTTGTTTTGGACCCTGTCTAAAATTGGGTCACAATCACCAAATTCTTATAAACTCTGAACCTCCTCACAACAATGCTTCTGAGCAAGTTTGGTCAAAATCCATCGATTAGTTTACAAGATATCGTATCGGAAAAACTAATTTCAACAGTTTTTATGGACCCGTGACCTTGGAAATTAGGTCAAGGTCATCAAAATCTAATCAACTTTGAGCCTCCTCCAAACAATGCTTCTGTGCAAGTTTGGTCAAAATCCATCAACTGGTTTACAAGATATTGCAGTGAAAAGACTAATTTCAACATTTTTTTATGGACTCGTGACCTTGAAAATTAGGTCAAGGTCACCGAAATCTAATCAACTCTGAGCCTTCTCGCAACAATGCTTCTGTGCAAGTTTGGTCAAAATCCATCAATTGGTTTACAAGTTATCGAGTTGGAAAGATTAATTTCAACATTTTTTATGGACTCGTGACCTTGAAAATTAGGTCAAGATCACCAAAATCTAATCAACTCTGAGCCTCCTCCCAACAATGCTTCTGTGCAAGTTTGGTCAAAATCTGTCAATTGATTTACAAGATACTGCGTTGGAAAGACTAATTTCAACATTTTTTATGGACTTGTGACCTTGAAAATTAGGTCAAGGTCACCAAAATCTAGCCGACTCTGCGCCTTCTCGCAACAATGCTTCTGTACAAGTTTGGTCAAAATCCATCCATTCGTTTACAAGTTATCGCGTTGGAAAGACTAATTTTAACATTTTTTATGGACTCGTGACCTTGATTATTAGGTCAAGGTCACCAAAATATAATCAACTCTGAGCCTCCTCCCAACAATGCTTCTGTGCAAGTTTGGTCAAAATCCATTGATTGGTTTACAAGATACTGCATTGGAAAGACTAATTTCAACATTTTTTATGGACTCGTGACCTTGAAAATTAGATCAAGGTCACCAAAATCTAATCAACTCTGAGCCTTCTTGCAACAATGCTTCTGTGCAAGTTTGGTCAAAATCCATCTATTGGTTTTCAAGATATTGAGTTGGAAAGACTAATTTCAACAGTTTTATGGACTCGTGACCTTGAAAATTCTGTCAAGGTCACCAAAATCTAATCAACTCTGAGCCTCCTCCCAACAATGCTTCTGTGCAAGTTTGGTCAAAAACCATCATTTGGTTCACAAGATATTGCATTGGAAAGACTAATTTCAACAGTTTTTATGGACTCGTGACCTTGAAAATTAGGTCAAGGTCACCAAAATCTAATCAACTCTGAGCCTCCTCCCAACAATGCTTTTGTGCAAGTTTGGTCAAAGTCCATCAATTAGTTTACAAGATATTGTATCGGAAAAACTAATTTCAACAGTTTTATAGACTCGTGACCTTCAGAATTAGGTCAAGGTCATCAAAATCTAACCAACTCTGAGCCTTCTCCCAACAATGCTTCTGTGCAAGTTTGGTCAAAATCCATCAATTGGTTTATAAGATATTGCGTTGGAAAGACTAATTTCAACATTTTTTATGGACTCGTGACCTTGAAAATTAGGTCAAGGTCACCAAAATCTAATCAACTCTGAGCCTTCTCGCAACAATGCTTCTGTGCAAGTTTAGTCAAAAACCATCAATCGGTTTACAAGATATTGCGTTGGAAAGACTAATTTCAACATTCTTTATGGACTTGTGACCTTGAAAATTAGGTCAAGGTCACCAAAATCTTATCAACTCTGAGCCTCCTCCCAACAATGCTTCTGTGCAAGTTTGGTCAAAATCCATCAATTGATTTTCAAGATATTGAGTTGGAAAGACTAATTTCAACAGTTTTTATGGACTCGTGACCTTGAAAATTAGGTCAAGGTCACCAAAATCTAATCAACTCTGAGCCTCCTCCCAACAATGCTCTTGTGCAAGTTTGCTCAAAATCCATTCATTTGTTCAGAAGATATCGCGTCAGAAAACCTAATTTGATCAGTTTTCATGGGCTGGTGACCTTGAAAATGAGGTCAAGGTCACCAAAATCTAATCAACTCTTTCCCCCCTCCCAACCATGTATCTATGCAAGTTTGGTCAAAATCTAATCAACTCTGAGCCTTCTCGCAACAATGCTTCTGTGCAAGTTTGGTCAAAATCCATCAATTGGTTTACAAGTTATCGAGTTGGAAAGATTAATTTCAACATTTTTTATGGACTCGTGACCTTGAAAATTAGGTCAAGATCACCAAAATCTAATCAACTCTGAGCCTCCTCCCAACAATGCTTCTGTGCAAGTTTGGTCAAAATCTGTCAATTGATTTACAAGATACTGCGTTGGAAAGACTAATTTCAACATTTTTTATGGACTTGTGACCTTGAAAATTAGGTCAAGGTCACCAAAATCTAGCCGACTCTGCGCCTTCTCGCAACAATGCTTCTGTACAAGTTTGGTCAAAATCCATCCATTCGTTTACAAGTTATCGCGTTGGAAAGACTAATTTTAACATTTTTTATGGACTCGTGACCTTGATTATTAGGTCAAGGTCACCAAAATATAATCAACTCTGAGCCTCCTCCCAACAATGCTTCTGTGCAAGTTTGGTCAAAATCCATTGATTGGTTTACAAGATACTGCATTGGAAAGACTTATTTCAACATTTTTTATGGACTCGTGACCTTGAAAATTAGATCAAGGTCACCAAAATCTAATCAACTCTGAGCCTTCTTGCAACAATGCTTCTGTGCAAGTTTGGTCAAAATCCATCTATTGGTTTTCAAGATATTGAGTTGGAAAAACTAATTTCAACAGTTTTATGGACTCGTGACCTTGAAAATTCTGTCAAGGTCACCAAAATCTAATCAACTCTGAGCCTCCTCCCAACAATGCTTCTGTGCAAGTTTGGTCAAAAACCATCATTTGGTTCACAAGATATTGCATTGGAAAGACTAATTTCAACAGTTTTTATGGACTCGTGACCTTGAAAATTAGGTCAAGGTCACCAAAATCTAATCAACTCTGAGCCTCCTCCCAACAATGCTTTTGTGCAAGTTTGGTCAAAGTCCATCAATTAGTTTACAAGATATTGTATCGGAAAAACTAATTTCAACAGTTTTATAGACTCGTGACCTTCAGAATTAGGTCAAGGTCATCAAAATCTAACCAACTCTGAGCCTTCTCCCAACAATGCTTCTGTGCAAGTTTGGTCAAAATCCATCAATTGGTTTATAAGATATTGCGTTGGAAAGACTAATTTCAACATTTTTTATGGACTCGTGACCTTGAAAATTAGGTCAAGGTCACCAAAATCTAATCAACTCTGAGCCTTCTCGCAACAATGCTTCTGTGCAAGTTTAGTCAAAAACCATCAATCGGTTTACAAGATATTGCGTTGGAAAGACTAATTTCAACATTCTTTATGGACTTGTGACCTTGAAAATTAGGTCAAGGTCACCAAAATCTTATCAACTCTGAGCCTCCTCCCAACAATGCTTCTGTGCAAGTTTGGTCAAAATCCATCAATTGATTTTCAAGATATTGAGTTGGAAAGACTAATTTCAACAGTTTTTATGGACTCGTGACCTTGAAAATTAGGTCAAGGTCACCAAAATCTAATCAACTCTGAGCCTCCTCCCAACAATGCTCTTGTGCAAGTTTGCTCAAAATCCATTCATTTGTTCAGAAGATATCGCGTCAGAAAACCTAATTTGATCAGTTTTCATGGGCTGGTGACCTTGAAAATGAGGTCAAGGTCACCAAAATCTAATCAACTCTTTCCCCCCTCCCAACCATGTATCTATGCAAGTTTGGTCAAAATCCATCCACTGGTTCAAAAGATATCGCGTAAGAAAGAAGCTACGCGGACGCGGACGCCGACGCGGACGCCGACGCCGACGGGAACCGCACCAAAAACAATATGTCCCCCACCTTCGGTTGGGGGGACATAACTAGGCATTTTCGTCTATGAAAGTGACATATTTGTCAATTAGGGAGTATCCCAATCTAAGGCATAGATCTCCTTTAATGACTGTGCATAAATGTGCCCTCCTAGCATGTGTTCTTTTTTTTTTGTGTGTGTGTGTGTGTGTGTGTGTGTGTGCTTTGTCAGTTTCACAATTATGTCCCTTAAAGAATTATTTCAGTCCTGAGATGGGTCCACAAATCACTGATAGGAGACTCAACAAACATATTACAAGATCTTGGTCAGGTCCCGATATAAAAAGGTTTTGTTTGACTTTTAGGTACCAGATTTTTTTCTAATACGTTATTAACAGAGTAAATCTCCACAAATCAGAGTCAGCAATTAAATTTATTTCATTATTTATATCACTTCCTAACAAATCAAATAAAATCTTGCCATAAAATTGCATTCAAAACACTATTTTATGACTTGAAATTCTTCGAGTTCAATGACATCATAAATAAGAATCAAATCAAATCATTGACCAAATTCTAGGAATTATTACATAGATCCTGAGATAAAGATGAATATAGTATATATCTCTGATAGATCATTGTAGAAAAAAAATCTGACACCAGAATCAAACAAAACCAAATCCTATCGGGACCAGTATACTCATTAGCCTATAGTAAAAATCAAACAAAACCTTTTTATAATGGGACGAAGGAAGCACAAGAGCTTTTGGCAACAGGTAGATCTATAAACATTAATAGTTTAGCAGTCAATTTTTTGTATGTTTGAATTGATGCTTTATGTCCCAGTCAATAGCAAAGGACGTTGTCGGGACAATGCCTCGATTTTATGGGACATTTACCCAAAATGAGGATGACATCCAACATCCATCTTTATATACTGCCATGCACCTTTCTTTATATACTGTCCTACGCCTTCGCCAGCATTTTCGACAGGTTTCTCATTATATGTGTGAAAACCGAATGGTTAAACATTTGGCCACAGGGCCCCCTTGTGAAAGTTGCTGTCTACTAGCAGTCTTTCCTTGCCCTCAACTTTTCCATTAGAGCCTGTAAGGCTAAGTATAAAGGTAGTGATAACTTTTCAATACAAGATCCTATTTAGCTGCAATTGAATGTTGTTGCTGTTGAATGTGAAGGCTAGCATCAACACACAAACACAGCAACAAAACCTGCTTTTCAGAATTTCTATAAATACGAAAGGTTATTAACAGCTACAAAATATGTAAACAGAAACTTATTATTAGCACTGTGGGTTCTACTCGCAATGGTTGGATATTGAATGAATCTCTATTCAAGTCAATCAACCAAATCTGGGACAAAGTTTGTGAGATCTAAAGTTTGATGGCTGCCATTTTCTCTGAAAACGAAAATCGTTACACGATTTAGCCAAAACTGGCTGTCTAGAACAACTTCTTACCAAATAATAATCTGAAAAGATGTAAAAATATCAGAAGATGCTATTTTTACTATCCAGTAAATTCTCCCACAGCTCTATCCTCAGCTTATTTCTATTTTGGGCATGGAAATTACGTCGGTAAAAATAGACCTCGCCAAAATGGACGACGCGCATAGAAATAGTTCCCTTAAAGGATGATCATAAAACTTTTTGTTCTGCAAAATTTCAAAAGAAATTAGCAAACATTATCAATGCATTATGTCATTAATATGACACTGCGATTGTTTCATCCGAATCTGGTTGTAAATTAGACCTTTATTTTTATTTGGTCTAAAGAACTCTTTCATGTCACGGTTCATTGACTTGGCTTGAAGTAAATCGGCCGCAGAAAAATCTGTCTAGCCCTGGGGCTGTTCTAAATTTATCTGGCGTTAAAGACAAAATGACATAAACAATATCTAGTCAGTTTAATTCTACAGCTGTTTTATCATGCGAAACTGTGCTACGGCTTAATACTCGCAATTCATTTGCTGACGTCAGTGGACACTGGACAATGTCCTTAATTAGCCGGTCGCCTAATTGTCAAGCGTCATTGAGCACGCGCGCTTTTGCATCCAATCATAATCCGCCGAATTCCGAAAATCAACGGAAATGTACGAATATTATGCTACTCCAGTAGCATTGTCGCTGACAGGTAGCGCTTCACGCACTGACCTGTCGCAGTTGGCCAATGGGATCTGGGAAATTCATGCGGGATGACCCAGCTTTCTTCGTGTGTCGTTTGTAGCCAAGATCGGCTATATCCCACAATTCAAAGCGTCAAATGCGAGAGATCAAGATGAGGTATCGTCTGATCTCGCGAGAATGACTCCAGTAGCCATCAGCATAATGCCGCATTTAGCTGCTAAATGCCGCATGTAATTTTATCTATCTATCTATCTTCTGATACTGAGTCGATCAATTTCTGATCATCACCCCAGGTGTGGGGTGGGTTGCTAAATTTAGAATTTAGTCAAGGGAAAAGAAAACATTTGGGGTGGACCATTAAAACTATTTACAAGATATAGATGAGAGGCATACTAAAACGCATGCCTCTGGGCTAATGATTAGAATGATTAAATTCCTCAATGGTCTTAGATAGGACCACTGAAGAAGGGAGACTATTCCAAACCGGAATAGTTCTGGGGAAAAAGGAATTTTTCAGGGCATCACTATAGGCAAATGGTCTTGTGTATTGTGATTCATGTGATGCCCGAGTATGCCTTAGATTGGGTGCCGGGGTCAGGTATTTGTCTTTATCAAGAGACACTGTACCGGGGTGTATCTTGTAGAAGAAGGTTAAGGAGGACCGCTCCCTGCGAGACTCCAGGGATGGCCACTCAAGTTCGTCTAATTTTATTGTGGTTTCCAGTTCACTGGGCCATGCTGGTTCAGAAACTATGCCACCCTGGCATCATTGAGCGTTTTGGAAAAATCAAGATGGCGTCCAAGATGGTCGCCATAAACAAGAAAACAGCACCCCAGGGTTTACTATACCCATTTCTCTGCATTTAAAGTGCTCATTTTACGCTGTAAACACAATTAAAAAGATAATTCTAACACACCTCGCCTATATAGCCAATGGTAAAAAAAACGTGTTATATTGTGCAACAATTTCACTGGGCGAATAAGCGTGACGTTACTTTGCGGCATTTGTGACGTCAGCTATCCCACAAAGCAGCGTTAGACGGTGAAACGTCGTTTTAGCGCACAACAAAACAGCACCCTAGGGTTTAATATACCCATTTCTCTGCATTTAAAGTGCTCATTTTACGCTGTAAACATAATTAAAAAGATAATTCTAAGTTTTGACCCCCGTGTTATTATAATGAGGCAAGATGGCGGACAAGATGGCTGCAACACTCATACTTTAACGATATTTATGTAATAAAACGGCATTCAAGTGCTGCATAAAACAGTGTCGTCCCTTTTTGTTGTACACATAATAGTTAAGTATTTGGTTTCAATTATGACCCACATCATAACAATGAAAAGATGGCTACCAAAATGGCCAGCATAATTATAATTTTAAAGATTGTGTTTTCTGATAAAAACACCATTCCTGTGCTGCATATACCCAATGTAATGCGTTTGAAATGCTCGTATAATGTTGTGAGCATCATTATCTAGTATTTATTCCCACAATATAACAATGAGCCAAGATGGTGGTCAAGATGGCCGCCATAATCATAATATATAAATACATAACCTCTAATTGAATCAGCATTCCAATGCTGCATTTGCACAATGTTTTGTAATTAAAATGTTCAAATTATCATTGAAAAATGAAATGTTTTGTATTATATTTGACCCAACATTATAACAATAAAACAAGATGGTGACCAAGATGACCACCATACTCATACTTTAATCTTCTCTAAACACAACAGCATTCCACTGCTGCAAATACTGAATGCCTTGTATTTGAAATGATCATTTTATGTTGTAAATATCGCAATTTAATGTTCATGTTTTGTTTTGACGCCGCAAAATAACACAAATGTGCCCTACGAAATTATAATACGACTGAGAACTTCTTCACTGATCAAAACATCATTTTAATGTAAGTGTTACATATTGATTCAGCAGAATAACGGGAGGGAAGTAAATCAATCTGCACCACCAAATGAAAGTACTTAAAACAGTTACAGTTTAGATATAAGGAAGAAAAAAAGAGGACGGTATCTATTTTCTTTAAAGATAATTTAGTGTATCCTTCAATAGAGCTATAAAACGCTAGGCTCTTGGTCTATATGTCCGTAGCAAATTTGGAAAGGATGTAACAGGCTGAGAAACGCAGATAAAGCTGGTTCACTAAGAAGAAAGGAAGAGTCGAACTGACGCTAATGCTAAGAACAGAAAAAAAGTTTAAAAAGTGCATAGAAACTCAGAATAATGGGGAATACGACATCACAACTCTATATACAATGCTGTTGTCACATTTCAAATAAGCACGTGTATAAACCTTGGTCCAGTATTCTTAGTGCATGGATTTAAATTGATGGAGGGATTCACAATTTTTGGCTGGAAAGTTTCCATACGATGATCGCTTGATCGCTTCTATGGCTTAGCAAAACTCATTTAAGTAAGAGCCACGAACGCATTTAAATCAAAGATTATTTATTCAAGACTCTTCCAGGGAGATTGACCTTGCCATGGTATAACCTCAGAAGTTGACTGCCAGCATTTGTCAATGTTGGAGGGCATCGGGGACATGAGAATAGATTACGAACACACAATATTTTTGGAAGCAAAATGTATTCGTTGTGAAATCTACAAACACTACGCTGGTCTGATGCTGTCGTCATCGACGGGCTGTGATATTTTGTGGGCAACCCATTGTTACTTTGACTGTAGCATTAAAACCAAAACTTCTCCAGCAAAACAAGAGGTTTCACAAAAGAACAAGCATTCTCACAACACTATTCGAACTTCTCAGCAGATGATATCTTTCAAACCACTGTTGAAAAGGTACAATGATTTCAGTATTTCATGATTGTGCAAGCAACTGTGTCGATTCTGTGAAGAAGGGCTGTATAACATAGTCAATGCCGACCACAACTACGCTACAGCTGTGATACCACAGACTGATAAAAAACACACTTGTTGATCGTGTTCGGACCTAAAGCTAACTCTGTTGAGATGAGACCTGGTGTAACAGTAGGAAGAAGTAAGATGGTTGCGAACCATTGAGGAAAATGTGTAACTGTCATACACGAACGTCTATGTATTGCTCTAGATTAAATTTCTACAATCAATGTAAACTGAAAAGAATAAAAAGTAAAATCAAGTTCCTTTAAGAGCAGGAAAAACATTAACGCGAAAAGGGGATGGGCAATATAAAAGGGATTATTTGAAGGGCCGTAAATATTAGGTTAAGTGGTAAAACATCAGACCGTAGTCTTCTTCCTTCTTGCAGCGCATGCTATTTCTGTCAGGATGTGATACAGTAACCTAATGTTGATGCATTGGAAAGGGATCAGTCTGAAAACAATGTCGAAGCGTTTCATACCTGAAAAGCTTGGTGAACTGTGTAAGCCTTTACCAGATAATATCAGGGGAATTATCGCATTTGGAGGATGTTATTGTAGCAACGTAGCAACATTTCTGTAAGATGCATGGTTTAATGTAAAACTGGTAAACAAAGGCAAATAAACACTCCCAAGCTTAAGGCATATAATCACCGTATACACAGTCGTTAGCCAAAACAATGTGAAACCAGCAAAATGTCCAAACACCCATTTGAAAATCCACTTTTGATCATGAGTGAGTGGTCTTATATCCAACTTAAGTCAGGTGGTCGAAATAATGTTAAAGGGTTCTGAGCGCTAGCACCAATTAGGCATATATACAACAGCCGACAGTGTGACTCTAGTCACAGATAGCGTACTGTAAGTAGAATGATTTGCTGTGAGTACGCTTCTAAACAACCATGTTTATCATCAAAATGTAGGTGCTTCGTAAATCAACTAGCCTGTACAGTGTTTTGCAAATGGCATTGAAGAAACAACTGTTGCAATACACGTGTAGTTGAACAATATAGCTGATAACTTTACTAATTATTACGATGGTTATGACACAGACGAATACCTAATCTCAGTTTTAGAATAAAATGCCTATTTCATCTTTCATTATCTGATGTAGATGTGCATTCCTCTAATTATTATGTCTTAAAACTTAACAAATATACATTAAGATAAGCTTTTCGAATCAGAGGCCATTATCCTTTATATTGTGATTAAGCTGGCCATTTTGACCACCATCTTGCATCATTGTTATGACGTTGGATCAGAACTAAGATTTTAAATGAACTGTTAACAAAATAAAATGAACAATTCAAAAACAAGACGTTGGTTGTACGCAGCACATGAATGCTGTATTTATCAGAGACCAAGTTTCTGTGTATTATGATTTCGGCGGCCATCTTGGTCACCATATTGCCTTTTTGTTATGATTGGATCGTCAAAACATAAACAAAACTAAATTATGTTTTTTATGGTAATAAGAACATAAAATGAGCACTTTGAACACACCAAATCGTGTATATGCAACTCTGTGATGCTGCTGTCTTGTTTATCTCAACCATCTTGGACGTCATCTTGAATTTTGATATTTTTCAAACAATTCAATGATGCCAGAGTAGCATGATGCGGTTTTTGAACTGGCATGGTCCGATGAACCAGAAGAGGACAGTAAGGACAACAAGAGAAGTGAGTTTTTTGCTTTGCTTACATGTATTATGTTGATTTTGCAATATTTTCCGCCATTTGTCGGCCATTTTGAATATTTCAAAATGCTCAATGATGCCAAGGTGGCATCACTCGGATTTTTCATCTGAAAGGTATCAAGAAGTGAAATCCATAAAAACATTTTATGCGGCACGCATTTCCAGGTCACAGGCCAAATCCATGTTTGGCAACTGGACTATGCCGTATATACTACCACATTCATTTTTTTTTTCTTTTTTTTTAAGTAATATTTTTTAATGGATGTATTCATAAAACAGTTTCATAAGGGAACATCTCAAGAAATTAATTATTTTAGCTTTCTGGTCAACTCGTACCCGAGTCAACTCGTACCCAAGTCAGCTTGTACCCATTTTGGTCAACTCGTACCTACTTTTTGGTCAACTCGTACGGCCCAATTCAACTCGTACCTATTTTGGTCAACTTGTACCCATTTTGGTCAACTCGTACCCATTTAGATTAACCCGTACCTGTTTTGGTCAACTCGTACCTAGATTAGATGATTAGATTAGATTTTAGATAAGATTAAGATTAGATTAGATAACTCGTAAGGCCCAAGTCAACTCGTACCTATTTTGGTCAACTCGTACCCATTTTGGTCAACTCGTACCCATTTTGGTTAACCTGTACCTGTTTTGGTCAACTCGTACCTAGATTAGATGATTAGATTAGATTTTAGATAAGATTAAGATTTAGATTAGATTAGATTAGATAACTCGTAAGGGCCAAGTCAACTCGTACTTGTTTTGGTCAACTCGTACCGATGGATGGATGGATAGATGGATGGACAGACAGACGAACAGACAGATATGGATGGATGGATGCCCCAGTTTTACTATAATATAAAAGTGGGGTTTAAGGGGTATACATTGCACGGACATGTTTTCCTGATGAGCAGCAGTTTAACATGGAAATGCCTTGAATATAGCCCTATTTGAACAAGAGGACCAATATTTGGACAAGAGGACCAATGGTCCTGTAAACGCACACCCGAGATCTGGTTTATATATCAATAAACATGACTTTGCCATATCAAAAATAAGTCTTTTTTTTTTTTTTTTTTTTTTTTTTTTTTTTTTTAATTTAACAGCATTTCAATCAATACACATAATATCTATATCATGTTATGATAATTTGTATAATGTATATGGTTACACTATCAAGTCACTATACAAAAGGAGCCATGGATGAGTACTAAAGAATATTTAATCATGGTCATGATGAAACATAGTTAGGCAATAATTTCACATGCATGCTCCCTTTTGTAAGTAACATCCTTCCCATTAAGTATGATGTCTAAACAAAAACCAATATACATAATAAACATATGAAAATTTATGTATGCATGAGGAAGGTTGAAAAAAAAACAACAACAATGAACCTTCAGGCAGAGCTGAATATTAACCTTTCAGTTATAGTTTACTTAGAATTGAGATTTTGTTCAAAACATACATTTTAGAAATTTAAATAGTCAGTCAACACATAAAAAGCATACAAGTATTAAATATTATTTTTCATCCATGAAGTAATGATAAATAGAAGACCACATTCCCAGAAACTTATCATATGTATTGTTTATTTTAGCTATATACATTTCGTTCTTGAATTTGACTTTAACATATGATTCAAAGCCTTTTATATTAAGAGTTTTATGATAAAATTTATTTTTATAGATGTAGTATTTTGCCAATACTATTAGGTAATTAAGCAATGAACACTTTGAAAAAGCTGAATAAATGATATCTTTATCACTAAGGTTAACCTCTGTATTTATTCTTTCGCCTACCCATTTTTTGAAATTGTCCCAAAATACCTTAACTGTATCACATGTACACAGCAGATGATGTATATTTTCAATATCTTTCTGACAAAAGGAGCATAAATTATTTTCTACTTTATTAATTTTATATAGAAAGGAATTAGTCACCAATATTTTATTGTTAATTTTGAATTGAAAATCTCTTAATTTTACTTCATTTATATATTTTAAACTTGAATTGACTTTTCTTTGTTCCTCATTTGTTATTGGACCAACTTCTTCATTCCACTTGTTGTTTGCAGTTTGCTCCCTCACTGGTATTAATTTATCATATATTGCTCTACATCCCCTTTTGTCTTTAAGTATTAACTTTAGGTATAGATTTATCTGTACATTATATTTCAAAATTTTGCACTTGTCATTATGGTCATTTATTGTTTCCAACCAGGTCTTAGGTATTTTTCTTATTAATCTTTGGTAATCAAGGAAAGTTCCCTTTAGACTGTATGTTCTTTGTAACTCTTCAAAATTATACAAATGTCCGTTTATATCAACTATATCGAAAATGTTCCTTATTCCTTTATCAAACCAATCTTTGAAAATAAAAGTTTCATTGTTAAGTGAAAAATTTGAATTACACCATATAGGCGAGCAGAGGATATCCTCAATTCCTTGTGGTTTAACAGCTATGCAGAATAAATATAAACTATATGTTAAGTCCTTCCAAAATGGATTAGATAACTTTTTAGATATACTTTTAAAATGACAATCTCCTAAACTAACTATTTTACTGAAATCTATACCTGATAACATACTCCAATTATCTGTTTCCGAATTTAAAATTATACGTCTAAGCCATGTTATCTTTAGTGAATTTATAAAGGCGTGTATTTCAACCATTCTCAATCCTCCTGCCACTATATCTTTTATCATTTGCTTCCTACTAATTCTATCAGGTCCTTTATTCCATAAAAATTTGAAGAACATTCTCTCTAGGTTCTTAATTAACTCTCCTGGTGGATTGGGTAAAGCTAGGAATAAATATGCAAATTTAGAGAGCATTAAAGATTTTATTACTGTGATTCTACCAATTAGTGTTAGTTTTCTTCTTGACCAAATGCTAATCATACCTTTAACTTTTTTAATAACATTATCTAGATTGTGGTCCCAAATATCAAAAACTTCTGGGGAAAAAAATACACCTAATATTTTTAAAGGTTTCTGTTCCCAATCAATACTAAATTCTTTACACAGTATCTTAGATGACTTACACATCGATCCTATCCATAAAGCTTTAGTTTTATCTAAATTAACATTTAAACCAGACATCTGGTAGAACTTTTGTAAAATAACTAATGCTTGTTTTAGTGATGTTTCTGATCCATCCAAAAACATTTGCGTGTCATCGGCATATTGACTTAATTTAAATTCCATGTTATTTATCTTAATTCCTTTAACATCTTTTGATTTCCGAATCATCATTCCTAAAACTTCCACGCACAAAATAAAAATATATGGGGATATGGGATCACCCTGTCTACAACCGCGTTTTAAAAGGAAGAAATCAGACATAAAACCATTTTGGAGAATACAAGATTCAACACCAGTTTGAAACAATTTTACCCAACGCTGAATCGAAGGTCCAAAGTTAAAATAATTTAAAACTTTATGGATGAATTTCCACGAAATTGAATCGAAGGCTTGTTGGAAATCAATAGAGAGCAGTAAACCTGGTATTTCTTGCTTTTTTGTTTCAAATAAAACATCATACACTAACCTTATATTCTCTCCAATAAATCTACCTGTTATGAATCCTTTTTGATCCTGATTTATTAATTTATTTAAAACGGTTTTTAGTCGATTAGCTATTGCTGATGACATTAATTTATATATGACATTTAACAAAGAAATCGGTCGCCAATTTTTTAAAATGTTTCTGGCTTTATTTGGTTTTGGAAGACATGTTATAATACCCTGTTTTTGAGTAACTGATAATAAACCATTTCTGTATGCATAATTTATAGATCTTAAAATATATTTTCCTAAATCAACCCAGAAGAATTTAAAAAACTCAGCAGTAAAACCGTCATTTCCGGGACTTTTAGAATTTTTCATATTCTTCAATGCTAATGTCAGTTCTTCGTATGTTAATTCTCCTTCTAAAGATTGAACTTCTTCGTTGTTAAATTTGTTTTCATTTTCCCCAATCAATTCACAAATGGGGGTTTCATCAATTTGAATTTTTTCATCATACAGATTTTTATAATATTTTTTTTGAGTCTCTAATATATCCTGTGTTGTATAAATTTCCTCTCCGTTTTCATCTATTAAATTATTAATAACCTTTTCCTGATAATTCCTACTTTCAAGATTTAAAAAATATTTTGTTGGCTTTTCACCTAAATCTTCATATCGACATCTTGATCTTAACATTACCCCTTCTAGTTTAACTTTTCTAATTTCCTGTAATTTTTCTTTTTTATCATTTAACACCAAAATGTCTTCCATAGATATACAGTTTAAATTTTTTTGCACACGCTCCTCTATTTGCTTTATACTTTTCTCTAATTCTAGCTCTTGCTCATTATTCTTTTTTTTCTTATATGAACTGTATTTTATAGTTTCTCCCCTAATCATAAGTAAAATTGTTTCCAATAACAGTTGATCGTTTATGCTAAAACTATTTCCATCTATTGTTGCTTTATTGTTATTATTATTATTATTATTATCATCATTCTTATTATTATTATTATTGTTGTTGTTGTTGTTGTTGTTGTTGTTATTCGTATTATCACTACTGACATCTTTTAAACGGTATCTATCTAAATTTTCATTTATCACCTGTTTAACCTTTTTAACATATGCTACATCCTTAAGTAAAGTGTTATTAAACTTCCAATATCTCCGACCTTTTTCAGTATCAAAATTGATTTGTAGTTTTAAAAGTACCCCTGAGTGATCAGATCTATACCCTGGGATTATTTCACATGCATGCAGGAAGAAAAAAACAAAGTGACTAATTAAAAAATAATCCAAACGTGCTTGCTTTTTTTCTGGTTGCAATCTTCTCCAAGTAAACCCTTTCTTGTCTTCATTTAATAGCCTCCATGCATCCATATAATCCATATCTAAAAAACTATGCACAACCGACCTGGCATTTGGATTATTTACTGATTTGTAGTTTTCTGTATCTTTATTAGGGTCTATAACCAAATTCCAATCGCCGCAGATTATAACATTATCATTGTCAAATTCATCAATTTTTTGTTTAAGGTTATTATAAAACTGAGGTCTGTCTTCGTTTGGGCCATAAATATTTGCCAGCGTGAATTTTTGATTTTGCATGGTTATTTCCAAAATAATGTAGTTGCCGTTTGGATCTTTAATAACTTTTGTTACTTCCTGATCAAAGTTATTACTTATCAGAATCATTACTCCTCTTTGGTTACTTGACAATCCACTTAGGTAAATAGAATATCCCCATTCATTTTTTATAAAATTTTCCATCTTATTTTCTAAGTGTACATCTTGTAAACAAATAATGTTGTACTTTTTCTTCCTCAAATAATGAAAAACATCTCTTCGTTTTTGAGAACAGTTCAATCCCCTTGTGTTCTGACTATAAATGGTTATAAAATCAGCCATTATCTAGTTTCATACCTTTCAATCTAGAAAAAATATTCAGCTCCACCGAAGGTACATTGATGAGAGAAAGTACATAATATTCTGTGTAATTGAGACAAAATGCTGAAATATTACTCCAAAATGAACTAGAAAAAATCATTTTCCGGCTCTGGTCAAAACTTAGCCTGGGGTTCCATTGTATTTACAACATATATTCATACTTATATAGATCTGTGATTTTGTATTGTGGAAGTACCGCCATATTGAAACCTTCAACTGCTTTTATTTGATAGTCTCATAATCTGTAAAAAGGATTTTACTTTAAAAACAAGAGTTTTGTTTGCCATTTCAAAGGTACTTCCACAATCCAAAAACACAAACCGGAACAAGCAATGTAAATCAACACTGACATATTAAACCCTCCAGAAAAGTCATTTGACTTATAAATATACAAGTCCTATATTCGGACTATACACCTCAGCCCATACTTCATGCCCAGCATCAGACAGCCCCAACTGTTAGTTGGCTACTCATACCTATTAGCAATGAACCTGATTTTTTTTCCTAATAATACTGACCAGGTGTATCTCACAGCCAGAGGCCCATATCACACTGCCGGATTAGTTCAACTCGAATATATGAGGGTTGAGGCCCACATCAGTACATCTATTAGATGATCAGCTTATTCTGCATATTGAGGTTGTATTAAAACCTCTTTTGAATATTTGCTTAATTTTGATGTCAACAATCATCCAAATATGTCAAGACAGACTACTTCTTAGATAATCCACTTCCTTGTTTCTAGGTTATTCCAGTAATAATGTATATGGCTCAAGGACACAATTGGAGACTATACCACTATGCCACATTGATCCTTCATTGATGATTGATTTAATTACCTATATTTCATAATGCAATCTATAAATCTTGTTGTCCAGGATTTAAAGTAATCATATGAGTTGTCTCGTGGGAAAACCAACAATGTGGTCTCCAAACAGGCCTGACACAAACCGACTCGCACAGTCACAGAAGCAGGCTAGAAGCTTGAATTTCCGGAGTTAAGTAAAAGGGGAATTGCACTATCCGAGTAGCGAAAACGAAGACGCTGATCAGCTTCGCTGTCACCGCGAAGCCGATCCACGTCTTCGTTTTCACATATGCATATTGTTGGTTTTCCCACGGGGTAGCTCATATACTTTCATTAATATACAGTATTTAAAGAATTTATCCTTCCTCAATACATACCATATTATCTCAATACCTGACAGTTTGGTACAACTAAATATTCTCAACTTGTACTTTATAATTTCAACATTTCTTTTAATTGGCTATCAAATACTTCATCAAGAAAACATGTCCCTGCAATGTATACACCCCTGAACATCACTTTTACATAGTAAAACCAAGCTATGCAGTGGTATACCCCAATCCAAAACACACACCGTGGGTACCCCTTAGAGTCGCCTCGGCGAGGCGATTCTAACGTGCATCCACTATCCATGTTCCCAACAGAAACCGGAAATATATCAAGAAAAAGTTTTTACTGTAAAGTTTCAATTTTCACTACTTGAAAAATCTTGGTATTTTGCAGGGGCAAGTCTTCTTATTGTAAATCAATACCTTTTCTAAATTTCCAAATGAGCCATGACGCGATAAAACCTATAAAACATATAGGTTGTGTCATGGTAAAAGCCTGTCAAAAATAAGTCAAGGTCATCACAGGGCTATAATTTATGTACACTCTAGTCCATATGCCAAGTTTTGTTAAAATTGGTCCATCGGTTCCAGAGAAGAAGTCTTCAAGAAGATTTTTGAAGGGGTTTTACCATATATGGGCATACGACCATCTTGGTTATGTGACCTGAATTATATAAATGTATGTACACATTGGTTCCCTCTTCCTATAGATACTTCATATCAAATTTGGCTTTGATTGGCCAAGTGGTTTCAGGGAAGAATATCTTTGAATATTATGATAAAATACATGTATATTCCCCTGGGGTGGGGGCAGATCAGCCCCTGAGGTCCAAATTTTTTCAGAATCACAAATCTTCAGTCCATTTGCCCATTTCCTTCAAGTTTTAACCGTCAAATAACATTTTGACAATTTTACCCATTCAAATGAATGAGCGACATCAAAAGCCTATTAAGGCGAAAGCCTGCATCGGCAATAGGTTGAGGAAACACATGTGACTAATTTCCGCGGCATCCCGCGCAGATCTATATTTGTTCTATAATTAGAACAGTCATTGCGAAGAGAACATGTCGAGATAGCAGCAGGAGTTAATCAACGATTACATGGACTATTATGAATGATAATTAACATGTACCTGATAATCAGCGATAACCAATAGCAATTGTGGTACAAATGAATGTTAATAAAATATTTAAATATCAACCTAAAAGATGATATACATGTTACGATAAATCTTTAAAATTGCATTTGAATAACTTCATCACAAATGATGGAAGATTTCAGAATGTATACGAGTGAGCATTTGTCTAAACTTTGAGAGAAGAAAGAAAATAACGTTATGACAAAGTTGTGAACTCAAACAGTTTTAATGAGCTTGTGACTACCTTTGGCGAAATGTATGATCACAATGTAAAAGGAGCCAGAGAAAAATCTCGCTTTTCTGTTCAACTTTCATTTGGATTGTGGAAAACACCTCGCGACATTTTCAAAGCAAATAGAAAATGCACAAATATGTATAGAAGGTAAAACATTAGCGTATAAGCCAAACGCGCGCCGGGCATGTTGTAAAAAATGTAAAATTCAACATACGCCAGGAGAACGTCGGAGACACGTTAGAAGCGCGTTACACGCGCGTTTTGTACGCTTGATGTACGCTTGGTGCTTGTTGATATACGTCGCTGTAAGTCGCTGCGCGCTCCAGGCGCGTTTGGCCTCGAAAAAATTTTAAACACGCTTAAAATGTTCTAGAAGCTCGGCGTGTCCCGGGCGTGTGTCTTATACGTTTCGAATAAGTTCCAGGCGCGTCAGTGAATACGGTTCGAACGCGTTCGGCGCACGTTTGAGGCACGCCAGTGTACGCTACATGCGCGTTCCGATTTTATGAGATATTGCTTCAGTAGCGTGCCCCAAGCATGTGTGAGACGCGTGCTGAACGTTTGCTGCGCGCCTGTAGCGCGTGCATAGCGTGTTTGGGACGTAACACAAACGTACTAAAAAAACTTAGAGATTTTGTTATACGTCCGGCACACGCCACAGTCACGCGCTACTGTGTGACTGCTAAAACACGAGCTAAAGGAACAAACTAATTTTTATACGTCCAAAATCTTCGGAGCGCGTTCGAGTTATACATGTACGCTACAGTGTGACTGCTATTTAAAATGGTGATTTGCTCGCGATTTTCAACTTTCATGCATTAGCGAATATCATGGTTGATCGTATCTTTGTTCGTCGCACATTTGTATTGCATGTATTTGAAAGTTTTACTGATTTTTTCAGTCATATCGGCACAGAACATGCTTTTGTTGAATTTCATTTCGTATTTTAAATGCATGGTTTTATATGTATACAATCAAGAAGTTTCTAAACAGAAAGTCCTTGATACGATGTATGAGGAAACATTGCGATTCTGGTCTCAATTACATAACCGTTGTCAATAACACGTTTTGGGTTTTCTCAAAAGGAATTAAATTGCACTGAAATTCATGATAACGGCCTTGACACAACATATATATTAACGAAATAATTGGTCTAACAACAGGTTCAATTATGGCCAATTCTATGCCTGCTGTGCGATACAGATGGCGCTGCAGAGGTGCGATTTACCTATCCCATGAGCCGTTTCTATTTATAGCAACACCGTTTCAGGTCATGTTATTGGTATGGGGGAAATTAGTACTGTGCCTTTCCAATACCTATTATCAGCAGATGTAGACTTTCTCCTCTTCATCTACTTTTGGCGACATATGTTGACCTTGCCGTAAAATACATGTAGGTCAAGGTCATCCCAGGGTCATGATTTATGTAAACTTTGTAGAGCTCCACTACCTGATGCTTCATGCTAAGTTTCAAAATCATAGGCCTTCTGGTTCAAGAGAAGAAGAAATTTAAGATTTTGTTATTTATAGCCATGGTGGCCATCTTGGTCATGTAACCTGGACCACATTCGTTCCCCCTAACTATGGATGCTCCAAATGAAGTTTGGTTTCATTGGTCAAGTGTTTTCAGAGAAAATCTTTGAACATTATGGTAATATACATGGATATTGTGGGGTGCAAATTTTATCAGAATCACAAATCTTCAGTCCATTTGCCCATTTCCTTCAAGTTTTTACCTTCAAATGACATTTTGACAATATTCCCTATTCAAATGCATGAGCGACCTATGTTGACCTTGCCGTAAAATATGTCAAGGTCATCCCAGGGTCATGATTTATATATACTTTGTAGAGCTCTGATGCTTCATGCCAAGTTTCAAAATCATTGGCCATCTGGTTCTGGAGAAGAAGATTTTTAAAGTCTTTTTCTGTTTATAACCATGGAGGCCATCTTGGTCATGTGACCCTGACCATTTATATAAACTTTTGTCCCCCCTTCCTAAGGATGCTCCACATGAAATTTGGTTTGAATAGCCAATCAATTTCAGAGGAGAAGATCTTTGAAATTGTGGATGTACAGACTGACGACGACGGATCATGGCCATCCTATAAGCTCACCTTGTGAGCCTTAGGCTCAGGTGAGCTAAAAAGCTGTGGGCTATACTGGTTTATTTATTTTGTTTCAGTTTTACGTCCCTTTCAAGATTATTTCAGTTCACATAAGATTGGCCAGTCAGTAGGTGGGCTAAATATAAAATAAACAAGAAACATTAAACATACTTTTAATAATTTAATGATTATTTCAACAAGTGACACTTTTTTTATGCAATATTTTCAGAAATGAATGAATGAAAAACCTGTTTCTGCCATGGCAACAAGTTATTAATTACTAAACATACATAGCAACTTAGACATTTAAATGGTTGCAATGATAAAACTTAGGTTTGGATATGCTAAACAAAATGAACTGAATCTTGAAGAAAACTGTGTCCATCATATGAGCCAACTCATGAGAAAAACGGATTTTTGCACATGCGAAAACAAAGCTGCAGATCAGCTGTGCAATTACTGTGCAGTTTTCCCTACATGGGTAGTGCAATTCCTCCTGTACTTAAACTCAAAATTTAAAGCTTCTAGCCTGATTCCATGACTGTACAGGCCGGTTAGTGTCGCACCTGGTCAAACCCCAAAGACCAGCTGTCTCTCATCATGGCTCATATGGGAAAACAGATGCAGAGCAGCTGTGCAGTACCTGTGCAGCTGATCAACGCCTTTGCTTTTGCTTCATGTATAATTAGGACAACCCCTCTTCTTCTTAAATCCAGGGTTTCAAGCCTGTAATAACATGAGCTGTGTCCTGAGAAAACCAACAATGTGGTTTCCGAACATGTCTGACACAGCCCGAGCTGTACAGGCATAGAAGATGGCTAGAGGCTGGTAATTTTAGATTCAGAGAGTAGATGCATTGTACTACCCCTGTAGCAAAAACAAAGGCGCTGATCAGCTTCGCGGTTACCGTGAAGATGATCTGCGCCTTTGTTTTTCCATTGGCAAAAATCTGGTTTTTCTCATGTTGCGGCTCATATCTGTACTGGTGGGTTTGTGTTGGAACTGGTAGAAACCCACAAAGACAGGTTTTCTCATATTACAGCTCAATTAAATGCTTATAAGTTGGAAGCTTTTCATCAATTTGACTTTTGTTATAAAGAAGAAAAAAAATACTGGCACATTTTGACAATCAAAAAACTGGCACATACTTACAATGATTATTTTTCTGCCGAAATACATCATGACGGTGTGTTGGTAAATTTATATCAAAATACATGTATTTCATCCTTTCAATATTTTACAAATCTCATACAGAAAAGTCTTTGTTTGAAAAAAATATGAAAACAAAATGACAGTATTGAAAAAGGGGGTATTTTATGAGATTGTGAAAGGTAAAAAGTGCTGTGTTTCTAACATACTAACCAGAGGACCATTGGTCCTGAGAACGCTCACCTGAAGCCTGATCATGGAGTATTAAGTCATCATGAAATGACCTTGACCTTGAAGAATACTCACACACCTTTATTGACTTCACAAGTTGTCTGCATCTGCAAAGTTTCAGGTCTCAGGCTGCAATAGTTTCCGAACCCAGTGATTTCTGAGAAAACCTTAATTTCAATTTTGATATTTAAATGACCTTGGGTCAAGGTCAACAAATGACCTTGGCCTTCATTAATTACTTACCTTCATTGACTCCATCAGTTGTCTGCATCTAGCAACTTTCAGGTCTCAGGCTGCAACAGTTTCCAAAATATCCATTGTTTTCGCCTTTTCCCATGTAAAAGCCTATGTTTCCAAAATTGACCTTGCCGTAAAATAGGTCAAGGTCATCCTATGGTCATCATTTGATCAAATTATGATGGGCTGGAGTCCCAAATGCTACATACCAAGTTTCATGAAAATCGGCCAGCCGGTTCTGGAGAAGATTTTTGAGTGGTTTTTACCATATATGGGCGTGGCGGCCATCTTGGTCATGTGACCTGGATTTCGCAATCAAACTTTCGTCTCCCCTACCCATGGATGCTCCACATAAAATTTCACTTTGATTGGCCAAGCAGTTTCAGAGAAGAAGATCTTTGAAAAGTGTGTATGGATGACAGACTGGCCAAGGTCACGAGATGACCTTGACCTAAATTAATCACATACCTTCATCTACTCCATTAGTTGTTTGCATCTACCACTTTTCAGGCCACAGGCTGCAATAGTTTTCAAAAAATCCATAGTTTTCACTTTTTCCCATGTAAAAGCCTATGTTTCCAAATTTGACCTTGCCGTAAAATAGGTCAAGGTCATCCAAGGGTCATCATTTTATCAAACTATGATGGGCTGAAGTCCCCAATGCTACATACCAAGTTTCGTGGAAATCGGCCAGCTGGTTCTGGAGAAGAAGATTTTTGAGTGGTTTTTACCATATATGGGCGTGGCGGCCATCTTGGTCATGTGACCTGGATTTCGCAATCAAACTTTCGTCTCCCCTACCCATGGATGCTCCACAAAAAATTTCACTTTGATTGGCCAAGCAGTTTCAGAGAAGAAGATCTTTGAAAAGTGTGTATGGACGACAGACTGGCCAAGGTCAAGAGATGACCTTGACCTAAATTAATCACATACCTTCATCTAATCCATTAGTTGTTCACATCTACCACTTTTCAGGCCTCAGGCTGCAATAGTTTTCAAAAAATCCATAGTTTTCACTTTTTCCCATGTAAAAGCCTATGTTTCCAAATTTGACCTTGCCGTAAAATAGGTCAAGGTCATCCAAAGGTCATCATTTTATCAAACTATGATGGGCTGAAGTCCCCGATGCTACATACCAAGTTTCGTGGAAATCGACCCACTGGTTCTGGAGAAGAAGATTTTTGAGCGGTTTTTACCATATATGCGCGTGGCGGCCATCTTGGTCATGTGACCTGAATTTCGCGATCAAACTTGAAATGCCACTACCCAAGGAGGCTCCACATAAAATTTCAACTAGATCGGCCAAGCAGTTTCAGAGAAGAAGATCTTTGAAATTGTGGACGACGGACGCCGGACGCCGGATCATGGCCATCCTATAAGCTCACCTTGTGAGCCTTCGGCTCAGGTGAGCTAAAAATGGATAGGGTGGGTAAATACTAAATAAAGAAAATCTTTATCATTTTTGAGCATTTTTTTCTTTGTTGAAACAGGAAACATTTCAATTAGCAATAATTTCATCTTTGGCTCTAGAAACAGACACACAGTTTAGTTTGAAAATATAAGGCAGTTTAAGAAAGTGTAATTAACTATTATTTTTGCATAACTCAACTCATACATGTTGTCCACTTCTCCAATTCCATGAGCCGCGTCATGAGAAAACCAACGTTTTACATATACAAAAACAAAGGTGCAGATCAGCTTCACAGTATAAACTGCGAAGCTGATAAGCAACTTTTTTTTTCTACTACACTGATAGTACAATTCCTCTACTTTCTAAATCTAAAGTTTCAAGCCAATAGCCATCTTCAGTGCTTGTACAGCTTGGTTTGTGTCGGACCTGTTCGTAAGCCCCATTGTTGGTTTTCTCATGTCACGGCTCAAATGTTAAAGAGATGATTGGCATGAAAGTCTTTATAATTGTTTGATAAGACAATAAAAACTGCTGGGTCTGGCATTGTTAGCTGAAATACAGTTGTTTTTACTTTACTTTAACTTGATTGCTCACGGGAGCTAAAATATTGGATGGCAAGAAAGCAGAACAGGAGTTGTTACCATTAAATTCATCATGTAAAAACACAATAAGATTAGAAATAAAATTCATTACAAAAAATTATATATCTGTACTTTTTTCAGGAAATATATCTTATTCAAAATTTTTGAATACATATGAGCCACGTCATGAGAAAACCAACAATGTGGTTTCCAAACAGGTCCGACACAAACCAAGCTAGACAAGCACAGAATACAACCACATGCATCAAATTGAGGATTTAGGAAGAAGAGGAATTCTACTATCCATGTAGCAGAAACAGAGGAGCTGATCAGCTTCACAGTTACTGCCAAGCTGATATGTGGCTTTGTTTTCGCATATGCACAATGTTGGTTTTCTCATGATGTGGCTCAGTTATGTTCTTTTATTCGGGGCAATGTCAACACAGCATAGCCATGAGGATAACATGACGATAAAATGCATACAGCCATACACCCTCACACCCAACTTTTATATAGAAAACAGAGGTAACATTTTTGTCTTATTTTTTATCCATAAAATAGATTGTGGGTACTCAGTATTAGAACTGCCTCACCAAGGTGGTTCTAACATGTACCCACATTCTATGTTTAGAGTAAAAATATGAATTCAAATGAAATTGTTCAATTTTTACAGCTTCACAAAAATGTGTATATTGCATGGACCTGTTTTTGTAAAAATCAGTTTTCCCAAATCTTAATCTGAACTTAGAAACAAATTATGTCAAATAGCACATGTATAAGAATTTACTTCAAATCAGCAAACGGTGGCACTGGTCAAAATTAAAAACAGAGGACCAATGGTCCTCAGAACGCTCACCTGAGATTTGGTCTATGAAAAGTAACCTTTCACCTTGACCTCAAATATTCATATAACATTAGTCAAGGTCAATCCAGGGTCATGATGTATACAGATTGTGATTTGCTGGAGTCCCTGATGCTACATAACAAGTTTCACTGAAATCGGTTCAATGGTTCAAGAGAAGAAGAGTTTTGAAGCGTTTTATCCAATATGGTCATAGCCCCCATCTTGGTCATGTGACCTTGATCATTTATGTAAACTTTCATTCTACCTTCCCGATGTCAGAGGCTCCATATTAAATTTGGCTTTGATTTCTAAGAGAAATAAGTTTTAATTTCAACATGCTATTGGTCTTGGGTCAAGGTCAAGAAATGGCAATGACCTTGAACAGTCATATAACTTCATCAATTTGACATAGTTGTCTGTATCTACCAATTTTCAGGTCACAAGGACCAATTTTTTTTTTAAAAATCTAATGTTTACACTTTTTCCCATTCAAAATCCTATGTGACCAAATTTGACCATGCTGTAAAATAGGTCAAGGTCAACCTAAGGTCATGATTTTATGTTAACTATGATTGGCTTGAGTCTCTGATGCTAACATACCAAAATTTCATTGATTTCATTGAAGTCGGTCCTCTGATTCCAGAGATGGTTTCTAAAATTTTTGCTATTTATAGCACTGGATACAACTTTCCGTTTGCCCTTCCTAAAGATGCTCAACATGAAGGTTGGCTTTGATTGGCCAAGCGGTTTCAGAGAAGAATATATTTGAAAAGTGTGAACGACGACAATGGACGCCAAATCTTGCCCATCCTTTAAGCTCTCCATGAGCCTTCGGCTCAGGTGAGCTAAAAAGCTTCAGCTAAAATTTCCTACAGACTTGCAATGTAAAAAGATTCATATTTCTTTTGTCATAAATTTGTGCCAATTAATATTTTTGCATACAAAGCATAATGAATCATTGATATTGAACAATTTAGCCTATGGAATAAAACTGACATGGGGCTATAATCATTTTGACCAGTTTATTTCAGTTGTTCCCCTAATTTACATTTAAATCAAGTGCAAAGTTTGAAAAATGCCAATCCAATCTTGTGTATTCTCTAAGACTGGCTAATCAATATTACAATGTGCTTCATAAATACTTTATGATAACACTGAAAATGACATGGGTGACAGACAATACTATGAGAACTTCGATCTTCACATACAAACATCCGTCATATTTTCACACTGGCCCCGAGGTTACAAAACTTTTTTCATGCTCAGCTCAGCTGAGACTAAAATTTATCCTGCTCATAAATGTTAAAATGCCAACAATTGTTGGAATTTTAACATTTATGAGCAGGATAAACTAGAAATTGGCTGCAAGCAAGGCTTTCAGTATACCCCCCGCAAAATTATCTAAGGCCAATAACTTCCTTTAAGTCAAACGTGCAAAACATTTGTCAAAAATATCTTTTCAGCATTATAATCCTTCATGAAAATCCTCCGTATGTCTGACTCATGTCTGTAAGGTATTAAATAATATACTGAAAGCTCAGGGAGTACAATTATTGTTGATTTCTCTGTACACTGTTGATCATTATTTATCATGAGAAATGGACAAAAATTGGCTATGCTAAAAAAAAGCTGTAAATTTGTCAAAAATAAATTATTCAGCATAAGAATTATTCCTGCACATCTGAAATAGAAATATATCTGGAACAAGTGTGCAAAGAATTCAAATGAAACTATGAAAGCACTATGAGGACTTGATTTCATAAAGTATGCTCTACCAGCCGTATTGTATATTAGCGATGGTTGAAAAATGTCTAAGTTGAAAAACGCTGTAAATTTGTCAAAAATTATTTTTTCACCAATAAAATTCTTTATGCACATGTTCAATATGTCTGTAACATGTCTGCAAAGTATTGAAAAGAATTACTGAAAGCCCCAGGAGGAGTTGGATTTCACAAAATATGTACTGTCAACCATAATTGAATATAAGCAGAAATGGTCAAAATTGGCTAAGTTTAAAAAGCTGTAAATTTGTCAAAACAAAAATTTTCAGCATAAAAATTCTTCATGCACATCTTCAACATATCTGGAACAAACTGCAAAGAATTAAAAAGAAACAATAAAAGCCCTAGGAGGAGTTGATTTCACAAAGTATGCACTTCCAACCATTATTGTATGTAAGCAATAGTCGAAAAATGGCTAAGTTAAAAAATGCTGTAAATTTGTCAAAAACTATTTTTTCAGCATTATAGTTCTTCATGCACATATTCAATATGTCTGTAACATGTCTGCAAAGTACTGAAAAGAAATACTGAAAGCCCTAGGAGGAGTTGATTTCACAAAGTATGTATGTAAGCAATAGTCGAAAAATGGCAAAGTTAAAAAATGCTGTAAATTTGTCAAAAATTATTTTTTCAGCATTATAATTCTTCATGCACATCTTCAATATGTCTGTAACATGTCTGCAAAGTACTGAAAAAAAATACTGAAAGCCCTAGGAGGAGTTGATTTCACAAAGTATGTATGTAAGCAATAGTCGAAAAATGGCAAAGTTAAAAAATGCTGTAAATTTGTCAAAAATTATTTTTTCAGCATTATAATTCTTCATGCACATCTTCAATATGTCTGAACATGTCTGCAAAGTACTGAAAAGAAACACTGAAAGCCCTAGGAGGAGTTGATTTCACAAAGTATGCACTACCAACCATTATTGAATATAAGCAATTATAGAAAATTTGTTAAAAGTTAAAATGCTGTAAATTTGTCAAAAATGATTTTTTCAGCATGACAATTGTTCATGCACATCTGCAATATATCTGAAACATATCAGCAAAATATTAAAAGGAAACATTGAAAGCTGTAAGAGGAGTTGATTTCACAAAGTATGTACTTTCAGTACTTTGGCAAACATGTTATAGGAAGACTTAAAAAGTCCCATAACTCTTGCAATACTGACCCTTTGGCCCCTAAATTCATACCACACATGTATTGTCTGATGGCGCAAGTGTGGTGAAAATTTGAAACAAATCAGGCAAAAGCTACTCAAGTTATTCAGCAAAGATGTCCAAATGTTGACGGAATCACGGAATGACGGAATCACGGAATGACGGACAGGCTGAAAACAGTATACCCCCCTAAAACTTCGTTTTGCGGGGGGTATAATAAAACTTCGTTTTGCGCGGGGTATAATTACAGACTATGGTGATCTAAACCCGACATAGCTTCAAAGGTGTACAGAATGTTGGCTCTACCTCTACATTCTGTGTTCAAAATTAGCATTTTCCATGTTGTGTGAAATAAATTGACCTACGTACAGGGTGGTCCACAATATCTGATACCATTTGAGCCGCATCGCGAGAAAACCGGCCTTCGGGGTTTCCAACCAGGTCTGATACAAACCGGCCTGTCTACAGAACATGTCTAGAATCTTGAAATTTCAGATTTAGGAAGAAGAGGAATAATATTATTGTACTATCCGTGTAGCGAAAACAAAGGTGCTGATCAGCTTCGCAGTTACTAAAAATCTGATATGCGCCTTCGTTTTCGCATAGGCAAAAGTCCGGTTTTCTCGTGACGCGGCTCATTTGAAGCTTATCAGTATATAAATTTGTTCTGCAGACACATAGCATCATAGAACTAATATCACATTGATCTGTGATAATTTAAGTTTTGTTTTGTATAATGTTAAGTACTTTATGACATTTTGAAGAACACAGGTAAAACTTTTGTCAGTTTTTGCATTTATGCACTATTTTACGTCAATTTCATGTTATTATGACATCTTGTTCAATCCTAGTATGAATGTTTGGTATCACTGATGCACAAATGTGTGGCATCAATTTTTTCAAACCCATTAATATCAGAGTGTCTCAGCCTTCAAAAAGTTTTTGGTTTAGGTGAATATGCATTTTCATTCAAGTGTCCTCACAAGAAAAAGCAAACAATCAAAACAAGCTTGACGTCATCATAATCCAATATGGATGTCATAAAACGCATATATGTAAATGTTGTGAAATTGCTTGAACAATTCTATTTAACATGTTAGTGGTTTATATACCTTAAAGTTGTATACCAAACAGAACTTTAATCATTGTAGATCATTTTTATATAGAATTGTATGTGCTGTCGAAACAAAAGGTTGAAATGGTATCAGATACTTTGGATCACCCAGTACTTTCATATCTCTGTTTTCACTAGCCCTGATAACTAGTTTTATCACATTCTTTTAAAAACATTAGCTTCCCGCAGATCCTATAATAATGGCCGATCAGACAGATCACACGATCTTGGATTGTCGCAGTTCACATGATATGGCCTGTCACAGATCGTAGATAATGGTCTGTCACAGATCTTGGCCTGTCACAGATCAAATGATCATGGCCTGCCACAGATCCTATGATAATGGCTATCACATGATCATGGATGACCATGGCCCTCTCAGATCATAGATAATGGTTTGTCACAGATCATGGCCTGTCATTAATCATTGCCTGACACAGATGACATGATCGTGGCCAGTCACACATCATATGATCATGGCCTGTCACAGATCATTGCCTGTCACAGATCACATTAATATGGCCTGACACAGATCACATGATCATGGCATGTCTTGGATGACATAATCATTGCTTGTCACAGATCACACAATCATGACCTGTCACAGATCACATGATCATGGCCTGACACAGATCACATGATCATGACTTGTCACAGATCACATGATCGTGGCCAGTCAAAGATCACACAACCATGGCCTGTCACAGATCATGGCCTGTCACAGATCATTGCCTGTCACAGATCACATTAATATGGCCTGACACAGATCACATGATCATGGCATGTCTCGGATGACACAATCATTGCTTGTCACAGATCACACAATCATGACCTGTCACAGATCACATGATCATGGCCTGATCATGGCCTGACACAGATCACATGATCATGACCTGTCACAGATCACATGATCGTGGCCAGTCAAAGATCACACAACCATGGCCTGTAACAGATCATGGCCTGTCACAGATCACATAATCATGGCTTGTCTCGGATGACATAATCATTACTTGTCACAGATCACATGATCATGACCTGTCACAGATCACATGATTGTGCCCTTCATAGATCACAGTCATAAACATGACCTTTTACAGAACATGCATGGCTTGTCATCATGGATCAAGTTCATTTTATTTCCCAGAGAGAACACACTTTCAGTCCAGTGAGATTATATCTGAGGGTGATATGTTGAAAATGGTTCGGGACTGAGCTGCTGCTGCTGAGGATCCAGTAACACTATAGTCCGATGGAAATCTAATTGAAACCTGGAACAGAGAAAAAAACAACATTTCTCATAATAAACAAGATCCTGTTTGTCAAAATAGAAATAAAGAGTTATTCTAATGCACTTGAGAATGTAATGCAACATCTGATTGGATAACGTCAAAAATTTGCGACAGTATATTCTGCGATATACCGTTGTAAACCAACGTCATGAGCAACATCGCTTGTGATTAATTAACATCCTGGTTATACATAGCTCATGATGCTCACATTTTGTGAAAAACAATGTATTTTCGATGTTTATAGTTAAAAAGTACATTAGAATGGGAATAATACTATTCCATTTTTTTCATTTGGGGTGGTATATCATCGTTTATACGGTCGGAAATCATGTTTTACAGCTTTGCTGATGCATCACCCTAAAAACTCCGCTGACGCATCGCCGCAAAACAAAATTTGCGAACGTATACCCGATGATATACCGCCAAAAATTAAAAATTTGAATACAGTTATCCCCTAAACTCAAGGGGATACCTATAGTGACGTATAGTGTTTTTTAATACTCAACAAAGCATACCATAATAAACCTGTATCCATTTTTGGAAAATAAACACTTATTGTTGTCACTATTAGAATCTATTTTGTTATATTGAAGTTTTTGTTTTGTTTATTTGTATTTGCTTTTGGGAAAACAAAGTACCTGATTCGCTTAGCAGACTTCATTGGAGCTGGTCAGCTTTTAGAAAGGGCCTTACTATATACCCAATTCTGAAGAAAGGTCTTTCAAAAAAAACAACAACAACAAAAAAACCAGAGGACCATTGGTCCTGAGAACGCTCACCTGAAGCCTGATCCTGGAGTATTAAGTCATCATGAAATGACCTTGACCTTGAATACTCACACACCTTTATTGAATTCATAAGTTGTCTGCATCTGCAAAGTTTCAGGTCTCAGGCTGCAATAGTTTCCAAACCCAGTGATTTATGAGAAAACCATAATTTTAATTTTGATATTTAAATGACTTTGGGTCAAGGTCAAGAAATGACCTTGGCCTTCATTAATTACTTACCTTCATTGACTCCATTGGTTGTCTGCATCTAGCAACTTCCAGGTCTCAGACTGCAACAGTTTCCAAAATATCCATTGTTTTCGCCTTTTCCCATGTAAAAGCCTATGTTTCCAAAAATGACCTTGCCGTAAAATAGGTCAAGGTCATCCTATGGTCATCATTTGATCAAACTATGATGGGCTGGAGTCCCAAATGCTACATACCAAGTTTCGCGAAAATTGGCCTGCCGGTTCTGGAGAAAATTTTTGAGTGGTTTTTACCATATACGGGCGTGGCGGCCATCTTGGTAATGTGACCTGGATTTCGCGATCAAACTTTCGTCTCCCCTACCCATGGATGCTCCACATAAAATTTCACTTTGATTGGCCCAGCAGTTTCAGAGAAGAAGATCTTTGAAAAGTGTGTATGGACGACAGACTGGCCAAGGTCAAGAGATGATCTTGACCTAAATTAATCACATACCTTCATCTACTCCATTAGTTGTTTGCATCTACCACTTTTCAAGCATCAGGCTGCAATAGTTTTCAAAAAATCCATAGTTTTCACTTTTTCCCATGTAAAAGCCTATGTTTCCAAAATTGACCTCGCCGTAAAATATGTCAAGGTCATCCTAGGGTCATAATTTTATCAAACTATGATGGGCTGAATTCCCAAATGCTACATACCAAGTTTCATGAAAATCGGCCTGCCGGTTCTGGAGAAGAAGATTTTTGAGTGGTTTTTACCATATATGACCATCTTGGTCATGTGACCTGGATTTCGCGATCAAACTTTTGTCTCCCCTACCCATGGATGCTCCACATAAAATTTCACTTTGATTGGTCCAGCAGTTTCAGAGAAGAAGATATTTGAAAAGTGTGTATGGACGACAGACGGCCAAGGTCAAGAGATGACCTTGACCTACATTAATCACATACCTTCATCCACTCCATTAGTTGTTTGCATCTACCACTTTTCAGGCATCAGGCTGCAATAGTTTTCAAAAAATCCATAGTTTTCACTTTTTCCCATGTTAAAGCCTATGTTTCCCAAATTGACATTGCCGTAAATTAGGTCAAGGTCATCCTAGGGTCATCATTTTATCAAACTATGATGGGCTGGAGTCCCAAATGCTACATACCAAGTTTCATGAAAATCGGCCTGCCGGTTCTGGAGAAGAAGATTTTTGAGTGGTTATATGGGCATGGCAGCCATCTTGGTCATGTGACCTGGATTTCGCGATCAAACTTTCGTCTCCCCTACCCATGGATGCTCCATATAAAATTTCATTTTGATTGGCCCAGCAGTTTCAGAGAAGAAGATCTTTGAAAAGTGTGAATGGACGACAGACTGGCCAAGGTCAAGAGATGACCTTGACCTAAATTAATCACATACCTTCATCTACTCCATTAGTTGTTTGCATCTACCACTTTTCAGGCCTCAGGCTGCAACAGTTTTCAAAAAATCCATAGTTTTCACTTTTTCCCATGTAAAAGCCTATGTTTCCAAATTTGACCTTGCCGTAAAATAGGTCAAGGTCATCCAAGGGTCATCATTTTATCAAACTATGATGGGCTGAAGTCCCCGATGCTACATACCAAGTTTCGTGGAAATCGGCCCACCGGTTCTGGAGAAGATTTTTGAAGGGTTTTTACCATATATGGGCATGGCGGCCATCTTGGTCATGTGAACTGGATTTCGCGATCAAACTTGAAATGCCACTACCCAAGGAGGCTCCACATAAAATTTCAACTAGATCGGCCAAGCGGTTTCAGAGAAGAAGATCTTTGAAATTGTGGACGACGGACGGACGCCGGATCACGGCCATCCTATGGCCATCTATGGCCGGATCATGGCCATCCTTGTGAGCCTTCGGCTAAAGGTGAGCTAAAAAAAAAGTAAATAGTAATGGTGACTAAGGTTCTCCTTGCTTGACACCAACTAAACTTTCAAAACAATCCCTTTATCAAGCTAGGCAGTAAATTTGTATATTCCATTATATTTACAGTTGTATTGCAATCGCCCTAAATGAAAGTATCGTTCTCCATTTCCCAATGAAAAACATTAAGTCACGTGATCTAGAGGCCACGCCTATGGGCGGGGCAACGTCAAAACCAGCCAGTGACGTTGTTTGTTTACTCTTATTGTCGTGACATTGGTCGCGTATCGCCATGACCTTAGGTGCGAAAATTTGACATTTTGGCTGTTCCAAAATTACGTCAAGTTGGATTTAATGTCAAATAACATGAAAATGAGCGGTGATTGATTGATAATATAAAATGTAAATATAAGTATTGAAATTCAGATTATAGCTTTCACTGGATGATGAAAAACAGCTGTTTTAATGTCTCCGAGAAGCCCTTCGGGCTTCAGACATTAAAACAGCCTGTTTTTCATCATCCAGTGAAAGCTAAAATCTGAATTTCAATCCTTAAATGCATACATTTTAAATCAGGCAAGTATATTTATTATCATATTCAAAAATGTGTATGAAGTCAAGTTTTCTTGAAAATTTGTCACCACACACTCTCTTTTCTTATTTTAAACCAGAGAACCAATGGTCCTGTAAATGCTCACCTGAGACCTAGTTATCACTTTTTCGATGTAAAAGCCTATGTTTCCAAAATTAACCTTGCAGTAAAATAGATCAAGGTCATCCTAGGGTCATCATATGTACAAGCTATGATGGGCTGAAGTCCTAAATGCTACATACTGAGTTTCGAGAAAATTGGCCAGCCGGTTCTGGAGAAGAAGACTTTTGAGTGGTTTTTACCAGATATGGGCATGGCAGCCATCTTGGTCAGGTGACCCAGATTTCACGATCAAACTTTCATTCCCCCTACCCATGGATGCTCCACATAAAATTTCACTTTGATTGGCCGAGGGGTTTCAGAGATGAAAATGTTTGAAAAGTGTGTATGGACGACAGACCATGGCCATGGTTAAGAGATGACCTTGATCTAAATTAATCACAAACGTTCATCTACTCCATTAGTTGTTTGCATCTACCACTTTTCAGGTCTCAGGCTGCAATAGTTTTCAAAAAATCCATAGCTTTTACTTTTTTCCATGTAAAAGCCTATGTTTCCAAAATTGACCTTGCTGTAAAATAGGTCAAGGTCATCCAAGGGTCATCATTTTATCAAACTATGATGGGCTGGAGTCACCGATGCTACATACCAAGTTTCGTGGAAATCGGCCCACCGGTTCTGGAGAAGATTTTTGAAGGGTTTTTACCATATATGGGCATGGCGGCCATCTTGGTCATGTGAACTGGATTTCGCGATCAAACTTGAAATGCCACTACCCAAGGAGGCTCCACATAAAATTTCAACTAGATCGGCCAAGCGGTTTCAGAGAAGAAGATCTTTGAAATTGTGGACGACGGACGGACGCCGGATCATGGCCATCCTATGGCCATCTATGGCCGGATCATGGCTATCCTTGTGAGCCTTCGGCTAAAGGTGAGCTAAAAAAAAAGTAAATAGTAATGGTGACTAAGGTTCTCCTTGCTTGACACCAACTAAACTTTCAAAACAATCCCTTTATCAAGCTAGGCAGTAAATTTGTATATTCCATTATATTTACAGTTGTATTGCAATCGCCCTAAATGAAAGTATCGTTCTCCATTTCCCAATGAAAAACATTAAGTCACGTGATCTAGAGGCCACGCCTATGGGCGGGGCAACGTCAAAACCAGCCAGTGACGTTGTTTGTTTACTCTTATTGTCGTGACATTGGTCGCGTATCGCCATGACCTTAGGTGCGAAAATTTGACATTTTGGCTGTTCCAAAATTACGTCAAGTTGGATTTAATGTCAAATAACATGAAAATGAGCGGTGATTGATTGATAATATAAAATGTAAATATAAGTATTGAAATTCAGATTATAGCTTTCACTGGATGATGAAAAACAGCTGTTTTAATGTCTCCGAGAAGCCCTTCGGGCTTCAGACATTAAAACAGCCTGTTTTTCATCATCCAGTGAAAGCTAAAATCTGAATTTCAATCCTTAAATGCATACATTTTAAATCAGGCAAGTATATTTATTATCATAT
This sequence comes from Rugalucina vietnamica, assembly GCA_964017185.1. Lineage (NCBI taxonomy): Eukaryota > Metazoa > Mollusca > Bivalvia > Lucinida > Lucinidae > Rugalucina > Rugalucina vietnamica. Next base: position 39,283,094 of record OZ024876.1, read on the forward strand.
TCAAAAATGTGTATGAAGTCAAGTTTTCTTGAAAATTTGTCACCACACACTCTCTTTTCTTATTTTAAACCAGAGAACCAATGGTCCTGTAAATGCTCACCTGAGACCTAGTTATCACTTTTTCGATGTAAAAGCCTATGTTTCCAAAATTAACCTTGCAGTAAAATAGATCAAGGTCATCCTAGGGTCATCATATGTACAAGCTATGATGGGCTGAAGTCCTAAATGCTACATACTGAGTTTCGAGAAAATTGGCCAGCCGGTTCTGGAGAAGAAGACTTTTGAGTGGTTTTTACCAGATATGGGCATGGCAGCCATCTTGGTCAGGAGACCCAGATTTCACGATCAAACTTTCATTCCCCCTACCCATGGATGCTCCACATAAAATTTCACTTTGATTGGCCGAGGGGTTTCAGAGATGAAAATGTTTGAAAAGTGTGTATGGACGACAGACCATGGCCATGGTTAAGAGATGACCTTGATCTAAATTAATCACAAACCTTCATCTACTCCATTAGTTGTTTGCATCTACCACTTTTCAGGTCTCAGGCTGCAATAGTTTTCAAAAAATCCATAGCTTTTACTTTTTTCCATGTAAAAGCCTATGTTTCCAAAATTGACCTTGCTGTAAAATAGGTCAAGGTCATCCAAGGGTCATCATTTTATCAAACTATGATGGGCTGGAGTCACCGATGCTACATACCAAGTTTCGTGGAAATCGGCCCACCAGTTCTGGACAAGAAAATTTTTGAGTGGTTTTTACCATATATGGGCGTGGCGGCCATCTTGGTCATGTGACCTGGATTTCGCGATCAAACTTGAAATGCCGCTACCCAAGGAGGCTCCACATAAAATTTCAACTTGATAGGCCAAGCGGTTTCAAAGAAGAAGATCTTTGAAATTGTTGACGATGACGGACGGACGACAGACTCAAGGGCACCTAACTCCGCAGTCCATGGTCAAATCTCGTGGAATTCTGAACTCAACCGAGATCTCATTGCTGTCCTTGTTACATGGAAGAATGAAGAAGATCTGATCAAAAATAACAAAGTTAATGCGTGGACACCATTTTCCCATTATAAGTCTATGGGGATTTTTTCAAACGCTCAAGGGCAGATAACTCCACCGCCCGTGGTCGGATCTAGCTGAATTTCGAACTCATCCGAGCTTTTATGGATGTTGTTGTTCCTTGCGAGTATGGAAAAGATCTAATTGAAAATAGCGGAGATAATGCATGGACAACATTTTCTCCATACAAAGTCTATGGGGATTTTTTCAAACGCTCAAGGGCAGATAACTCCACCGCCCGTGGTCAGATCTGGCTGAATTTCGAACTCAACTGAGATCTTATGTATGTTGTTGTTCCTTGCAAGTATGGAAAAGATCCAATTGAAAATAGCGGTGATAATGTGTGGACAACATTTTCTCCATAGAAAGTCTATGGGAGTTGTCTGTTGCCATAGCAACCAGAGTTCTAATTCAATCTGCTTCAAAACCTTATGCATGCAATGCCCCACCACAATGATGCTGCTAATAAAGTTTGATTGCGATCGGCTTACTGGTCTCTGAGATATTCATCTTTGAAATTGTGGACAACGACGGACGGATGACGGACGGACGCCGGATCATGGTCATCCTATAAGCTCACCTTGTGAGCCTGCTGCTCAGGTGAGCTAAAAATCTCCACCAAAACTTTCCATCAACAATTATGGCATGCCTGATGAAATGGCTGGACTCAGAAAGAGAATACAACATAGAGGGTACCTCTTCCGAACTTGAACTTCTATCATTGTCCAGCAAATGACAAAGTTGGTCCAGATCTGGAATATAAACGAGCCATCGCATGACTGTACGAGCATAAAAATAATAAGGTACAAGATTGAAATTTCAGATTTAGAAGAGACAGATTTATACTACCTTTGGAGTGAAAACCAAGGTGCTGGTCAACTATGCAGTTACTGGTCAACAGCAGGACCATGTCAGGACAGTCAGTTATCCTAGCCTCACTGTTCCTGGACATGTTGGATGTCAGGACAACCTCATTTTGGGTAAAAGTCCCATAAAAAGGAGACAACATCCTGACATGACCATTGCTGTTGAGGGGGACATACAGCATCCATTTGATCATTTCACAAGTGTCCAGTGTGGCTTTGAGCCACACACAGGGTACATTTGAGACAAGCGAAGTTATCGCCCCACCTACTGATTGGCCTGCCTCAAGATTGAAATATTCTTAAAAGGTATGTAAAATTGAATTTAAAAAAGAAAATAAGTGAGCCGCCGCATGGGAAAAGAAACAATTTGCATAGGCGAAAACAAAGGCGCAGATCAGCTTCACAGTAACTGCGAAGCTGATCACGCCTTTATTTTCGCCACACAGATAGTACAATTCCTCTACTTTCTAAATCCAAAATTTCCAGCCTCTAACCATCTTCTGTGCCTGTACAGCTCGGTTTGTGTCCCGGAAACCAAATTGTTGGTTTCCTCACGCACAGGCTCAATTTTTGTAGCTGGTAATCAGATCTTATCAGCAGAGGATCATGTCGTCTCAACTCTGTAAAGAGGAAACAGATCAATGATAATGGTTTCATCATTCCGCCAGCACAAATTGTCAGTAAGACAATTAGTTAGAACTTGACCATTATTGTCCTACAATGGACATTATATATAATAGACACAACGCGAGAAAACCTGTTTTCACTGTTTCTGACCAGGTCTGACATTAACCGGCCTGTATGTGCAATCACTGAAAAATAGTTAGAAGCGTGAAATTTTGGATTTAAGTAGAAGAGGTACATATATATTGTATTATCCATGTAGTGAAGACAAATACGCTTATCAGCTGTTACTGCACTGATAATCTGCAACTTTATTTTTGCATAGGCAAAAAATCCTGTTTCCTCATGACGTGGTTCATATAAACTAGTGCTTAACTTATTTTGACATTTATAAATATTATTTTGTTGAGAGTTTGATAAAAAGAATTTCAGATTTTTTTTACAAATTTTAAAGAAATGACTGAAAAAGTTCTGCGACAGAAAAACAACAACATTTGAGCCCATCATGAGAAAACCAACACAAAGGCACAGATCAGCGCCTTTGTTTTTGCTACAAGGATAGTACAATCCCTCTTTTCCTTAAATCAGAAATTTCAAGCTTCTCGCCATCTTTTGTGCTTGTACAGCTCGGTTTGTGTCAGACCTGGTCAGAAACCCCGAAGACCAGTTTTCTCTTGTCGGGGCTCATTTTATACTAACCAACTAGAGGAGACATATTTGAGTTCGGTGACTGAGACGGTGATTTATTGAGGTGGTCCAGGTACGGCCTCTTGGCTGGTGGTGGCAGCGCACTACCCGTGTGTGCCGGCGGAGGCCTCTTCTGCCCGTGCGTAGTCTCGCTGAGCGCCGTCAACCACGACGTCGTGGTCGGAACACTACCCGACGAACTGAACAAGTTCCTGTTTGGCGAATAAGGTGGAGGAGAATGGGGTTCATGTTGTTCCTTGGTGGGACTAGTGTGTTTGGATGAACTTTGACTTGAATGTAATCCATTTGTGGAAGGAAACAACTTTTTTTGATAATTACACAATGGAGGCATTGGGGGAAGTGTACTTGTTCCCTTCTGTGGAGAGTTTCTATTAGGTATAATTGGTGAGCTGGGTACCACAGCTGGACTGGTTCTCTGTTGGTGGGCTCTGTTAGGTGTGAGAGCCAGTGGACTGGGCACCAGGGCTGGGCTGGCTCTCAAGACAGAGGGGCTGGATCCCCGCCCTGAAGTGGCTGTAGGACTTGGTATGTGAGACAATGACGGAGAGGGAGAGGAACTGTTCATCGCTGGGATTGGGCTAGAGCTCCTGCAACAGAAATAAAATGAACCACCTCATGAGAAAACAAACAATCTGGTTTCCCAACAAGTACGACACAAATTGAGCTGTACAAGCACATAAGAGGCTGGAAATTTTGGATTTAGAAAGTAGAGTAGAAAGTTTACTATCCGTAAAGTGAAAACAAAAGTGCTGATCAGCTTTGCAGTTACTGCGAAGCTGAACTGTACCATTGTTTTCAATATGCAAAATGTAGGTTTTGTTATGACATGGCTCAAATACATTGTAAGAAAACCGGTCTTGACTCATTTGTGATAAATGGACTTGCATATCATTGCTATTTCTGTGAGAACAAGCCAAGTTCTGCTTGTGGGTGTGCCAGGTGGTTTTTCTCGGGGTTCTCCCTTTTTTGCCCACCTACTGATTGGCCCGTCTCAAATGAAATAATGAAAGGGTCGTAAAACTGAATCAAAAAAAAAAAAAAAAAAAAAAAAATCTGCAGCGTCTATACTGTTTGCCAATTCTATGTCCCATAATGAAAAGAAGGCGAGGATCATGTGGGTTGTAATACCGGCAGCCAGGAGCATGGTATCTACATGTGCTTATGTGGAAAATGAGTAGGCCCCGAGGTTATATAACTTTTTTCATGCTCAGCTCATCTGAAACTTAAATTTATCCTGCTCATAAATGTTAAAATGCCAACAATAATATTTTAACATTTATTATCTGAATAAATTACAGGCTTTGGTGATCTAAACCTGAAATTTCAATTTATTTTGGCTATATCGTCATTTATGATCGGTTTGAATTTTATGCTCAGCTGAGCTGCGCATGAAAAAAGTTTTATAATCTCGAGACCTGAGATCAGCTAGGTTACTAAGGTCAGCCAATCAACAATTTGTACAGAATTCTTTTCATTGACATGACATTCCTGGTCATTCTGTGCAGTTTAACAAAGGTAGTCATTGTGCAACTTAACACAAAAGAATCCATACGAGCCGCGCCATGAGAAAACCAGATTTTGGCCTATGCAAAAACAAAGTCGCAGATCAGCTGTGCAATAACTGCACAGCTGATCAGCTTCTTTGTTTTCGCTACATTGATAGTACAATTTTTCTTTTTCTTAAATCCAAAATTTCAAGTTACTAGCAATCTTCTGCGATTGCACAGACCCATTTAGGCCAGGCCTGGTCGGAAATCCCTAAGACTGGTTTTCTGGTGTCACGGCTCATACTACCAAACTTTCAAAGCTTATAGCCAACTGTGGTTGTACAAACTAGTTTACCAAAATACCATATTTTTTCTAATTAGCACACACGCTCCAATAAGTGCACACCCTGCTCATTTCAGAAAAACATGCATAATCACCCATCAATTTTCTGGTGTCACGGCTCATACTACCAAACGTTCAAAGCTTATAGCCAACTGTGGTTGTACAAACTAGTTTACCAAAATACCATATTTTTTCTAATTAGCACACACGCTCCAATAAGTGCACACCCTGCTCATTTCAGAAAAACATGCATAATCACCCATCAATTTTCTGGTGTCACGGCTCATACTACCAAACGTTCAAAGCTTATAGCCAACTGTGGTTGTACAAACTAGTTTACCAAAATACCATATTTTTTCTAATTAGCACACACGCTCCAATAAGTGCACACCCTGCTCATTTCAGAAAAACATGCATAATCACCCATCAATTTTCTGGTGTCACGGCTCATACTACCAAACGTTCAAAGCTTATAGCCAACTGTGGTTGTACAAACTAGTTTACCAAAATACCATATTTTTTCTAATTAGCACACACGCTCCAATAAGTGCACACCCTGCTCATTTCAGAAAAACATGCATAATCACCCATCAATCTGATAAAATTAATGATACCATTGCACTCTGTTCACTGCCTGGGGCCAGTTGTTCAAAACTTTGTTAGCTTAATGTCATCGTTAAGACCTCAACTCGTTAACTTAATGCCAAGTACATAAGCAAATACACTGTTATTTTTTGTTGATAAAATGTGAGAATCCTTTGCATGGCAAAGGATTCTCACATTTTATCAACAAAAACAAAGTGTATTTATAATATTCATGTTTGAAATTTTGACGAATCGTTAACTAACGGCATCGTTAATTTTGAACAACTGGCCCCTGGTTGTTAACTTGATGATCTAATTAAGAACCAAGCAGAGTTTGATGTTTAAATACTGTTCTTCATATTCGAGGCGAGTGGACCAATGGTCATGTGAATCCTCACCCGAGATAAAACTGCTGTGATGTTGTAACAGTTACATTTACAATAGTTTTGCACTAACCCCACGATATACCCTTTGTTTTATTTGTGCATGCTTTTTGATATATTAGTTATTCTTGCTCATGCTTGTCGAAGTAAAGGCCCTACACGGCTTCACTGTTGTATGTTTTATACACTCAACATTAAATAAATCTTAAACGTCTATGATGTCACGTGCTCAATTTGTCCAGTTTGGTTTCATGATCTATAGAAATGGTATGGTCATTTTTCTGACCTCTTTCTTTTGAAAATACATCTAGCATGGCTCTGTTTACTTTCACAGAATCAAATCAGTTATAGCCAAAGAAATGTTTATGTGTGATGAATAGTTTTGCAAGGCAACAAAATAAAGAGTCAGAAATTTAAGTTGGAATATGTCTTAGCATTTTCACTTTTCACTTTTTCACTGTTCAGTATAGTTAATCTGAACTGTCAGCGATTTTTTATGTGTGCAGTTTTTTGTTTGTTTTTCAAGTAACAAAACATTAGGACAGGAAATTGTTTCAAACAGTTTGTGAAAAAGATAGTTCGTTTTCAGTTTTACGTCCCTTTTAAGATTATTTCAGCTCAAATGAGACAGGCCAATCCATAGGTGGGATATTATCGGTAGAGTAGTAAAGAAACAAAACCCTGTAGAGCAATTTGAAAGGGCTGTTTTGAGAAATTTGCGCACCATACTTGTATGCTTTGACTTAAATGTGTAGTCATTGGCAAGTTGTCGAGCGAATGGCGGTCATTCAAGGTATAAGCCGACTGGAACAAATTCAATATTTTGTTTCAATATTTTAGTTTACAACTATTTTCCCATGAAAATGTTTTCAATCCCTCAACGTTTGTCTTTTGAAGATAAGGCTGGGTGTGTTCAAACAAACGTCCATATTGTTTCTTTAGAAATGTTTGCCAACATCATTTTTGCCTTCGATACACATCTTTTGAAATTTTCTAATGTCCCTGCAATTTTCATTTCAATATCTTGTGTAGTTTTGAATTTATAGCACAAATTCTATCGGTAGTGTTGGAAGTGTCGTTAATATTAAGAATGGCACCTGTCGGTATCTTGCATCTCTGCAAGAAAACCCATTCTATGTGGCCGGTATCACATCCTATGACTATTAGCACTTCATTAGGAAAGCATGTCCATGAAAAGTATACCCCAATTTTATATAGCAAAACTGGGGGTTTATAGGGGTATACCTATTTTTCTTACAGAACATAGAGGCGGTTCTAACGTGAACCCACAATCAATGTTTTTAGCAAACATGTTAGAATTATCAAAATTTTTCCGATGAAATTTTCAATTTTTAAATCTCTGTATATTGCATGGGCATGTTTTAGTAATGTGTGTTTCTCAAGTGTACAACTTGTTACTATAATAGGACATTGATATCTAGCGTGTAGGAGCAAAATGAAAGGCATAAATGCTCTCATCACGAAAACGTCCATGTAATGTATACCCCTTGAACCCCTTTTATATAGCAAAAGTGGGGTATGCAGGGGTATACCTATTTTAATTATTTTTGCTCCAAAACATAGATTGTGGGTACTCGTTAGAACCGCCTCTATTTATAAACATGTACCCACAATCCATGTTTTTTGCAAAAATAAGAAAAATATCAAAATTTTTCCAGTATATTGATTTTTGCAACCAAAATTTTTTCTGTATATTGCATGGGTGTGTTTTCGTAATGGACAATTTAGATAATTTATTCTGCATGTACACATTGAATGTCAATGTCCTGAGCTTATAATTACAAAGGTACAACATTTAAGGCAAGACATATTACAGTATCTCTAAACCAGATTGAAGTCTTTAAATATTTGGACACAGATGTATCATTAAAGAGTGAGACATTAAAAATGTGAACAGCCTAAAATTATGGCATTCATGCCAACAGTAAAGAAATTAGCAAGAAAGCTTGTTTTTAATTGGAAGCAAAATATCCCGCAAAATATATTCTCATTTTAACTAATTCCGCAGATTTTGATATACTACTACTATTTTAGTCCAATAACAATCAATTTATGTCCAAACATTTAAAAATTTAAGACATAAAAATTAATATTCAATGCAATTTCAAAAGAATGTGCTATGTTAATGTTATTCATTTCACCATAAAGTACCACAATGTACATATCTTGCCCTAAATGCTAAGGATATGAAGTAAAAACATAAGCCTCAGCAGTTTTTCACATTTTAATGACAAAATATATGACATCACAAGACATGACAATCTCATGACATCACAATTCTATGACATCACAAGTCATGTGACAACCTTATGACATCACAGAGAGTGAAGTAATGTGAGTGAGCTTAAGCCCACTATTATCAACAAAGTCATAATAATAAATACTCATGAATCAACATTATTAATACAGATGCTCTTGAAATTATCAGTTCATGGGGTGACTGAATAAAATATACATTGTAACATAATAGGGATGAATAATGAAGAAAAAAAAGTCCATGTGTATAACTGAACAAAGCATGCTTAACTTAAAATGATTGCATGACACCTATCTTAGTTCAATGCCTTGAAGGCAAAACAAAAACACTAAATCTTAGAGATGCACCACTCGGTCAAATGTTTATAGAACTGAAGCAAACAAACTAAAATCAAGTCAAGTTTACAAAAATACTTCTCACAAAAAATTCTTTTACCAGGTGATTGTGTCTCTAAGTAATGAATGACAGCTTCTTAACATTTTACAAGATCAGTTAGTCTATGTTAGATTCCGATTAGTTCTCCATAGTTATACATTTTGATGTAGTCTATAGTGGTATCCATATTAAAAATGATATTAAAATGAGATTCTAATGCACTTGAAAATGTAACACAATGTCTGATTGGATAAATATTTTGCGACAGTATATTCTGCAATATACCGTTGGTTACCCAACATAATGAGCAACGTCGCTAGTGACTGGTCAATGTTGATGCTATACGTTGCTCATGATGCTCACTTTTCGTGAAAAAAGATGCATTTTCAATGTTTAAGAAGTACATTAGAATGGGGATAACAATTTTCATTTTTTTTCATTTGGGGCAGTAAATCGTCGTATATATGGTCGGAAGTCATGTTTTACGGCTACGCTGATGCGTCGCTGTAAAACAAAACTTCCGACCATGTACCCAAAATGAAAGTTTTGAATACAATCATTCCCTAAATAATTGTAGAAAAATGTTATATTCTATGCTAATTTTAGCCTATCAATCAATTCAACAGGATATCTCAAATAACTCTTGGACTATATTTTACAGACGAGATACTGTTGCACAGACCTAACTCAATCTGTCCTAGGCTTTAAACAAGTAAGCAAGGGCCATGTAACAAAATATTTGATCGCTAGTCCTAATATGCAAATTGTCTACAGCTGAAGTTCTTTAAAAAGCAACCCTACTCTGCTTTTACACTTAAACTGAATGTAAAAAAACAGATTTCCTAATTTGTGTATAAAATTTAACTTTGTATGTGACTAAATGTGAAATGTGACTAAATTACAATGTGATGAAAACGCAGCAAAACAAAAATGTGATGAAGATATAACAAAATTAAATACTGGACCCTTTTATACAACATATTGGATAAATAAACAGAAATATTTACTGGTGAAATGATAACTGCACATAGCACATGTCAAATAGACTATTATAGAACCACAATGTATTAGCGGCAATGTGGTACATGTGATTTTATACAAAACTGTGTTCCCGACTGCAAAAAAGGCGTTTTAGATCGCCAATCGAGAACCTTCAATTTAATTCTATAACATCATTATAACGCTATAACGCCTTTTCATGGCAATCTAGAACTCTTTTTGTTTATCAAAATGGTTGTTCGCGATTGCCGCTAATACGGTGTGTAGAACGGAAGTCAAGAAAAAGGGAGAATCTTACAATTGATGGTAATTAAAAGATAATTTCTGTTAGTTCTACATAAAAACCCAAGTTGTGGGTACTCACTATAATCACCTTGCCAAGGCAATTCTAATGAGTACTCATAGCGAAAAAACAAGAAATGAGCAAAATTATCAATCATCACCAGACACTCCCTTTTGTCTTGTCTTCTGAATAAACTTGGCCCAGTTGTTCAAAATTAATGGCATCGTTAGTTAACGATTTGTTAAAATTTCAAACAAGAATATTACAAATACACTGTTATTTTTTATTGAAAAAATGTGAGAATCCTTTGCATTGCAAGGATTCTCACATTTTGTCAGCAAAAAATAACAGTGTATTTGCTTTTGAAGTTGATATATTGAAAACAAATTAAGGGCTTAAAGACAGCATTGAGCTAACAAAGTTTTGAACAGCTGGCCCCTTATTGCCAATAAATGTATTATTATTAAAGTTTATAAGACACATCATGGAGAAACTTGTCTTTTGAATAAGCAACCAAGTTTTGTTTAATCAAAAGTTTGTATTGTGATCCATGTCATGTGAAAACCAGCTTTATGTTTATATAAAAAAAGACACACATCAGCTGCGCAGTAACTGATCAGTGCCTTTGTTTTCCCTACATAGATAGTATAATTAAGCTGCATCATGAGAAAAACAACATTTTGCATATGTGAAAACAAAAGCGAAAACCAGCTTCGCCTTCGCCGTCACCGCGAAGCTGATCAGCGCCTTTGTTTTGGCTACATGGATAGTACAATTCCTCTACCTTCAAAATCCAAAATTTCTAGCCTCTAGCCATCTTCAGAACTTGTGCAACTCCGTTTGTGTCGGACCTGTTCCAAAACCATCATCTTGGTTTTCTCATGACGCAGAACATACTTAATCCAAAAATTTTAAATTTCTAGTCTTTTCCAGGTTTCTGTCCAACATGAACTGTACCCTAAAGACAGTTTTTCTCATGTCATGGCTGCAACAGGAAAACAACTTTTACACATAAGCAAAAACAAGGGCACAGTTCTGATAAGTGCCTTTGTTTTACATTACATGTATTTATCATATGACGTCGCTGTTTTCCAGTGGATAACGTCATGTCATAAAAATCGTATGACCACACGTGTAATAACACTTTTGCAGGAATACACAACGTCATTGACGACGTCCGTAACAACAATGTAAATTTTCATTGAAAATATGTCCACTTCGAGGGCGATTAAATCCTATTTTAAAAGTCATATGATAAAACGAATCTTACACTCGTGGTCATTTCATATGAAATTTATTAAACTCGCCAAAGGCTCGTTTAATAAATTTCATATGAAATGACCACTCGTGTAAGATCCTCTATATTATAATTACTCCCCTTTCTAAATCTGGAATTCCAATCCCTTCTAATATTCAGTAGTAGTACAGCACTACTTGAGCGACAACACAAGAAAACAGATCCCGAAGTTATAAAACTTTTCCATGCTCAACTCAATTGAGCATAAAATTTATACAGCTCATAAATGATGAAATAGTCCTAATAAATTGAAATTTTAGGTTTAGATCACCAAAGCCTGTAATTTATCCTGCTAATAAATGTTAAAATTGTTGGCATTTTAACATTTATGAGCAGGATAAATTTTAGTCTCAGCTGAGTTGAGCATGAAAAAAGTTTTATAACGGGACCTGTTCAGAGACCCCGAAGACTGGTTTTACTGTTTGCAACAAAGAAAGATGCTTCACCTTTTATGTAGAATTGAGGTTTAACACAGCAGTCAACAATTTTTTAGTCTTGTCAGGAGAAGTCACTGCTTCCTGTTTTTTTTTTTCTCACCAGAACTAATGAGGCTTATTGTATCTGGCAGCAGTGGTGTTCGAATCCAGGACCTCTGAATTGCGAGTCTGACACCTTAACCACTGGGCCACTGTGTTCCCCAACTTTTTTTCCACATGGCTGATTTGTTGAGCCGCGTCATGAGATAACCTGAGTTTTGCCTATGCGAAAAAAAAAGGCGCAGATCAGCTTCGCAGTAACTGCGAAGCTGATCAGTGCCTTTGTATTCGCTATACGGATAGTACATTTCCTCTTCTTCCTCAATCCGAAATTACAAGCTTCTAGCCATCTTTTGTAGCTGCACATGCCGGTTTGTGGCAGACCTGGTCAGAAATCCCGAAGACCGTTTTTCTCCCGTCGCGGCTCTGTTAACACTTCAAACTCTGCAACTTTAAACATGCATACCACTACTTTATCTACACAATCTAATAAGAGCACTTTTGGTTACTGCTTGTTTGGTATTAGTCCGAGGACTGAAAATATTATTAGAGGACAAGCCTCATATTTTGAATCTGCCAAGATTTCCAACAGTTGGGCCCAAACTAATTTGGTATATGTATATACCTTTGGTTAATTGTAAAATTCCAGCGCCTTGTCAGCCTTTGTGACTGGTAACTGAGGAGACTATGGTACAGTCAACATTTAGAACACTTTGCAACTGTCAAGTTCTCGAAGTGTTCTAAGCCACCAGATAAAGACATTTGAAAGTTCTTTCAGCTAGACAATTGTTAATGTTTGCCACACATAATAGGTAAAAAAAAAAATTCAGTCACTTTTGAAGACTATCAGCAAACGAAACTGACAAAAAAGCAGCTTTTTCAAATCAAAATTTGTGTAACAATCAAATCAATTCCTCCAACAATAAAATTCTTATTAACAAAACAGTACACCACAACCTCTTTATAACACTAGTGTTGCCGTCCTAGCCAGTTTTTGTGTTACCTATCAGGGGCCAGTTGTTCAAAAATGAACAATGTCGCAAGTTAACGATTCGTTAAAATTTCAAATGGCAATATTACAAATACAGCTATTATTTTTTGTTGAAAAAATGTGAGAATCCTTTGCAAAGGATTCTCACATTTTTTCAACAAAAAATAGCAGTGTATTTGTTTTTTGAAGTCGATATATACAGTTTACAAATCAAAGGCTTAATGACAGCATTAAGCTAACAATGTTTTGAACTACTGGGCCCAGATCCATTGTAACAAGTAAAATGAGCCACCCCATGGGAAAACCAACAATCTGCATAGGCCAAAACAAAGGCGCAGATCAGCTTCGCGTTAACCGCGAAGCTGATCAGCGCCATTGTTTTCGCTACTCGGATAGTACTACATGTATTCCTCTTCCACTTAAATCCGAAATTTCAAGCTTCATGCTCTTTTCTGTGCTTGTACAGGTCGGTTTGTGTCGGACCTGTTCGGAAATCACATTGTTGGTTTTCCCACGCGGCGGCTCAAATGCTATCAACATGTATGAATATAGCAGAGTCCTTCTAATTGACCAGTTGGGCTTCCAAAAGTGGTCAGTGTTATATTCAAAATTGCTATATTGCAGCATGTAATAAACAGGTTGAGGTGTATTAACAAGTTATTTTATTACCTACTCATAGAAAACCTTGATATTTAAGTGGACCCTGTCAATGAGAAACTTTGCTTTATTCTTTATTGGTACTTTTATAGCTACACGAGGGTGTATACTGTAGTCTAGAACAAAGATGCAGATCAGCGGTGCAGTTACTGCACAGCTGCTCAACACCTTTGTTTTTGCTTCGCAGATAGTACCATCCCTTGTCTCAAATAAGAAATTTCAAGCTTCCAGTCTTTCTGTGACTGTACAGGCTGGTTTGTGTCAGATCTGACCAACAATCCCAAGGTCTATATTTGAAATTAAGCAGCTCAAAACCTCAGAGATGTGTTTTTTACTATATCTTTATCTCTCCTCTATATACAAGCCACATCATGAAGACACCAACAATGTGGTTTCCGAACAGGTCTGACACAAACCAAGCTGTATAAGCACAGAAAAAAGCTAGAAGCTTGAAATTCTGGGTAAATGCCGAAGAGGAATTGTACTATCCGTGTAGCGAAAACAAAGGCAGTAACTGCTTACTGCACAGCTGATCTGCGCCTTTGTTTTGACATGGGCAAAAATCCAGTTTTCTCATGACGCTGCTCATAAATCTTCTTGACGTCTTTACTAGTCAATGACGGTTGTTTGATTTCATCTTATGTCCCACTTTACAGCTATGGTCATATAAAGAAAGGACCTCATTTTAAAGTCTCATTAACAAGACTCGAAAAGCCAGAGATTGAACCCTCGGCCCTTCTTTTACATGGTCAGTCAGTGAGGCCCCAGGCCAAGCCTAACATGGCCCATAACTTATTTCTATACATGAACATGCAAGCAGTATGCTTTGCATACCAAACTAGCATTAAGCATTTATCTCTACCGTTACATACAAACAAAAATCTGTTTCATGTGTGACCATATGAGCCGCGACATGAGAAAACCGGTCTTCAAGATTTCTGACCAGGTCTGACACAAATCAGGCTGTGCAGTGTGCAGTCACAGAAAAAAGCTTGACATTTTTTATAAACTTTAAAGAGGAATTGTACTATCCATGTAGTGTTTTTGATAAACTTCTAAGAGGAATTGCACTATCCATGTAGCGAAAACAAAGTGCTGGTCAGCTGTGCAGTTACTGCACAGCTGATCTGTGCCTTTGTTTTTACACAGGCGAAAAGCCAGTTTCCTCATAATGTAGCTCATATATTTAAAGCTTCAACTTTAAGGCTAAACATTATTCTAGATAGAAATAAATTCTTCTTTACCGAAAAAAATGGCATTCACAAAAATACAAAGTTCTTAATTGCCAAAAGGTTGTCTTCAGACTTTCTGACCAGATCTGACACAAACCAGACTTAGCAAATATTTAAAAGGCTGGCTAGAAGCTTGAGAAAATTCAAATAACAGGTGAAGGATTGCACTTTGCACTAAGTAGTGAAAACAAAGACAACGATCAGCTGCACAGTCACTTTGCAGCTGATCTGTGTCTCTATTTTCACAAATATTTTCTCCTGAAGCCATTCATATAGTGACATACTATTTGGTCATCTGTAAGGATCCACTAAACCTTGAAGAAAGTCTTCAATTTCATGATCGTCGGGCTCCAGACTGAGGGAGGTGTCAAGGCTCAGTGATGGTGGCTGCACGGGACTCACCGGAGGAAACGAGAGCAACGGAAAACTGGGAGGGTACGCTGAATAAGGTGGCAGGTAGCTGGAACTCGCAGGGGTCGTTACTGGGGATAAGTGGGCGGGGGAAATAGGGGACAGGTGAGCGGGGGAAATGGGAGAATGTTGTACATGTGCCGGGGAAATGGGGGAATGCTGCGAGGCCATTGGGATGTGGGCGGGTGACTTGTAAGGCGATCTGGGACTGTATGCCGGGGAGATGGGAGGGGAGAGGGGAGACTGAGGGGTCTGGGGATTATACCCAACTGTGTGACTGGAAGCATGTGACGAGGTCGAGGATGAGGATGACGATGATGATGACGGTGAAAACGATGATGACCGTGAACTTGTTCGTTTTGGTGACTCAAACGATGACGCTATAGAATTAACAGATGAAATAGACTTGACCGACTGTGGACCTGCGGGAGAGTCTATACTGATAACGGGCGGGGAAACACACCCTGAACTGATGTTCTGACTGGTATCCTGCTGTGGCTCCTCGTCCTCACTATCTGTCTCTGTGAGGTCAATCACGTCATCCGTTTTAGGCTTCTTTGTCGGAGAGGCGGAAAATGATGGCTCACATACCGAATCTAGAAAAGAAAGAAAACCAGTGTAGAACATACTGTATAAAACAAACAAAAAATCAACAACATCATCACTGTGGCATAACTCGCTAATAAGGATTTCAACATTTCGTGAATTTCGGTCACAACAATTTCACGAAGGACACAACTTATTCGCGAATTGCAGGTGTAAACATGGAGGTGACTCTCTTTTTACGCGTTTTTCTGTGCTTTAAAGGTATATTATTGTTTAAATCAACTATTTTTCTGTGGCACATACTCATTGGGTTATGGTTTTAAAGCAATAACATTCTGCAGTTGCATTTGCTGTTTTCTTTTTACCGTTTTATGCGAAAAATTGTGTAATTCATGCTCTGTCGGGGTTAAACACGACTATCTTTGACATTTCTATAATGATTTTGCACTGAAAATGAACAAAAATCAATTTCAAAGACACCTGTCAAAAAATGTCATAAAATAATATGCATAAGTCATGAAATAAAGAAAAAAAGATGACTACCCTTTGTTCATGCGGCTACAACTATTTCTTGAGAAGGCTATAACTGTTTCATGAGTCTGTTACAACTGTTTCTTGATCTTAATGACTGTTGGACACAAACGTTTCGTGATCAATGATTTGCAAAAACTCTGATTTAAGTCACCTCAGAAGCACGATGTGCCTTTCGCATTTAGTTTCAATAGTATTGACATGATCAAATACTTAAATGCAAGAAATTATCTTAATACTGATTTACTACACTATTTCAAACCATCATTTGGCCTATAAAATTGTCTTTGGGGTTGTAGACCAGGCAAGACTGACATTGCTGCTCAGGTTTCTTAACTCCTTATATTTCAGTAAATGTCAATGGTCAATGTCAATTCTAAGATGTTATGCTGTCTAAGCAACCAAAATTTAGAAATATTGCAAAGTATTTTTTTTTGCTATGTGTATCGAATGACAGTCATTGTGATATTCCTGGTTTTCAGAAAACGGAGGATTTTAGAATGCCACTACCGCTAATAATAATTAAGTATCGGTTTTCACAAAAAAGTTTGCAAAATACATGTATACAGAATAGTGAAGGTGCCATATGGGAAAAAGCCACCAAAAATACACTTTAGGTGGCCACCTGTTTAGCAAAAATTTCCTTTGTATAGTTGTTTAGTACTGTCTTTGGGAAGTATGAAAACCAATGTTTTAATTTTTTTCGGTCTTGCAAAAGTACTTTTATTGTGGGTTAAAATGGCGTACCCTAGCTTATTTGATCCGTGACTTCTAGTACAGCCAGCAGACTCCCAAACCATTAATATATTGCCTGTTTTCATGTTCCTGCAATATGTTTTCATTGCAGCTGCTAGTAATTACATATAATTGCTAGTGAGACTTGAATATGCTTTTTAAAACAAAAATAAAGTTACATACGTTACGTTTTAAGGACGTAACTACGCCATCTTTAAGAGATGTCTAAAATTTTATTTTGAATTGTAAATTATAGTCTTTTGTTCATTGGTTCACTTTGCCTAATTGTTTGATTCTGCATTAAACGTTGGAAAGTAATAGACTATTTTAAGATAATGGAAGGCTATAGATCCTTACAGTATAAATAATTGTCCATAGTGTAACATTATAAGCATAATAAATCCCTGTATTTGCGTCATTCTATAGTGACCCGTCAACTTGAAAATTCATTTTAAAAAACCTTAAAGCCAATGTCTTCGAAAATGAAGCTAGCAAAATATTTTTTTACAAAATTTATGTGTTTGGTCATATTTTTTTTAGCTTTTTGTGACATGTAACGTATGTAACAGATGTAATTTGTCAATAGGTAAGGCTAAAAACAAAGAAATAGCTTCATACTATCTCTTTGGATGGTCATTCTTTGCTGGAACAGGTGTTGAGTACTGTCTTTGGACAATATAAAAGCATTTATCTTAGAGAAAACTCAAGCTTGGTTGAATAAGAGAAGTTTTCACTCTCAGCATCGGGGCATTATCATGTAATAGGCCGTTACATACATTACTGGTAAAAATGAAAATATGATATGACTGTTTGAGCTACAGAAAAATGACAGCACTTTATCATTTTACTCAAGTTACTCATAAATTTGCATTCTGCATGTCTGTGTTACATACTCTTATTAAAGCTGTTTGAACAAACTTCTGACCTCCACTGACTGTAATGTTTCCATGTTATGTAAATTAAAATATCCTTTGAAAAACACAATTTTAAGTGGCGTCATTCACTTTTGCAGGTGTCCTTGCATTTTGCCAAAAACAAGATATTTATATCCATTACCGTGTTCAAATGACACGCACGATTTATTTTTTCTTTCTTATATGCATTGTCTAAAATGAAGTATTCAGCAGCCTAACCCCCAGTCTCATATGCCAAATGATGTATTACTATTTACCTATAACATGTTACATGTATTTCTTTGGAATAGTGGTTATATCTTATGATTTTGATGTTTCCTCGATAGTTGGGTAACAAAGCTTTGAACAACTGTTGTGACTGTTACAAAGAACCTAGGCTCAGAGATCTTACTGAATAATGTAACGCATGTAACATTACATATTATAAATAAAGAAGGTTGCTGTCTACATGTTTCAAAACAAGGTGATGACTTTATGTTTCCTATGAGTAATTGAAAGTCTTTAATGTAAATAAAACAATAGATATTACTTATTCATATCTAAAAATCATGCTTATGAATCTATGTATAGAATAAAGGGTATTCAAATACTGCCTTTCTAATGCTGAAATATATGTAGAGCAGAGAAGATGCTTAATCTTGAACAAAATATCAATTGTAGTGATCCCAAACTAATCTTCATCAAAGGCATCCATGGGCGTAGCACTTTTTCCTTAATACTTAAGAAGCAAACCATTTAATGTGCATACTCATTAATATAATAAAAACTTAGGAAATCGCAGAAAACTTTGGAAAATAAAGGATATACCTATAAAATAACAAAGTTTTGTGCCTGGGCTGATTATAGACCTAGATTGCTTATAGTGGTATCAAACAGATGATTAATGCAATGTACTGTTGCCCTCTAGCTTTATAGAAATATAATCTTCATGGTTAGTTTTTGAAAATTAAAAATGGAGAAAATACCACAGAAGAATTAAGTGAATATACCTGCAAAATGACATTGAACTCAAGTACCAAAATCCTTACTGTGCTGAAAATGGTACCAAACAACTGCTAGGGCAGTTTTCAATAAGCAGGTACTATAATATACAAGTCATTTGACTTTTTGGATTTCATGAGTATTAATGAAATCTTTAGATACTGGAGAAAAATTGTGGAAGAATTAAGTGGGGTATACCTACTTAACCACTATGTATATTGGCTACTGATAGCCATTTGGAGCTGAAATTGGTATAAACTGATTGCCAGGACAAATACTCTTTAACCATGTACTCTTATGATTAAATCATATTGATGTTTGTTTCATGAATTTTAATGAGAACTCCAGAAATGAGAGAAACAATGCGGCAATGTAAATTAGATAACCAACAAAATCGCCCATTTCTCTGCTGGCAATGACCTTTGAGAGCTCAAAATAACATCAGCTAATTGCTATAAGAATGTTATAATACCAAGTTGTAAGATATACCACAAAGCATATGAGTAAGCAACCAAAATACAAGCTTTCTGTGGATGGAAATTCTTTACTAATCTGACATTTTTTATTTGCATAAATGTTTCACTTAATATCAATGAAATCAAGCGTTCTGTGGATGGAAATTCTTTACTAATCTGACATTTTCTATTTGCATAAATGTTTTACTTAATATCAATGAAATTGAATCGAAAAGAATTCGTATAAGAGACAATAATAAATTGTCCTAGCTATCCTTTGATGTTATTTTCAGCATTCAAAGGCAATGGTCATCCGAGATATCAGTGATTTAATTGGTATATCCCTTCATTTTTCAAACCTTTTCTCTTACTTCTGAAGTTTTTTTTTAATATTCATGAGACATAGCAATAATTTATAGTCTAAGCATTCATTCAATACCACTTTCAGCATCCAATGTCAATTTAAAGGTCAGAAACAAGCGATTTAGTAAGTTTACTCTTTAAGTTTTTAGCATTTTTTTCTCAAGTTTTCTAAGGTTTTTATTAATAATAATCATGAATATGCAAATGAGATGATTCTAATACCAAGACTTTGATATCCGTAAAGTTGCCAAATGGCATCAGTTGTGCAACAACAGTGTGTCAAGATGATAGCTGGAATGAGTTTATTTTTGGAATTTTATAATTTTTGTGATTTTATTGATATTTACCATTAAATATATTCATCATAAATATACAAGGTACTAGTAAATTTTTGCATTATTGACAACCAGAAAGACAGCTCTATATCCATGCATTCCTGTGGTTTCAATTTTAGTCATCTTCACAACAATTGTCTGCTCAGATGTGAGCATTTTCGTAGGTATGCACCCATTCTTTTTCATATTGTTGGTGACCAAGGACACATTTTTTTCATTAATATTCACAAAAATACAGCTGTGATGATTTTCGTACATCTGTAGCCCTATTGCATTAAAGAAATTGTTAAATTGTATCACTGAGCTATAACGTCAGTCAAATTATGGTCAAGAAGGATAGAATGGGTCAGAAAATAGTTTATAATTGATATTCCTTATATTTGATATTTCATGAATATGCATGAATGATGCAATTGAGTTTATTGTCATTTCTTACTACTGAATGAAAGGACAGTATCTAAGCTGTAACAGGATAGCAAATTCATTGGTCTAAGATAACTATTAGTTGCGATATGAGCTATTTTGTATGAACACCCCCATCCTCGAATACCATGTTTTAGAATGTCATGTGTTGCGTTATACATCCGTTAATTTCAACACTTTTGCAAGACTTAAAATTGACCAAACATTGCTTTTCAAGCTTCCAGTGGGGTCCTCTGCCAGGGGGTATGAATGAAATTTTTGCTACTCTCTGACCACCTATTACCATTTTTCTGATGGCTGGCACCCTTACTAGAAATAATGCTCTAGTTCTATTTTTTAGTTTTCGTTTTTATTTTCTTTTTGGCTCACCTGAGCTGTTAGGCTCACAAGGTGAGCTTATAGTATACCCATGCTCCGTCGTCCGTCGTCGTCGTTCACAATGTTGAAACATCTCCTCTGAAACCCCTGGGCCAATCAAAGCCAAATTTCATATGGAGCATCCTTAGGAAGGTAGAACCAAAATTTGTACAAATGGTCCAGGCCACATGACGAAGATAGCCGCCATGGCTATAAACAGCAAAAACCTTTAGAATTTTCTTCTCCAGAACCAGAAGGCCTATGGCTTTGAAACTTGGCATGAAGCATCAGGCAATGCAGCTTTACAAAGTTTGTATAAATCATGACCCTGGGATGACATATTTTACGACACGGCCAACATCAAAGATCTTCTTCTCTAAAATCACTGGGCCAATCAAAGTCAAATTTTATAGAAAGCATCTGTATGAAGGGGGAACCAATGTGATTATAACATATACCAGGTCACATGACCAAGATGGCCACCATGCCCATGTATGGTAAAAACCCTTCAAAAATCTTCTTCACAGGAACTGCTGAACCTAATGCAACGGAAATTGATATGTAAAACTTAAGACTAGAGTACTACAATGTGTGTATACTGTAAATCATGATCCTGCGATGACCTTGACAGATTTTATGGCAAGGTCATCATAGTTCACATATGCAGAAAACTGTTGAAATGACACTGAAGGAAAAAACTTCCAGGAAATGGGAAAGTGGACGGAATTCAATATTTATGAATTTGAAAAAGAAATTAACCCCAAGGGGTATTCTGACTCTGTCCTGGGGCTATAGACGTTTAACAAGTTTATTGGTATATATCTCAGATCTCAGGTGAGAGTTTACAGGATGATTGGTCTTCTGCGTTTTTCGCTCACCTGAGCCGAAGGCTCACAAGGTGAGCTTATAGTATACCAATCAGTCCGGCGTCCGTCCATCCGTCCGTCGTCCACAATTTCAAGCATCTTCTTCTCTGAAACCGCTTGGCCAATCAAAGTAAAATTTTATGTGGAGCATTCATGGGTAGGGGGGACGAAAGATTGATTGCGAAATCCAGGTCACATGACCAAGATGGCTGCCACGCACATATATAGTAAAACCACTCAAAAATCTTCTTCTCCAGAACCGGCAGGCCGATTTTCACGAAACTTGGTATGTAGCATTTGGGACTCCAGCCCATCATAGTTTGATCAAATGATGACCTAGGATGACCTTGACCTATTTTACGGCAAGGTCAATTTTGGAAACAGGCTTTTACATGGGAAAAAGTGAAAACTATGGATTTTTTGAAAACTATTGCAGCCTGAGACCTGAAAAGTAGTAGATGCAAACAACTAATGGAGTAGATGAAGGTATGCGATTAATTTAGGTCAAGGTCATCTCTTGACCTTGGCCTGTCTGTGGTCCATACACACTTTTCAAAGATCTTCTTCTCTGAAACCGCTTGGCCAATCAATGTGAAATTTTATGTGCAGCATCCTTGGGTAGGGGGAACGAAAGTTTGATCGCGAAATCCGGGTCAAACAACTAATAGAGTAGATGAAGGTATGTGATTAATTTAGGTCAAGGTCTATTTTGGAAACATAGGCAAACACGGAAACATGGGGAAAAAGTGACAACTAGGTCTCAGGTAAGTGTTTACAGGACCAATGATCCTATGGTAACTATTGCAGCCATAGACCTGAAACATGACCAAGATGGCCGTCGTACCCATTTATGGTAAAAAATAAAATAACAAAACATCAGGAAAACATGTCCGTGTAATGTATACCCCCTTGAACCCCACTTTTATATAGCAAAACTGGGTATGCGGGGGTATACCTATTTTTCTTACTTTTGCTCCAAAACATAGATTGTGGGTACTCGTTAGAACTGCCTCGGTTTTGGAGCAAAAATAAGGAAAATATCAAAATTTTCATTTTTACAACTTTAAAAATGCCCGTATATTGCATGGGCATGTTTTCATAATGAATCACTTTGTCCAGTGACTGTACTTGTTGGCTCTCAGGTGAGCGATCGTTGCCCTTGGGCTACTTGTTAGCTCACCTGAGCTGAAGGCTCAAAAGGTGAGCTTATAGGATGGTAGGATGGCCATGCTCCGTCGCCTGTCGTTGTCGTCTTTGTCGTCGTTCACACTTTTCAAAGATATTCTTTTCTGAAACCCCTGGTCCAATCAATGGCAAACTTCATGTGGAGCATCCTTAGGAAGGGGGAACTAAAGTTTAAATAAATGTTCTAGGTCACATGACCTAGATGTCCGCCATGCCCATATATGGTAAAAAACTTAAAAAATCTTCTCTGGAACCGGTGGACCGTTGGTATGTAGCATGGAGGACTCTGGCCCACCATAATTTGTATGAACCATGACCTTGGGTTGACCATGACCTATTTTACGGCAAGATCAACTTTGGTCACATAGGTTTTTCAATGGACAGAAGTGAAAACATTGGATTTTTTTAGGAAGGTTTTTGGCCTGTGACCTGAAAGTTGGTAGATACATATAACTTATTGATTAAATGAAGTCATAGGAGTATTCAAGGTCAAGGTCATCTCTTGACCTTGGCCAAAGGTCATTTACATAATAAATTTAAAACTTAATTTTCTCAGGAACCACTCGAGCAATCAAAGCCAAACTTTTTTATGTGGTATCCTTAAGAAAGGGAAATCAAAGTTTATATAAATGGTCTAGGTCACATGGCCAAGATGGCTGCCATGCTTATATATGGTAAAAACCTTAAAAATCTTCTTCTCTGGAACTGCTGGACCGATTTCAATAAAACTTGGTATGTAGCATCTGGGTACTCTGGCCCATCATACTTTGTATAAATCATGACCTTGGGTTGACCTTGACCTATTTTATGGTAAAGCCAACATTGGTCACATAGGCTTCTCAATGGAAAACATTTTAGAACGTTTTGTGGCCTGTGACCTGAAAGTTGGTACATACATACATACATACAACTTATTGAGTTAATGAAGTCCTATGAGTATCCAAGGCCAATGTCATCTCCTTACACTGGCCAAAGGTCAGTTACATATTACATTTAAAACTCAATTTTCCCAGAAGCCACTGCACCAATGAAAGCCAAATTTTATATGTGCTATCCTTAGGAAGGGGAACCAAAGTTTGTATAAATGGTCCAGGTCACATGACCAAGATAGCCGCCATACCCATAAATGTGGTAAAATCCTTTGAAAATAAATTTCTCTGGAATAGGTAGACCGATTTCAATGAAACTTGGTATGTAGCATTGGGAGTTCTGGCCCTTCATAGTTTATATAAATCATGACCTTGGGTTGACATTGACCTATTAAACAGTTAATATAAACAGAAAGGTCAAATATTGCCAGAAAGATCTGAAAGTTGGTAGATACAGGCAGTTTATAGTGTTCATAATTATGTGAGTATTTGAGGTCAAGTTTATATTTTATGTTGGCCAACATGGCCTTAGCCAAAGGTCATTCATCAAAGACAAAATCTCAGGTGAGCGATATCAGGACCATTGGTCCTCTGTTTTTTTCTTTCTTTTTTGTTTGCTTGTTTGTTTGCTTATAAATGATATAAACCCCTTTCGCATAAGGACGGCATTGCTACGGCGATCACATACGTAGCGTTCTATGAAAATTGGAACGCCGAGATGCGCAGTACGATCGCAAGTAAGCCTGTTACAATACTTGAAAAGCAACACAGTAACATCGCCGATAAGGTCGCATAGAATGCCATACTTAAAAATGAAATGCCGTGGAAACATCTTTGTCGGTGCACTGACAAGAACATGGTGAGTTGATTAGACCTAGCAGCGCCCTGTGATATTTATTACAGGCTGCTCACTCTTTGAATTGCGCGTTGTAATGCCCCTTAAAACGCCGAAAAATGGTTTGGTGGACATAAACTAAAGTTGCTCTGCAAACACTGTGGTCAGCCGTGCGGTTGTATGGAGATTAAACAGCGCAGTGTTAAGGCCGCACAAGAATAGTGATCTGCACTGCGCGCACCGTGAGCGCCAAAAAGTTAGGTTGATTCATTCTTTTATTACCTCCTTTCAGTCCTTTGAAAATTCACTCCTCTTAAAGAGTTTGGATCTTATTAACAATAGAAAAAAAAACGATATTGCGGTGATTCGTAAGTCAAAACAAGGTTATGTCGTGTTCTATGTGAGGTTTTTAATTATTAATCTTCTGGACTCATCACGATCATGGCTTGTACTATGCCTGTATATTTTTCTGTTTTGGTTCAAACTGTATGCACTGTCTATTTCCAGTGCTTTAAATGTACAAATGTTGAAACTTGTATGCTAAATACCGTGTATTGCTCAAGAAACAGTTGTGACTGACACAAGAAACAGTTATGACTGACTCAAGAAATGTTTGTAGCTTTCTCATGGCTCACTCCTGAAATAGTTGTGTCCACTAGCTGACTTGGTACATGGGATTCTCGGTGTATTACAGACTCTATTGTTACAGAAGTTTCAATCTATTTATACCAAGAAGTTCTTTAGGTATCCTTTTATACATATAGTATGCCCAAATTCTGGTGCAAAAGGACACTTTTACTGGATTGGCAATTAAACGAGGAAAACACCTAATTTTGTTAGGAAAATGAGAATGAGTATCCTTAATTAGCTTTCCCAAATATAAAAAGTACATATTCATTCACTCACATGTCTCGCCAAGGCATATGAAACTATTTCACTTTAGATTTCACCTTAATCATTTCAAAGCGTGGCTTCAAACATAGCAGGTACATCTTCATCCAGGTAATTCGCGAATAAGTTGTGTCCTTCGTGAAATTGTTGTGACCGAAATTCACGAAATGTTGAAATCCTTATTAGCGAGTTATGCCACAGTGATCATATCGTAATCAGCTTCACAAACAAACATTTAACATAATGGCCTATAAATTACAAAGTATGCTATTTCTATCAGATTTTTTTTCTACTAATTAATTGAATACTTGGGGTTATATGATTGACATTGCAGGATGATTGTTCGTTTTCACAAGAAATGCCTTCGACCAGCATGTGTGTCTGCAGCCCCACCAATAACTAACTTGGCTATTTGTTTCCCAGCCCATTTGATACTGAGCCGCGTCATGAGAAAATCAGATTTTTGCCTATGCGAAAACAAAGGCACAGATCAGCTGAGCAGTAACTGCACAGCTGATCTGCACCTTTGCTCAATAGACTTGCTGTATTGGAGTACCCACAGGCGAGGTGATTCCTTTGAGCACACACACTATAGGTTTTATGAAATATGATCAATCATCAAATGCCCATATCTAGTCTTCTGATCATCACATCTGACCAGCATCTTTGGATTTTCTTCAAAAAGAATGAATATTGAGTTTCCCATGGTGCAAAATATTGCTAAACAATGTTCCTGGAATAGCCCTTCATACAATTTTGCTTCATCATTAAATGAGCCACGTCATGAGAAAACCGAATTTTTCCTATGCAAAAACATAGGTATCAGCTGTGCTGTCACTGTACAGCTGATCAGCGCCTTTGTTTTCGCTACACAGATAGTATAAAAACCCTCTTCTCCCTTAGCCTTTGATTTCAAGCTTCTAGCCTTTTCTGTGACTGTACAGGCAGGTTCGTGTTGGACCAGGTCAAAAACAACAAAGGCCAGTTTTCTCACATCAATATAAGCTTCAGCAATAGTTAAGATGATTAAATGATTGATTCCTATGAGTAGATAATCATAAATACCGTATTTGTTCTAATAAGCCCACAGTGCCCTTAACTTTTCAAAATATCATTAAGGTAACAAAATATTGTTCTAATAAGCTCAAACTTAGAGCAAAAACAACACATAAACTGCTGGAATAGCATTGTCCAAAATATTAATAATGATGACATTAAAGTTCCAATGGTTGCTAAATAGTCTTTGATCATTTAGGATAGAGAACTTTTTAATGCAGTTAATACCATGATAATGTGTAAAATTGGTTTAAAATATTAATGTGCTGGTCGAGCAGTGTGCGCTTACGCACATATTTTTAGAAATGACCAGGGTGTGTGCTTATTTGAAAATGTGCGCTAATTAGATCAAATACGGTATTACACACTGTGTACAACAAATGGTCTTGGTGATGAATGAAGATGACTGGGCCTAAAAAAGATGTGTTTCAGGTTTTTTGACTGTGTGTGTTTCTTGACACCTGACAATGAAGCATTTAAGCTGATTTTTGGGGGATTTCCTTAGGATTTACCCATTCTGCTCTTTGGTTTCCCTATTACATGTAAAAAAAAATATCTATTTTTTTTTTTAGAATTTCATGTCACCTGAAACAAACATTTTTTAGGCCTTGGGA
This sequence comes from Rugalucina vietnamica, assembly GCA_964017185.1. Classification (NCBI taxonomy): domain Eukaryota; kingdom Metazoa; phylum Mollusca; class Bivalvia; order Lucinida; family Lucinidae; genus Rugalucina; species Rugalucina vietnamica. The sequence goes on from OZ024876.1 coordinate 39,310,113, forward strand.
ATGGGGGAGGAAAAGTCAGGAATCAGGATAGCATATCCCTGTAATGAATACCCACTTACAACCCACTTTTATATGAGCCGCCTCGTGGAAAACCAACAATGTGGTTTCCGAACAGGTCTGACACAAACCGGTCTGTACAGCTTCAGAAGCAGGCTAGAAGCTTGAAATTTTGGAGTTAAGTAGAGGAGGAAATGTACTGTCCGAGTAGCGAAAACAAAGGCGCTGATCAGCTTCGCAGTTACTGCGAAGCTGATCTGCGCCTTTGTTTTCGCCTAGGCAGATTGTTGGTTTTCCCATGTGGCGGCTCATATAGTAAAACTGGGTGTACATGGGTATACCTATTTTTCATATTTTTCATATAAAACATAGATTGTGGGTACTTGTTAGAACCTCACCAAGGCAGTTCTAATGTGTACTCACATTCTATATTTTGCGCAAAAATATGAAAAATACCAAAAATTTATTTAACAGCTGAAAGTTTGCTGTATATTGAATGAGTGAGTTTTTTATAATGAGAAATGTATTACCTTCACAGAGGTCGACAGACTCAACAGCTGAAATGGTGGAAAACAAATACAGGAGTTATTGATAGTTTGCAAAGAAATTTAAAAAGAAGACAAATTGTACTATATGTGTTGCGAAACCAAAGGCGCTGATCAGCTTCGCAGTAACTGCGAAGCTGATCTGTGCCTTTGTTTTCGCATACACAGATTGTTGGTTTAGAACATGTCTTCGAAACTGGTCAAATGGAATATATCTAGAGCCTTGCAACAAGAGATAACCTGTGTGCATGAAGAACCTGTGTGCATGAAGTTGATTTGTTACAAAGTCTAATGTTTTGTACAAACTATAGCAAAATTACACTTTAGGGAGAGCAGAGGCCTAGTAGTAGAGTATAGTACTCCGCTATCTAGTCATATGAGCCGCATCGTGAGAAAACCGGATTTTTGCCTAGGCGAAAACAAAGGCGCAGATCAGCTTCGCGGTAACCGCGAAGCTGATCAGCGCCTTTGTTTTCGCTACTCGGATAGTATAATTCCTCTTCTACACATAGCCAAAATTTCAAGTATCTAACCTGCTCCTGTGACTGTACAGACCGATTTGTGTCGCACCTGGTCGGAAACCCCGAAGACCGGTTTTCTCACGATGAGGCTCATATCGAGGTGAGAGACTTTAAACTGCCCATAACTCTGATTAACTCCCAGGGAGTGGTGGCTCTGTCCAGACATGACTGAAAAATTGTTGTGTGGGTTGCTAAGCCACAACTAAACCAAACAATATGATTCATATTCATGCTTTTTTATTTGGAGACAAATTTAATTTTACTGCTCTGCAGCAGATTCTGAGACAAACTTTTGGATTGTCACCTGAAAAACCGGATTTGTGTATATGCGAAAACAAAGGTGCAGATCAGCTGTGTGGTAACTGTGCAGCCTTTGTTTTTGCTACACAAATAGTATAATCCCTCTTCTTACTAAATACAAAACTTCAAGTTTCTAGCCTTCTGATTGTACAGGCCCATTTGTGTCAGACCTGACCAGAAAACCTTAACAACTCATTTATGTTAAGTGCCTTTACCGTCAAGTATTGCTCATATCTTTACTCTGACCAGTTTCTAAGACAGAATTCATGAAAGCCCATCAGGATAACATGTCAAAGCAGCAAGACAACAGATAGAGGCAGGTGATCTTGTAGATAATGCTGAGCCACATCATGAAAAAACTAACAATGTGGTTGCCGAACTGGTCCTACACAAAACCGAGCTGTACTAGCACAGAAGATGGCTAGAGGCTGGAAATTTTGGATTTAGAAAGTATAGGAATTGTACTATCTGTGTAGCGAAAACAAAGGCGCTGATCAGCTTAACAGTTACTCCGAAGCTGATGTGCGCCTTTGTTTTCGCATATGCAAAATGTTGGTTTTTTCATGATGCGGCTCATCCTGTTTGTTGACAAACATTTTAGTTAAATTCAAAACTCTTTGTTTTATAGGAATTACTTGGTTTGTTTTTGTGGCTTAACACCCTAGTCAACAATATTTCAGTTATGTTGGAACAGAGCCAACAGGGAATTTCTTAAAACTATGAGGAGTTAATGGGTCTTGCTCATGATGACACCAAAGCAGGGTTTAAAGCTTGGATCTCTTAATTCTGAGTCTAATTAATAGCAATGAGAGATGATTCTTTTTATTAGTGCCCATGATAATTATATTTTACCATCAAATATGAGCCGCCGCATCAGAAAAGCAACAATAACAATCTGCATATGCGAAAACAAAGGTTCTGACCAGCTTCGCTGTATTCGAGAACCTGATCAGCGCCTTTGTTTTCGCTACGCAGATCATACAATTCCTCTTTTACTTAAATCCTAAATTTCAAGCCTCTAGCCTGCTGCTGTGACTGTACAGGCTGGTTTGTGTCAGACCTGGAAACTAAATTGTTGGTTTTCTCACACAATGGCTCATATCTGCTTTGTTAAAAATTAAAACTAAAAGCTGTGTTGTAAGCAAGAAACATTCTATAGCAACTTAGCAATATGAATTTATGCAAAAACAAAGACAGAGATCAGCTGCACTGTTAGAGCACTGCTTCAGGCCATACAAAAATACAAAGTTTCCCATCTCTAGCCCATCACTGTGGCTTTTCTGTCTGATATGTGTAGACCTGGTCGGAAAAAGGTGTTTTTTTTTTTTTTACATTGTGGCACATAATTACCTATTCCATTTCTGTAATTTGAGCCGTGTCAAGTAAAAACTGGATTTTTGCCTAACTGCGCAGTAACTGCACAGCACCTTTGTTTTTGCTTCTTTCGAAAACCAGAGGACCAATGGTCCTGTAAACGCTCACCTGAGATCTGCTACATATGCAAATAAACATAGTTGAATATCATGGTATTTAGCGCCAGTGCAGGGGCAGATGAAGCCCTTGGGCTATTTGTTTTCAGAATAATCAATATTCTGTCCATTTGCCAATTTCTATTTTATTTATTCCCTTCAAACGACATGTTAACAGTTTTCCCAATGTTAATGCATTGGCACCTATGTTGACCTTGTCGTCAAATAGGTCAAGGTCTCCACAGGGTCATGATTTATATACACATTGTAGTACTTTAGCCATCCATGCTTCATGACAAGTTTCTTTGAAATCGGTCCACTGGTTCCGGAGAAGAAGATTTTTGAAGGGTTTTTACCATATATGGGCATGGCGGCAATCTTGGTCATGTGACCTGGATTATTTATATACACATTGGTTCCCCCTTCCTATAGATGCTTCACATAAAATTTGGCTTTGATTGGCCAAGTGGTTTCAGAGGAGAAGATGTTTGAATATTTTGGAAATATACATGCATACTGCCCCAGGGTGGGGGCATATGAGCTCCTGCGGACCAATCTTTTTCAGAATCATTAATATTCAGTCCTACTGTGCATTTCCTGCAGGACTTTCACTTTAAATGACATTTCAAAAGTTTTCCCCATTCAAATGCATTGGCGACCTATGTTGACCTTGCCGTAAAATAGGTCAAGGTCATCCTAAGGTCATTATTTATATACACATTGTGGACCTTGAGTCACTTATGCTACATGCCAAGTTTCAAGATCCAAGGCCTTTGGGTTCTGGAGAAGAAGATTTTTATAAGGTTTTACCATATATGGGCATGGCGGCCATCTTGGTCATGTGACCTGGATTATCTATATATACATTGGTTCCCCCTTCCTATAGACGCTTCATATAAAATTTGGCTTTGATTAGCCAAGCGGTTTAAGAGGAGATGATGTTTGAATATGATGGTAATGTACAGGTATATTGCCCCGGGGTGGGTGTGACCTAACCAAGGGCACAGGGTGTTTGAGTTAGTACTTCCGTTGTTCCTCGTGACCGTTATGTTTATTTTCGTGGATTGAAAGAATAACTAAAGTCAATTTACATTTTCATTCGTTGAATATATTATTTCTGTTGTACTGAATTTTCTGTAACAGTTGTACTAATTTCCAAAATAAACTGGAGTCTTATGTCGATTGTTCTATAAAAAGTTTATTAAAGTTTCAATTTTTTAATACTATTTTAGTCTCTTCATTCCAAAAGCTAAAAAACGACTCCCCTTAGATTAAGGACATAATCCCAAAGAAGCTTTGCCACAAGAATAAACTAGTTCTCATAAATCTAATCTGTCCTTAATGTTCTAGAAATGGTGCAGTCTTCGCATCCATACACACGCACACACATCAACCCAAAACGACGTCGTTACCCCATGATACCAAGTTACAGTATATCAAAATATTCACCAGATTCTGATAACCTCAAAATTATTCAAATACACCAAAACCATAAACCAATGAGATACCAAGCTTTATTTCCATAACAATACCGTTGCCATGGTAAACAAGAAATACATTTACACTAATCCGTCCCACCGGATACGTCATGAATACTAAATAAGATGCAAATGGTCCAATGTTAATACATCATAAGCTGTCCAGTTAAGCCTGAAATAGATTTAAACAATCGCACCCGGACAATGATGTCAATCTTCAATACAAAGTAGCTGCAAAACCCATAGAAAACGTTATCAATGGAAATTCATTTAATCTTCCAAAGACCAGCAGAAGCATTGTTCATCTCCTAGATTAATTTCCAAGGATCCAATCAATAGTTCCAACAAATTACAAACTAGTTTCTTCAGACCACAAGTTATCAGTCTGAATCCCAAAACCCAAAGGCAGGCGTGCCTACTATGTTACAGAACACCCCTTGGCCAAATGTTTTTGCCGTCAGGGAAAAACATTCAAAGAAGGCAGCAGGACAAGTCATACTTGTAGCATCAGGCTACTAAACCCAATATCAGAAAATGTCTTATACTATTTTTAAGTTCCCTCTGATTTCTTCAGCAGCACAGTGCAATATCGGAAACCAATACCTTAGTCCAAATTGAACACAACAAAACCCAGAAAACTGACAAAACCCAATCACATGTCGTCAACCGACATTGCAACCGAAATATCATAACCAAAAAAACCCCTCAAATTTGACAAAACCAAAATGCAACAATATGCAAACAACTACCAAGTTACATTTTAATCAGCACCTTATTTTACATTGACCAATACAGTTTCATTGCCACAAGCACCACAACCATTAAGTCCAATGCTGAAATTGAGTCAGCTTTGTCCATTATTGGAAAACATAAATGCTGCTAGTTCTTATTGATTTCCACAGTAGCGCAAGAACTAATACCAAGTTACAATAGTGGCACAAGAAAACTACAGTTATAGTCTTTATAAGGGTGATTTTCAAAAAAATGAAGTAAAAGTGTGACATTGACCCATTTTAGGTCAAAATTGAGATGTGCATTTGTCTTTTTAATTTTTGTTCCTGGTTTTTCTATGGGTATCAAAATAAGAGAAATCAACATTCAAATCTTTTTGACAGCAGCCATTTTTGAGATTTTCTTGTTTTTGTGCTTTTTGTTGTTTATTTTCAAATCTGGTGATATACCTTATAAGTAGTGCTACATTTGTAACATACACTTTATGTTTCAAATTTGTTTTTAGTTTGATAAACCCTATATTAGGACTAGACTCTATGCCATTAATTTGATACAATTCCCCCAAAAAAAATTTTTTCACACATTTATTTGATAAATTTGACCCTAAAATTACTGTTTGCACTTATAAATGTTTCTATAACCTCTCAAATGATCAATGTATTTAATGATGAACAGTTTCTTACAAGTGTACAATGCTTCCTGTGATTGCCATATAAATTTATAAGAGTTTAAGTAATATATATCGTTAGCAATTAGCGTTCAATTTTTAAGACTAGAAAATATGCGTTGCACTTGTGACATCACTTTTGTTAATTTTTAGAAACCAATATGCATACTGTAGGCAAAGGGTGTTTTTTGTTGGCTTCTTTCTGACCTGCTAGACTAAAATTTAAAGCAAAATAACAAGTCATACATGATATGCTTAAATGGTCAGTCAAGAAATATAAAACGTTGCACTTGTGACAAAAATGGTTAACTGATTAGATCAGCTACTTTTCAAAATATAAGAAAGGTTTTTTAATGAAGAACCTCTGATAATCAATCCAGATACATCAGACTTGATCAGTAAGAGCATACAATAGATGTAGGGCTTACAATGATTGAACACTGGCTTTCACAAGGTTAAGCTAAGCTATTTTTACTGTAGTTTATTTTTAGGGGTATGGTTATTATTTATAAATGCTGAAGAGGCAACAAAGGCGAAATACATGCATGTTTCATTGGCAACTCTCAAGTACCTAATTGTTTGTCACTTTTTAGAGATTTTGTTTTGTTAGGTAATCAGATAATTGTTTTCAGACCATTTGAAAATGACTTACTATTCAAAATGTCACGCTAAAACGTTGCACTTGTGACATTTTTGGGTATATATTGTTGTATAAATCTGGTATACATCCATCTTTTTTAATGAAATTTTGCATGGAGTTTGACATCTTGATAACACACATTTAAGGTATAAATGAGACTTTATATGTATAAAGCTTATCAGTCCAGCTTTAATATTGAAAAATACTTCATTTTTTTGAAAACCACCCATAAACCCCATTATAGAACCCACTACAATGATGATACACTTTGAAGCATTGCCTTTTGTTCTCACACGTCCTTAACATTATTCCCTCCCGGAATAAAATATTTACAGTTTAAATACTGTTGATAACCCCCAAGTATATCAACTCTATAAACCTGACTTTTGCCAGAGCGGAAGAATTTCTTTTTCCCCTACCCTTTAACTATAAGGGCCCCTTTCAAACAGAGACTCTGAACAAAGTAGTCAGCAACCATAATCAAAAACATTAATACTCGAATAAAATCAATGCATCAATCATTAAGGTAGCCATTATGAACACCCCAAAAATGGCGTCTCAACAGTTGAGGCATATTCTCTTGCATACATGAACATAACATGAGATACAACATGTAACACTACATATAACATTAACAAATTCATTTTATCAGCACAAAATGTGTCCTGTCACAATACCGATAAACATTGTCTCATAATAACAGTGTCCTGTCACAGTACAAATTCGAGACAATTGTGTGTCCTGTCACACCAACATTAATGATGACATGATGATATGATACTAATCCACAGTCAAACATTCACTCTATAACCTTGGCACTATGTATTCTACCAAGACTCTTTGTTTCTCAGGACCAAGTCTACGGCGCAACCATGCCTAGCGCCTTGCTCGAAACGAGCTACCGTTCAGGCCTTTGCTTCAAAGATAAAGATTATTTGACATATCCAATCATGACAGTAAGAAAAGTACATCCCGTAATTAATCTAATCGTTACTATTAATTCTGTGAGAACACAATTATTTGCATGTAAATTAACACACTGCTCACACAAACCACTGCAATAACACTTGATTAAATAACGCTTTTTTATAATTAAACATTACTTGACTTGCTTAAACATTAATGCTTTCTTATCATTAAAACTGAATCATTTGAAGTTTATTTTAATGCACTGTTTTACATGGTTTTGTTAATCTATTTCTTCTAGGATGACATCATGTTGTTAAGCGTTGCACCTAGCGCAGACGGTTTTCTAGAATCCACGCTTTAACACTGGTTCATATAACATCCCATCAGTAGCGTTGCCCCAAGCACAGACGGCTGTCCATAGGATCTGTACTTTAAACAAAACGTCACCACTCATCGACGAAGTTTAATCGGCTGGGCATCACCAGTGTCAATACGAAATTTTACATATCAGTAAATGTCAAGTCGCTGTTCTTTGCCGCAAATAAATCATCATTGTTTATCAACAATTTAGCCACCATAGGCATAAATTCTAACGGCGAGTCAAATTCGAACAGCCCGATCTCTTTGTATGCTGAGAGTGTCCTCATGGACCCCAGCTATTATGTCCAACTGGATCCACCCATAATTAAGATCGCCGGATAGCCGGATAATAAAGTCTCGTAACACCAGGTGAAAATCTGTCCACAATTAAACATCTCATTTATTAAGTTACCGTACGTTATTTTTCCACATGCCCATATTGAATGTTTAGATCGTCAAAGTTCCATTCCTTTAGTTTAAACCGCCAGTCCAAGATAGATAAATTTTCAGTACCCACGTTTGAAATGTCCTCTAGGTTCGCATCCTGGTCACGGCACCAGTTTACACTGTGACCTAACCAAGGGCACAGGGTGTTTGAGTTAGTACTTCCGTTGTTCCTCGTGACCGTTATGTTTATTTTCGTGGATTGAAAGAATAACTAAAGTCAATTTACATTTTCATTCGTTGAATATATTATTTCTGTTGTACTGAATTTTCTGTAACAGTTGTACTAATTTCCAAAATAAACTGGAGTCTTATGTCGATTGTTCTATAAAAAGTTTATTAAAGTTTCAATTTTTTAATACTATTTTAGTCTCTTCATTCCAAAAGCTAAAAAACGACTCCCCTTAGATTAAGGACATAATCCCAAAGAAGCTTTGCCACAAGAATAAACTAGTTCTCATAAATCTAATCTGTCCTTAATGTTCTAGAAATGGTGCAGTCTTCGCATCCATACACACGCACACACATCAACCCAAAACGACGTCGTTACCCCATGATACCAAGTTACAGTATATCAAAATATTCACCAGATTCTGATAACCTCAAAATTATTCAAATACACCAAAACCATAAACCAATGAGATACCAAGCTTTATTTCCATAACAATACCGTTGCCATGGTAAACAAGAAATACATTTACACTAATCCGTCCCACCGGATACGTCATGAATACTAAATAAGATGCAAATGGTCCAATGTTAATACATCATAAGCTGTCCAGTTAAGCCTGAAATAGATTTAAACAATCGCACCCGGACAATGATGTCAATCTTCAATACAAAGTAGCTGCAAAACCCATAGAAAACGTTATCAATGGAAATTCATTTAATCTTCCAAAGACCAGCAGAAGCATTGTTCATCTCCTAGATTAATTTCCAAGGATCCAATCAATAGTTCCAACAAATTACAAACTAGTTTCTTCAGACCACAAGTTATCAGTCTGAATCCCAAAACCCAAAGGCAGGCGTGCCTACTATGTTACAGTGGGGGCAGATGAGTCCCTGGGGTCAAAATTTTTCAGAATCATCAATATCCAGTCCTACTGCCCATTTCCTGCAAGATTTTCACTTAAAATGACATTTTAAAATTTTTCCCCATTCAAATGCATTGGTGACCTATGTTGACCTTGCCATAAAGAAGGTCAAGGTCATCACAGGGTCACGATTTATATATACATTGTAGTGCTTGATCCATCGATGCTTCATGCCAAATTTCGTTGAAATCGGTCCATCGGTTCTGGAGAAGAAGATTTTTGAAGGGTTTTTACCATATATGGGCATGGCGGCCATCTTGGTCATGTGATCTGGATTTCTTATATACACATTGGTTCCCCCTTCCTATTGATGCTTCACATAAAATTTGGCTTTGATTGGCCAAGCGGTTTCAGAGGAGATGATGTTTGAATATTATGGTAATGTACAGGTATATTGCCCCGGGGTGGGGGCACATGAGCCCCTGGGGTCAATTTTTTTTCAGAATCATCAATATTCAGTCCTACTGCCCATTTCCTGCAAGATGTTCACTTGAAATGACATTTTAAAATTTTTCCCCATTCAAATGCATTGGCGACCTATGTTGACCTTGCCATAAAATAGGTCAAGGTCATCACAGGGTCACGATTTATATACACATTGTAGTGCTTAAGCCATCGATGCTTCATGCCAAGTTTCGTTGAAATCGCTCCACTGGTTCTGGAGAAGAAGATTTTTGAAGGGTTTTTACCATATATGGGCATGGCGGCCATCTTGGTCATGTGACCTGGATTTCTTATATACACATTGGTTCCCCCTTCCTATTGATGCTTCACATAAAATTTTGCTTTGATTGGCCAAGCGGTTTCAGAGGAGAAGATCTTTGAAAATGGTGGACGACGGACGACGGACGACGACGGACGGACGCCGGGTGCCTCCCTATCCTATAACCTCACCTGTGAGCCTTCGGCTCAGGTGAGCTAAAAAAATTCAAGTTTCTAGCTGTCTTCTAGTCGTGACTGTACAGGCCAGTTTGTGTAAAACCCTGTTGGAAATGCCGAAGACCAGTTTTCTTGCATAGCAGCTCAATATGAATACATTACATACTTCTTGTAGCCGTTTTGACCACAGCTGGACTAGAAATGAGATAGGACTCTTTATTAGCTCGTATTGGACTCCAGGACCCATCCTCTAGAAACTGGATCTCGCTAACGTCCGACAACTTCTTCAATATTTCAACAAATAACCTGTAACACATAGATCAACATGACTCAAGAGGGTTAATTGGATCTCGCTAACGTCCGACAACTTCTTCAATATTTCAACAAATAACCTGTAACACATAGATCAACATGACTCAAGAGGGTAAACTGGATCTTGCTAATGTCCGACAACTTTTTCAATATTTCAACAAATAACCTGTAACACATAGATCAACATGACTCAAGAGGGTTAATTGGATCTCGCTAACGTCCGACAACTTCTTCAATATTTCAACAAATAACCTGTAACACATAGATCAACATGACTCAAGAGGGTAAACTGGATCTTGCTAATGTCCGACAACTTTTTCAATATTTCAACAAATAACCTGTAACACATAGATCAACATGACTCAAGAGGGTTAATTGGATCTCGCTAACGTCCGACAACTTCTTCAATATTTCAACAAATAACCTGTAACACATAGATCAACATGACTCAAGAGGGTAAACTGGATCTTGCTAATGTCCGACAACTTTTTCAATATTTCAACAAATAACCTGTAACACATAGATCAACATGACTCAAGAGGGTTAACTGGATCTTGCTAATGTCCGACAACTTCTTCAATATTTCAACAAATAACCTGTAACACATAGATCAACATGACTCAAGAGGGTAAACTGGATCTTGCTAATGTCCGACAACTTTTTCAATATTTCAACAAATAACCTGTAACACATAGATCAACATGACTCAAGAGGGTTAACTGGATTTCGATAACGTCAGACAGCTTCTTTAATATTTCAACAAATAACCTGTAACACATAGATCAACATGACTCAAGAGTCGGACAGCTTCTTTAATATTTCAAGAAATAACCTGTAACACATAGATCAACATGACTCATGAGGGTTAACTGGATCTCGCTTACGTCGGACAGCTTCTTCAATATTTCAACAAATAACCTGTAACACATAGTTCAACATGACTCATGAGGGTTAACTGGATCTCGCTTACGTCGGACAGCTTCTTCAATATTTCAACAAATAACCTGTAACACATAGATCAGTATGACTCAAGAAGGTTAACTGGATCTCGCTAACGTCGGACAGCTTTTTCAATATTTCAACAAATAACCTGTAACACATAGATCATCATGACTCAAGAGGGTTAACTGGATCTTGCTAACGTCAGACAGCTTCTTCAATATTTCAACAAATAACCTGTAACACACAGATCAACATGACTCAAAAGGGTAAACATCTGACAGCTTCTTCAAAATTTCAACATATAACCTGTAATACATAGACCAACATGAATCAAAAGGGTTAAACGGATCTTGCTAACGTCTGACAGCCAGCTCGCTAACATCCAACAGCTTCTCCAATATTTCAACAAATAACCTGTAACACATAGATCAACATGACTCCAACCGGTTATCTTGCTAACGCCAACAGCTTCTTCAATGTATTTTAACAAAAAATCTGTAACACACAGATCAACATGACTGAAGAAGGTTAACTGGATCTTGCTAACATCCGACAGCTTCTTCAATATTTCAACAAATAACCTGTTCTAACTCACTATAATGGGCCTCACTTTAATGTGGCTTTTAATATAAAACAGCCATGTCATGGCTCCAAAATTGATAATTTTAATTATTTTGCCAAATGCATATATAATTGAAAGTATTCTCATACAACAGGGTTTCAAATGAGCTGCGTCATGAGAAAACCAACAATGTGGTTTCCGAGCAGGTCCGACACAAACCGGTCTATGCAGTCACAGAAGATGGCTAGAAGCTTGAAATTTTGGATTTAGACAGAAGAGGAATTGTACTATCCGTGTTGCCAAAACAAAAGTCAGTTTACAGCACAGCTGATCTGTGTCTTTGTTTTTGCATATGCAAAATGTTGGTTCAAATAATCCCCAGACTGTTTCTAAGGACCGAAAAGATAGCATTATAATGAGCCGGACCTATGTTTGTAAGCTTACCCGTCAATAATCAGTTTATGGAATGGTGTTGGTTTGTCACAGACAGGACAGTTCCACGTTGGTTTCTTCTCATTCATCATCAAGAACGTTATTGCATCAAAACACTGTAGATGTGAACATGTCTGTGCTCGACACGGTAACTGCATTCGCATTTTACCAAGCTGAAAAGAAAAGAGAGACTTTGTGTGAAAAACAAAACAAAAACCAGAGGACCAATGGTCCTGTAAACGCTCACCTGAGATCAGCTGCATATACCAATAAACATGTTTGAATATTATGGTATTTAACTCCAGTGCAGGGGCAGATAAGCCCTTGGGCCATTTTCTTTTTTCAGAATCTTCAATATTCTGTCCATTTGCCAATTTCCTGTTGGCTTTTTCCTTCAAATGACATTTTAACAGTTTTCCCAATTCAGATGCACAGGCAACCCATGTTGACCTTGCCATAAACTTGGTCAAGGTCATCACAGGGTCATGATTTATATATACATTGGAGTACTTTAGCCATCGATGCCTCACGCCAAGTTTCCTTGAAATCAGTCTATTGGTTTCAGAGAAGATGATTTTTGATGGGTTTTTACCATATATGGGCATGGCGGCCATCTTGGTCATGTGACCTAGATTATTTATATACACATTGATTCCCCCATTCTATAGATGCTTCACTTAAAATTTGGCTTTGTTTGGCCAAGCGGTTTCAGAGGAGAAGACGTTTGAATATTATGGAAATATACATGTATATTGCCCCGGGGTGGGGGCACATGAGCCCCTGGGGTCCAATTTTTTTCAGAATCATTAATATCCAGTCCTATTGCCCATTTCCTGCAAGACTTTCACTTTAAATGACATTTTAAAAGTTTTCCCCATTCAAATGCATTGGTGACCTATGTTGACCTTCACGTAAAATAGGTCAAGGTCATCACAGGGTCATGATTTATATACACATTGTAGTGCTTGAGCCATCAATGCTTCGTGCCAAGTTTCGTTGAAATCGGTCAACCGGTTCTGGAGAAGAAGATTTTTGAACGGTTTTTACCATATATGGGCATGGCGGCCATCTTGGTCATGTGACCTGGATTTTTTATATACATATTTGTTACCCCTTCCTATTGATGCTTCACATAAAATTTCGCTTTGATTGGCCAAGCGGTTTCAGAGGAGAAGATGTTTGAATATTATGGAGATATACATGTATATTGCCCCGGGGTGGGGGCGGATGAGCCCCTGGTCCCCAATTTTTTTCAGAATCATTAATATTCAGTCCTACTGCTCATTATCTGCAAGATTATTCCTTTAAATGACAATTTAACAATTTTTCCCTTTCAAATGCATTCGCGACCTATGTTGACCTTGCCGTAAAATAGGTCAAGGTCATCATAGGGTCATGATTTATATACACATTGTAGTGCTTGAGCCATTAATGCTTCATGCCAAGTTTGGTTGAAATTGGTCCAGTGGTTCCGGAGAAGAAGATTTTTGAAGGGTTTTTACCATATATGGGCATGGCGGCCATCTTGGTCATGTGACCTGGATTATTTATATACACATTGGTTCCCCCTTCCCATAGATGCTTCATGTAAAATTTGGCTTTGATTGGCCAAGCGGTTTCAGAGGAGAAGATCTTTGAAAATGGTGGACGACGGACGGACGGACGGACGGACGACGGACGACGGACGGACGACGGACGGACGGACGACGGAGCATGGGTATACTATAAGCTCACCTTGTGAGCCTGACGGCTCAGGTGAGCTAACAATCTGGGTATCTGATCATGTATGACATAAACCAGCCTATGCAGTCACAGTAGCAGGCTTGAAGCTTGAAATTTCTGATTTATTGTACTATCTGTGCAGCGAAAACAAAGACACTGATCACCTGTGCAGACGACCACCAAAGCCTGTAATTTTTTCCTGCTTAAAAACTGTTGGCATTTTAACATTTATGAGCAGGATAAATTTTAGTCTCAGCTGAGCTAAGCATGAAATGTTTTATAACCTCTGGGCCTGGCTATTCCTTGGGAGTAATTTTTTTATGTCTCGCTTGCTAGAGGCCACAAGTGGGATTTGAACCACTGACCTCTCTAGTTCAAGAAACAAACCACTAGGCAATCACTCCACCCCATAAATGAGCCGCCTCGTGGGAAAACCAACAATGTGGTTTCTGACCAGGTCCGACACAAACCAGTCTGCACAGTAACAGAAGACAGCTAGAAGCATGAAATTTTGTATTTAAAAAGTAGAGGGATTGTACTATCCGTGTAGCGAAAACAAAGGCGCTGATCAGCTTCGCGGTTACCGCCAAGCTGATCTGCGCCTTTGTTTTCGCATATGCAAATTGTTGGTTTTCCCATGAGGCGGCTCAAATATTTTTGACTGTTGCTAATCTTTTTAGACAGAAGAAGTACTTACCGGGCATATTAGTGATACTCTTAGACTAGTAGTAGCAATTTCACTATCTGGATCATGTTGTAACTTTTCTTTTACTGAAAACAGAAGTGAAAGTGACAAATACATGTAGATTCAATTATTGGTGTTTGAAGGTGATAGCAAAATCTAAACTCGAGGGACTACTGTTGCAGAAAGAAAACTTGTTACTTGTTTCTCCCAGACTCCCACAATTTATTTTACAAACAGGGCTGTACAAGCACAGAAGATGGCTAGAGACCGGAAACTTTGGATTTAGAAAGTAGAGGAATTGTACCAACCGTGTAGCGAAAACAAAGGCCCTGATCAGCTTCGCAGTTACTGCAAAGCTGATCTGCGCCTTTGTTTTCGCATATGCAGATTGTTTGTTTTCTCATGAGGCGGCTCATTTGGTCAAGTTTGGTGTTATACCTATTTACTTTTGTGTTTCTCTAAAAGTGACATTGGTTTTAAAAAACAAATTTCTAAAGACACCAGTAGAAACATTTAGTCTGCCTAAATTTTCAATGTTATTTGGCCGTGAATTGAGCAATTCTGCTAAGGAATAAACAGGCTGGTATGTGTCTGACCTGGTCGGAAACCCAGATTGTTGATTTTCTAACACGAACGCTTATTCACTAGTGATTTTCGAAGTAACCCAGACTGAGGCAGCGATATGAGACAACTTTTGCAGCAACAAATTATACTCATAGTCTGTAAATTCCAGGATTCTTTCCATCTGACAGTGGTATGCGAGAAGAAACATACTAATTTGGTGGACAGAGAAAAAGTATTTTAAGATCCATCCTGAGGCAGTTTTCACTCAAATAAGCCTGGCATCCTTTTTATGGGACATAGGCAAACAGAATAGCCCCAGATGGGACGCCGCACAACGCTGCGTCCCATCTGGAGCTATTCTGTTTGCTTACTAGAATTTCATCGAAATCGAAAGATGAAATAAAATTTCAAATCACTCTTGATGCCCCTAAGTGGACTCATCTAAACGATAATGATGGGCAAGTCCATTGGTCGCATACGGGTGTTAACTCAACTTACTTAATGCTCTTGTATGGTCCGCATGTCTGTTACCAAACTGTTTTAATCTTTGTAATAATATATCAGACGTCAGTCTCTTTACCAAATTAACTGATACACAATATCCCTGAAACAGATATAGAACTTTTTATTAAGTTATTTGCTTGTTTGTTTCTTCTTTGGCTTAATGTCACAGTCTACATTTTTCCAGTCATGTCAGGATTGAGCCACTGAGAATTTGTTTGTTTGTTTGAATTGACCTGTTACGTCCCAGTCAACAGCAAAGGTCATGTCTGGAAGTTGTGGTCATGTCTGGAAGTTGTCTCCATTTTATGGGACTTTTACCCAAAATTAGGATGTCATGACAAGGTGCTTAAATATAAACACCCAACTAAGACAATAAGGCTTATATGTATGAATGGTTTGCCTTGAAACCACCTTTCCTGGGAAGGCTCAAACCAGAGCATGTTAACTATTAATCAGATGGCCAGTCAGTAGCATATAAGCTTTGCTTGGAGGCACAAACAGCCCATCTATTTCTTTAGGCCCTAATGGGTGGGGGCCCTTTCTGCAAATTAACCAGTACTACCAGGACTACAAGTTTTACGCGAAACAAACCAAGCTGTACACTGATTGCTCAAGGACAAAACTCTGTGCCTTTAACCCTATAGCTCTCGATCTAAAGTCCACGCAGTTAACTACTAGACCATCATACTCCCCCTTTGTTAAATCATTTTGTTTCCAACAAAAATCTGCATAATGATATTAGAGTATTATGATATTAGCAGTATATAGAAATATAAATCATTTAACATTATTTGAAACAAGCAAATTCAAAGAATTTATGTCCCCCGCCTGTGTTTATATAATAGTGCCAATAAACTGAAGGAGGAGTTGCACACACAAGGTAGCCACCATCCATTCACTTGCATTGTCAAAATGTCCGAAAAATTGACTCAGTTAAAATTGCGAAAAAAAGTGTCAAAAATTACTCTGAGGATTATATCCAAATCACATGCACATCTTCAAAGCATGGTCAAGACATCTGTAAAGTTTCAAAAAAGCGGAATAAAACTGTAGGAGGAGTTGCGCCCACAAGGTAGCCACCATCCATTCACTTGCATTGTCAAAATGTCCGAAAAATTGACTAAGTTAAAATTGCAGAAAAAGTGTCAAAAATTAATCTGAGGATTATATCCAAATCACATGCATATCTTCAAAGCATGGTCAAGACATCTGTAAAGTTTCAAAAGAATCGGAATAAAACTGCAGGAGGAGTTGCGCCATCAAGGTAGCCACCATCCATTCACTTGCATTGTCAAAATGTCAGAAAAATTGACTAAGTTAAAATTGCAAAAAAAGTGTCAATAATTAATCTGAGGATAATATCCAAATCACATGCATATCTTCAAAGCATGGTTAAGACATCTGTAAAGTTTCAAAAGAATCCGAGTAAAACTGTAGGAGGAGTTGCGCCCACGAGGTACCCCTGTCCATTCACTTTGTCAAAACACCCGAAAAATGACTAAGTTCAAATTGCAAAAAAAGTGTGAAAAATTAATCTGAGGATTATATCCAAACCACATGCATATCTTCAAAGCATAGTAATGACATCTGTAAAGTTTCAAAAGAATTTGAATAAAACTGTAGGAGTTGCGCACACAAGGTATATACTTCTTCGAAAAGGCGGGTGACAATAAATATGTTATTATCTCCCTTTGACTTTGTGGTACTGCATATACATACAAAGTATTACATGTAATAGTTTTTGATTTGTTCTCTTTCATTCATTCATTCATTCATTCATTCATTCATTCATTCATTCATTCATTCATTCATTCATTCATTCATTCATAACCTCCTGTTGTATTATGCCATGTTTCTTTGTTAGAAACTTCTAAGTATTGAAATTAAAATGTAAATTTTAAAACTGCAAGCTTCAGGCTGCAATTTTCTACCAGCTTATTGTTTCACTGCCAGGTTACTTGATGGGTGACTTACGGCAAAGTGGTAACTCAAAACTGGCCTGATAACAATGGTCCAAATGGTTTTAATTGGATGCTCAAACAGCTCTAATAGTTTAGTCAAAATGTGTTACAGTCCTTTGCATGTGCGGGTGGTGTATGGATTAGTCCCACTCCACAATTAAAGTAATAATTGTGAAAGGACCTAAATTTAGTCTCATGCAAGCCTGGCATCAAACTTGCAACAGGGTGGCCACACAATTTTGAAAATCAAATTCCCTGATTTTTCCCTGAATTTTCCCTGATCCGGACTCAATTTTCCCGATAAAATTTACTCATATTGTGACAAATCAATTTACTTTAAACTTTGGTATTTTGACAAAAAGTGTTTTCATTATCCTAGAGGAAAACCTCCAATTATGTTAAATAATACATTGTACCTTCTTATGTTAATAATGCATTTTTACATCATTGAGTCGAGACTGATCAAAATCATACAAGTGCTAATAAGGGTCTCTACGCATAAGATGTCAAAATTCCCTAAATCACAAATTTGGGAGGATAAAGTTATGGCTTTGGGGCTGAATTCAGCATTTATAGGATAAGAAATATATACACTTTTGTTTAAAAAACAGTTTGGCTGATTTAACAGAACGCAGATAATGTAACTAAATAATTTCACAACCCACCCAAAACTTGGCCAATATTAACCATTAGCACAGTTGTTTCTCAACAGCACTTTTCAAGCAAACAAATATGGGCTTACTTGCCAACGAATACTGAAAAATGTCCACAGATTGATGTGTTTGTTGTTTCGTGTTTTGAAGTTTATTTTGAAAGAAATGTTAGCTTAGTGCATAAGATCATTAATTTACAATCTTACAGTTTATTTCTAGATGTGTTCCCTAGACCCAGCATATCCTAGACCCAAGAATTACATGTATACTGAATTTATCATCAAATAACAGTGTCAGCATTTTAGCATCAAGTCTAAAATTCATAAGCAAAACTATGAAGATAATTACTAAGGTGTGTCTTTGGTAACAAAAAATATTCTGAATCGACAACAGATGTAACATTACTATATGGTGGTGGCGCTACCTTTTGTAATGCCATTTTATGGCATGCATGCATAGCCATCTGGTCCATTTCTGTTTAGCTTTCTAACTTTAACTTTTGACCATTCTTAGTATGATGGTTGGTCCAGTTTTTGTGGTATTAATGGCAACTCTAGGATGAAAGAAACAAATCATATCTTAAATAACTATGGAATGATGCATAACAATCTTTGGCATATAATGTCCAGCTTTCCTTATCATGGAAGTTTTGTTTATTGCTTGTATACACGCTATTTTGAATGACATATTGATCTTTGACGTCATTAAAAGCAAGGCACAGAAATTTGTGGGTCAGTCAAAAAATGACTGACAATTTCAATGCTTAAAACAATTCCTGTAAAATTTTAATTATTCATTATTTTATTACACCTTGTGAATTGTAATAAGTGCTTTTGAAATACAATGCATTGTCACGTGTGATACTGGAAGCATTTTCAAGGTATCTACCCATTTTGAATAAAGCGTAAGTTCCATATATTGAATTCAGATCAATGAGAAATATTGAACAACCCTCATAAAAATCTTTGTTATTTTTCTTGCTGGGTAGACACTGTTAAACTGGAAAACACAGTTTCAGCTGAAATACATGTAAACCACAAAAACTGGAACCACCCTGAAAACTGGGCTGAGTACATTACATGTATATGATTTTGTTGCATTTATGCCTCTTTAGTAGCAGAATTTACAAAATGAAATTTTTGTTATTTTTGCAATGTATTCTGTTGCCAAATGGTACATGTAACGTGCTTTCAAAAATAGACATAAAGTTATTTCTCAGAAAAAAATATAATGATTCTTACAAACCAGTGCCTCTGGAATTGTAAACATGTCAACAAAAGTTTGAAAGCATAGTTAAAGAAGGCATATTCTTATTTGCTTCGCATATACCCCGTAATTACACTGTATATCTTACAACTGTTAAATTGAGAAATTCACTATGTTAAATCAGGTAAAAACTGCCAGTAACCAAATGACATCTTCACAAATTACATCTAATCAACACAGGATTTTCAAAATTCCCTGATTTTTCCCTGATTTTCTTAAAATTTTCAAATTCCCTGATTTTTCCCTGCAGGGAATTTTTATTTATCATTTTCCCTGTTTTCCCTGTTTTCCAGAGTGTGTGGCCACCCTGTGCAAGGAGAGTGGCTTGACCACAATGTTTAATGTTTGTGTGTAAAGGCATTCAATGACGACTCCCTTACTTTGTTTGTTTTGTGGTTTAACCTACCAATTAACAAAGTCACTACTTTCTGGGTGTTAATTAGTCGTAAATGTGTTTTGCTCTAGGACACAACCGGGCGCCAGAGCTGGCTTCGAACCCAGGACGTCTCAACTCAAGAGTCTGACGCTATACCATTAGATCACTCAGCTCCCCTAAGTGAAGCAGCAATCAGGTCCCAAGGTTGTAAAACTTTTTTTCATGCTCAACTCAGCTGAGCGTGAAATTTCAATGCCTCGTACATACTGAAATTAGTTAAATTAATTGAAATTTTCAGTTTAGACCATCAAGGCCGTTAATTTACCTTTCTTAGAAATTGTAACATGCAAACAATTGTTGGCATTTTAACATTTATAAGCAGGATAAATTTTAGTCTCAGCTGAGTTGAGCATGAAACAAAGTTTTATAACCTCAGAGCGTGAACTTACCCTGCCAAATTCTGAGCCCCAAGATATCTCAATATGATTCGGCATTGTGGGTGATATCCGACATAATGAGGTGATATCCACTGGTCTACCCGGCCGCTTTGGCTCAACACCAGGTTTTGTTGTTGGAATGGGATTCTGAAATATGACATGTTCACGTGTTTACACCAGTCACATAGCGATAAAAAAACCTGTCTCAGGTCTAAAACAAAGTGGCCTGTACAGCTACAGTAATTGCACAGCAGATCCGTATTTTTGTTTTCACTACTCGGATGGTACAATTTCTCTTTTACTTAAATCCAAAATTTCAATTCTCTAGCCATCTTCTACGCTTGTACAGATGGATTTGTGTCAGACCTGGTCAGAAACCACATTGTTGGTTTTCTCATGATGAAGCTCAAATACTTGCCATCTGCAACAGACAAAATTGGGTATAAAAGTGGTCCAAGAACGATGGTGGCCATGGTATTCATTTTTTACATCCCACTCAACAGCTAAGGTCATATGAGGAGCATCGTGAGAAAACCTGCGTTTTGCCTATACATAAACAAAGAGGCAGATCAGCTGTGTCGAATCTGGTTTGAAGCCCATAACAGCGGTTTTAAGAGGACCATATGTGAGATTAGTTTATGTACTAAATATGTCATCCTCTTTAAATAAAGACATTATTATTATTATTTCATCATGTCGTGGTTCATAATTGAGCCGCCTCGTGGGAAAACCAACAATGTGGTTTCCGAACAGGTCCAACACAAACCAGCCTGTACAAGCACAGAAAAGAGCTAGAAGCTTGAATTTTCGGATTTAAGTAGAAGAGGAATTGTACTATCCGAGTAGCGAAAACAAAGGCGCTGATCAGCTTCGCGGTTACCACGAAGCTGATCTGCATCTTTGTTTTCGCCTATGCAGATTGTTGGTTTTCTCTTGAGGCGGCACTTACTGGTAATTGAGCCATTTTTCCGTTCACTCGTACACAAATACTTGGTGGAAAATTATCATCTTGTTCACAGCTCGTTTCCAGGAAACAAAACCTGAAAAAACAATAAAAATACAGGTCAACCTCATTACAACACGATCTTTGGGGTCCGTAGAAGCAGACCATGTTATAAGTGAACCATGTTATAATGAGGTTACTTATTATAGACATACAGCAAAATAGTTCATTTTGAAGCCATGACATGACCGTGTTATAATGAAAACCCCATTACAATGAGGTGTGTTGTAATGCGGTTGAAGTGTACTACAATAAAAATGACCAGTTCTGATTGTTTGTAGTAGTGTTTCACATCCATAGTCAACAGCTTTGGTCCTGTCGGGGACGGCCAGATAGCCTAGCCACACTGGCCCTCTGAGAGGCAGGTTACTGGTACTTGGTGCATTAGTAAATTTACTTTCAACATTTGAGCCAAATGCATATGCGAAAACAAAGGCCGAATCTGTCTCAGTTTGTGTTGGTTTTCTGGTGTTGCGGCCTCTTTACTTACACATGCTCATCATAGTGGAAGAGAAAGAATGGCCTTAAGAAATCTTCATGAAAGAAATGTACCCTACATGACGATCAATCTCAAGTTTGTATAAAGATGATTTCAGCAAACAGTGTAGATCCCTATCAGACTTCTACAGGTCTGATCAATTTCTACAGTTTGGCATTTATCATAATGCTATATTTTCATCTGCATTTTTGTAAAGATTTTCCCTATGGAAAAAGGCCATTTATGTTTAAGTTTTACAGTACATGAAGCAAAATTATTGGAGTTCACAATAAATGCACTAAGCATCCTGTAGAGAGCGACAAAGGTAATTACCAAGGTTACTAACGTATGACTGTAGAGATAAACAAAGTGAGCCACAATGCGAGAAAACCGGTCTTCGGTGTTTCCGACCAGGTCTGAGTCTGACACAAACCAGTCTGTGCAGTCACAGAAGCAGGATAGAAGCTTGAAATTTTGGATATAAATAGAAGAATGATTGTACTATCCGTGTAGCGAAAACAAAGGCGCTGATCAGCTGTGCAGTTACAGCACAGCTGATCAGCACCTTTGTTTTCCAATAGGTAATAACCCCCTTTTCTAATGATGAGGCTCAAGTATTTTACTTTTTGTTTCACAGTTTGTCAGTAATAGCAACAGAAGTCGTTGTATAATTATCATTCATTCTTCTGTTCACTAACTTGGTAGTTTACTGGGGAGCACAGTGGCCCAGTGGTTAGAGAATCTGATTCAAGACTGAGTGGTCAGGGGTTTGATTCCCACTGGCCCAGGTACAAAACACAATAACCCATTTTTGATGAATACATTCATTTGGGTGAGTCCACTTTAATCTTTAGTGAGTCCACTTTAATCTTTAGGGGCATCAGGAGTGATTTTAAGCATTCATATAAATTTTTGATGAAAATCCTCTTAGCAAACAGATAGCCCCAGACGTGATGGCTCCGTCCCCAAATGACTGAAAAATTGCTGAATGGGACATTAAAACATGAATCAAACAAACTTGGTAGTATGATCTCTCGACTGATCCTTCATGACTTGTTATGACAGCATCTGTACAGGATGGTTTGTGTCCTGTCTGGTTGGGAAATCAAAGAAGCATCAAGATTCATATGGTGATAAACATTACGAAAACTTGCCGATGCAATATACAGATTTTTTTTCATCTGTAAAATTTGAAAATATCATTGGAATTTTTTTTATATTTTTAATATTTTTGCCTAAAACATTAATTGTGGGTACACGTTAGAACCGCCTCGCCGAGCAAAAAAAACCCCAAAAAAACAGGTATACCCCTGCAAACCCCATTTTTTCTATATAAAGATGGGGTTTAAGGGGGTATTCATTGCACGGACATGTTTTCTTGATGAACAAACTGCTTACCGTAATTGGATCTGTACTGTGTATTCAAATTTTGCTGCCGGCCGGAAATCTCTGAAATAAGATTATTATTCTCACATTTCAGTAGGACAAAATAGACTAATTAAATCTTTTTTTTCCTGGCAGTATAAATTAACTGCAATCTCAGGTCCCATAAAAAATAATAATAATCAACTGTTGTAGTATGACTTTTTGTTTTTCCTTTGAAGTTTTAGTAACATTAAATCCAATACAAATAAATATCAAAGGAGGCGGGCCTACATATTGATACACAGGAAGGAGGCGGAATTAAAACAGTACTGTAACTTCCTGATATTGGAAGTTACAGTACAGATCTGTCAATTTCTGTTGTGTCATACTACAAGTTAGTTAAAGACCTCGTAGAAAAAAATAAGTAAAAACAGCTCGTCTTCGACTCGCTTTATTTTACTTATTTTTTCTACTCGGTACTTTAACTCTAACTTATTTTACAAAGGTAAAATACTTTAAGAAAGTGTTTGATATCTGCAGATCTGTCATTACATTTCACAAAAATATTTTCTGAAATATTTCATTTGGAAAATACATTCCAAGTCTTCAACATGACTACATGTACTATGTGTTACCTTGACATAGCGATATCCTGGGCCTGTTGTGGGGTGAGATGAAATACAAAGTATGTCTCTTGATATCGGGACTGACCTCGAGGCACTGGAACACAAATAGTTTTCTACATTTGAATGAAACTCCAAATACAAGTACTAGCTTTTTTGAAGATGTGTAAAAATTCAATATTTCTTGCAGTCTTACAGTATCCATATCCATAGCGGAAAAGTGTGATTCTTATTAGAAATTAAGACAGCTCTGAAAAAAAGGGGTCTTATTCCCCTCCCCACCCTTAGAATAAAATATGGTAGCCAAAATCCCTTGGGTGGGCCATCAATTTAGCCATATAAGTTGATGTAGAAATTTCTAGATTTCTGGGATTTAGGATTTATTGCCTGAATAATTTACACAATGTCCCTACCACTTAAGCTTCAGGGGAAAATACTGATAGGTGCATTATAATTTGAGCCTTCACGTGGGAAAACCAACAATATGGTTTCTGACAGTAAAGTTTCATCTAAAAAATGCATTTTACACACTCGAGAAGAATGAGACATACCTAGACTAGTTGGTTTGAGGAGCTCACCCATTATATCGTAGAAGGGCAGACGTTTGAAAGTGACATCTGGATGAACCGGTATAACACTGCCCCCTGGTGACAAAGCATCAGCAGCCCCATGCTGCTTCCTGTAATCTATTGCACCTACAACATATGAGTCATAAGAGCCACGACGCAAGAAAACTTCTATTCAGGGTTTCCGACCACGTCTGACACAATTAACCTGTACAGTCGCAGAAGGCTAGAAGCTTGAGATTTCAGATTTAAGAAGAAGAGAAATTTTGCTGTTTAGCGAAAACAAAGGAGCTGATCAGCTTCGCAGCTAGCGCTAAGCTGGTCTCAGTGGTCTGCGCATTTGTTTACGCCTAGGCAAAAAGCGACATCAATCGATTTCTCTTGATGTAGCTCATATCATGAAATAAACCTGTTTTGGCACATGCAAATAAAGGCGCAGATCGGCTGTGCAGTAACTGGTTTCCCTTCACTGATAGTACTTCTTAAATCCAAAATTTCTATCTTCTAGTCGCCCTGGACCCTGAAGACAATTTTCTCACATCTCTACTCATATATACTGACGTCAACAAAAAACGCCTCAGTCAACTTTGACACGTCATACTGCCAAGATTAACAATTTTGATTATTTCAAATATTGGTCATATCTTTTGCTAAACTTTTACGCATTCGGAAATGCTGAAACGGAATTATTCAGACAGCTGCTTGAAAAATGACATGCTGTTGAAAACATACACCCCTCACAAAATCCCTATTCTGTTCATGAATCGGTCTATCAGACATCGCTTCTTTCGATTACTGAAAGTCTCCTTTGCAAAACCAACACGTAAGTCGTAGAGTGGAATATCCATACGTGACCATAGTTCGTTGAAACTCATTTTTTTGGGAACCGAATTTCGTTCTCTAGCGTTATTGGCGTCACAGCAGCTAATGATCAATGCTTAAATGGTAATCGCCGTCAAAATGGTCAAAAAGTTTTCAAAGGCTATCCTGGCATGGCTATTTCTATTGTTACGTCTTCTGCCTTTCAGCTTGAAACGATAGTCCGTACGGATAACGTGTATTTGACGTCTAGGGAAATAAGCGTCAGAATAACATTGCTCTATTCTTGGCTATTCTTTTGAAATAATGCGACTACTTCATGAAAATTAACACAAGGTGTGCATCCGAATATCACGGCATCGTTTCTGAAATGTTTCATCATTAGAAATTGCAAGCAGAGGAGACATCGACGTCAAAAAGATTTTGCTACAGAAGTGTCGGCGAAAGAGCTACGGTAACAAAAATCAATAGAGGAAATCTTATGTCAAAGCGAAAAATGGTCCCGGACTATGGAGTCGCTTCGAACGCCAGAAACCGAACAGTATCATTTTTTCGTTCCGTCTGTTTCTTTTCTTGTGAAAAGTCCCTATGTTATTTTCAGTATTTCAACTTCACGTAGTCCAGTAATGTTTCGTTTCAAAATTTTGATGTTCTTAAGTTTGTAAAACGACTTTGCACGGCTTTTAAGAATTCCCAGGTCAAAAACTTCTGTATAATGACATCAGGATGCATTTTTAAAAATGGTGCACCCACGCAAGTTTCGAGAAGAGTGCGCATCTTCATCAAATTCGGTTTATGCCATACCATGAGACAGAACGTAAAAATAAGGAAAATGCAAATTTCGTTCATATTGTATATCTATTGGCCAAGTTATGCAACATTTTCGGTGAGGCGTTTTTTATTGACGTCAGTATACATTGAATGCCCTAGCAATACTTGAGAAGAAGTAATGGTGGCAGTACAGGTACTTTTTCACTTGTATTTAATTTAGCTGGTTGATTTTATTTTTAATCCCACTCAATAGCTAAGGTCATAGGGCGACAAAACTCAGTTCAAAGTCTCATCCAAAAGACTGGAAAAGCCCTGGATCAAGCCTCAGTTCTTGGTTTACAAGACGAGTGGCTCAACCGCAATGCCACAAAGGCTTCTTTGTGATTAATTAAATTACATTTTTATTCATTACAGATTACTTCCCATTACTTTGAAATTTGTTGTGCATTACCCCATCTCTGCTATTGACAGTACTTCTCAATATGCAACAACTTCACTAAAATTCAGTAGTCATCATACTCTCAATTTGCATGAGAGCTAGTTTGTATGTGCACAGTAAACAAGTTTTTTAATTAGGTCTGTAATCTGTATGCTGTCTTCAGTGTCTTGATACTCTTTATCAATAAAACAATTCAATTCAGTGAATTACGAAAACATGTCCATACAATATACAGCAATTTTTTTTTTAATAAAAAAAATTGTGATTTTTCATATTATTGCTCAAAACATTGATTGTGGGTACACGTTAGAGCCGCCTCAGCAAGATGTATACCACTGCAGACCTACAAGCTGATTGGTATAAGGGGGTATATATTATACGGACATGTTATCTTGATGTACCTGTAGAAGCTTGTGAAAGACTGGAGCCCAGACCATGTGGCTGTGTTAGCTTTGTTACTGGAACACGTCTTCAAATAGAAAACAAAAAGAAATCAGTACTGTATGTATCACACCCGGTTAACAAGGTATATATGGGAGGCGAGAATTTACGGCTATCGGTCAATTGCCTTTACGACTACGTCCTGGAGAATTTCGAACTAAGTCATAGATAATTTACAAATCGTATGTGTTCCTTTACGCTATTTGAAGGTTGCAGCTGGGCTGGGTAGAACTGAAAGTGTTTGGTCTAGCTTTTCCAGACAATTATTCCAGAAAAATTGTATAGTGCAAGATAGTGATCATGTATTTTGTTTGCAACTTCAGAAAAATATGTTTCGTGTAATATGAAGTTTATTTGAATAGTACTATGTTAAATTGACTTCTCATGGAATTCTGGAAAAAAAATTATATTCACAAACATTTGTGAGAAACATTGTTCTAGAATGTAATCATTTTCTGGAGAAAAAAAATCGGCATTTTTCGGAAGAATATTTCCTTTTTAGCAGCCCCCAAATTTTGGACAAGTATATGTTACTTGTGGACTATGTCTTGGTGACATTACGGCCACCAAATTGACCGCGATAGATAATTTACGACTATTGTCTCGGCGAATATACGGCTATATGTGTGTTTTAAGCATATCCTGATTATTAAAAGGTCACTGTTTTGAACGATTATGATCAATTATAGAGAGAATACAAAAATTATGCAAACAGTGTGTGTGTGAATAGACAATCACAAAGCGTTTGCCAATGTAACGTTGCATAATAGTAAGGAAAATAATGTAGGGGTGTAACTCAGGTCTAATAATTTTTAAGGAATGACATTTTGCTTTGTTTCATATTGGGAAATAGTTGCTCGCTCGGCTTACCAGTTGTCCTCTTTGCATTAGTAACTGAATAGCAGTCATACATTAGCGTATAAGCCAAACGCGCTTTGGGGTGTTGACAAAAACCTAAAATCCAACATACGTCAGGAGCACAGTTACGTTTGGGCTCAAAAGATTTGTAAGCATGCTCAAATATTTTCTAGAAGCTTGACGTGTCTCAAACGTGTGTTTAAATATGTTTTAACAAGGTTCCACGCACGTTATAGGTGCGTTGAATACACTTTGAACATGTTTGGTGCACGTTTTATGCACGCCAGTGTACGCTACATGTACATGTGCGTTCCAATTTTACAAGATATTGCTTCAGTAACGTGTCCCAAGCGTGTAAGAGACATGCGTTGATGCACACCTATAGCGCATGCGTAGCGTGTCTGTGACGTAACACAAACGAACTCCAAAATTTTCAGCCTACTGAGATTTTAATACATCCGGCACACGCCTCAGTCACACGCTATTAAATGTGTGACTGCTAAAACGAGTTTAAGATACATAGTAATTTCTATAGTGCAAAATCTTAGGCGTTTAGAGATTTTTCATATACCCGAATGCCCTTTTAGTTTTGTTTTCACCTCAGTTTTTGGATTGGGATTTTTGTTCTGATTGCGCCACTTCCTTATCGCTGCCATTACTTTTACATTTTTTGCCGTCTATCAACTAACACCGGCTGTAGCGACACAGTTTTGTTACACAACAATAAAATGTATCTAAAGTGACATTTCACATTTACCGCATTACACGACATTTTCCTCGTTTCCCTCACGTGACAGAAAAATCGTTGAATCCGGTATACCTTATTAGATGGTGAACCTGTGTATCCCCGGGTGCTGGGCTAGACGCGCTTATTACTGCATTCTAACTACTTTGTAATGTCACACAATGACTTCACATTTCAAATTTTGTTCATAATGCCCCCTATCAGACTACGACAAAACGACACACGAATCGTCACGAATTTACAAAGTTTTGGAATTCGTAGCTGAAACGTAATCGATTCGTGAAAATCTTGACTAATTCTTACAGTCCGTAGTAAGATCTTGCCGTCTGTTGGTCAGTCAGAAATTCGTGGCCAAACTGTTCAAAATTTTGGTCAGGAATTTTCGACCCAAAAATCGCAGTTAATTCGTAATGAAGTCGTAGTTCATTCCGTGACATCGTAACTGGATCTTATTTTATTCGGATGCATTCGTAACTCTTTCGGGAATTCTGGAGGTTGTCACCCAACTACGAATGAACCGCGAATCCGTTACGAATGTCATGAACACATGCCGAAGCAAATACGAAATTGGTTAGACTAATCTAAAGCCGCGTTCATGTGCAACATTTTCACCTGGTGTATTTTGCACCCTGTGTGTAAATTTGCATTCGGTGTACGTATTTTATGCTATGAGAACGGTGTTTTAAGAAAATAAACCCAGTGAAAAAAATACACCCGGGTGCAAATTTTCCCCTACTTTCGAGGTAGAGCAAATTGAAATTGAACCCGGGTCACGGTTCTTTTGCACCCGGGTGTATTTTGTGCATATGATCGCAAAACGCTTAAGCGCTATATGCATTTTCTGTGTGTCTGAATTTATGATAAATTACGTCACAGCTAAGGTCATGTCGGGATGTTGCCTCCATTCAATGGGACTTTTACCCAAAAGTAGAATATCATGGCATCCAGAAGTGCTTAAAATATAACCACCGTGGTTACACGGGCCTTTTTCAAAAAATGTGCATTTATCTGTCCGTGATGATTTTTTTCATACTTCATTCTGCTTTTAAGATTATTTCTTTTAGTAAGTCTTAAGGCACCATGGTGGTTATGTTAAAACACCACTTTTTGTTCACCGTCTTTATGATTAGCTCTCCAAATTCCTTGTTGAGTACACAAATATTAGTACTTTTGGGCTGTCCGGCACTAACCCCTTATAGTTGAGATGTGATAAAAATATGACAAAGTCACTATGTTACTGAAGGTTCAGCTACTTTTTAATATGGACAGATAATAAAGAGACGTCTGCAATTATTTTCAAGCATGTCCATAACTGCTTTATGATTTTTTCTTGCTCATGAGCTCGTGTCAATGTTGTTACTGCTTTATAAATCGTTTCTTATGGTTACACACCATGGCGTTTTAATGCTTTTTTACACGTTAGTTGAAACACCTCCATATAATTACCATGATAAAAACGTGCCGACTCTCACAAAAGCAACTATGCCTTAGTTTTTGAATATTATAATATGGCTGCTGGGTACGTGATCTCGGTAAGTATGTCAAATGTTGTTACTCATTTAAAACTTCTTAACTTATCAAATGTTCAAATACTGGTCAATGCTTAATAACACTTTAGGGTAAACACACATTTAAGTTTTCATTGTGCTTAAACATCCATCCAGAGTCCCTAGTTTTGACGATTTGTCAAATTTTGTCATTGCTGTCACTGTCAATGGTGTTACTCATTGTGTGGTAACAACATTGACAAATATGACTTTTTCTTTCACATGCTGGAAGCACAAAAGTTAAAAATTGCGAATAAGGAGGTAAATGTGTGACAAATGTATACATTTTAACAACGCATATTTTAATAGATAACGTTCTATCATTGTTTTGAAGTTTTCTTACAAAAACAAAGTAACAACATTGGCCAGCATAGTATCAACATTTACCAGCATAATAACAACATTGACCAGCATAGCAACAAAGTTTATGTGGGTATTTTCTATTTCTTACAGATGAATATGAGAAAAGAGAACTATGATGTAGTGTTAGTGTCGTAAAATAACCAGGCAAAAATTTAAACAATACTTAGTTTTGAAATGTCAATGTTGTTATCATTAATATCAATGTTGTTACAAAATGTCAATGTTGTTACCAATGGCATTGGTGTTACATACATTTATAGTAAACCTGGCGAGTTAAGGTCGAAAATATTGGATTAAGTCAACTTGATCATGGCTAAAATACTTATTTAGGTTTCGTGATAAGATTACAAATCCATTTAGATGGAAGTTTGTTTTAGTGGTCACAACATTGACATTTCTTTGAAATAACCCTAGTTTTTTGGTAAAATGTGACTTTAAGAAGAGAGATTAAGCTTGCATATGGCTTTTTCTGAGTTCGTATATACACTTCTGACGTAATAAACGCAACATAAGATGAAACGCAAATACTAACTCCTTTGAAAAAATCCTACCCCAAATGGGCACATTTTTGAAAATGACCCACTCATGTATACTTAAACGCAAAAGTTTCGCAACACATATAAAACGCAAATTTCTTCCTATCGACTACAAAATTTCTTTCGGTGATAAATGGTATGGCAAGTCCTGTTCTTTGTCTTCCATACAACATGAAAATCAGAATGCTGCGGCGTATGGTTGCTGAGATAACGTCAAAACATTACGGTAACCCGTTTTTTAAAAGTCACGGGTACAATACCTTACATTGTATGCGAGAAACAAACTTTTAAACCGATGTTTGTTTCCTATAGCAAAGAGGAAAACAAACGCAAATATCCAATTTTTACGTCTTGGTCGACGTTTATTACGTGTGGATGACGTGTTAAAGTTTTGACGTAATTGGCTGTTAATAGGCAAACGAATAGTAATAATCAAAATCTTTTAATGACATTTTGTAGCCCTCAGGGCATGGTACTAATGGCAAAAAGATCGCGTCCTGGTCAAGCAAAATGAGCATGTAATGGCTGTTTGAAAAAAACACGCTGACGTCAACAAAGAAACGCATCAACTAAGAGTGCTGCTAAACAAAAAAATCAAAACGTTTTTGTTGTTTTCTGATTGTACAGACGCCACGCTATCGATTGATGGTGTTTATTTTTTATTCAAAATAAACATCCATATTTTAGGCGCAAATTGTTAAAAAACACAAACGTCACATTAACGTCAGAACGAAAACATGCAATCAAATCATGTTTATGGCAAACCGTTACTCATTGTGTAGGGACATAAAATATACTTTCAAAAATAATTATACGCAGGCAATGTAGAAGAAAAAGAGAAAGTAAATTGTTGCGAAACTTTTGCGTTTAAGTATATATATTGGGCCAACTAAGCCAATAATGCTTGTAGGCATGGAACCGACCAAGACTTCCACGAATGGTTTATGATTCAGCTGCGTTTGAAATCAAAGCAATGTTGCATGCAATTTTATGTCATTAGTGTATTTTCGCGGGAAAACATCATGAATTCTTCTGTAATTCACTGGTACAAGATGGGTAATAAGAAAGATGCAGGCAAGGGCAAACGAAGGGGTAAGGGGAGAGTATCCGTACCCGACTTTCACGGTCTCTGACTGAAAAGCAGGGAAGCATGTACGTGGCTTTTCATGCATGCATATGGCGCGAAATTCTGACAAATAAAAATCAAGAATCCCAAAGAATGTTCTTTTATACAAGGAGTGATCGGAAAGTACGTATAAAATGCTGTCATTTCTTTATCTTTCGTTATTTCGAGGTGAAATTTCATCAAATAATGCAGTGATATATATGCAGTTATTCCATTGCAATAATGCATGCATAATACGCACACGTGCGTTGCAGCTGTCGTTATGGAAACACCGCCTAACGTTATGCGGCGCACTGTGACGTCGAAGTTTTATTCTTATTTCAAAGTACTTCTTAGTTCAAGGTATCGTAACACCCGTTTTGATTGCGTTCGCCCACATTTTATTTAATACTTATTTACTGCAATGTACACGGCTTATGTTTGTCAAGTTACGGGGTTGTTTATTGAATGGATTTGTCTGTAGAGTCTTGCAAGCACCGACTGTGTCAAATAGACAAAACTGTTAAGATTTTCGAAAATGTTGCATTTTTGGCAAGTCATTTTTTAAAAATATATCTACTGCAAGCTCGAAACATAAAGTTCTATTCTTGACACTGTGTCTACTAATTATAGTTTGTGCCAGTCTTTTATCATTTCGTTAAATATCGGCCAGAAAACAGGGTATTGAATTTAAGTTTACAAAATGAAATCGACGTTCTTGCATGTTGCTTTACGCTAACCTGTTGAATTCAATTGCACCGTATTAGTATATAAACCATCAGAATGCCGTATGTTTTCGAAAAATGGTCAATTTAATATTAGAAAATTATTTTCCATTACAATGTCGACCAACTTTCCTGAACCCCCCAAATACACTAACAAAGTCCACCCAGGGGTACGTGAAGTGACGTCATTACGCTGTCTCATGCATGAACGCCTGACATCATTGTTTTAAAATGACAATGGCATTTAATCACAAAAGGATCAATGTTTATTCGTACAAAACTTCATATCAATCGGTTGACGCAAATTTATTTTACAGCAATTTTATACGTACTTTCCGACCCCCCCCCCTCGTACGTACATGATTCGTATATAACTATTGGCGCATTCTTCATATCTTATTCTCCAAACTTTCGTGCCATATTTCCCCTTTTCAATCGTGTTATCGTAATGAAATCTTAATGAAATCTTGCAAGTACTCGTGCGATTCCAGCCGATTATGCCGAATCTCTTGTTTCTCTACCAGTCATTTGCATCCCCGGCACCCCTTGGGCCGGGGAATAGCGGGGCTTTTAATTTTTCTAATTTTAAAGCCCTGGTAAAAGCTCCGCCCTGCGGGGAGAAAAGTTTGGTAAAATTCCTGCTAAAAGCCCCGGTCCCCCGGGGGACAAATGACCTAAGCTATTTGAATAATCTTTACTCGCCTATTCCATGGCGGTGAGAATAGGCACTGCCGGGACTCGTCGGAAGTAAAATCTCGACATTTCAGCCCCGCTATGTCCCTGCTATCCCCAACCCTAGGGGCCCCGGAGACATAAATGACTGGTGCATTACAGATTCGTAAAACAATTACGGACAGACAAGAAAATTTATGAAACTGCACGAAAGGTCACGAATCAAAATTTCGTCAATTCCTGACGATTCATGAGACAGATCATGAGGGACATAACCAAGATGAAACTAAAGTATTACCTTCCAAGTTCAATTGGTAAATTCTGGAAACTTTCTTCAAAAGTTACACCAGATACCTCTTCCACTATGCGCAGTCTGTTTCGCCACAATGTCCGAAAGGAACATATACAGAAAGTTGAAATGTAACATATACGTAGTACGCAAGTCACCAATACATTTTTACATAGGCCGTAAAGGAACATTGACAAAACAGACAAACTGTGACATTTCACTTGCATTGTGAATATAACATTCGCAATCACTCTTGCCATACACATTTCGACATCATTCAATTTCCAAAGGTTCATCAAAGCCATAAATAATAAATTTATGAACCTTAAAGTACAAAACTAATTAATTTCAAAGCTCCAGAACAGGATCTGCCTTTGGGTCAAACTCCATATAAATATTCAGAGTATGCACAAATTTATTTAAGATGCAAATGTTAGAAACAAATTACCTCATTTTTGTACTCTCTCTCTTGCAACCACACACCGTATTCCTATTCTTATGATTCTTATTGTGTAAACACACTGAATGTGACAGTGTATTGTCCGAATGTCTCTAATACCCTGCGTAAATTCTCTATGACTTAGTCCGAAATTATCTATGACTTAGTCGTAAAGGCAATTGACTGACAGCCGTAAATTAACGCCTCCCATATATACCTTGTTAACCGGGTGTGTGTATATGAGGCTGAGCCGTCGCTTGAGAAAACCAACAATTTGGGTTCCAAACTGGTCCAACATAAACCAAGCTGTTTAAGATGGCTAGACGCTTGAAATTTCTGATTTAGGAAGACGACTGATTTTACTATTCGTGTCCATACATGTGATGAGTTTGAAAGTGGTTTCAGGGAGATTTTTCTTTCATTTCAGGGAGGTTTTTGAAAAATGTATAGAATATATAAGAAAATTCTTGGTTCATTTCAGGGAGATTTTAAAATTTTCTTGAAAACGTGGTATATTTTGGTAAAATATTAGATCAGTTTACGGCTCATTTCCTGGAGTCTCCCTGATGATGAGGGAGGTATCACATGTATGGTGTAGCAAAAACAAAGACGCTGATCACTCATTTGAGCAGTTACTGCACAGCTGATCTGCGTCTTTGTTTTCGCTTATGCAGATTGCTGGTTTTCTGATGCGGCAGCTATTATATTATAATAGTTATAAATGTTAAACAAAAAACAATAACAACAAGTCAACAACAAACAAACATACGTGTAATTGCAAAGTTAAGATGGCTATAAAATTAAGATGCTTATATAGCTGTGTTCTTACAGTTTCACTGCACTGTATTAAAAAGTAGCCAGCTTAAACTTGTTAAAATGTAAGCACATTACTAAATTTTGCCTTTAATAGTACTTCCTGATGTCATATGCATGTATAAAATATCAACAAAAACAATAAAGCTTTAAGACTTTATGGTAAGTTCACACAAAACAAACAAGCTAATAGCAGTACATGGAAACTAGTAAGAGTATACTATACTAATATGATAATAAAACTACTAAAACCATGCATTTTTTTGGTTATTGATTTTTATCTTTTCTTCCACTTTTCCATGCTTTTAATAGAAATCATTGCAATATAACTACACGTTTTTATCTCAGTATAACACGGATCAGATAACTAACACTGAAATTGTCTTGAACCCAAATATTAGTGTACATAATAAAGAGGTTGTGGCATACATCAGGAAAACATGTCCTTGAAATGTATACCCCCTTAAACCAGTGATTTATTTACAATTTTGAGACTATGAGGCCTTGGGACTCACTTGATTCTATATCAATGGGTCCTACTGCAAACTTATGGGTCCTGAACACTATTTTCATAGAAAAAACATGCAAAATCATTGCATCCTGGGACCCACCAAAATTAAAACTTTGCATCCTAGAGACCAAATTGTGAGTATAGGATGCAGGATGCGCAGGTAAAAAAATTACTGTTAAACCCCCCTTTTTTTATATAGAAAGACTGGGGTTTGCAGGGGTATACCTATTTTTCTTATTTTTGCTCCAAAACATAGATTGTGGGTACTCAACGAGGTGGTGCTAACATGTACCCACAATCTATGCTTTGAGCAAAAATAAGAAAAATATCATTTTTTTCAGATGAAAATTTTGAATTTTTAAAGCCCAAAAATATCTGTTTATTGCATGGGCAAGTTTTCGTATTGATTGGGAAACGGTAGACAGATCACAATGTCGACAACAATCAGTAGGTACGACAAGCAAACGAGAAGCTTTTATACGAGGATAGGATAAACTGAAGAATGGCCAACCTTGAATCGGAGGAACTGGTCCGGGATCTTGTCCGAGGATCGTCCGCAAACGGATTGTGGATATTTCTACAAATCAACAATTAAAAATCAGCATTTAATAGGTTCAGATTTCCGATCGGATGCAGACCAGTCACAAGCCCCCAGACCGTTCCAATGATATATGAAGCCTCAGACTAAGACTTAAGTAAACAGGCACAAAGAATTGTCTATAAATTATCTTGAAATAACTTAGACCTGGGATTGTCCATTGTGGAAAAATGTATTTATCTGGAAACTGTATGTTTGCAAGTACATGTATATCACAGAAATGAAACTGTAGGTTTGCAAGTACATGTATATCACAGAAATGAATCTGGGAGACACTGTGATCTGCCTTCAACAATCAACACCACACAGAATAGTCCAGTAGCTTAATTAAGATGACTGCAGGATTATTTTGTCAATATGCTATAAAGTAGACAAATGAGCCACCTCGTAGTAAAACCAACAATGTGGTTTTCGACCAGGTCCGACACAAACCGGACTGCACAGTCACAGAAGCAGGCTAGAAGTTGGAAATTTTGGATTTAAGTAGAGGAGAAATAGTACTATCCATGTAGCGAAAACAAAGGCGCTGATCAGCTTCGAGGTTACCGCGAAGCTGATCTGCGCCTTTGTTTTCGCATATGCAGATTGTTGGTTTTCTCACGAGGTGGCTCAAATGAATCTGCTGGTACTCATTAGAAGCTAAAGAGCCTTGGAAAGACAAAAAAAATTCTAATGCCATGAACATCAGGAAAACATATCCGTGCAATGAATACCCCCTTAAACCCCACTTTTATATAGTAAAAGTGGGGTATGCAGAGGTACACCTATTTTTCTTATTTTTGCTCCAAAACATAGATTGTGGGTACTCCTTAGAACCGCCTTGAAGAGGGGGTTCTAACATGTACCCACAATCTATGTTTTGGAGCAAAAATAAGAAAAATATCAAAATATTTCTGCTGAAAATTTTCAATTTACAACTTGGGAAAAATCTGTATATTACAAGGGCTTGTTTTCGTAATGACATAGCCACATTGCAAGATTGTGATTTTTTTTTTCTCCATTTTTTCATGTTTTCTGACCAGGCCTCCAGGTTGTAAAACAGTTAACCTTTTTCATGCTCAACTCAGCTGAGACTAAAATTTATCCTGCTCATATATGTTAAAATCCAAACAATTACTGGCATTTTAACATTTATTAGCAAGATAAATAACTGGCTTTCATAGTCAAAACCTAAAATTCAATCAGTATGGGCATTTGGCAATTTCAGTATTTATGAGCAGTTGAAATTTCAGTCTCAGCTGAGCTGAGCATGAAAAACAATAAATCACCTCAAGGCCAGGTCCGACTATAGGGCCACACAATGGTTGGATAGAATGATGGTACTATCTATTATGTAGCGAACAATGGCAGCTGGCTCAAATATCTTTATGGTGAAATAGAAAGATTATTTTCCTGTTGGCCAAATTAATTGTGCTACTGCAGAAAATAGAAGAATGAATGATAAAACTAACCAACAGCTTTCAGAACCTCAGTTGACCATTAGGAGGGTCTCTAAATTTTTTGAGAAATCCAAATTACATGACAGTTTTTGCATCAGCTGTATGCTAAAAATTATCAAACATTCAAAAGTTGTCTGAAAATTTCAAAATACAGTAGTTTGCAGGCAACAGTTTGTTGTACTTGCTATATTATTAGGATCAAAGGTTACATAAACTTGTCCTGGCAGGGTATCAGAAAAAAATTATCAATTCCTAATCTGTACCCTATGGGACAAACAGTTGAAAACATGAAATAAAAGGATTAAAAGGCGGAAGAAGAATTGTGTTAACTTTAAGGCACAGTTCAGCTGCTCATCCAAGAAATGTTGTTTTGTATTTGAGGATTTTACATGATATTGTTCAAATATGTTCGATGTGAAACTGATCTTGAAATATTCAGACATCTCAAAATTCTGTTTTCAACAAATATCTTCCATTGAAAGATACATTACCGACTGAGCTCTCGTATTTTGAGCTGCACTCGAGACGGACAGCCTCTCTCTATGTGGTATAGCGCTCGTTGCAATATTTCACTTTTTCTGCCATTTTTGTTCCAACCGGCATATCCTAACAAAACTTGTAATTCTGATACTCTGAAGCTCATAACCATTTGCTGCAATGTAGATGAAAAATGAAATGTGAAAAACAAACAACTGGTAATAGTTACCGATAAATATCTCGAATTTTTATCTGTACTGGTAGTGAGAAGCCGCGGGCAGACTGAACTAGAGCAAGTGCTCTCTGCTGAAGAGTGGCTTTAGTGCCGGCCTTGTTGTGCCCTACGAACCCCAACAGCTCTATCAGATCTGCTCGTCGGAAGTTCAAAACCATTTGCTGCAAAAAACAAACATGATTCAATTACCATCTCAAGTGTTGTGAAAAAAAAAGCTTCTTTATGCATAAACTCAGGGATTTTTTGTCGGGTGTCTCATGGGCCGAATTAAGGCCCCATTGCCAATGCAATTTGCTTGACTTTTTTCCCAATTTGAAGAAAAAAAATTCCCAATCAAAGCTGATTTTTTTTTTCATCAGTTCCATACATTGTGAAATTCAAACTTTGCTGTTTGAAACAGTGTTTAGCTTTGATAATAAGTTATTATTTAATGATTCTAAATGAAATACCTTAATTAGGTAGGTCACATTTGAAATTTTATCAATTGTGAATATTTAGAAAATTTCCCAAATTCAGGGTTTACGTCGCTAAATTTCCCAATCAGAAAGGCCCTAGGGCCCCTTCCCAAAATTGCCCAAAAAAATCCCTGAAGCTTGAAACTTTTAACTTAACAAAGCCAAGACTGGCTGTGCAGTAATTAGACACCTTAATACTTGTGTCTCTGTTTATAACTACTCACTCTAGTAAAACTGAAGATCAAAATAAAAACATCTTGCTATCTGTGACTGACTGTATAACTGATCTTTCTAAGCCCCAGTCACCAATTTTTAAGTCCTATCGCACCAATCCTTCCCACACTGGCAGTGGTGGATTTAGAAAGGGTTCACTTGAACTCTGCACATGAAATATGATTTCAGATGACCTGATCTGAAGTCATATTATTTCAAAGTCATGTGAAAATTCAAGAAATATCCCCTTGGTAAGTTTGAAGCCACACTGCAGAATTCCTGGATCCGCCCTGTCAGGGTAGAAAATACATGTTTATCTTGCTCAAGGAACAATGGGGTATTAGAACATGATTCAAACACTACAAGCTGCTACACTCTCCAAAAACTTTTGAGTATTTTTTATACAGTCTTACATCTCCTTCAAGAGAATCTGCCAGCTGACCTAAAGATCTATGTAGGCAGGCGAAAAAAACAGAATTAGCAATTTAGCATACTATACCCCATTAATGAAGGAAAAACAGGACAAACATGCTGGAAGACGGAGGGTGGGTTCGTATGATTGAAAGCTGTATATGATATCACCGAGTCAGCCATCAGAATGAATAAATAATACGAGACCGTGGATGATAATTTGGACAACACATACCATTGGGTGTGATACTTTCATTTTGATGGCTGACTTGCCTAACTTACTGGAGTTAGACATCAAGCTAAGCATTTTTCTACTTAGCTATAGCTAGCAATTCTGCTACTTAGACGCCGACTGTCTGGTGGTGGGGGGAAAGCCAGGGAGCTCTCACCGTTCGGTCGGGAAATACCCTGTGACACCACCGCCCCCGGGAGGTGACAGTCAAACCATTGGTACATACCGATGCAGGAACCATTGATAATTTTTTCAATAATCAATATTTTTTACTGGCATCGCCAGTGGGATTCGAAGCTGCACGGCAGAGGTACATAGCTAATCAGAAGCCAAACGCGCAACCGAGCTATGCGGCGCCCCTGTGAGTTATCCAGGTGCCCCTTGTCAGGTATTGAAGTAAAATTCTAGATAGACATATTATCTTACCAAAAAGAAGATAGCAGTATTAACCCAGCAGGCACATGACGTCATAATGACGTCAGATCGACGTCGATGCGACATGACGTCGATCTGACGTCATGTGCCCGCAGGGAATCCAAGGCAGGAGGGGGGGGGGAGGGGGGGGGGGGGCTGCTAAACTTGAAACAAATATGTGCCATTCAAATACCTCCAACGCGCACAATAACAATATAGATTCATATATTCATACATTAATATATTTGCAAGACAGTAAAATTGCGTTTATTTTCCGGTTAGTCTGACGGGTCAGCCGTCAAAATGAATTTTTGATAACTGATATTTTTTTTTTTATGGTTATCATTTTGACAAAACGATCCATTAGATATAATGAATAAGATGATTAATTCGTTTTGCCGGCTGGCCAGCCAGGCAATTTTCCGGTATGAAAAACAAAGTCGCGAAAACATGTGACACAAAAAACATCCTCCATAAACCACATATATACACATTGAAATTCCCATTCCTTGCCTGGCAAAACTGTTATTAAAACTACGTATGTCTATCTAGAACGCTATGTACTCTTTCATACAACTGTTTGACATTTGTAACGCGTTTTATTTCATTTTTACATTATTTACAACGCGTTGTAATTCTTTACGACACGACGTAAATTTTAACACACGCGTCGTAAATATTTCTCGCTTATCCCGAAGGGAAACGTTATTTTCTAGAGCGTAGGTTTTAGTCAAAATAATAAACATTCTTTCTGACTCTTTAATATTTCAATCAAAAGTTCGAACTCTTCTAAATCACCAATTAATTCCGGTTTCTATATACCTTCAGATCCTCAATTTCCGCCATTATTTTTCTTTTTCGTGTGTTTCCCTAGCGCAAGCGCACTTCAATCGGCCTCGTTTCAGCTTGCACATGTATATTTTCGCCTCTTTTTGAAACGAAAGTAGGTACAGTTGCTTCCTAAAAAAATACAGTAGTTGCCTAAAACTTTAACACATTTTAGAGTAAAAAAATTGTTGGAGAATAAATAAACAAATAAATAAAGGAGGGTCTGGATGGGGTATAATG
Organism: Rugalucina vietnamica; assembly: GCA_964017185.1. Classification (NCBI taxonomy): domain Eukaryota; kingdom Metazoa; phylum Mollusca; class Bivalvia; order Lucinida; family Lucinidae; genus Rugalucina; species Rugalucina vietnamica. The sequence continues at coordinate 39,351,214 of OZ024876.1, forward strand.
ATTCAAGAATAATGGCCTGAAAATTTTAATGAGAGTGAATAAAGAGCCAAAAATTTAATGATTAGTGAATAAGTAGGTCCTAAAAAATAATGAATAAATGAAAAATTTTAATGAATAGCAGAATAATATAATGAATAGTGAATAATAACATTTTAAAGAATAATGAATATGCTAAATTTGGCTATGGAATTGTCTTAGATGGCCTCCCTGACATTCCAGAATTTCATTTTTTTCGCCCCCAGACCCGATTTAGCTCAAATGTTATAGTCATGTTTCTGAAGGAAAGACATAGCATGTCGGGACTCACTTCATGAATCTTTTAAAAAAATGTGTCATTTCCTGAGCCAGATACTTTGTTTGCTTATGTATATGTATTTTCTTTTTATTTTGTTACCCCACTTTGTCCTTATTATGTATGTTCCAATCTTTTCTGTGGACGGACATAACTTTGCTTTTTTATATGACAGAGCATAATTATGGTGACATTTGCAATCAGAAACAAGCCAGTGCTAAGAACGTTAATGCAAATCTAACTGGCAGTTTATATGGCGCTACATAATTTTTTCCTCGCTTGCTTCGCTCGCTCGGTATTTAAGACATTTATAAAATGTTTTGTACAATCAGGCACAAGCATAAAATCATACTTCACATAGTACTCCTATGCTTACTAGTTAATTAAATAAAAACAACAGCTTTTTATTATAACTTTTATCCCTGAAGTTACAATTTTTCTTAAATTAACCTTTGATATGCATAATTGAAGAGAAAGATTCAGGGTGAAACTCAGGGCATATTCAGTATACAGTTTGGAGGGGATTATATTTCCAACAGATTTAAAAGAGGATTTGCTAAAAATCAGTTAACTATTTTGGAAAGTTTCTATGAGGCTTTGTGGTCTAGCAGATAATATATGCTTCTCTCAAGATGTTAAAATCAAGGTTGCACTCAGCAGTCTACAATTAAGTATCATAGAACTAGTCTTTGTGGCTTTAGATAAGGGATGCCTTAGGTGGGGAATACCTATATTTGCTATTAGAAATTAGCTGGGTGAAGAAGGCGACAGTCTGCATGCTTAGTTTTTAACCCAATCATGGTTGATAACTATGCTGCCTTCTTTAATTGCACGCCGGTGGGTCGGACGTCAGACTCTATGATGGCCCCGACTTAAAGCTATTCATTTTAGTTGGTTGGGGCCGGAGCTTCTTGTCTGTTGCTTGGCCCACCGGGGTCCAACTGGTGTTTTTCTTTTGCTCCGGAATTAGTAGGTTATTCGGCGCCCAGGGATCTCCATCGTCGGGCAGCTTACTCAATCTGTGAGTCCTGGTTTTTGATTCATCAGGATGTTCATCATGATTTATTTGTTTGTTCTTGATGATTCATTGACTAGTTAGAGATTCACCACGAGGACCGAAGAACTAACTAAATGTTGTGAACCACTGCAGAAGCTGAGGGTGAGGTTAGGTACCTGTAAAACCGGTTTAAGCCCGCCAGTAACTATGTGTTACTGATCGTTCCAAGTCGATACTTCTGTAGTGGTTCTTTTTGTTTTATGTCTTGGTGTTTAAAAATTTTTTGTGCTGTTGGCGCCTTATGTATGTTTTCATATTTTTAGTTAAGTTAAGGTAACTGAGTGGCCACCTATTGGGAAAATAGCTGCTCATTCGGCTTACGATATGTTTCATGGTATAAGTACCTGATTGTTAGTTTGGTTTTTTCCCACCTTGGTTTTTGGAGTGGGAATCTTTTTCTGATTGCGCCTTTTCCTGATCTTTGCCTACTTGTACTTTTTTTTTTCTAGTAATTATCATATTTTAATGAATAATCGAGCTAATTTTAATGAATAAGCCAAAATTTTAATGACAGTGAATAAATGGCTAAATTTTTAGTGATTAGTGAATACCAGGACCCCCCATCCAGACCCTCATAAAGGGGTTTACCTGACACTAAAATTAATGAATAAAAATAAAACTGAGATCCTTTAAGAGCAGTGAACATGTTAATGAGAAGGGGGATGGGCCATACCGCGGTTTCGGCTGTTAAAGCCTCTTCATGGAGCCACTGAGAATTCCGTGACTGTAATTTTGCATCTATAAAGAAGCTAATCGTTGACACGGGCCTACATGTATATATTATTACCACTTTTAAAAAATCTGCTTTGATCTAAATTGCGGCTATCAAGCCAATCAAATTCAACAAATAACAATGCAGCCAATGCAGCCAATGCAGACAGACTTATAATTGGACTAAAGATACGGTCCCAGATAGCATGACAACGTTGACCCAACGTTGGCGTTGAAGCGCATCGTTGGTAAATGGTTAGCCGTTGGCAGTGTAAAGTTGGGTCTACGTTGGCCTATTTGTGACACAAAATCTTATTAATTTGATTTTGACAGTCAAATGATACTCTAGTTGGCATATCGATGGGAATCTTTAAAAAATAAAACTTTAAAAAAAAAAAAAAAAAAAAAAAAAAAAAAGTTTTATTTTTAATCATTGTGACATTGGCCCAACGTTGGCCCAACATCGTAGGTTTCATTTAATGTACATACATGTGTATAACGTTGGTCCAACGTCGGCACAACCTCGTAAGTTCCCTAAGATGTACATACATGAGTATAATGCGGGCCCAACGTTGGGTCGATGCTAGCACATCAAAACTGAAAAAGTGAAATCCAAACTCTAATATGGTAAAAACAGTTTCGTATTTACTCACCGAGAAAACGTACATTCAAAATTTATTATCAATGTCAATTTTACATAATCATGTTCTTGAATCTTTCATTTTTTCTATATCAGATTGTGCTAAATTATCCATTCTACATTAATAGTAGCATTACAGTTTGGAATTTATATCTGTTTTGACTAAATATGTACCACAATGTCCATTTTCACAACTTTCATTCACATAAAATCTTTGGGAACAATTTTCTGGAACATTGCACAATTTATTTTGTTGAAAATTATATGATTGAGAAGCTGATATGATGCATTGCTTAATTGAATGTATCTCACATCTTTAAATGTTTTTTTTTTTTTTTTTTTTTTTTTTTTTTTCACATTTTTTATTGTGATAAACTCACTTTTGAGTAAATTTTATAACTGCTTCTAACACTGTCCGTATATATGATACTTGACCTACCTGAGTTTTTGATTATTGGAAAAATCAATGATCATCAATGCATACTTTAGAGACCCTGGTTAGTGATAGGTCGACTAGGACATTCTGGTTTCACTCTAAAGCATTCCCGAATTTGACCAATCTTTCTTGTGTTCTAGATTACTATTTTCTGTGCTACATGTAGTTGAGAGAGGATTGTCTTGACTGAGGCCACCGATAGGCCCCCGGCTACTATGTCTGAGACTGAGGACGGGGCTCCCGTATCAAAGAACGGGGCTACGGACAGGCCGCCAGGGCCTGCCGATACTGTTACTCAATAAAACAAAGCGGAGTGTGCAAATCGTTCGAAGATTGCTACATCAAAGGAAAACGAGGTCAGTAGCAGAAACATTGATCTGCAAAATACATGTTCTAATGCCGAACTCATAAGTTTTACGTGTGCAACTCTTAATGTCTGTGGGCTAAGGCGTAGAATTCTATACCCAGATTTTTGTGAATTAATATCGATATTCGATTTATTCTGCATTTGTGAGACAAAACTCGACACATATGATTCTATTAATGTACCATAATATACATCTATCTCACAACCGCGAAAGCAGAAATTTTATAAAAGAGTGGTGGTATTGGCGTTTTCGTGAAAAACACGTCCAATAAGGTTTCATTATTCTTTATGGTATGGCCCATCACCTTTCTCATTAATGTGTTCACTGCTCTTAAAGGATCTCAGTTTTAATTTTTATTTGCTATTACTGCAGCTGGTGTTGTGCCGTGTGGCGGCCCTAAAAAGTCTCCCCGTACATCATCCATAGTGCAGATTATATTTTCCTTTTGGTCCTTTGAGATCAGCGAGGATATTCTGAGAAATCAGAAATTTATTATCGGTTAAGATTCATTTTCTTACCAATGCTTAATACATTTGGTCCCATTTAGATAAAACTAGTCTTTGTATCGACTGCCCTATTGAAAGTTGCAAAAATCCAGTAATTCTCTTTGGCTCCATGTTGCCAAATCTAATACTTAAATAGTCGAAACCGCGGTATGGCCCATCACCTTTCTCATTAATGTGTTCACTGCTCTTAAAGGATCTCAGTTTTAATTTTTATTCTTTCATTGATATTGACTCTGACTATGTACTCTGGGTAAAGATAGATAAATCCGCATTCAGTTGACTGAAGACTTGTATTTAAGAAATAATTTTACTTTACGGTGAATTATCGTGATTAACGCGGGATGTTGGAGGGCAGATTGCGATGTATTAATTCACGACGGCGCAGCCGGAGTGAATTTTATATCGCATCTGCCCGACGACATCACGCGTTAATCAAAGATAATAAGCCGAAAAGTAAAATCATTTCGATTTTAACACGACCAATAAATAAATTCTTACATTTAAAATATTTTCCAGTGGACTCATTCTCGGCGGACATGAATGTTTATGTACGACGTCACAAAAACGCCACCTTACGCGCGTTATTTTGTTTACGGTGAATTATTGTTAATTTGCACACGGTGACGTTCCCATTAGGTTCAATGGGAAAAACGATAACGTCGTGTTAGAATGCGGCATAGGGTACGTACCACCCAGTGACTCACGCTTTTACACTGATGACGAATTTGCCCGCTTTGAAGCAGAAATCGCCAGCACGTGCATCGAACATAAATGAACCGCCTCGTGAGAAAACCAACAATGTGGTTTCCGAACAGGTCCGACACAAACCGGTCTGTGCAGTAACAGAAACAGGCTTGAAGCTTGAAATTTCAGATTTAAGAAGAAGAGTAAGTGTACTATCTGTGGTACTATCGCGGTTACCGCGAAGCTGATCTGTGTCTTTGTTTTCGCCTTTGCAAATTGTTGGTTTTCTCACGAGGCGGCTCAAATCATATGTATTACTCAATGGTGATTGGGCAAGTTGCTACTTGATATTTTTAAACAAATAATTTTGTTTTTACTAAATGGCCGTTGCGGCGGCGATAAAGGCAAAGGTTCATATACATTTAGAAATGGTTCAACGTTGGATTATTCAATTGTCTCGCAAGAACTCATAACATATGAACATGACTTTTATGTTCAAGAGCTTGACCAAATTTTCTCAGACGGACATTCACTTATCTGCATTACATTGCAGCTTAAAATCAAATAATCCTAGAGGGAGGTGCCACGTGTCAAACACTATAACAGAAGTAAGCCTATGTGGAGAACGGAAAAAAGGTCTGAATTCAGTAGTAGCTTGAATAAAATTAAAATTGATAATTTGCATAAATACTTACGAGACCTTGAATCGAATTTGAATTCTGTCACGAAACAAACAGTTACATCAATATGTAATAAAATATCCGACATATTTCTGATTGCGCCACTTCCTGATCATTGCCTACTTGTACCTTTTTAATGAATCATATGACCAAACAATGAAAAATAAGGAGATACCAACGGCAGATTATCAATGCGACGCTGTTCGAAGGCCTTGGTTTGGTACCCATTGTCGTAATGCACGGGCAAAATATCATCTTGCCAAGAAAATTCATAAAAATAATCCGCTACGTATCAATAAAACAACCTTGATTAATGCTAGCAAAAATATAAATCAACAATGAATTCTCATATGAATAATCTAAGAGTAACGCACAACACCAATTACGAAACCTACAAAGTTAAAACCCCAAAGCATACTGAAAGATTTTGAACACGTTTGTCAAACGTAGCAAGTCGACCGATATAACTATTGATGCGCTTCATAATTTCTTTAAAGAACTAAATGCTGATGAAGCACATTCTGATGAAGCAGACATAAATATTCATATCGATGAATAAGCTGATGATATTCTAAATTTACATATTACTGAAAATGAAATCCGTAAATGCATGAAGTCATTAAATAATAATTAAGCTTGCTCGAACGATAAAATCATAAACGAATTTTTGAAAAACACTGTTGATTCGATGATCCCTATACATGTATTTCACTTTTTAATATTATTCTAGATACTGGTCGTTTACCCGAATCATGGCTAGAAGGAATTATTCGTTCCATTTTGCTCAAGCTATTTTGCTCTTTTATAGATTTCAGTAAAGCGTTCGATTCTGTATGGAGGGTTGGATTATGGATGAAACTTCTTAGTAAACAAATTAACGGGAAAAGATTTCGAATTATCTTCAATATGTATGACAGTATAAAATCTTGTGTATCTTTTAATGGCGACCAATCGCCTTTTTTTTCCATAGTCACAAAGGGATCCGTCAGGGCGAAAATTTATCTCCTGTTTTTGTTTGCTATCTTTCTGAATGATATTGAATCTTTTCTTTCAGATAACAATTGCAATGGTATTGATTTAACCATAAGATACGAGCAAATTACATTATTTCTGAAGTTATTCATACTGTCATGTGTACTCGGACGATACGGTCATATTTGGTACTGACGAGCAAAGCTTCTAGCGAAATCTAGATGTTTTTTTATGAGTATTCCAAAACCTGGAAACTCAGCATTAATTTTCCAAAAAAAAAAAAAAAAAAAAAAGAAAAAAAAAAAGAAAATATTATGATCTTTGAAACCCAAAATGACGACAATTTTAAATTCAAATTAAGTGAAAATGTGATATCCATATGCAAAGATTTTAAATATTTGGGAGTTATTATTTTTTTCGAAAAACCGACGTTTTTACTTAGCTATGAAACACAATTTAGCCAAGCTAAGAAAGTCATGCATCTGCTTTACAAAAGAATGGGGAATATCAACATACCAACTGACTTGCAATTAAAACTTTTTGACCAAACCATAGCTCCTATTTTGTTATATGGTTGCGAAGTTCAGGGCTTTCAAAATACCCAGTTAATTGAGAACGTACATAACGAATTTTTACGTCATATCTTTAAGGTCAGGGCGTTGTAAAACGTCGTTATGCAGCGTAACGTGCGACGTTGCTTTGCGACGCCAGCAGAACGAGAATCGGCGCTCTTATGTCTCGCCTTTTGGAACCGGAGAAAGCTGTAGCTTTTACGTCATTTAGTACGAATTTTACGATTTTCTTCATTAAAGACTGTGAAAAATTTTCACCAAAACACAGAAAATGAGAATTTCTGCCGTACAAGGCATTTATTGTTATTCTTGCATCAGTCGCACTTTGACGTTACGTCGCGGAAAATACCTAAAAACGCACTACCATACATAGCAAAACCTCAAATGGCTCGAAAACGAGCACGGTTGTCAAGGACTTTTTTTCAACCAACCTGTTCCAAGTGATTCACGCAGATAATATCAGTTTAAAAAAATCATCGTGGAAATTAGGAGAAAAATATGTTTATGTGCGAAATCCGACATCTATTTCCCTTTTTCCCATTCAGTTCAATGGCAAAAATGGTGTTTTTGGATTGCCTGTAGCTAAAAAACTAATCCGGTAGTCAAGGAATATTTTTGCATATTCCGATGGGGGAGTATTTATTACATCGATATGCAAAAAAATAAAGAAAGTCCATCGTGGCGTGTTTTTTACAACACCCTGACCTTAAGCTCAAAAAAGTACCCCAATCTATATGTTGAAAAACGGTTGTAAACAGAGTAAAGTTAAATCTACCCAAGGGAATAACAACACAAAGACTCGACAAAATGAAAAGGATGCAAATACAAAGGGCAACAACAAAAACACCAGAAAACCGAGGAAAAAAGAAAATCAGTCTGGTTTCGAGCTTATACAAGTGTAGCGAACCCACGTGACTTTTTGTTTCGGTTCACGAAATTGTGGGAGCAAACACACCCCGATTCAGGTAAGGTTTTTTCATATATCTCGGCTATTTCCGAACGCATTGATACGGGTCAGCTTACTCAGCTATGGCTCAAAGTTTTCCACTTCAGTTCCGATTTTTATTGTGTTTACTTATTTCGTGTAGCGTAACTGTAACTGTAATGGTGATAAATCCCGGTATCGGAAGGGAGCGGGACGGATTTTTCTCCATGAGTTCACCCCTCTGAAGACCCACCCACATTACGAAACATGATTTCTGATGGTGCTTCCGTTTACCAGGACATAGCTTTGAATTGAAACATGCAGATAATTTTCATTGAAATTAATGGGCTATGGTGAAAGTTTAAAATGAGGTAAGTCTTGTGAACTTTGTATGTGTAGTTTTCGAGCTAGGTGACAAAACGTTAACATTGTCACCTATGGAAAACCTAATGGTGAAATGCAACCAGTAAGCCAGCTGATCTTCCAACCAACCAACCAACCAATTCAAACAACTAACCAACCAACCGAGCAAGCAAGAAAGCAAGCAATCAAGCAAGCAGCAAGCAAACAAAAACAAACAAACAAACAAACAAACAAACAAACAAGGTATATCCATATACTCTGTGTATACATGTTTACATGTAGTGTATTTGTTCAAAGTTTTGATCAAGTCTACATTGAGCTTTGGCTTAGACTGTCCACTCCAATTTTACATTTTACCACATATGCAAGGGAGATAAGAGAAAAATCAAGATGGCTGCAAGGACAGGTTGTTTTGTCAACTTGGTTACATAATTTTTTAATTTTTTTTTTCAGAGTAGACCTAGACTGCATTTCTATTTTTTATGTCATAATGTTCACTGATAATCTGCGAATAGTCAAGGTTAAAAATATATTCAAATAGTTTCATAACATAAGCTTTGTAGCTCTCTGCCGTGCAGGTCTGATCTGCACTGCACTAAATCAGGCACTAAAGTAGATCTTCTATTTTAGTACAGTTGAGTCTCATGGAGTTGCGCGGCACATGGACTTGCGCACCTCTTAGTTTCTTGTCTCAGGTCTGAGGCATGAAAGTTTACATTTGTTTGTGAGTAACACAGCCTTCTCATTAGCAGGCGGCAGGAGGCTAAATTGCCTTCTATTATGAATGTTCAGCCTCCTACTTTTCATATATTCACAGTGTATTTCTTTTAAATGAACCTATTTTTGCCTTCTACTTGAAGTTTTCAGCCTGTTACTTCAAAAGTTAGTGAAAAGGCTGGTAACATTTTGTCAGCTAACTTCATTAAATGAACTAAAAATAAAGATTATCATAGATGGGACAGAACAGAAGGAGAAAATTATGTAAAACGTACTTGCAAGACATTTTGTTTACCCAGTAAATTGCATTGGCCAAATTAATTATGCATAGGGCTGCTTTATTCCATCTTTTTGTGGCTAATCAACTAGAAATATGACAAATTTCACAAAACATTTGTTTAAATGCCATATTTCTTGAAGAAAGCCATCTAATGATGTCAAATAAATCAAGTGCGCAACTCCATGTGACCTTTGACGTCAGGGATAAACATGGGGGTAGCTTTACTTATGATGAAATTCAGAGAAAAGTTTTTGACATTTTCATAATTTCTTTTGGTAATTGTATGCATTACATGTTCATGCAAACAGGGGATTATTTGTTTTATTCAGAAATTGCTTCTAATATAATCTAAAAGGTCAAACAATGCTTAAGTGCGCAACTCCAGGGGACAGCATCGTATTTATTAGTGATTTTAGCATGTTTAAGTTTTTTAAAAAAAAGAAGACACTTGTATAGAATAATGGCGGACTGGCGGTCATCCGTATTATGACATAAAATAGTTTCTGATGTTTTCTGGTCCTAAACGAAATTTCCCTTACACGCCACTTTGCGGTTTCATAAAGCTAATTAGTACCTATTTACAAAGTACAAAAAGTAGAAATCCTGTACCCTCCAATATCCTGTTTCTTATAGTCCAAGATTGACAGTCGACAATCCAAAGTACCACCTCGAGAAAGATCCGAGACATGCGGTTCGTTTTACTTGGTTCATGGTTGTCTCAGCCCAAAATCCATTCTCAATCCGTTTTCTGACGCACCTGGCTTGAACCATCAGTAAGTGTCATACTTCCACCAGGTAAAGTTTCAACTACATTTCTTTATGATAAATTATGATTTAAAGAACAGATACTGTCATAAAGACATGTAGTTGTATCTTCGCCTGGTGGAAGAAGTGACCTCATTGATGGGTAAAGCCAATTGCGCAAGAAAATTGAATGAGAATGGGTTTGGGGCAACACGACCATGAACCAAGTTAAACGAATCGCATCAATCTCTATGTGTCAGAACTTCCTCCAGGTGGTGGCTTGGAATTTGGATGTTGGCCTGTCAATTTTGGTTGATAAAAGTGCTGTTTCCTCAGGAGATTGGAGAGTACAGGATTTCTGCTTTCTGTATTTTGTACATAGACATTTGCTTTACTAAACGTGAAGTGGCATGTCAGAGAAATTTCGTTTAGGACAAGAAAACATCAGAAACTATTTTATGTCAAAATACAGAGCTTTACCATTAGAATAAAATTAAAACTGAGATCCTTTAAGAACAGTGAGCACATTAATGAGAAAGGGAATGGGCCATACCGCAGTTTCGACTTTTCAAGTCTCGTCGGTGACCCTTAAGATTTGGCAACATGGAGCCAAAGAGAATTACTATAATTTTTCAACTTTCAACAGGGTAGTCGATACAAAGACTAGTATTATCTAAATGGGACCAAATAAGTTAAATATTGGTTAGAAAATCATTTAATGATTCTTTGAAAACTAATTATAAATTTCTGACTCCTCAGAATATCCTCCCTGTCAATATCAAGTTTTCAATTTCAAAACCAACTTGAAGAAAACTTTCTTCTTTGCATGTGCATGTATGTTAAGATTATCAAAATTTAAATAAAAAGTGTTGAATTTATTCATTCTTTGAAAAAGGATCAAGTTTGAGCCAAAGCTGAAGTGATTATTAATCAATTATTGATCATTATGAAAGGAATGATAATTCTCATTTTAGCACTTAAAACTCTTTATACAAAATGTGTGCAACAAGAATTTCAACCAAGTGGTCAAAATTTGTGCACCTGTAACCTTTAAGATAACAAAATTCAATAGTTCTTCATGCACATCCTCAGCATGCACGCAACATACTTGTACCAGTTTCTGCAAATAGTATGCTTAGAGCGTTAGACTCGGAATCGAGAGGTCCTGGGTTCAATCCCCACAGGCGTCACCGTGTTGTGTCCTTGAGCAAGACACATTAACTCCCTATAGTACTGGTTAAACCCAGGAAGAGTTGGCTCCTTCCCGACATGACTGAAAAATTGTTGACTGGGACGTTAAGCCTCAAATAAACAAACAAAACAGTATATATGCTCACTGCATGGAATCATCATTTTCTTGTTTTTTTTTTTTTTGCTTTAGTGTATTCTCAATATGGGAAGTTTAAGTCATTGCTTACACAGGCATTTACCTTTATGTCTTGTTCTCTCTTTTGTTTTAGTGTATTCACAGTATGGGAAGTTAAAGCCATTGCTTACACAGGCATTTACCTTTATTTTCTTGTTCTTTCTTTTGCTTTAGTGTATTCACAGTATGGGAAGTTAAAGCCATTGCTTACACAGGCCTTGACCAAGTCTGTTCCAGTATCTTGTACACAGAATCATGAACTATACTCCAAGAGGAAAGAGAATGACAGTTCTAATACAAGGTAGAAGACATCAGGAAAACATGTTCGTGAAACGTATACCCCCCTAAACCCGCCTATATCCCTACAAACCCCAATTTTTCTATATGCTAGTGGGGTTAAACCCCACTTGCATATAGAAAAATTGGGGTTTGCAGGGATATAGCTAATTTTCTTATTTTTGATCCAAAACATATACATTGTGGGTACTGTTTAGAACCGCCTGGGCAATGTACCCACAATGTAGGATTTGAGCGAAAATAAGAAAAATATCAAATACAGGATAGTACACATGGATAGTACATTCCTCTACTTTCTAAATCCGACATTTCCAGCTTCCAACTATCTTTTGTGTTGGACCTCCTCGGAAACCACATTGTTGGTTTTCACATTACATGGCTCATATGCAAAAAGCTGGCTTTCTCATTATGCGGCTCTAATATAGACTATAAAGTGATCATCAGAAATAATGATTATTGGCATTTGACTACATGTACATGTATTTATAAAACAGAATATGTTTTGCTTGCTTGCTTGTTTGTTTGTTTGTTTAAATTGATGCTTACATGTCCCAGTCAACAGCTATGGTTATGTTGGGACGTTGTCTGCATTTTATAGGACTTGTACCAAAATTAGGATGTCATGACATCCAAAAAGTGCTTCAAATATAACCACCCAACCAGAGATGGGGTAATGGTAATGTGTAATGGTAATGCATTGTAATGCATTACAAATTTCAAAGTAATGAAAAGTAATGTGTAATGAAAGATTTTATCATTACAAGTAATGGTAATTTAATGAATTACAATTGAAAAAATGCCTGTAATGCCACCATTACTTCTCATTACATTATCATTACTTTGTATATCAAAAATGATACAGCTTCTACAACTTCACATTCTGTGCATCAGTTCAGGATGATGTGGTTCAACAGCAAATGAATAACCAAATACATTTTCTTCACCAAGTTGTAAATTTATATAATGTTAGAAACAAAGAGAACAACAGTTGTGATGATGATGTTGATGAAAAACAATATTATTGTTGATTTAGGATTTAAAAATCCTATATTCCCAGAAGGTAATATTTTTATTATTGTTCACAATGGTACAATTCAATTCTAAAGCAATACAAGAGCTATCTAAATCAACCTTAATAATCTACTCTGTTGTTACTAAAGGTGACAAAGTAGAACAAAAGAGTTTGCAAAGTGTGAAAACAGTTCCTCAAGATTAAGTCATTAACTCAAATTAAAGACTACCCTGATACATTGTTTGACAGATGCACACATGAATCAGTCTATAAAGTCACCAGGGGCTTCAATTTCAATCTTGCAAAAACATAAAACAAGTTAGCTGTGCATACAAAAACATGAAAGTTAACTTAAATAAAAATGAAAATTGATTTTAACTCAAAGCAAAACATCATATTAAACATATTAAATAACTTCATCCAGTGATTTTGTTTTTGTGAAACAGTCCTTTCAAATTTGATAGTCAGCTACATGAATAAAGAAAAAGAATTTCAAAAGAATGAAGATATTCCTCTATAAACAGATTTTACAAATCTTACTTTTTTGTTGCACAAAGAAGCAGTTGCAGACAGTCTTGTTTTAATATGTCTAACCTTCTCCTAAGTTGGTGTGCGGCAGATATCCACAAACATCATTTTTCAAATTGGGGCAAATGTCTGAGGGAGAATTTGTCCAGTACACTCATTTTTGGTAAGGTATCAGTATAAAAATTTAACACCATGTTTTAATAATGTCAGGCACTTGTAATTGTATGTTTAGTCCGAAGTGAACTTTGTTCAAATCCGCCATATTGGGACAAGTCCGTCATATCGGGACAAAAAGTAATGTGTAATGGTAATGATTACATTTCCAATGTAATGGTAATGGTAATGATTACTTTTCTAAAAAGGGTGTAATGGTAATGGTAATGGTAATGAAGAAAATGCAATGTAATGGTAATGTAATTCATTACTTTCAAAAGTAATTGACCCCATCTCTGCACCCAACTAAGGCACAAGAGCTCAGATGTGCTTGAAATTCTGGCAGATCAAAGCACACAGTCACATTGTCCGGCCAGGGCCAGAGGCTCTTAAACTTTTTTCATGCTGAACTCAACTGTGCATGAACTTTTAACTGCTCATAAATGCCAAAATAGCCCAAATAAATTGAAATTTCAGATTTAGATAATCAAAGCCTGTAATTGATCCTGCTTATAAATGTTAAAATGCCAACAAATGTTGGCATTTTAACATTTATGAGCAGGATAAATTTTAGGCTCAGCTGAGCTGAGCATGTAGCCAGATCTGAAACTTTGTAGACTGTTTTTCTCATGTGCCAGCTCCTTTAATGTCCAAAATTAGTATTTTAGTATTAGTATTTTTTTCCCCCAGTTTGGTTCCATACAGACAACAGAGTACACAGACGGATGTGGTACCCCGTAAGAAGTACTCTCCATTCGACTCTCAAGCTGGTAACAAGGTGGAATATGCTATGGCTAGACTTGATGATCTCGTCAACTGGGGAAGAAAGGTAGTCTAACTGTATTTGAGCCTGTGCATGAGAAAAACAACAATTTGCATAGGCGAAAACAAAGCCGCAGATCAGCTTCGCGGTAACCGCGAAGCTGATCAGCGCCTTTGTTTTCGCTACATGGATAGTACAATCCCTCTTCTATTTAAATACAAAATTTCCAGCCTCTAACAATGTTCTGTGGCTGTACAGCCCGGTTTGTGTCGGACCTGGTCGGAAACCCAAATTGTTGGTTTTCTCATGCACAGGCTCATTTATCATTGACTCTGGCGAGCCTGGTGGCTGTGCAGTAGAGTAAAGGACTTCATGGTTAGAAGTCCTGGGTTTGATATCAAATCTCCTTAAGCTCACCATAGTGACTGGAACCCTGGAACTGGGTTGTTCCATTCCAACATGGTGGAAAAATTGTTGACTGGGACATTAAGCCATATCTTTCACCATGAGCAACGTCATGAGAAAACCAATGATGTGGTTTCCAAACAGGTTCAACACAAACTGGTCTGTACCATCACAGAAGATGGCTAGAGGCTTAAAATTTTGGATTTAGAAATTAGAGGGATTGCACTATCCATGTAGCAAAAACAAAGGCGTGATCAGCTTCGCAGTGCCTTTGTTTTTGCTACATGGATAGTACAATTCCTCTTCTACTTTCAAGATTCTAGCCATCTTCAGTGACTTCACTAACCCGGATGATCCAGTCGTCTAATTACGTCCTGTCTGTCCTCCATAGACGCCTGGATCCGTCACTTAATTTTTCACTTCACGAATGACGTCATCGCTGTGCATTGTGGGAAGGGTATTTTCTCGAGATCACGCGTGCATCATGGGAAAAACATTTATATACAAAATATTTTAAGAATAATTATTTATTTGAAATACAAAATATCATAAACTTAACACATTTTCCCACTCCCATGTCATTTTTACCTGTATTTTTTCGATACTCGTGAATTTGAAAAACCAATAAAATGTAAACAATGCGTTGCATTATGGGTAAAATGGGAATCCTGCTCTCTGATTGGCCCTCTAAATTTTTTAAGAAGGTGAAGCGGTTTTCGATAGGTAGGTGATCACGCCCTCATGGAGGCTCTGCCTGCCGATAGAGGGCGTGATAAATCGCGTTATGACTTCACAGGCCGGTTTGTGTCGTAGCTGGTCAGAGACCCCAAAGACCGGTTTTCTTGAGTCAAGGCTCTGATAAAACTCTTGTTTACAGGGATCCATGTGGCCAATGACGTTCGGTCTCGCCTGCTGTGCTGTAGAGATGATGCATTTCGCTGCTCCCAGATACGACATGGACAGATTTGGTGTAGTATTCCGTGCTAGTCCAAGACAGTCAGATGTTATGATAGTTGCAGGAACTCTCACTAATAAAATGGCGCCAGCTATCAGAAAGGTTTGTTCAGTATACATGTATCAACCCCAGTATCAGTTCCTTTTTGAGTTGTCTCCTAATGAGGCATACATGGCTTCAAGTTCCATATTACAGGATACTTGCCCATTTATACCCCTTTATGACCCAATTTGTGTTGTATAAGAAGGATTTACAATATTTTCTTATTTTTGCGCCACAACATTTATCTTTGTTATATCAGCCATGTCATGAGAAAACCAACATTTTGCATATGCAAAAACAAAGGCGCAGATCAGCTTCATGTTATCCTGATGTATTGCTTTATCCTCAGGTGTATGACCAGATGTGTGAGCTGCGCTCTGTGCTGTCTATGGGTAGCTGTGCTAATGTACATTGCTTTATCTCCTCAGGTGTATGACCAGATGTGTGAGCCGTGCTCTGTGCTGTCTATGGGCAGCTGCACTAATGTACATTGTTTTATCTCCTCAGGTGTATGACCATATGTGTGAGCTGCGCTCTGTGCGGTCTATGGGCAGCTGCGCTAATGTACATTGCTCTATCTCCTCAGGTGTATGACCATATGTGTGAGCCGTGCTCTGTGCTGTCTTTGGGCAGCTGCGCTAATGTGCTTTATCTCCTCAGGTGTATGACCAGATGTGCAAGCCGCTCTCTGTGCTGTCTGTGGGCAGCTGCGCTAATGTACATTGCTTTATCTCCTCAGGTGTATGACCAGATGTGTGAGCCACGCTCTGTGCTGTCTATGGGCAGCTGTGCTAATGTACATTGCTTTGTCTCCTCAGGTGTATGACCAGATGTGTGAGCCTTGTTCTGTGCTGTCTATGGGCAGCTGCACTAATGTACATTGCTTTATCTCCTCAGGTGTATGACCAGATGTGTTAGCCGTGCTCTGTGCTGTCTATGGGCAGCTGCACTAATGTACATTGCTTTATCTCCTCAGGTGTATGACCAGATGTGTGAGCCGCGTTCTGTGCTGTCTATGGGCAGCTGCGCTAATGTACATTGCTTTATCTCCTCAGGTGTAAGACCAGATGTGTGAGCTGTGCTCTGTGCTGTCTATGGGCAGCTGCGCTAATGTACATTGCTTTATATCCTCAGGTGTATGACCAGATGTGTGAGCCGTGCTCTGTGCTGTCTATGGGCAGCTGCGCTAATGTACATTGCTTTATCACCTCAGGTGTATGACCATATGTGTGAGTTGGGCTCTGTGCAGTCTTTGGGCAGCTGCGCTAATGTACATTGCTTTATCTCCTCAGGTGTATGACCAGATGTGTGAGCCACGCTGGGTACTGTCTATGGGCAGCTGCACTAATGTACATTGCTTTATCTCCTCAGGTGTATGACCAGATGTGTGAGCCACGCTGGGTACTGTCTATGGGCAGCTGTGCTAATGTACATTGCTTTATCTCCTCAGGTGTATGACCAGATGTGTGAGCTGTGCTCTGTGCTGTCTATGGGCAGCTGCGCTAATGTACATTGCTTTATATCCTCAGGTGTATGACCAGATGTGTGAGCTGTGCTCTGTGCTGTCTATGGGCAGCTGCGCTAATGTATATTGCTATATCTCCTCAGGTGTATGACCAGATGTGTGAGCCGCGCTGGGTGCTGTCTATGGGCAGTTGTGCTAATGTACATTGCTTTATCTCATCAGGTGTATGACCAGATGTGTGAGCCGCGCTGGGTGCTGTCTATGGGCAGTTGTGCTAATGTACATTGCTTTATCTCCTCAGGTGTATGACCAGATGTGTGAGCTGGCTCTGTGCTGTCTATGAGCACTGCGCTAATGTACATTGCTTTATCACCTCAGGTGTATGACCAGATGTGTGAGCCACGCTGGGTACTGTCTATGGGCAGTTGTGCTAATGGTGGTGGCTACTACCACTACAGTTACTCTGTGGTACGAGGATGTGACAGAGTCATACCTGTAGATATATATGTACCAGGTAATATACACACTGGTTATACAGAGACAACAGACACCACCAAGAAAAACAAACGTACATGATATCAATGTAAGGCTCACTAGATACGTCTTCCCAGACAGGTATTTGTATGCTATAACCAGACTGAAGTATGCATATATCTGTCTGGGAACAGGTATTTAGACCTGATGTTTATTATTGATTTTATCTGCATTGATTGTTATCATGTGTGTTGGTTGTCTTTGTATAACCAGTGTATTAAAGCTATATTTGGTTTCCAAAAACTTCAAGAATATAAGAATCTTTCATGAGTGTCAGGGATGGATGAATAAATCTGTCCTGAGGGTCACTTTAATATAGGCCCAAGGGCCAGATTTGTCAAGCCGTACCTTACGCATATGATAGATTCTTTTTCTTGCATGCCTTAATGCGATGGAGCTTGATTTTCATAACATTAACATTGAAAAATGCTGCAATCACATCTGCCATTTTGAAATAGAATGTCTCTGACATTGTTGTAATGTGTGCGCTTAACAATGAAGTTATGTTACATCCTAAAATGGACCACTTGTACGCAGGCTCAGACAAGCAGGGGTAGATAAAAGCCTTGGATATACTGATATTTTCTTGTCTGGTGTCCAAGAAAGCAAAGTACCGGTGCATGTAAGAAAGTGGTTTTTAAGATTTTTTTTTCCTGTCAGATTTGGGTAAAAATAATTTATAATTTTTTTTTTTTTTGTTCAACCAGTGGCAGATGCTTGAAGTCCTATATCATATTAAAATCATGGAATATGTCAATTGTGATTCTATGTTTCCAGAAATATACAAGGTGTTAATTAAATATTACAGCTGAAATCCCACCAGACATGACAAGATTTTGCATTATTGATTACTTACCTGGTCAATATATATGTACATGAAAATATTGAGTCGTTGTTTTGATGGGGTGTTGATGAGGGTGAAATTCATTTTTAGAAATGTCATGTGAGCCGCATCATGAGAAAACCAGATTTTTGCCTATGTGAAAACAAAGGCATAGACCAGCTTCGCAGTAACCGCGAAGTTGATCAGCGCCTTTGTTTTTGCTACACAGATAGTACAATCCCTCTTCTTCTTAAATCCGAAATTTCAAGCTTCTGGCCTGCTTCTGTGACTGTACAGGCTGGTTTGTGTCAGACCTGGTCGGAAACCCCAAAGACTAATTTTCTCGCGTCGCATCTTACACAAGGATTTTAATATGAGCCAGTGCATGAGAAAACCAACAAATTGGGTTCCGACCAGGTCAGACACAAACTGGCCTGTACAGTCACAGAAGATACTAGCTAGAAGTGAAGTTTGAAATTTCGGATGAAGAAAGAAGAGGGATTGGACTATCCATGTAGCGAAAACAGAGGCGCTGATCAGCTTCAGGGCAATCAGAGGGGCAATCAGAATGAAGGAATTATAGTAGTATAATCTCTATTCATCACGAAAACATGTCATTGCAATGAATACCCCCTTACCTCCCCACTTGTATCTAGTGAAAATGGGGTTTACATGGGATATATATTTTTTAAATTTTTGCTCCAAAACATTCCGGGTACTCGTTAAGACCACCTCAGCAAGGCGGTTCTAACGTGTACCTGCAATAACATTGTATTTGTGATCTTTGAACACTGGGCGACCCATTAAATGAGTTTTAAAAGATATTTATTTTCATTATTTGCAGTTATCTGCCCTTGTTTTAGCCCATAATATACTTAATGTTTCTATATCTATCACAGAAGTATGGTATATATATATACCACCTCTTCACGTGACAACGTTACTATGCAACAGTCCTGACGAGCTCAGCGAAACGTGTTGACATATATTTTGCATAGTTTAATTAATTAAATAACAAACATGTAACGTCGACTTTTAATTTTAGTATATATATATATAGTATGAGATTTAGGTAATATACATCAAACAGACAAACCTGTCGGTAGCACCGGATCCATAAATGGATGCTTGAATGATATGATATGAGTACATGTGGAGATTTTATCATTAACGGTGCAAAAGTTTATTTGTGCCTAAATATATATAACATGAGCATGTTTTGGGTATGTTGCAGGTTGTCCCCCGACGGCAGAAGCCTTACTTTATGGTATCCTACAACTACAGAAGAAAATCAAAAGAACATCGGCTATGCAGTCCTGGTATAGGAAATAGTGCTGTCAAAAATTACAAACATGATTTTTCTTCTTTGATAAACACTTGGAAAACTGCAGTGGATGATTAAGTAAAGAAAATAGGGAATAGATTTTGAAATAAAAATATGAGCCTGTGCATCAGAAAACCAACAATTTGGGTTCTGACCAGGTCCGACACAAACCAGTTTGTACAGTCACAGAAGATGGTTAAAGGCTGGAAATTTTGAATTTAGAAAGTAGAGGAATTGTACTATCTGTGTAGCGAAAACAGTTACTGCGAAGCTGATCTGCGCCTTTGTTTTCGCCTATGCAGATTGTTGGTTTTCCCATGCAGCGATTTTCCCATGCAGCGACTCATATTGAATATCCAAAATGGTGCTATTGAAATTGCGAAAAATGTGACCTATTTTATTATGACTTAGATTTTATACTTGTTCCAGGTTGATTTATAGGTTACAGATCTGCTTTCAGAATTTCATCACGAAAACATGTCCATGTAATGCATACCCCCTTGAACCCCACTTTTATATAGCAAACATGGGGTATGCAGGGGTATACTTATTTTTCTTATCTTTGCTCCAAAACATAGATTGTGGGTACTCGTTAGAACTGCCTCGGCGAGGTGGTTCTAACATGTTCTTACAATCTATGTTTTGAACAAAAATAAGAAAAATATCAAAATTTTTCTACGGAAAAAAAATTTTTTAATACTTTAAAAATCTCTGTATTTTGCATGGGCAAGTTTTCGTAATGTTTTTTAAAATGAGCCATAGCATAAGAAAACTAACAGCATGCAGTGGTGAAAACAAAGGCACACAGCTGATCAGTGTCTTTGTTTTCGCTTTATGCATAGTTAAATCTCCCTTCTTTTCAAATCTGAAATTTCACTCTCTAGCCTACTTCTGTGACTGTGCAGGCTGATTTGTGTCAGACATGGTCAGAAACCCAAATCTTTGTTAGTTTTCTCATGTGAAGGCTCAAATGTGCTTTCTTTAAAGGAAAATTCTATGGCAGACCAATGTTTATTGGTGTTAATGAGGCTTTGCATGACAAAAACATCAAAACATCACCTATGCATTCAATGTGCAGCTATGTATCCAAAATGCTCGATTTCATAGTCTTTCGCTTGTTCTTGTTAGCATTTTGGGTTGTTTTGGCTCTATCAACTCATGACTTGCAGTTTCACACAGCCAAAACTTGGAAATTATCAACAATGACTATATGAGCCGCATCATGAGAAAACCGGATTTTTGCCTAGGCGAAAAACAAAGGCGCAGATCAGCTTCGCGGTAACCGCGAAGCTGATCAGCGCCTTTGTTTTTGCTACTCGGATAGTACAATTCCTCTTCTTTCTAAATCCAAAATTTCAAGCTTCTAGCTCTTTTCTGAGCTTGTACAGGCCAGTTTGTGTCGGACCTGGTCGGAAATCCGGAAGACCGGTTTTCTTGCGTCGCGGCTCATATGTCCTGTGCCTGATGTGTCTTAGGTGAAGTCAGACAATCTTATGTCCTGTGCCTGATGTGTCTTAGTGAAGTCAGAAGACAGTACAATGTCCTTTTCCTGATGTGTCTAAGTGAAGTCTTAGAAGTCGGACGACCACCTTAGTTGTTCATCGTATGGATATGAAAATTTCTTTCAAATTGTTTTTCTAGTTTCATGGCTTGCAGTCTGTTCTCAAGGTTATAAAAAAATTTCATGCTCAACTCAGCTGAGCATAAAATTTTAACTGCTCATAAATACTGAAATAGCCCAAATATGTAGAAATTTTGGGTCAAGATCACCAAAGCCTGTAATTTATCCTGCTACTAAATGCTAAAATGCATTTTAACATTTAAGAGCAGGATAAATTTTAGTCTCAGCTGAGCTGAGCATGAAAAAAGTTTTATAACCTCAGGACAGTTGACCTAAACTGAAACACAGAAAGATGTTTTCCAAACTCATGAACTGTGGCTCATATTTTGTGGATATTATTTTTTATGGGTATCATTCAACTCTACCTCCTGTTGTATTTTTTTTTTTTTTTTTTTTTTTTTTTTTTTTTTTTTTTTTTTTATTATTATTATTGTAAATGTGTATTATGAAAATATTGATCTCACTTGAGCCCTATCATGAGTTTGCTTGTATAGCATAAGGGGACAACAGTTACTGTAACTGTGTTGTTTCACTTTTAGGTTTCCAGCTTGTAATTCTTGAATTAAATCATTTGAGCCTTGTCATGAGAAAACCAGAATTTTGCCTATGCGAAAACAAAGGCGCAGATCAGCTGTGCAGTAACTGCTCAGCTGATGAAAAGGCGTTGGTTATATGGATAGTACAAATCCTCTTCTTTTTAAATCCGAAATTTCAAGCTCCTAGTCATCTTCTGTGGCTGCACAGGTTGGTTTGTGTCAGAAACCCGAAAGACGTTTCTCAAGTCATGGCTTATTTGATTTTGGGTTGTTAAAATGATGTCATCAAAGATATGGCTAGATGATGGCATAAATTGACATGTTTTAAAGAATGGGGAAACATTAGTTTATCAAAAATGCACTTCAAAGAAGTGAGGACAGAGTATCAAAATATTTGTTTTTTTTTTTTTTGTTTTGTTTTTTTTTGTCTAAAAATGAGCTGCCTCATGAGAAAACCATACAGATCTCCCTATTTTGGACAAAATCTCCCTATTTGGAATTTTAGAATTTCCCTATATATCATATACATCTCCCTGTTTGGAATTTTGGATCTCCCTTCTTCAAATCAAGAAATTCCTTCTTTGTTAAATCATTCTCCCTATTTGGAAAGAGAAATCTCCCTATTTTGCTCACATGTATGGAGAAAACCAGCATTCTGCACGTGTGAAAACAAAGACGCAGATCAGCATTGCGGTAACCGCGAAGTTGAGCAGCACCTTTGTTTTCACAACACATATAGTACACTTCCTCTTCTTCTTAAATCCAAAATTTTAAGCTTCTAGCCTGCTTCTGTGACTACAGCCTGATTTGTGTCGGACCTGTTCGGAAACCACATTGTTTGTTTTCTCACGAGACGGCATAAATGTTCAGTATTTTGTGGTGACCAATAGAGTATTCCAATTTTGTCTACCTCAGGTTATTTTGGATCACATTTGTTGTTTAATAAAAGGTTTTATTTAAAGAAATTGTTTCTTCATTTCATTCTTATAAGCTCACCTTAGCCAAAAGGCTTACAGGTGAGCTTATAGTATACCCATGATCCAATGTCTGTCCGTCGTCTGTCCACAATTTCAAAGATCTTCTCCTCTGAAATCCCTTGACCAATGAAAGTCAAATTTTATGTGGAGACTCCATGGGTAGGGGAGTTGAAAGTTTGTTTACAAAATCCGGGTCACATGCTGAACATGGCCACCATGCTCACATATGCACGAAAGTGCACAAAATTCTTCTCCAAAACTGCTTGGTATATAGCATTTGGGCTCCAGCCTATCATTATTTCTTCAAACAATGACCCTAGGATGATCTTGACCTAGTTTATGGCAGGTCAGATTTGGAAACAGTTTAGGAAACTTTTTATAGTGAAGACACAGATATTTTGGAAACCATCACAGCCTGAGACATGAAAAGTGTTAGTTGTAGACCACACCACTGCACACCTGAGCAGACCACACCACTGCACAACACACCTGAGACCACACCACACGAGACCACAGCACTGCACAACACACCAGAGCAGACCACACCACTGCACAACACACCTGAGCAGACCACACCACTGCATAACACACCTGAGACCACACCACACATGAGACCACACCACTGCACACCTGAGCAGACCACACCACTGCACACCTGAGCAGACCACACCACTGCACACCTGAGCAGACCACACCACTGCATAACACACCTGAGACCACACCACACGAGACCACAACACTGCACAACACACCTGAGCAGACCACACCACTGCATAACACACCTGAGCAGACCACACCACTGCATAACACACCTGAGACCACACCACACATGAGACCACACCACTGCACAACACACCAGAGCAGACCACACCACTGCATAACACACCTGAGCAGACCACACCACTGCACAACACACCCGAGCAGACCACACCACTGCATAACACACCAGAGCAGACCACACCACTGCATAACACACCCGAGCAGACCACACCACTGCACAACACACCCGAGCAGACCACACCACTGCACAACACACCAGAGCACACCACACCACTGCACAACACACCAGAACAGACCACACCACTGCATAACACACCTGAGCAGACCACACCACTGCACAACACACCAGAGCAGACCACACCACTGCATAACACACCTGAGCAGACCACACCACTGCACAACACACCTGAGCAGACCACACCACTGCATAACACACCAGAGCAGACCATGCCACTGCACAACACACCTGAGACCACACCACACATGAGACCACACCACAGCACAACACACCTTAGCAGACCACACCACTGCATAACACACCTGAGCAGACCACACCACTGCACAACACACCCGAGACAACACCACAAGTGAGCAGACCACACCACTGCACAACACACATGAGCAGACCACACCACTGCATAACACATCTGAGCAGACCTCACCACTGCACAACACACCTGAGCAGACCACACCACTACACAACACACCAGAGCAGACTACACCACTGCACAACACACCCGAGACCACACCACACATGAGACCACACCACTGCATAACACACCAGAGCAGACCACACCACTACACAACACACAAGAGCAGACCACACCACATCACAACACACCGGAGACCACACCTCACATAAGACCACACCACTGCACAACACTCCTGAGCAAACCACACCACTACACAACACACAAGAGCAGACCACACCACTTCACAACACACCGGAAATTTTAACTGCTCATAAATACTGAAATAGCCCAAATATGTAGAAATTTTGGGTCAAGATCACCAACGCCTATAATTTATCCTGCTAATAATTGTTGGCATTTTAACATTTAAGAGCAGAATAAATTTTAGTCTCAGCTGAGCTGAGCATGAAAAAAGTTTTATAACCTCAGGACAGTTGACCTAAACTGAAACACAGAATAATGTTTTCCAAACTCATGAAGTGTGGCTCATATTTTGTGAAATTATTTTTATGGGTATCATTCAACTCTACCTCCTGTTTTGTTTTGTTTTTTTTATTAGCTCACCTGAGCCGAAGGCTCACAGGTGAGATTATAGGATAGGCAGGCGTCCGTCGTCGTCCGTCCACAATTTCAAAGAAGAATATTTCTGAAGCTAGTAGGCCGATCTTGATCAAATTTAATGTGAACTATAATTGGGTTGGGGGATTGATGGCATTAGGTTTTGGAGCAGATTCAGAGGCGGATCCAGGATTTCTGAAGAGGGGGTTCAAATGTAGAAAAGGGGGGTTCGTTTGCCTAATTTTACACAAGATTTTTTTTAAATTACCCATGGAAATAAAATAATTTGGCTACAGAGGGGGGTTCGAGCGAACCCCTTGAACCCCCTCTAAATCCGCCACTGAGATTGTATCAAAATTGTGGTTTCCATGGCAACAGATAGGTCCCATAGACTTACAATGGGAAAAACTAAAAAAATCTTCTTCTCTGAAACCACTAGGCCCACAGCTTTGATATTTGGTATGTAGCAATGGCTAATGGTCCTCTACATAAATTGTGCCATTCATGCCCCTGGAGTCAAATTTAGCCACGCCCCGGGGGTCGATAGTCTCCATAGACTTACTATGGGAAAAAAATTCAAAAATCTTCTTCTCTGAAACCACAGGGACCACAGCTTTGATATTTTGTAGGTGGCAATGGCTAATAATCCTCTACATAAATTGTGCCAGCCATGCCCCTGGGGTCAAATTTGGCCACGCCCCGGGGGTCGATAGTCTCCATAGACTTACAATTGGAAAAACTAAAAAAATCTTCTTCTCTGAAACCACTAGGCCCACAGCTTTGATATTTGGTATGTAGCAATGGCTAATGGTCCTCTACATAAATTGTGCCATTCATGCCCCTGGGGTCAAATTTGGCCACGCCCTGGGGGTTGATAGTCTCCATAGACTTACTATGGGAAAAAAAAATAAAAATCTTCTTCTCTGAAACCACAGGGCCCACAGCTTTGATATTTTGTAGGTGGCAATGGCTAATGGTCCTCTACATAAATTGTGCCAATCATGCCCCTGGGGTCAAATTTGGCCACGCCCCGGGGGTTGATAGTCTTCATAGACCTACAATAGGAAAAAAAACTTAAAAAATCTTCTTCTCTGAAACCACCAGGCCAACAGCTTTGATATTTGGTATGTAGCAATGGCTAATGGTCCTCTACATAAATTGTGCCATTCATGCCCCTGGGGTCAAATTTGGCCACGCCCCGGGGGTTGATAGTCTCCATAGACTTACTATGGGAAAAAAAAAATCTTCTCTGAAACCACAGGCCCCACAGCTCTGATATTTTGTAGGTGGCAATGGCTAATGGTCCTCTACATAAATTGTGCCAATCATGTCCACGGGGTCAAATTTGGCCACGCCCCGGGGGTCGATAGTCTCCATAGACCTACAATAGGAAAAACTAAAAAAATCTTCTTCTCTGAAACCACTAGGCCCACAGCTTTGATATTTGGTATGTAGCAATGGCTAATGGTCCTCTACATAAATTGTGCCATTCATGCCCCTGGGGTCAAATTTGGCCACGCCCCGGGGGTTGATAGTCTCCATAGACTTACTATGGGAAAAAAAAATAAAAAATCTTCTTCTCTGAAACCACTAGGCCCACAGCTTTGATATTTGGTATGTAGCAATGGCTAATGGTCCTCTACATAAATTGTGCCATTCATGCCCCTGGGGTCAAATTTGGCCACGCCCCGGAGGTTGATAGTCTCAATAGACTTGCTATGGGGAAAAAATTCAAAAATCTTCTTCTCTGAAACCACAGGGCACACAGCTTTGATATTTTGTATGTGGCAATGGCTAATGGTTCTCTACATAAATTGTGCCAGCCATGCCCCTGGGGTCAAATTTGGCCACACCCCGGGGGTAGATACTAGTCTCCATAGACTTACAATGGGAAAAACTAACAAAAATCTTCTTCTCTGAAACCAAAAGGCCCAGAGCTTCTATATTTTGTATGTAGCAATGTTTGGTAGTCCCCATTATAAATTGTGCCAGTCATGCCCCTGGGTCAAATTTGGCCTTGCCCCGGGGGTCAATAGTGTCCATGCATAGACTTTCATTGGTCAATTCTCAATTAATTTAAATCTCATGAGCTTACAATGTGATAATCTCTCAGGTGAGCTACAGGACCAATGGTCCTCTAGTTATTATTATTATCGTAAATGTGTATTATGAAAATATTGATCTCACTTGAGCCCTATCATGAGTTTACTTGCATCAGGAAAACATGTCCGGGTAATGTATACCCGCTTGAACCCCACTTTTATATAGCAAAACTGGGGTATGCAGGGGTATATCTATTTTTCTTATTTTTGCTCCAAAACATAGATTGTGGGTACTCGTTAGAACCGCCGCGCAGAGGCGGTTCTAACGTGTACCCACAATCTATGTTTTGAGCAAAAATAATAAAAATATCAAATTTTTCAGCTAAAAATTTTCAATTTTTAAAGCTCAAAAACTCTCTGTATATTGCATGGGCATGTTTTCGTAATGTATAGCTTAAGGGGACAACAGTTACTGTAACTGTGTTGTATCACTTTTAGGTTTCCAGCTTGTAATTCTTGAATTAAATCATTTGAGCCTTGTCATGAGAAAACCAGAATTTTGCCTATGCGAAAACAAAGGCGCAGATCACCTATGCAGTAACTGCTCAGCTGATGAAAAGGCGTTGGTTATATGGATAGTACAAATCCTCTTCTTTTTAAATCCGAAATTTCAAGCTCCTAGTCATCTTCTGTGGCTGCACAGGTTGGTTTGTGTCAGAAACCCGAAAGACGTTTCTCAAGTCATGGCTTATTTGATTTTGGGTTGTTAAAATGATGTCATCAAAGATATGGCTAGATGATGGCATAAATTGACATGTTTTAAAGAATGGGGAAACATTAGTTTATCAAAAATGCACTTCACAGAAGTGAGGACAGAGTATCAAAATATTTGTTTTCTCTTTTTTTTTTTTTTTTTTTTTTTGTCTAAAAATGAGCTGCCTCATGAGAAAACCATACAGATCTCCCTATTTTGGACAAAATCTCCCTATTTGGAATTTTAGAATTTCCCATATATCATATACATCTCCCTGTTTGGAATTTTGGATCTCCCTTCTTCAAATCAAGAAATTCCTTCTTTGTTAAATCATTCTCCCTATTTGGAAAGAGAAATCTCCCTATTTTGCTCACATGTATGGAGAAAACCAACATTCTGCACGTGCGAAAACAAAGACGCAGATCAGCATTGTGGTAACCGCGAAGTTGATCAGCACCTTTGTTTTCACAACACATATAGTACACTTCCTCTTCTTCTTAAATCCAAAATTTCAAGCTTCTAGCCTGCTTCTGTGACTGTACAGCCTGATTTGTGTCGGACCTGTTCGGAAACCACATTGTTTGTTTTCTCACGAGATTGCATAAATGTTCAGTATTTTGTGGTGACCAATAGAGTATTCCAATTTTGTCTACCTCAGGTTATTTTGGATCACATTTGTTGTTTAATAAAAGGTTTTATTTAAAGAAATTGTTTCTTCATTTCATTCTTATATGCTCACCTTAGCCAAAAGGCTTACAGGTGAGCTTATAGTATACCCATGATCCAACATCTGTCCGCCGTCCGTCCACAATTTCAAAGATCTTCTCCTCTGAAATCCCTTGACCAATGAAAGTCAAATTTTATGTGGAGACTCCATGGGTAGGGGAGTTGAAAGTTTGTTTGCAAAATCCGGGTCACATGCTGAACATGGCCACCATGCTCACATATGCGCAAAAGTGCACAAAATTCTTCTCCAAAACTGCTTGGTATATAGCATTTGGGCTCCAGCCCATCATTATTTCTTCAAAAAATGACCCTAGGATGATCTTGACCTAGTTTATGGCAGGTCAGTTTTGGAAACTTTTTATAGTGAAGACACAGATATTTTGGAAACATTTTGGAAACCATCACAGCCCGAGACATGAAAAGTGTTAGTTGTAGACCACACCACTGCACACCACTGCACAACACACCTGAGACCACACCACACATGAGACCACACCACTGCACAACACACCAGAGCAGACCACACCACTGCATAACACACCAGAGCAGACCACACCACTGCACAACACACCAGAGCAGACCACACCACTGCACAACACACCTGAGACCACACCACACATGAGACCACACAACACACCAGAGCAGACCACACCACTGCATAACACACCTGAGACCACACCACACATGAGACTACACAACACACCAGAGCAGACCACACCACTGCACAACACTCCTGAGACCACACCACACATGAGACCACACAACACACCAGAGCAGACCACACCACTGCATAACACACCTGAGCAGACCACACCACTGCACAACACTCCTGAGACCACACCACACATGAGACCACACCACTACACAACACACCAGAGCAGACCACACCACTGCACAACACACCTGAGACCACACCACTACACAACACACAAGAGCAGACCACACCACTGCACAACACACCTGAGACCACACCACACATGAGACCACACAACACACCAGAGCAGACCACACCACTGCACAACACACCTGAGACCACACCACACATGAGACCACACAACACACCAGAGCAGACCACACCACTGCATAACACACCTGAGACCACACCACACATGAGACCACACAACACACCAGAGCAGACCACACCACTGCACAACACTCCTGAGACCACACCACACATGAGACCACACCACTACACAACACACCAGAGCAGACCACACCACTGCACAACACACCTGAGACCACACCACACATGAGACCACACAACACACCAGAGCAGACCACACCACTGCACAACACACCTGAGACCACACCACACATGAGACTACACAACACACCAGAGCAGACCACACCACTGCATAACACACCTGAGACCACACCACACATGAGACCACACAACACACCAGAGCAGACCACACCACTGCATAACACACCTGAGACCACACCACACATGAGACCACACAACACACCAGAGCAGACCACACCACTGCACAACACTCCTGAGACCACACCACACATGAGACCACACCACTACACAACACACCAGAGCAGACCACACCACTGCATAACACACCTGAGACCACACCACACATGAGACCACAACACTGCACAACACACCTGAGCAGACCACACCACTGCACAACACACCCGAGACAACATAGTCAATGTCGAATTGGCCCAAAAAATCGTCCCGTGGGAATTTCATGACGATTTGTGACGACCGACCTTAAATCAAACTTTGGGGCATATGCAACAATCTAAACCAGTTCGTCGCCCTGAGACCCGCGTCTGGGCTGAAATATGACGTCATCAAAATGGCGACCAGCGCACTCATAATATGCATTTTAAACAACCATTTTCATTCTATGCTTGTCATATAAAATTTGATTTCCAGCTTCTCGTTGCTTTAAAATGGATGAATTTTACCAATTGTGTTTATAAAAGCTATTTCAGCAAAAATAAATTCTC
This sequence comes from Rugalucina vietnamica, assembly GCA_964017185.1. Taxonomy (NCBI): domain Eukaryota; kingdom Metazoa; phylum Mollusca; class Bivalvia; order Lucinida; family Lucinidae; genus Rugalucina; species Rugalucina vietnamica. Next base: position 39,381,479 of record OZ024876.1, read on the forward strand.
TCACAAGAAACATAGCACTGAAAATAAGAGTCACGTCACGAAAAAATCTGCATACAGAGTGCTAAACTATGCACAGTAAACAAGGAGCTCATTTGACATACCTTGCATCCCCCAAGACTTTTTTCATGGGTGCCAAATCCTTTCTTGGGATCCAAGAAATGAAAAAAACAACAACTGTCCCCAAAGATAAGCTCAAATGCACCATGAAAAATGCACGGTTTCCATGGCAACCGTTAACGTGATTCTTGAGGATGGGGGTATACATACAAAATTAATCATATCTCCACTGTTTATTATCCTAGATTATTAAACATGGTCTCATTTTAAAGCTAAGACATAGACCTTTCTTTCTATGGTAAATAATTTAAATTATCTAAATAGCATATTCATTAATTTTCATGAAAACTTGCAAAATGGCAAAACAAATCTTTAAAAATCCATTTTCAGGCCACAACTGTCATTGTGACACTTTGGTATTGAACCAGTAATATCATATGACGAATTTATTGATGACCTGGTCCTACATAAAAATTATCGCGTTTGCATATATTCATGAAAATTAATAAAAATGTCAAAAAGTGAAGAAAACCGAGAGAAATTATATCCATTGCATGTTATTGGATAGGTTATCCAATACCATCCAATCTATCTTGCATCCCTGTGACAAACTCCTAAGACTGTCAGTGTTTTCAGAGGGACCACCTTAATCATGTTAATGCCATCAAATATTGTCCTTCGCAATGAAAAATCATTTGCATGATGTACAATTACATAGTTTCCACACCATTCCTCATGCGATTCTAAAGAATAGGATGTACATACAAAAATACATGTATCCCACAAATAGAATGCTATACATGTAATTGGTCGGATAGTGATGCATGAACCGAACAATTTAACCTTGATAGTTGATATTTAAGTTATTGAATTTACCGTTCTTATTCATGAAAAATAAAAATGACTTATAACTCGGCAATAAAAAGTCATATGGTGCTGAAAAATGACATCGGGCATTATACCATCATGAACTACAATTTATTGGTCACTTATTTTTATTTATTTTTTTTTTTCATTGTTTTAAGGAATTAAATATAAACAAAACTTTTTGAATTTAGAGAAAAACAAAACGGAACAATGAAGGGGTATACATAGAAAAAAAGCACGTATCTGGGCTTATGAAAGACCTGTGGGGCTATAATAATTTGGTAATAAATGATTGCTAGGACAATGTTCTTTAACCATATAATCAGATATATAACGTAAGAAAAAGAGTAAAATTGAGATCCTTTAAGAGCAGTTTACATATATACATGAGAAAGCATTTGGGTCATACCGCGGTTTCGGCTACTCAAACTTCAGCAATATTTCTTGTATTGATATTGATGAGATCTTAATAAATAAGCGCAAAATCAATGAAAAATGAAGGGGCACATCAACATTGCTTATATCTCAGCTGCGAACTCAAAATGGCATCAATTTATTGCTAGGGCAATGTGTTAATGTTACATGTATGTGCTCAGATGTATAAATCATACTTTTTGGCAAGCAAGATTTAATAAATTTTTGTGAAGTACAGCCTCCAATTTTCTGTTATTTTCACATTTTTCGAAACTTAATGTAACGTTCAGAAAATTTAATTACATGTGGTTAAGCTATCGCACTACATGACATATAGAGGATATTTGCTTTTTTGAGATGAATACCAAATATATTTCATCGAGTGAGTTGAAAACATCAGAATTGCGCAGTGCGCAGCACGAGTGAAAATTTTTATGTTTTCAACTCACGAGAGTTTTTATGTTTTCAACTCACAAGTAGTTCAGGATGTAATAGTATTGCCCTAGACACTTTTTGATGCAATTTCCAGCACTATAGGACTTTTGATTGCCGTGACACAAGACATTTTGTAGGTTTAGTAATTAATTAATTAATTTATTTATTTATTTATTTATTTATTTATTTATTTTTTCATTTTCTTTTCTCTAAAATTTCTTTAGTTTTCATTAAAATTCATGATATTGAAAATCATATTATTTTTATATCATACTTCATAGTACTTTGCCATAGCTTTCAAGCATGTTGGGTTGATTAACAGCTCTGGTACAAGTGATAAGGTACTTATACCGCCTATTTTACAACCATTCTTCTCCATTTTTAATGTTTAGTTGTTATTTGTTATTAATTTTCATGAATAAGTAAAGTAAATAAATTAAATATTAGGTATCAATGTTAAATTGTTCAGTTCATGCATCACTATCAGACCAATTATAGTATTCTAAAGCATTCTATTGGTAGGGTATGAGTATTTTTGTAAGTCGCCCTATTCGTTAGGATCGCATGAGAGGTGGGCGTGGAAACTTAGTAATTTTACATCATGCAAATAATATTTTATGGCTGAGGACAATATTTGATGGCATTATAGTGGTCCCTCTAACAACAATACCAGCCCAGAGAATTCGTCCGAGGAATGCAAGATAGGCCTAAGTAATATAACAAATGCAATACCTTGCAATGGGTATATTTTTCCCTCGTTTTGTTTTCTCACTTTTTGACATTTTTATTAATTTTCATGAATGTGCAAATGAGGCAATTTTCAAATAGGACCAGGGCATCAATAAATGTGTCATATGATATTACTGGTTCAATAACAAAGTGTCACAATGGCAGTTTGGGCCTGAAATTAGTCTATTTATGGATTTTAAAGACTTTTTTGCCATTGTTCATTAAAATTAATGAATATGCAAATTAGATAATTTGCACTATGTACAATAAGAAGAAGGTGCAATGTATAAGCTTTAACATGAGACGATGGACAGAAGTCTGGGATAAGTAATGATAGAGATATGATCAATTTTTATGTACACCCCATGCTCAAGAATCACGTTAACGGTTGCCATGGAAACCATGCATTTGTTTCATAGTGCAATTGAGTTAATCTTTGAGGACAAAAATTCTTTGCATTTCTGGGGTCCACAAGGAATGATTTGCTTGCTACCCATGAAAAATTCTACTGGGGCGCATCAAATAATTAGTTTCCGGGGTACTTAGGCTGTGGGCGTTTTTTTTTTTTTTTTTTTTTTGAAGAAAAACGTATGTCCAACGCGTGTAGGCCCGGTATTCCGAGGGCCCTGTAGTCCGAGGGTCCGTTAGTCCGAGGGCCCAATAGTCCGAGGGCCCGATGGTCCGAGGGCCCGATAGTCCGAGGATCAGAACCATACAGAATTGTTTTAAACTTTTTAGTTTAGAGAGATATTGACTTAAAAATGTAAAATATTTTCTATATGTGTACTCTGATTCCCAAACAGAGACTGAAAATGTTTATGGTGCTCGATTGGGTCACAAGTGGCATAAGCCAAGATCTGCTTTCGGGTGTGCCAGGTGGTTTTCCTCGGGGTTCTCCCGCTTTCACCCACCTACTGATTTGCATCGTCTCGATGAGGGAATAATCTTGACAGGGGCGTTAAACTGAACTAAAAAGTGTGCGTGCGTGCGTGCGTATATATATATATATATGTGTGTGTGTGTGTGTGTGTGTGTGTGTATGTATGTATGTATGTATCATTGTGTAAGAATGTATCTGTATTCGTGTATAGGTATGTATGTGTATGTATGAAAGCACGTGCGTGTGTGCGTGCGCGCGACGTGTGTGTGTGTGTGTGTGTGTGTGTGTGTGTGTGTGTGTGTGTGTGAAAACCTTGGAAAATGTTGCAGATCCTGATAGTCCGAGGGTCCGATAGTCCGAGGCCCAATAGACCGAGGGTCCGATAGTCCGAGGGCCCAATAGTCCGAGGGCCCGCTAGTCCGAGAATCAGAATATTGGTATTGGATTTATTCCATAAATCCTCGGACCATCGGGCCCTCGGACTATCGGGCCCTCGGACCCTCGGACCATCGGGCCCTCGGACTGCCGGGCCCTCGGACTATAGGGCCCTCGGAATACCGGGCCACAACCGTCCAACGTATGTACGAACGAATGTATGACCGGATAAAGCAATATCCTTTAACCCATCGACTTAATTCGCCTGTCGTGTGTATAATCAGATGCATTTAATATATTTTCGTCGCAAAAAAGCACTAATGCGATGTTTTCAATTTATTTTAATGGAAATGCTAATAATTCATATATAGTCAGATAGCCGCCATATTGATGAAGTCATAAATCTACTCTGACGCGGCTGTAAGTGCGACGAACAGGTTTAATATTATACATATACTCCATAGATAAGTTTTATATAGGTCGTCATAATTCGTCAAAAAAATCGCACGAGATTCCCATTCGACACTGACTAACACCACACATGAGCAGACCACACCACTGCACAACACATGAGCAGACCACACCACTGCATAACACATCTGAGCAGACCTCACCACTGCACAACACACCAGAGCAGACCACACCACACATGAGACCACACAACACACCAGAGCAGACCACACCACTGCACAACACACCTGAGACCACACCACTACACAACACACAAGAGCAGACCACACCACTGCACAACACACTGGAGACCACACCACACATGAGACCACACCACTGCACAACACACCAGAGCAGACCATACCACTGCACAACACACCGGAGCAGACCACAACACACCTGAGACAACACCACACATGAGCAGACCACACCACTGCACAACACACCTGAGCAAACCACACCACTGCATAACACACCTGAGCAGACCACACCACTGCACAACACACCCGAGACCACACCACACATGAGACCACACCACTACACAACACACCAGAGCAGACCACACCACTGCACAACACACCTGAGACCACACCACACATGAGACCACACAACACACCAGAGCAGACCACACCACTGCACAACACACCTGAGACCACACCACACATGAGACCACACAACACACCAGAGCAGACCACACCACTGCACAACACACCTGAGACCACACCACACATGAGACCACACAACACACCAGAGCAGACCACACCACTGCACAACACACCTGAGACCACACCACACATGAGACCACACAACACACCAGAGCAGACCACACCACTGCACAACACACCTGAGACCACACCACACATGAGACCACACAACACACCAGAGCAGACCACACCACTGCACAACACTCCTGAGACCACACCACACATGAGACCACACAACACACCAGAGCAGACCACACCACTGCACAACACACCTGAGACCACACCACACATGAGACTACACAACACACCAGAGCAGACCACACCACTGCACAACACTCCTGAGACCACACCACACATGAGACCACACCACTACACAACACACCAGAGCAGACCACACCACTGCACAACACACCTGAGACCACACCACACATGAGACCACAACACACCAGAGCAGACCACACCACTGCATAACACACCTGAGCAGACCACACCACTTCACACCACATATTAGTAGACCAAACCACTACACACCGCACTCAATCAGACCACGCCCCTACACATCACACCTGAGCACACCGCATCACTACACATCACACCTGAGCACACCGCATCACTACACACCACACCTGGGCACACCACACCACTTCACACCAGAGCAGACCACAAAACTACACATCACACCTGAGGAGACCAAACCACACCTGAGCACACACATGAGCACACCACTTGAGGAGACGACACCACTATACACCACACTACTACACACCACACCTGAGCAATGACACCATACCACAACTGAGCAGACCACACCACTACACACCTGAGCAGAGCACGCCACTACACACCACATATGAGTAGACCGCACCACTGCACACCGCACCTGAGCAATGACACCATACCACAACTGAGCAGACCACTACACACCTTAGCAGACCACACCACTGTACACCACACATATGTGTAGACCACACCACACCTGAGCAGACCACACCACTACACATCACACCTGAGCAGACCACACCACTACACACCACCTATGAGTAGACCACACCACTACATACTGCACCTAAGCAGCCACACCACACCTGCAGAACACACCACTGTTTACCTGAGCAGACCACACCACTACACACCTATGAGTAGACCACACCACTACATACCACACCTGAGCAATGACACCATACCACAACTGAGCAGACCACACCTTTTCACATCACATATGAAGGTACAAGTAGGCAACGATCAGGAAAAGGCGCAATCAGAAAGAGATTCCCACTCCAAAAACCGAGATCAACATGTATATGAGTAGACCACTCCACTACACACCTCATCCAATCAGACCACGCCACTACACATCACACCTGAGCACACCGCATCACTACACACCACACCTGGGCACACCACACCACTTCACACCTGAGAAGACCACAAAACTACACATCACACCTGAGGAGACCACACCGGTGCACACTACAGTACACACCACACCTGAGCACACCACACTTCTACATACGAACACATGAGCAGAACACACTTGAGCAGACGACACCACTACCCACCACACTTGAGCAGACCACTCCTCTACACACGAAACCACAACAAAACACACTAAATAGCACAAACACAATGTATCACAAACACCACTTTACGCCACACGGGGCAAAGTTAATCACCCCGCCACGCCACAACGCACACAACACCACAGCATTCCACACAACACCACACCGCCGCACCACTATATTCTTCATCTTCCGTAACTTCAAAATGAACATTGAAAGAAATGTGCACAAAATACTGGTACATGTAAACTGTCTCTGTGCGGCTTGCCAGGGGCAGTTTGGCTAGGATAACTGTCCATCCCGACATGTCATTAGCTGTTGGTCGCGGAACAAACTACCAGCTAAATTATTCTGTAGGTTACTGTTAAGTGCATAGTTCAATGAGTTCTCAGTGATATGAGCCTGTGCGTGAGAAAACCAACAATTTGGGTTCCGACCAGGTCAGTTACAAAGCAGCCTGTACAGTCATAGAAACAGGCTAGAAGCTTGAAATTTCGGATTGAAGAAGAAGAGGGATTGTTCTATCCGTGTAGCAAAAACAAAGGCGCTGATCAGCTTCGTAGCCGAGGCGGTTCTAACGAGTACCCACAATCTATGCTTCGGAACAAAAATAAGAAAAATAGGTTTACCCCTGTAAACCCCAGTTTTACAATATACCGGAAAGAGACCCATGGGTCCGATGTGATGAGCTAAAAGTCAGCCATATAGAGTTCCTATAGTTTCTGTACCCCTCATCAGGGTATTTACGATCGTAACTTAGATGCGCTATGATAAGAAGTCGCCACGATCGAGACTGCTTGCTAGATATTTACCGCTTTTTGACAGAGAGTGTCAACCATGGATAAATTAAATTGTTTGCGGTAAACTGTCTAGTCAACATAGACGGGCTCACTAGTTTTTATTAAGCGCTTTATGTGACAAAACGCGTAATTGAGAAAGAGCAGTCGATCATGGGTACAATTTTCTTCATATTCAAAGTAAACACTGTGGAAAAGGTCCTGAGGGACCTTTTACAATAAAACTAAGATCCTTTAATACCAGCGAACATATTAATTCGAAAGGGGATGGGCCATACCGCGGTTTCGGCTACCCAAGTCTCTTCAGTGACCCTAAGATTTGGCAACAATTATAATTATATAATAATTATTATTACTGTAATTTAATTTGCAGCTTTCAACAGGGCAGTCGATACAAAGACTAGTATAATCCAAATGGGCTAAGTACATGTATGTTAAACGATGGTTAGAAAATGAATATAAACTGATTTCTCACAGTACCCTTAAACGATGGTTAGAAAATGAATCTAAACCGATATTAATTTACTGATTTCTCAGAATACCATTCCAATCAAGATGCCAAACGTTAATTAATGAATTTTTCTATCACACAGTTGTATTAAAACTCCTTGGACATCCACGGGTTTGAAACCAGATTTGGTCTAACACAGCAGACGAGCACACCATGGAACCACAGACATAATCAACAAGAATACAGTTCAGTTTGAACACAGCAGACGTTAACAGCTAAACGTGTGAAACTGCGTCAAAATATTTATCTAGTTTAACTCCTACAGAAGAAATCAGGATATGGTTCACGTATTAATCGTCCAATGAAATTAGGAGTTTTGTTTCCGTGCTCTCACTGTGTTGAAAAAAGCCTCATAAGTTTCCGCGTACATTTTAATGCCTTTCTTTCATATTTCATGTTAATATTCTTGTCCTTTAAGTTTCACCACGGACATTCGTTCATTCATCTTTCCGTCCGCCCGCGTCCGTCCGCCGTCAATCGGTTTTATTTTCCGTCCGTCCGTCCGCCGTCAATCGGTTTGATAGATAGATAGATAGATAGATAGATAGATATGGCTTTTTATTTATGTGTTGTTTCATAACAAAATCAACTCCTTCCCAGTTTCTAAATTCTTCTTATACACAATAGGTGGGAGGGGGGGGGGGGCGAGGGGCAAATAATATTCGTATAAAGGTTTTAAGAATAAGTGCACATGTTAGCGTTTAATGTACTAGTTAGCTACTACTACTACTACTACTACTACTACTGCTGCTGCTGCTGCTGTTGTCACTACTATCACTTCTACACTTCTATGACAACGACGGTGATGATGATGATGATGATGATGATGATGATGATGATGATGATGATGATGATGATGATGATTTCAAAGAGACAAAATGCCGATCCTTTGAAATATACTGCTATTTTCAGTAATTAAATTTCACGCCACTAAAGACTACCAAGGAGAGGGATAAACTTTTGAACCGCTGGATTATTTATATATGGACAAATTATTATAAAGCTAATCACAATCACAATAGATACTGTCAATAAGAAGCACGAACAAGTACGATACCGACAAACACGCGGCGTTTTGACGCAAATCCACAAAGGCAGAGCACTCATCTGAACTAATATGTCTAAAAAAATCTTCCAGTCGGTTGACGATTATATAAAAAGAACATATATACCCATAAACATGATAAAGAAAACACCTCATTGCAATACAGTTTTTCATCCGTTTTTAAATGCACATTTTTTATATTTTGTTTTATTGAGGTTTAACGTCTCAGTCAACATTTTTTCAGTCATGTCGAGACGAAGCCATCGCTTCCTGGGTTTTAACCAGTACTCTAGGGAGTTAATGTGTCTTGCTCAAGGACACAACACGGTGACCCTTGTGGGGATCAAACCAAGGACCTTTTTGATATTTTAATAAGAAGAGGCGGTTCTAACGAGTACCCATGTAGTGTATAGTAACTGCACATCTGATCAGCGCCTTTGTTTTCGCTACACGGATAGTACACTGATTCCGCTACTTTCTAAATCCAAAATTTCCAGCCTCTAACCATCTTCTGTGACTGTACAGCCCGGTTTGTGTCGCACCTGGTTGTAAACACAAATTGTTCGTTTTCTCATGCGAAGGCTCATGGTGTTCAATGAGCGGTATAGCCTCGACCGTAGAAATAAATGAATAGCCACTAGTTTAGGGCGATGCTGCCATACATGTAGAATACGAGGCTCGATCTTTAAGAACGCAGCGACATCAGGAAAACATGTCCGTGTAATGTATATCCCCTTGAACCCCACTTTTATATAGCAAAACTGGGGTATGCAGGGGTATACCTATTTTTCTTATTTTTGTTCCAAAACATAGATTGTGGGTACTCGTTAGAACCGCCTCGGCGAGGCGGTTCTAACGTATACCCACAATCTATGTTTTGAGCAAAAATAAGAAAAATATCGAAAAATTTCTACTGAATTTTTTTATATTTTACAATATTAAAAATCTTTGTATATTGCATGGGCGTGTTTTCGTAAGGAAGTAGGTTTAAAATCGTGATTACTGGCCGTATTTATTAAAAGATCATGAAAGAGAATACTTATACAACCATTCTTTTTGCACCAATCCACGACGAGCTACCAGATCAGTTTCAAAATTATTATGCAGAAGGCGGAGACAACTTGTAGCATCCTTTCATAGGAAAGCTAGTCTATGTCTCAATTCCAAATGGCCGGGACACAAGAAAACCAGAGCTTCAATGTTGTATATGTACCGTGTACTTTAAATGTTACCATAGTATACTTTCTTTCTTTCTTTCTTTCTTTCTTTCTTTTTTCTTTCTTGCTTGCTCTCTTTCCTTCTTGTTTTCATTCTTTCTTTCGTTTCCCATGACAAGGTTCATACATATGCATGCATGGAGTTGACGTTAATTATACTTGGCAGTTCACTTCCATATCGGTACTATATGATTTCCATATGTAGTTTGAAGCTAGAATGTACATGCGCTTTGAACCGTTTAGATCTCTTACTTCAGTATCCACATGGCTTAGAGAGATAACCATGTGATTTTGACTTGACGATATAGAAGGTAAGAGTTTTATTAAATACATTTTTTTTCTTTATTTTTATTATTTATTATATACATTTTTAAGTTCTCAGAGATACACTCTAGAGAGTATATTCAAAACCTTAGAACTTTTTTGACGCACAAATTGGAGCCGCATCGTGAGAAAACCGGTTTTTTGCCTAGGCGAAAACAAAGGCGCAGATCAGCTTCGCGGTAACCGCGAAGCTGATCAGCGCCTTTGTTTTCGCTACACGGATAGTACAATTTCTCTTCTTCTTAAATCCGAAGTTTCAAGCTTCTAGCCTGCTTCTGAGACTGTACAGTCTGGTTTGTGTCGGACCTGGTCGGAAACCCCGAAGACCGGTTTTCTCGCGTCGAGGCTCATTGTAAAGTTAGTTCTACATTTACGTCTAATGTCAGTGCTCTATACACGAGTATTTATTGATTTATTTATTTATTTATTTATTTATTTATTTATTTATTTATTTATTTATTTTGTATTGCCAGCATGAATGAACTTTTTGACGCACAAATTGTAACTACATTTACGTATAATGACACGAGTATTTATTTATTTATTTATTTTGTATTGCCGGCATGAATGTATGTTTTGAATTGTATATTTGCTCATATGCTTACACAGACCTTGCAACCGCTTCGCGATCTGCTAACGACTGATTTCTTTGCAACTGAAGCCTACTGCTGAGTTTCCTCGGACAATTTTTCTTTGACGAAGATTATTTGTCACAAAAACTTTGGCAATGAGTTTGCTTTCACACACAGCAAAGATTCTTTGTCACATATATTTAACAATGAAACATAAAATCCATTGGCCCGGGATGGAACCTGGGAACACTAGTAAGGTCCGTGGCTTAACACATTACGAAAACACGCCCATGCAATATACAGAGATTTTTTTTCACCTGTAAAAATTGAAAATTTCATAAGAAAAAAAAATGATATATTTTTCTTATTTTTGCTTAAAACATAGATTGTGGGTACACGTTAGAACCGCCTCGCCGAGGCGGTTCTAACTAGTACCCACAATCTATGTTTTGGAGCAAAAATAAGAAAAAATAGGTATACCCCTGCAAACCCCAGTTTTACTATATAAAAGTGGGGTGCAAGGAGGTATATATTGCACGGACATGTTTTCCTGATGCCACGGTGCCTTCTGCTGCATGCATGACACAGTACATATAGTATGAAATGTGCTCAACATGTTTTGACAACTATTTAGCAATTTGTCCGGTCTCGTCAGGAATATGAATGGGTGTATGCGAATGTAGAAAAAAAATCTAGTCGCGAGGCGATCGTGAGTCGGTTGCAAGCTATTGTGTAAGCAGAGCTTTATCTGAGCCTACTAATAGAATATGTTGTGCTTAATTGTTATTTGTTGCATGACAAATATAAGGTATAGTCCGGTGGAAAAATTGACCGATTTATTAGACTGAGACATGGAATAAGTCTTACCATCATTCAAGAAATCACTGAGAACTCAAACTTACGGGCCCCATAAATGTTGTTTCTGCTCGACGTTTTGCGCCAGTTCACTTCAGTTGATCTTTTTCGTATATGCGCACGTTATAGTACAAAGCATTCAGATGGACTTGCCTTTCGTTTAATCAGTTGAACTCAAATTAAGGAACTTTCTTAACTATAAACGCCAGATTATGACAATGTTTTCAACTGATCCAGTCGTATACGCAGGCTCATTGTTTTATTTAATTTTCAGGAAGATCTGAATGATCACATTTTGATCCTGGCCCCGGGGCAGATGCATTAAACGATGGTGACTTCAGAAGGTAAGAATACAAGCTTTCCTTTTGATTTGTTTTATTGATTTGATTCCACTCTACGGCGTCAACCACTTTATCTGGAATATCCGAAGCATTACCCACCGGAACATCGCGCTTCCCTTTAACCCTATAAGCCATATTTGACGAATGGATTCTTCCATCGTTATCAATTGGGTGACTCCAATTTCATTTTTAGGGATGTTAGGTGTGATTTTTTTTTTTATTTTTTATCTCATTTTTCGATGAAATTTCTCTGTGCAAACAGAATAGCCCCAGATGGGCGGCGTCACAGGGGCTATACTGTTTGCCTGTGTCCCACAAAAAGGACGTCAGGCTTATATGAGTCAATGACTTTCCCATCATCATCAATTGGGAGGGTCCACTGTCATTTTAGGGACATCAGGAGTTGATTTTGAATTTTCATTCCATTTTTCGATGAAGTTCTTCTAAGTTCTGCGGCGTCACATCTGAGGCTATACTGTTTGCCTATGTCCCATTAAAAGAACGTCAGGATTATATATGAGTTAATGTTTGTTTCTGTTTCTTTCAAGGCAAACTGAGAAAGACGAACGAAAGCACGTGCTACTCCTACCACTAGTTTCAACTAGAAGAGACAAACGATACATTTGATGTTTAATTGACTCCAAGTTAATTTTCCGTCTGTATATGTTATGTCGGAACTGACCATAAAGTATTAGATGATATTGTCTGTGTGTTTATAGATATTTTTGTAGTGAATTTTTGAATTTTGTACTTTAAAGAACATGTCTAGCGTAAACTCATCACTGCAAACACAACCTTTAACCAACTGGACCATGAACATTACCAATATGCCATGCTCATACGAGAATGTTACATCCTTAGACATAATGGAATGTAACGAGTCAAACATAGATCTAGTTCATGACGTTACTGACACCAGCGTACACGGGTCAGTATTATTGCTCACTATTCTCACATCAATATCCTTATGGACTGTATTAGCGAATGGTCTGGTATTTGTGTGCCTCGTTTCAAGTCGAAATGTCTTGAAAAACAATGTGAATGTTCAGCTGCTCAGTCTAAGTCTGACCGACATGCTCGTAGGTATATCCATGATTTCACCAGTGATGGCGTCGATTCCAAATTTATTTTCAGAATCTGAACCATGTTCAGTTATACTGTATCTGTACTTTGTCGCACAGGCGGCCACATTATATCACACATTTCTGATTTGTGTTCATCGCCTACGGATCATAAAGAGAAAATCGAATGCGAATCACAGCAATGAAATATTTTTAAAGGCATTCTTACTGCAAATATGTGCAATCTGGATAGGATGTTTGTTATATTGTAGCATTCACTTGTTGGCATTTGTCCCATTTGGCACGACTGTAAGTAAATGCGCATTAACCGATCTGTTTGGAGACAAACATCATATTGCTCTAAGATTATTAATAATACCTTTATTGGCCCCACCTTACATATGTACTAACACGATCTATGTATATTTGTTAATTTTCACCAAAAGGAAATTAAGGACTGTTGATGTATTACACGTAAAACCAAAACAATCATCAGATAAAATCAAACTAGAACACAGGAAAGACAACAATACAGTGGTAGTTGAAATAAACTCCGAGTTTAACCGCAATGTAAGGATTCAGTCAGCGCCACAAGGTTCCGAAGAACCTGGCAGAAGTAAAGGTAATACTCACACAAAATGTTCAGCTACAAACGACCAAAAGCCTAGCACATCGTTAGCGTATAAAACACAAACTACTGGAATAGATGACCCAGATCGAATTGTCCAAGAAACAACAATGGATAAATTGTCAAAACACGGTGTAGAAACTAACCCCGCTATTACAAACAATAAAAATACACATCCAGGACTGGAATTACAAAGGCGTGCTTTGGTAACATTTGGAATCTTGTTGGCGTCACTGAATGTTTTCATGACACCGTTAGTTTCTGTGAGCATAATTGAATTGTTATGGCATGGGAAACTTTCGCGCAATGCATATTTAACATTCACCTTAATGGCAATGTTAAACAGTGCACTAAACCCCGTCATTAACATTTGGAGGATAAAACCCTTCCGAGCGGTTCTGGTGGAAAAAGCAAGAAGGTTACGCTTTTGGTGAACTTAATGTAGACTAACGTTCATGCCATTGGTAATAGAGCTCTACATGGAGAGAAGGGTGTTAAGAAAGTTTGTTCCGCACTTTATGAAAAAAAAAAAAAAAAAAAAAAAAAAAAAAAAAAAAAACAGCATTTTAAAGACAAAATGATGATAATTAATTTTCAATGAATATGGCCTTTTCTGTGTACTCATCATCAGTGGTTACTGGATAATGTTGAACATTTTTCGGCGTGAGCCGTCTAAGCTAAGTATTGACCTAATTTCATTGGCACTATTTCATTGGACAAATTATGGGTCATATGTAAATTAGCCGCGAGATTTAGACGAGCAGCGAGATTTAGACGAGATCGACTTTTTTTTAGGTCATGAGGATTTCCGCGGGGTGCGTTCCTTTACCGGAATGGACCTGAATTGACTACCGGAATGGACATTATACCGAGCTTTGAGTGCTTTAACTGTATTTTATCTGCATAAAATGTACTTCTGGAGACAAATTTATAGTTTGTAAATGATAAATTTCATCTTAGTATAGCAAAATTGACCTCCCATGGTGGTTAGGATAGCTTAGTGGTGGGGTCCGCGAAGGGGCCACTGTTCAGAGATTTCAATGATTAAAGTATATAGAAATCACCAGTGGATGTTCTGCAGCAAAAAAAAGGGGGTGAATATAAGTAGAAATGAGTATGTGACAGTGACCTATAAGCATAGAGCATATCTATGTGAATTTCTCAATAATATTTTCCTCCTCTTAAATAAACTGAGTTTTAATTTTTATTCAAGAACAATTTGTACACAAAGCAGTTAACTATTGTTAGGACACTCACTTCTGGTAGCTACTTTGCTACATTTTGGTTATACATAAAATTTAATTTATGATAACTCAGCTTGATCACATATCTCCAGTTATACATGTAAGCACATGTGTTGGGCTGCCAAGCTAAGCTTATAGTCTAGCAATGTTTCGACATTTTAAGCTCACCAGAGCCGAAAGTTCACCAGTGAGTTTTTAGTAAACCATGCTCTGGCATCTATTGTCTTCATTCACAATTTTAGAGTTCTTGTAATAATAACCCACCGAACTAATCAAAATCAAACTTCATGTGAAGCATTCTCAGAAAGAGAACTGAAAACTGTTGAGCAGGACGTTAAACCAAAACAAACTAAACTTTTTTCCAGTAAGGTTGCCTATTACATGTAGTGTTTTAAAATGTTTTAGTTCAACCTGTATAAAGCAAGCATGTAAGGCTGACGGTGACCACACAATTTATTATGTTCGAATCAAAACGCAGAACGCAAACCCACATCCATTTAAAGCACGCCGATTATCTTTTTTAAAGATATTTCTTGTTACAATTACCGCTTCTAACATGTTGGAGACCGAGATAAATTTTATTAATAAACAATTACCGCTTCTAACATGTTGGAGACCGAGATAAATTTTATTAATATATACGTAAGGTGGGACGAACATATGTAAACGCGATGAAAGAAAATGGCTAATGAATAATTATGTGTGTAATGAGTGACAAATGGTTATAAATGCCACAAAGTTTGGCTTTGTTGAGATTTTTTTTTCTAAATTGTCATTTTTATTTACAGTATATTAGTATCATCAGGATTGTTTTCATTAATAGTTGTCATCACTACATATTCTGTCTCATTTTCTATGTGTAAAACTGTTGTTACTTGTGAATAAAGTATGTTCAAAAACAATCTTTTGTAGATTTTCTTTTGTTAAAAGGGCCAATGATAACTAACTGTACCTATAGTTGAACCGCGCCATGAGAAAGTCGTATTTTTGCCTATGCGAAAACAAAGGCGCAAATCAGCAAATCAGCTGTGCAGTAACTGCACAGCTGATCAGCGCATTTATTTTTTCTAACCATCTTCTGTAGCTGCTCAAACCGGTTTGTGTCAGACCTGGTCGGAAACCTCGAAGTCCGGTTTTCTTGTGTGGTGGCTAAGTACTTTATTACAACAACAACAACAACAACAACAACAAAAGCTCTGTATATTGCATGGGCAGGTTTTCGTATTGTGACCGACAGAATCACACATATTAGTGAAACTCGGCCGTGTTTAGTTGAGCACTTGCAGGATGTCATGATATCCTCATTTTGGGTGAACGTCCCATGAAGTGGAGGCAACGCGTCGATATGACCTTAGCTGTTGACTGGGACCCCAGGACTGGGACGTTAAGCATCCATTCAAACTAACAAACAATTACTAGTGTTCCCACTTCTCACTCCAGTCTTTCGGATAACCGATGCCCAACTCATTGTGCAACATAGACTTTTATACTATAATGCATACATATATGCACAAACCGAGCTGTATAAGCTTAGAAGATGACTAGAAGCTGGAAATTTTAGATTTAGTAAGTACAGGCATTGTACTATCCCTGTACAGTTACTGCGAAGCTGATCTGCGTCTTTGTTATCGCCATATTCCGATTGTTGGTTTTCTCATGACGCGACTCACACTGGACAGAGCCAGATCCGCTTCCTGGGTATTAACCAGTACTTTGTGGACCC
Source organism: Rugalucina vietnamica (assembly GCA_964017185.1). Lineage (NCBI taxonomy): Eukaryota > Metazoa > Mollusca > Bivalvia > Lucinida > Lucinidae > Rugalucina > Rugalucina vietnamica. The sequence continues at coordinate 39,398,267 of OZ024876.1, forward strand.
TCAAATTATTATCAAGACAATCGTATATGCGATCTTAACCCAGATATGACGAATGGCTTTTCCCATCATTATCATTTGGTTGAGTCCACTTCAGTTCTTAGGGGCATCTGATCAGGTGTGTTTTTAAATCTCATTGAATTTTACGATGAAAATTCTCTAAGCAAACAGGACAGCTTCAGATGGGACGCCGCGTTGTCACATCTGGGGCTATGTTGTTTGCGTATGTCCCACAAAAGGGACGCCAGGCTTAAATGAGTTAAGCGATCGCTTAAGCACAGTGGGACCGGTACTTTACTATCTAGTCTGCCTCTGATTGGGACTCGTTCATGACAAACAACTAGCTACGGTGGTGGCGAGAAAAGGCTGGTTTTGCGTCCGGCGATATTTATTTTTCGTCCGTCTATAGGTCTAGATCTACTTATTTTTCGTCCCACGATATTTAATTTTCGTCCCACGATATTTAATTTTCGTCCCACGGTTATAATTTATCGTCCAGTGATATTTATCTAATTGTATGATATTTTTGCCCGTTGATAAAATACTTTTGACCCAGCCAGTACACCATAGAAATATCCATTACGAAAACTTGATTTTTTTTTTTTGCTTTAAAAACTGAAAATTTACAGCTGAAAAAAAAAAAAAAGGTATTTTTCTTATTTTTGTTCAAAACATAGATTGTGGGTACATGTTAGAACCGCCTCGCCGAGGAGGTTCAAACGAGTACCCACAATCTCTGTTTTGGAGCAAAAAATAAGAAAATAACCATTAGGTATACCTCTGCATACCCCAGTTTTGCTATATAAAAGTGGGATTCAAGGGGGTTTAAATGTCATCAATGACATTTTCTCCTGATGTCTAAAACCTCGTTCAAAACCATTGACTGGCTAGAAAATTTAAACCAAGAAAATGTTTTCTTGCTTTTCTTTATTCATGCAAAACATCTTCTATTGATATTTGCATATGTTTTTACGCAAACTTAATGTTTTTATTTTGTAACACTAACTCATATAAGCCTAGCGTCTTTAAGTTTGTGCGACATAGGCAAGCAGTACATGTACATGTGGCGGCACACAACGCGACGACCCATTTGGGTCTAATTCTGTTTGCTAAAAGAAATTTCATATCAAATCTAAAATAACACCTGATGTACCCAAAAATGAAAGTGGACTCTTACCCAAATGATAATGATGTGAAAATCCATTCGTCAAAATTGGGTTAAGGGGGCGCGGTGGAGTAGTGGTAGAGCGTCGGACTCCTGAGTTCGATCCCCACAAGCGGCACCGTGTTGTGTCCTTGAGCAAGACACATTAACTCCCTACAGTAGGCCTACTGGTTAAACACAGGAAGCCTCAATACAAAGAAACAAAAAGAACAAGAAAATTATATCATGTTATTTGTAACATGCTATACGGGGCGGTTCATTGAAGTTTGAGGGCTAAAATAAGACAATATTGGGAATGAATCATCTTTTCATTTCAGTTCATGAACACACGTGGAAAGATAATCCAATATCCAAACTAAAACTTATTGGCTGGTCGGTACATGTGTATGCATGCCGTGACTTAACAAAGGCAGAAAACAATACACCCTGTATGACTGGGACGCAACCAGCTTTCTTACTTTTTTTTTTTATCTTAAACCTCATCTAATCTTGCTAAAATTCATATTTGAGGTACTCAAATATCTGTTCTTTACACATTTATAACATAAAGTCATCTTTCAACCAGCGAACATGTTTTGACGTGATCATGCAAAGGTACCATACATATAAGATTCGAAAAATGTACGCGTTTGAAAGGCCTAGGGCGTTTATGTCCTTTTTTGTCTCATATTTTGCTGAAAATGAATTTTGGAATTTAGGTGAGAAAACTATTCCTAAAACAGCCATATGTCCCATCTTTTTAAAACCAGAACAAGTACTTCATTTATCCTACAAAACCATTGATAGAGCCCATTTTGCACTTTTTGGCCTTTTTGACCATTTCGGAACATATTTTTAATTTTATGTGCCGGCCCACATGACCACCAAAATGATACGTTGCATACAATATATCTGGATGATACTTCATAATTATTTCATAATAAGAAATTGTTCGTCGCGAGGGCCGGTAGTAGAAAATGGTGTAAAATTGTGAAAATTAGACCCAAAATTGCAAAAAAGTGGTATTTCTATGCTTTTCGGAGCGTTGACATGCCAACATGTGTAATTTGCAAGTGGTAGTTGTGCCAGAATTTATAAGCAAGGACATATACCTGCCATTTGCAATATTTTTCTACTCAAAATTTTCAAAATTCATTTTTTTTACCAACGCATGAGGCCGAAATCAAGCCTTAAATACCCTAGGCCGTTAAGCTGGGATTACAATTTATTCTTTGCATTATTTTAGAAGCTTTTGAAGTTGAGGCCGATGCTGTTCGTCTTTAGAAACTCAAATTTGATCGGCCATGACGGTTAAAGTAATTAAAATTATGCTTAAAATGTTTTACGGTTTATAGGGTTTATTCGCTGTATACAATCGATTTTCAAACAGGTGTCAGAGGGTAGAATGCCGATTCGAACAAAATGCAGATACAATATGGTAGGAATAAGTGTCTGAGTACATATACAAGGGTTTTCAAAAGGGTCCAAACACAAGCATTAATCATTGTTTAGAGAATTCAAACTGTACATTTTATGCCACTTTTACATTTGAACCCCACCTGGTCAATCGCAATTTTTCTAGAGCAAAGTATCGACCCCAGATTTAGACAGAATATTTCCATCGGTATTCCGCTAGACCTCTCCATACCGGGAGAGGAGCGAGGTCACGAAGTGTATCGGAGTACAGGTTAGCCAGCTGATCTACCCCAGAATTTGAAAGATATGCAATGTTTCACTAAAGAACATGTCTTTGAGACAATGTGAATGCAATCGTGTAATTGTACCCGACAAAATAAGAAACGAAAGGGTACCGTGTATCATTTTTTCATAAAAATCACAAGTAATGATATAATTTGAAAGACATATGAGCCTCGACGTGAGAAAACCGGTTTTCGGGGTTTCCGACCGGGAGCGACACAAAAGCAAGCTAGATGCTTGAAATTTTGGCTACAATTAATAGAGGAATTGTACTTACCGAGTAGCGAAAACAAAGGCGCTGGACAGTTGTGCAGTTACTGCACAGCTGATCTGCGCCTTTGATTTCGCATATGCAAAATTTCGATTTTCTCGTTATGCGGCTCATATTTTTCAGGTACGAAGATCCCGTATGTATCGCATATCTTATAAAACTCTGCTATAAACCATGTGGGGGTCAAATGTTTAAAGTCGAATTAAAATTTTATCATTTTACATTCTCCTTACAATAATTGCTGTAGGTGTATGTAATGTTTTAGTACACCAGTCCTGAAGGTACTCAGACACATATTCTCTTCCTCTTTTATCTGTATGTTGTTCAAAGACGGGTTCTAATGGCGAAGAATGTCATTTGACACCATTTTCAAAAAAGGTACAAGTAGGCAATGATGAGGAAAAACGCAGTCAGTAAGAAACTCCTACTCCAAAAACCGAGGAGGGAAAAACTAAACCGACAATTAGGTACTTAGACAATATATCGAAAGCCAAGTGAGCAGTTATTTCCCAAAAGACGGTCACTCAGTTACCCGAACTTAAATAAAAATACGAAAACATACATAAGGCTCAAACAGTACAAAATTCGACTCCATAACACAAAACAAATGGAACCACAACAGAACTATCGCCTTGGAACGATTAGTAATATAAAATGACTGGGAGGCTTAAACCGGTTTTACAGGCGCCTAACCTCACCCTGATCTTCTGCAGTGGTTCACAACATTAAGTTAGTCGTTCGGTCCTCGTGGTGAATCTCTTCCTAGTCAATGAATCATCAAGGACAAATAAATAAATCATGATAACCACCCTGGTGAAGCAAATACGAGGACTCAACAGATTCAGTAAGCTGCCCGACGATGAAGCTCCCTGGGTGCCGAATAACTTACTGAAACCCGGAGCAAAAGTTAACAATTCCATACCGGAGATAAATCTTATAACGCGAAACATTTAATCATATTTTAATGATCTAATACGATCATGGCTGATCAGATTGGAGTGTTTAAAGACAAACTACATTGGTTTAACTTCACAAGCTTCGAAAGACTGCAAGAGTTTGTTTAGTACAGCCTTAAAATTGAAAAAAAAAAAAAAAAAAAAAAAAAAAAAAAAAAAAAAAAACTACCCGAAACTTGAATTGATGGTACCGTTGAATTATCACATTCAAAGCATGATTACCGGCTGCATTAATGTCTTTCCTCTATAACTTTTTAAAGAAAATAAATTCCAGTACTCTGTATGTGAATTTTATCAAGATTAATTAGAATTAAGAAAAATTCAACATGTTGAATTTGGGCAATTAATGAAGACTTAATGAATGGAAAAATCTCATCATTGCGTTTATTTTGTCGGGTTTAATACTTAAACATGTTGATAATATAACTGTTTGTTTTTACTTAATTTAATTTTTCAAACTACTGCCAAACCATATTCGGTTACAATCTCCCTGCGTCACATGTAACAAAATAGCGTAGATTGGTCCAACATTACACGACTCGTTGAAAAAAGGGAGTGCACTAATTGGAGGCCAGATCGAATGGACAACAATGTACAGTGAGGCATTATCGAATCGTCAACCATGACTCTGAAACGAAGAGTTCGTTGCCTCAATGTACATGTATGTTGTACTATGTATACTGACGTCAATAAAAACGCCTCACCGAAAATGTTGCATAACTTGACCAATAGATATACAATATGAATATCATTTGCATTTTCCTTACTTTACATTCTCTCTCATGGTATAGCATAAACCGACTTTGTTTCAGATGCGCACTTTTCTCAAAACTTGCATGGGTGCACCATTTTTAAAAAATGCACAATGACGTCATTATACAGACGTTTTTGACGTGAAAACTCTTGAAAGCCGTGCAAGTCGTTTTACAACCTGAAGAACATCAAACTTTTGAAACGTTACATTACTGGACAACGTGAAACTGAAATACTGAAAAATAAAATAAAAAAAACAGGGACTTTTCACAAGAAAAGTAACAGATGGAACGAAAAAATGATACTGTTCGGTTTCTGGCGTCTTCAAAGTCTGGGACCATCGTTCGCTTAGATATAAGATTCCCTCTTTCGTTTTTTGTTACCGTAGCTCTTTCGCCGACGCTTCTGTAGCAAAATCGTTTTGACGTCGACGTCTCTTCTGCTTACGAAATCTAATGATGAAACGTTTCAGAAACGATGCCGTTTTATTCGGGTTAATACCTTGAGTTAATCTTCATAAAGTAGTCGAATTATTACAAATGAATAGCCAAGAATGGAGCAATGGTATTCTGGCGCTTAATTCCCTAGAATTCAAATACACGTTATCCGTAAGGACGTTCGTTTCTAACTGAAAGGCAGGAGAAGTAACTATAGAAACTATTCTATGTCTAAAAGCCATGCCAGGATAGCCTTTGAAAATTTTTTTGACCATTTTGACGGCGATTACCATTTTAGCATTGGTCATTAGCTGCAGTGACGTCAATAACCCTAGAGAACGAGAATCGGTTTTCCAAAAATGTGTTTCAGCAACCTATGGTCACGTATTGATATTCCACTCTTTGGCTTTTGTGTTGGTTTTGTAAAGGAGATTATCAGTAATCGAAAGAAGCCGGATGCCCGATAGACCGATTCATGAACAGAATAGGGATTTTGCTAGGGTCTGTGTTTTCAACAGCATGTCATTTTTCGAGCAGTTGTCTGAATAATTCCATTTCACCATTTCCGAATGCGTAAAAGATTAGCAAAAATATGACCAATATTTAAAATAATCTAAGCTGTTAATCTTGGCAGTGTCACGTGTCAAAATTGACTGTGGCGTTTTTTGTTGACGTCAGTATAAATCGAGTTTGCTTCCAAAAACTCAATTTTAAATCTACATTTCGTCAGGTGTCTTGTGATGTTGTATCAGTCTGCGCTGTAAGATATTTTACATCGAGGGTATTCATGATGCAAACATTTCTCTAAATTACAGCCAAACAACATTCGAGTACTTTTTGCCTGCGTTCTAAGTAAACATGATGACATTAGAGAGCGCCACACGCTAGCGTATAAACCAAATGTACATGAGCCTCCGTACACAGTATTTATTTTCTCTATTATGAAAACTCTATCGGTAATGCTTGAAGAGTATTCAAAACAAAATGCAAGCTTCCTTGTTTACAATGCTTAGGAAAAGATACGCTTTCGTTCTGATTCTGTCGTTGATTGCATGTTTTTGAATTGTTTCTGTACAAAATTTGGAATGAAATATGTTTAAACCGAAACAAATGCGCGCAGGTCGTATGAAAAATCACGACTTAAGAGTTTGGACGTATACAAATTAATTTGTTTCTTAAACTCGTTTTAGCAGTCACATATTTGCATGTGACTGAGGCGTGTGCCAAACGTACAAAATATTAAAAAATAAAATAAGAAAATATATATAGAGAAAAACGTATAGCGCACATTAGCGTGCCTAAAACGTGTGCCGAAAGCGTTCAAAGCGTATTCAAAGCACCTGTAACGCGCGTGGAACTTATTCGAAACGTATATGATACACATCCGACACACGTCGAGCTTGAAGAAATTGTTTTGAACACGCTTGTTACGCGCGCCGACCTATAGCAGTATTCAAGATGATTTCTTGACGATTTAGCAAACGCCCATATATCAAAATAAGATATTTGCTGTCTCAGACACCACTAGCACACAACTTTAATCGATAATATGTGATCACAAAACAAAATGCTAAACGAGCCGCTTCAAGCTTTTTTTTTAAAAGCTATCCTTGTATTCAAATCAGAACCACGCTATTTTTAGCATGCATCGGTTTTTCCACTTAAATATCGATAAACAAAGAACTGGTTACCGCTTAACCAGACAAGTTATTATACGTCTTATCAAGGAATCGGAAACCAGTATAAAATGAGGAACTTTATGGGGGTTTCAACTTAACATTCTTTGTTGTCTGGTCAAATATAATATAAAACACCCGTTGAAGACCCCTACAGCTTTTATGTTAGTACTTAAACCGTGTTGCTTAACCTCTGACATAGATATGCATGCTGATCAGACTGCTTAAATAAACCTGTTCTCAATAATGCGACTGACGGTAAACAATATATTACCGACGAACTCTCACATTGCACTAGAAAATGTGTAAAACACATAGGTGCCTCTTTAAAGCGTGTTTACAAAACTATATCACGTGAGTTCAAGCGGCACGGTCAATTTAATTTACCTACACATATTGACAAACACATCATAAGTAGGTCAACGTACAATTTGAGCCATATTTGCAAAAAATAAGCAGAATACCTCGCATCGAAAACGCATATTCCCTACATTGAAGAAAACATTGCCAAATAAAGCCTCCCACTGTTCCAAAAACAAGTATAAATAACACTAAGCAAGCACAAAACTTCAATCAACGCATGAAAATGGCTGCTTCAGTTCACTAGGACGCAATTTACAATAGACACGCCCACTCATTAACATTTTAACAACAAATTCACAAAAACGATAAAAAAAACTGAGAATTAAGGAAAAATAAACATAAACAGTGAAGCTGGCATAACTTTTGAACTATTTCACATGACAATCAGCATTTCCAACTAAACTGTCATCTATAAAATAATGTTAAATCTTGCCGTTCTCAATGACGTCACGAAATGATTGACAGAATACTGAAAACATATAGGGCTTTATCAAATACTTAAATACATTACATAACATATACGTTTAACGTAACATACATTTCAAATACCTGAAATTCACACTGTTAAATACTTTCGCCCCAGAAAAAATATACAAAAATGGGTTAAATAATTGGCTGAGACCGGAGCTTTCTTGTCAATGACACTGCCTTTCTGCACGGGTTGCCGCTTCTTAACATTTATTTTGATTTGGGAAAAAGTATAATGCCTGTTTATTTTCTATTAGCAGACTTAATACATTTTAATGAAGATAGCAATATGAAAACAGAAATGAATCAATCAATATTCATCATTATTTTTCGCAAGTTGCCGTAGGTTCTCGGAAAAACTTTCGGTTTCTTCCGTCCACGGAATTATTGGCTTTCCGAGTCCTTTACCTTTCCCAAGGTTATGTGATGTGAAATCACCAGCGATGGCTTCAAAAACAGGTTTGTAAATAAAACGATGTATTATATAATTATTTTAAGGGCTGGATTTACGAACCGATGCTGCACTGTAGGTCTAGATATAAAGGACTTTTTCTTTCGAAAATGGACATGCATCGGCATTAAAAAGTAAGAAGATGAAAATATCTAATAATGTTTTTTTTTTTTTTTTTTTTTTTTTTTTTAATCGTGATTCAGTTCCGGAAATAAATAAATAAATAAATAAATAAATAAATAAATAAATAAATAAATAAATAAATAAATAATATAGTAAAATTATATTTACGGGAAACATTTATATTTACGGATAAGTGAAACCCTGCATTCAAAATGCATTAATACTCATGCAGTTTTGTAAACATGCAATCAATTTCAATAGCTTTTTCCAAATGTACGAAAAAGTTACACATAAGGTTTATTAACTCATTTAAGCCTGGCGTCCTTTTAGTGGGACATAGGCAAAAAGTATAGCCCCAGGTGTGACGCCGCAAAATGCGGCGTCCCATCTGAGGCTATTCTGTTTGCCTAGATTATTTATCGAACAAGCGAATAAAAAGTTAAAACTCACTCCTGATGCCCCTCATTGAAAGTGGGTGCACCCAAATAATAATGATGGGTGAATCCATTCGTCAAGTATGGGTTAAAACCCGTTGCAACATTTAACGTTTATTTTTTCTACATTCATATCAGTGTGGCTGCAAGGCGGAAAGTTTTCAGCCGTTGTAGCAGACCTGTTGAGTAGGCCAGCGCCTGTAACCTGCTTACAGTGTAGACAGCTATACACCAACCCCGATTCCAACCAGCAATCCAGACCAAACACCAGGTAATGGTTGGATTACCACCAGGAAAACATGTCCATGTAATGAATACCCCCTTACACCCCACTTTTATATATAGCAAAACTGGGATATGCAGGGGTTTACCTATTTTTATGTTTTTGCTTCAAAACATAGACTGTGGTACTTGTTAAAATAGCCCCGGTGAGACGATTATAACGTGTACAAACAATCTATGGTTTGAGCAAAAATAAGGAAATTAAAAATAATCTACTTATTTTTTTTATTTAAATTCACAACTTAAGAAAAATCTGTAAATAACATTGGTGTGTTTTCGTAATGACTTTTACGGGGTTTCCGACCAGATCTGACACAAACCAGACCATAAACCCAGAGAAAGCTAGAATCGTGGGTAATTGTACTACATGTATAGGAGTAGGAGGAATTGTACTATCCGTGTAGCGAAAAGAAAGGAGCTTATCAGCTGTGCAGTCACTGTACAGCTGATCTGTGCCTTTGTTTTCGCATAGTCAAAAATCCGGCGGTTTTCTCATTTTTCCCACTAAAATGTAATTTATGTATAAAACAGTTGACTAAACTTGCGGTATATACCCAAATTAAATATGTTCGTAACATAGCAAATCATTTTCATCTTGCTGGAATTAGTGTTATTTTGAAAATTATCATAAATAAATGGCATGTGAGCGGGTGTAAAATGGTACGGTTTTGAAGTGGTTCAGTATAGTTTGAGCCGCATCGTGAGAAAACCGGATTTTTGCCTAGGCGAAAACAAAGGCGCAGATCAGCTTCGCGGTAACCGCGAAGCTGATCAGCGCCTTTGTTTTCGCTACTCGGATAGTACAATTCCTCTTCTACTTAAATCCGAAATTTCAAGCTTCTAGCTCTTTTCTGAGCTTGTACAGGCCGGTTTGTGTCGGAGCTGGTCGGAAACCCCGAAGACCGGTTTTCTCGCGTCGAGGCTCGTTTAATAAAAACCTTACTATTTCATCTGACAGTGTTGTGCCATACAGAGAGAAAAGTTCTGTTACAAAGGATGTACACAAACGCCCCCGATATTCCCCCTTCGACGTTGGATTTAAAGAGAATAAAATGGACTATGTACTCGCCAGAGCGGACGACCTGGTCAACTGGGGACGAAAGGTATGCAGACTGCTTCATTTAACAATATTTTGAGGGATAACTTTTACAAAATGAAATAAAAGTAGAATAAAGTAAATTTGATAAAGATGTTAATGGCTTTCAGAGAGACAGTAATTTTATATCCCCGACCGTTTCGATGTGGTAGTTCTGGTTTGGTTATCTAAGTATGTTCCCTTTGAATTAGCATATTCATTTACCATTTGTTTACAATTTGGGTTGTCTCCCAATTTAGTTTTGTGAGCTGTGCAATTGCTTATTCAACTATTAAAGTCTAATCAAGGAAAATATAGAGAATGCTTCTGTTGTTTTTGCTATTTTTCTCTTAGCCATACAGAAATGACAATGTACAGCTCGTGAGGAGTGCCCGTATATAATGCCTAGATAGTGCCTACATAATGTGCCCCATAATGTTAACATGACGTCTAGAGCTACATGACCGGTATCATCCCATATAGTTTTCTACCTGTTGTGTTAGCGGAACCGGCAGTTGACATTGATACTGTACACGTATTTCAGAGCTCAATCTGGCCAATGACGTTTGGTTTAGCATGTTGTGCCATAGAAATGATGCACATGGCGGCCCCTAGGTATGACATGGACCGGTTTGGAGTGGTGTTCAGGGCAAGTCCCAGACAGTCGGAGGTCATGATCGTGGCGGGAACAGTCTCGAACAAAATGGCGCCCGCCATACGAAAGGTAAGAATTTGTTTTGTACCCGGGGTTTTGTACCTCAAACCATGCCATATAAAATGAAATCCACACAAACTGCTTACAAATGCTATATGTTATACATATGTATGTTCATCCATTTTAGGTTGCATCTGGGTTCTTGTGTGAAATATTTGTTGAACTATTTTGGCTGGTCATATTGTTTTTGTGCTGTGAACAATCTAGAAAGTGGACATCAGAATAGACAGAACATGGTGTAGTTTTTGCGTGTGACTGCAACAAAATTGTCCATTATGCTAACCATTTGGAAAACAAGCCTATACAATGAACAACGATTTTTTTTTAATATTTCAATATTTTTGCTTAAGACATTGATTGATTGATTGATTGATTGATTGATTGATTGTGAGTACCAACAATATACCAATATACGTTTTGGATCGAAAATAAGAAAATCATGCCCCTTCACCCCCGTTTCACTTATTTCACTGACATGCTTATGTAATCAGAATCCCCTCAAAAACCTAATTAACAGTGAACTTGCGATCACGAATACATGTCCGTGTAATGTAGCCTATACCCCGCTTGAACCCCACTTTTATATAACTAAACTGGGGTATGCAGGGGAATAACTATTTTTCTTAATTTTGCTCCAAAAATAGATTATGGGTACTCGTTAGAACCGCATCGCCGAGGCGGTTCTAACGTGTGCTCACAATTTATGTTTTGAGAAAAAATAAGAAAAATATCAAAAATTTTCCGCTGTTTTTTTTTTCTTTTCAATTTTTAAAGCTCAAACAATCTCTGTATATTGCATGGGCAAGTGTTCGTAGTGAGATGAGTGTCCACCGTCAAAATTTTCCTTCTTTCTTCACGTTGACATTAGAAATCCCCACCCTATTACGTTATTTAAACCATCCTTTAAAAGTACCAAAGTTGAGCTACTTTTTAGGTGATAACATAAGACTCGCGTGAAATCATGACTCACCTATCTCTACCCATTACCAGACTGGGCCTTACTTCTAAAATGAAAGGAAACATTTTGAAGAAAAATGAACATGGTTTACAAGATATATGCATGGCATTAGCTAGACTTGATGCTAGATGAAGAATTAACAGCCTCCCTTCTTCAGCGGTCTCATCAAAGACTGCTGAAGAATTCAAGACTCATATTTAGTTCCGGGGCTTCACAGGTATTATATACGTTTTAGTATGCCTCTGTTTAACTTCTTGTAAATTTAGTTTTAATGGCCCATCCCGAATGTTTCTCCCTACTTTGCTAAATTCAAAATTTAGCCACATAACCCACAGCTGAGATGGTGATCAGAAATTGATCGACTCAGATGGCATCTTCCAGATTTTCTTTTATGAAAACAGTAGGATATTAGTGTGTAGCATTTGAGCCTGTGCGTGAGAAAACCAACAATTTGCATGGGCGAAAACAAAGACGCAGATCAGCTTCGCGGTAACCGCGAAGCTGATCAGCGTCTTTGTTTTCGCTACACAGATAGTACATTTCCTCCTCTACTTATTCCCAAATTTTCAAGATTCTGGGTTTCTTCTGTGACTGTACAGGCTGGTTTTTGTTGGACCTGGTCGGAAACCCAAATTGTTGGTTTTGTCATGCACAGGCTCATTTAATATAACATAGTTTTCACATAGTTTTCACTGGCATGTGCGAAATAAGGAAATATTTAAAAGTCTAAAAATCCTCGGGCGCTATATACGAGGGTTGGGATTCAAGTTCGTAGACTTTGTCTACGGATTTTCTATGACAGCACTTACGACTTATCCAATATCTGATGCATTATTATAAAGAAACAAAGCCTCCCTGTCTCCTGTTTACAAACTTTTCCAAGAAATCTTGCGCAGTGCACATAAAAATGGTCTCCATAGCAACCTAGGTTTCGCTAACCGGGGCACGTCGTATTTTTGATACTTCTTAGGTTATATGGTGTCGAAAAACACACCATTAGTTACCATATTGTTGACTAAAACTTGAGCTAAATCAATTTGAGGCATTCTAGTATCATGTTGTTATCTCCATATAAATTTTTAAAGTGTTATGTCGACGACATACTTTGTTATTGGAGAAAATCTAAAGCCAATTGCGCTTCTTGAGAAAGAAAAATGGCGTTAACAGACAACGTGAAAACAAGAGTCTGAGCTATGGTCAAATCTTATGTTTGAGCAGCATAAATGTCCACAGAAACATCCACATTGACGGGAATTTGTAGTACAGTAGTATAGCAGGTGATGCAGTGGTATTTGAATAGTGTGCGAGGTTCCAGGTGGGCGTACTTGAATTTTACGCAAATAGAAATACACACACTTACAATTAGTCTACAAATGCTACGGTCAGCATTCTGAAGTTAAAACATAAATATGCATGATGCACATAAAATTTGTTATATCTGGTAAATATAGTATTTCAACAATAATAATTAACAAACCCTTGAAGGAAATCATGCAAATAAGTAAAGGTATGGCGTGTTATGTTGCTCCAAACAAGGTATTTTAATGCTGACATTCATTGAAATTGACGTAGTTTTGACGACAAAATTTCCACGACGTGCCCCGGTTGCTGAAAGGTCATTGTGTTGAATTCACTATTGTGCTGAAACTATTATGAGTAGAACTATGCTCAGTACCTTATACGATAGGTAAAAGAATAAGTTTTCAGATGACATCATCTTTATTTCTGTGTGACGAACATCTGAACTTTCATAACTTAAATCCCAACACACGTATAGCGGTTTCACTGGGTTTGGGAGTTTGATCTTGTCTTTAATTAAACTGTTTAGAGGCATAAGAAAACATGTCTATGAAAAGTATACCCCCTTGAACCCCAAATTTATGGAGTAAAACTTTTGCACGCAGGAGTATATGATACCTATTTTACAGTATTTTGCTCCAAAACATAGATAGTGGGAAATCGTTAGGACCGCCTCGTGGTTCACGGCCGAGGCTTTCAGCCAAAATATTTGTATTTTTTTCTCCTTTCAATTTTTCTGTATATTGCATAGGCATGGCGTCGTAATGAAATGTGAAATGTCGGTGCTGTTATACTCCATGTGGCTGACAATCACTTGGCCAAATACCTCACTTGGCCAAATACTCAGATGGCCAACAAAAAAATCATCTGATGGTCAAATAAAAAATCATCAGATGGCAAAAAATTAATACTCACTTGGCCAAGTTCTTTATACCATACCTGTAGCCAATATCACCTACATCATCTAATGTGCTCCTCCAGATACAAGAAGAAACTTATGTGAAATTACAGAGTTCACAGAGTGTGCGCCGAATGACCAGGAGTGATCGTGAAAATGCTCATGCAGTTCTATCAAACTACAATCTGTATGCAAATGATGACATACCTACTGCTGGACTACCTACGGAGAGTATGTTTTAAATTTCTGCCCATCGAGTAGACATTCTGGAATTCCCCAGCAAACATTTTAAAAAGACTGGTTTTAAAATAAGATTTTAGTTTTAAACAGAACTAATAAAATACCCGCTAACTTCGCCAGGTTCTGCCTGCCGGTCCCCAGCCCCAAAAAGAAGGAGGGTTGTATTTTAATAAAGGTGTGTTATGGAAATTCTATTTTGGCCAAGTGAGTATTAATTTTTGGGTCATCTGATGATTTTTAATTTGGCCATGTGAAGATTTTTTATTTGGCCAAATGATGTGTGAAATTTGGCCAAGTGAATGCGTGTTTTGGCCAAGCGATGTTTTACCCTCCAGGTATATGACCAGATGACGGAACCTCGCTGGGTGATATCTATGGGAAGTTGTGCAAATGGAGGGGGCTACTATTATTACTCATATTCCGTAGTAAGAGGCGTAGACAGAATTATCCCGGTGGATATTTTCGTACCAGGCAAGTATTTGATTATCCACACTGTCATGAAAGAGAAAAAAATGTGCATGATGATTGCATGTTTATAGCGCTGCAGATTCATTGTTTTAGTCGTGAACCCATATTTGACAAATGGATTTTCCCATCATTATCAGTAGGGTGAGTCCACTTTCATTTTTAGGGGCGTCAGGAGTGATTATTAAATTGAATTCAATTTTCCGATGAAAATTCTCTAAGCAATCTATTTATTTACATAAATAATGAATCCTCAACCGCATGTCTAAATACAAATGAACACACAACATGTAGAAACCAAGAGAATATCAATACACCATCTGTTTCACAACATTTTCGAAATGAGTTTAAATTTAATCGGAGGGGCGTCCATATAGCAAACATTAACATCCGTCACCTAAAACCTAAACTTGATCAAGTAAAAATTATGCTACAAGGCTCTGCTGTTGATATTTTTGGCGTTTGTGAAACATTTTTGAATAAAACAATTAACGATGAAACACTTCATGTTAATGGATATACACACGAAAGAAAAGATAGAGAAGCTTGTTCAGAAATCTCATCCGATAATGGTGGGGGGATTCTTATTTATTTAAGAGAGGGGCTTGATTATGTTAGAAGAAACGACATTGAAACATCGGATGTAGAATCTATTTGGATTGAAGTCAAAATGAGGCATTCAAATTCCTTCTTTGTCTGTTCAGTCTATCGCCCACCTTCATCTACAACAGAATGGACAGATTTATTTTCAAGACAAATTGAAAAATCTCTAACCTTTACCGACGAAATTTATCTCATGGGTGACATTAATATAGACATAAAAGATGAACAATTATGCAACACTAAATGGAAACATGCAATGGAAATTAATGATCTAAAACAGCTTATCAAAGAACCAACGCGGATCACAGCCAAATCGTCAACAATCATAGACCATCTTTACGCATCCAAACCAGATTTAGTCGTTGATTTATTGGTACCAAATATTGCTGTTAGTGACCATTTTCCTATACAATTTACACGTGTCACTGGCAAAACTAATATTAAACGAAATATGCATACAACAATACAATACCGGTCATATAAGGCATTCAACGAAGATAATTTTCACTCATATATGTTAGACTCTATGGCAAACATCACTATTTCTCCAGTAAACTCGGATCAAAACTTCGAAATCTTCATCCAAACATTTATGACTGTATTTGACAAGCATGTCCCGATTAAGACCA
This sequence comes from Rugalucina vietnamica, assembly GCA_964017185.1. Classification (NCBI taxonomy): domain Eukaryota; kingdom Metazoa; phylum Mollusca; class Bivalvia; order Lucinida; family Lucinidae; genus Rugalucina; species Rugalucina vietnamica. The sequence continues at coordinate 39,414,202 of OZ024876.1, forward strand.
AACGGGTAAAAAAAGAAACTCAACCTGACTGGTATAATGATGAAATCAAATTTGCAAGTAAACAAAGAGATATGTACCACAAGTCAAGAAACTGGCCTCAGTACAAACATTGGCGAAATAAAACCATACACTTAATACGCACTGCAAAGAAAGGATTTTTTGCAAAGTCAATTGCCGAAAATAAAGACAATACATATTTATGGAAACATATTAAAGACATAAATGGTAAATCAAACGAAAATAAACTTCCTGATGAGATGACTGTAAACGGAAATTCTACGACTGATCCACACATTATATCAGAATGTCTAAATACTTTCTTTTCAACAATAAGCGAAAAACTCAAGTCTGAGAACCCACAAGAAAATCCACAGTTTGAACCAAGTACTCTTGATAATTACATTAAAACTAAAATTCCAACTACAGTCCAGTTTGGCATTCCTCTCATGAAAATGACAGATCTAAAAACAGCTTTAAAGTCGCTGGACGTAACGAAAGCCACAGGTCTTGATGGTATTACTCCTAGAATTTTGAAGACATCAGCAGAAGCAGTCGCTCCAATATTGTTAGAAATCATCAACTTAAGCCTGACGAATGGTCAATTCCCGGAATCACTTAAACTTGCCAAAATCAAACCGATTCATAAAGGGGGTCCAAAATCTGACCCCTCAAATTATCGCCCTATATCAGTTCTCCCAGTAATATCTAAAATAGTAGAAAAACATGTGACAAAACACCTGTTCGCCTATCTTAAAAAGTATGACATTTTACATAAGTCTCAATCAGGGTTTAGAAAAAATCATTCTTGCAATACTGCATTACTAGGATTATTAGACAAATGGCTGAAAAATATTGACAAAGGAGAAATCACAGGCGCAGTTTTCTTTGACCTCAGGAAAGCTTTTGATGTTGTTGATCATGAAATTTTACTTCAGAAACTTAAGTCTCACAAATTTGACGATCGCACTATGGAATGGATGACATCGTACCTGAGTAACAGGAGACAATGCATAGTAGATAAAACAGCAACATCTTCTCTGCAGCAAGTTAAATCTGGTGTGCCGCAGGGCTCTGTACTAGGCCCTGTGCTCTTTCTTATTTTCATAAATGACATGCCTTTATACATAAATGAGGCATATGCCGAAATCTATGCGGACGACACAACCGTCCATACAGCCCATAAAGATCAAAATATAGTTCAAGTAAGACTCCAAAGTAGTTCAACTAATTTCAATTTTTGGTGCATTGTACACAAAATGTTTGTCAACTTAACAAAAACATCTTCTATGTCAATCGGAAGTAGGCAAAATTTATCGAATAATGATGAATTAAATATTACAATTGATAATGAAGATATCTCAAACGTCGACAACCAAAAACTGCTAGGGATATTCATTGATGAAACGCTCTCCTGGGATAAACAAATCGACTCTGTTTGTCTAAATATCACTAGACGGATAACGCTTTTAAAACTTCTATCTAAATATGTAGACATGGCCAATCTCAAACTATACTATAATTCCTATATTTTACCGATTTTCGACTATGGGTGCGTGATTTGGGGACAGTGTTCAACATACAATATCAATAGATTACTAAGACTACAGAAACGAGCAGCGCGAATTATTCTTCAAGCTGACTTTATGACACCATCAAAACAAATGTTCCAAGAGCTAGGCTGGCTTACTTTTACTAACAGAGTAGAATATCATATTTGCGTTATGGTTTTTAAGTCCCTAAATGGCCAAGCCCCTGATTATTTATCAAGCCTGCTAAAAAATCGTCTGAAACAAACACTAGAAATTTACGCTCTAATGAGCAAGAATTTCTGAAAGTTCCATTTGCGCGAACGGCATACTATGAAAAATCATTTTCTGTAACTGGTCCAAAACTATGGAATGCTTTGCCACTTGAAATTAGAAAATCAACAAGTCTTTCCACATTCAAAACATCTGTGAAGAAATATTATCTAAATAAACAACTTAACGAGACATAAAACACGTTGCTTGCATAGCCAGCCATAAAGCACATACTTATAATTGTAGGGACAGTGGTGTGCTGTCTGGACATTGGTTTCCGCCACACTACCGCTGTCCCGAACGGCAAATACTAGAAATTAGAAATTAAGCAAACCTTTGGTCTCTATATGTTCCCACACTTGACTGGGTCTGGCTACATTATATATATATATATTGCTGTCCCCACTTAAATATTTCATATTTTGTATTATGTTTGTCGCTAGCGGTCGCTGGACATAGGGCTGAGTGATTCATCGGAGGTTTTCGGCAGCAACGACCTAGGTAGGGAAACCACCCAGCCAGACAGTTTGCTATCGCATGCCATCGATGGGTCTTTCAGTTCTATTTATATGTATCTGAAATGCAACAGGACAGCCTTCTATGCTTGAGGACACTCAATAAGAAAGAAAGTAAAAATGGATCAAACATCTCTCGTTCTCTTTGAGAAATCATATTTAAAATTTAAAATTTGTAATGATATCATTTCCGAGTGTCCTTAAGGTACATTTTCATCTCAGTCTCATGTCTCATTGAAAAACACTAATGTAATTGTACTGTACATGATTATGTTTGATAGGTCTCCCAGACATCTTGATTTGTACATATGTATATAACTATGTAGATATGTTTAACTCTTAAGAGGACCATGTGTGAGATTAGTCTATGTACTAAATATGTCATCCTCTTTAAATAAAGACATTATTATTATTATTATTAAGCAAACAGAATAGCCTCAGATGTGACGCCGCGTTCTGAGGCGTCACATCTGGGACTATTCTGTTTGCCTATGTCCCATAATAGGGATGCCAGGCTTAAATGAGTTAACTTGAGCAAATTGTCCCAAGATATTTTTGTTGTAAAATGCTCTCCATGTTTTACTGCTTAATGGTCCAGTATTATTGGTGTACATGCTAACAACACGTCCCTCCAAATATTGTATGCTATAGTGGTCTAACTGGGGCTTCGTGGCATAGTGTAACGGTGTGCTATGAAAAGATATGCACATTTCAAACTCGAAACAAGTGTTGAGAGTGTTGAGTATACAGCACTGTAAACCGCCCTTGGTGGGTGAGCATGCTTTCCCACTGACTGGGTTTAGCGGTTGCTTGGGTCGGCCAACGTTACATTTGGTGGCAGCGAATGCCTTACACATGTAATTCCCAGGCCAGTCTTCTCGGAGGGGTTAGAAGTGAAACGGTGTGCTATAAAAAGATATGCACATTTCAAACTCGAAACTTTGTGAACCGAGTAAGTGTTGAGTATATAACACTGTAAACCGCCCTTGGTGGGAGAGCATGCTTTTCCACTGACTGGGTTTAGCTGTTGCTCGGGTCAGCCCACGTTACATTTGGTGGCAGCGGTTGCCTTACACATGTAATTCCAAGGCCAATACTCGGGACGAGTCTTCTCCGAGGAGAAAGCAGTGAAACGGTGTGCTATAAAAAGATCGATATACAAATTTCAAACTCGAAACTTTGTGAAGCGAGTAAGTGTTGAGTATATAACACTGTAAACCGCCCTTGGTGGGTGACTGACTGGGTTTAGCTGTTGCTCGGGTCGGCCCACGTTACAATTGTTGTGCCTCAGCAGTATTGAGGGGACACCATACTAAACATAAGTCAACTAATTTTATAACCTAGAGGTATTACTATAAGAGTTAACATAGTAATGTTTACTTTTACAGGGTGTCCTCCAACAGCAGAGGCTTTATTATATGGTGTTCTGCAGCTCCAGAAGAAAATGAAAAGACACCAAGGCTTGCAGAACTGGTACAGAAAATAGATATATTGCTATCTACAGAGATCATGTTTTAATCAATGGAGGGCAGTGTGCATAATGATACAATTAGTTGCTAATGTTAATGCTCAAAATAATGAAATAGGTTGTCACCATGGAATGATCGCTTAAATAAATTATTCATGGCCGGTGGAAAATACGTAAGTCGACGTGATCATCACCATTATCTAATCTACATGTATAATGCATATATGAAATAGTTTCACAGTATTCTAGTTTGTAATGCATGTACACGTATCATTAGAAATTAATTATTTTCAAATTCAAACGTAAAGCAGATGAATTTCATGTATGCTTTGGAGATTCTTGTACAGCACAACAGTGTGACGGTCTTCAGGCATCGCTTAATTATTATTATGAACCAAAATACATAAATAGACAAATGCTTATATAAAGGAATGTGAACTGGATATGCATGTATATACGGGTCATTATCAAAAAATGGAGCAATCCAGAAAGGCAAAACGAAAAAAATTAGTTGTCCATTTTTTCTTTTTTAATGGGACAGTTTTATTAACAGGAGCATATAGAATATAGAAATAAAATATGCCGAGTTTAACTGAACAAATAGTGCACCAGCATTAATTAATTGTATGGTACCCTTGAAAAAATATCAGTGCTGTCACGAACAAACTTTCTTGCGTAAAACGCTCATTTGATAAGACTTCCCCAATCTGTAAGTGGGGGCATATATAACTTGTCACGAACAATAGTTCACACAAACCTTAAATACTTTCAATGAATTATCGGGGAAGAGATCTTCAATGAAAATGCACATACTGTGATTTGTTCTGTTTCTGAAACACTTTATTTTTGTAGACATTATCTTGTGGGATTAAACAAAAAATAAGTTCTGCTAAACGTTTACTATTTCAGTATAGTATCATAACATACCAAAAGCAATTACTTTTATATGATGCGTTTTAAGTATTTTAAATAATTATGACCGTGACAGCACTGATATCGTGACAGCACTGATGTTGTCGTGACAGCACTGATAATTATCCGATCTCGCCTTTTTCATTCCAATGTGTACGGAAATGATTAATTTCTGACCATTTACCGATGAGCTTAGGGGCAGTGACTCACTTAAGGTAGCAACCAACGAAGCCTTTGCTGTTGCTCTAACCAGGGACACCTTTTGCGTAGATCCAATGCTCAAAAAAAAAATGTTCGCTTCACGCAAACCAAACGCGATGTAACACGTAAAGCGCAGTAGAAGCGCTGTTCATCTTAAGCAGCAGCATGAGAAAATGTGTCTTTGGGGCTTTCGATCAGGTCTGAGACAACCAGGATAGTTCACGACAAAAGACCGCATTAAATTTAGGACCCTATCACGGATTTTAGGGAGCTGGGTAGCAGGGCCATTTTGTTTGTTTGTGTTTCTGTTGGGGCTTAACGTCCAAGTCAACAATTTTTTAGTCATGTCGGGACGGAGCCAACGCTTCCTGAGTTTAACCAGTACTGTAGGGAATTAATGTGTCTTGCCCAAGGACACATCACGGTGACGCCTGTGGTGATCGTACCCAGGATCTGTCGATTCGGAGTCCGACGCTATACCACTACGCAACCGCGCTCCCCACGGCCATATTGTTTTCAGGGAGCTTGGGAAAACTGGAAAACAATTGAAGGGAATTGAGGATTACTAGAAGAGAACACTCTTGGTTTAAGGAAGCTGGGAGCAAGGAAAAGATTTTTAGGGAGCTAGGGAGAAAGGTCATTTTTCTTTTAGTGAGCTTGGATCTAATACCTCCTTGGATGGGCCTCAACTTTAGGTTAACTTGCAGCTGAGCTGCACATTTGCTTTCACATATATCCCATTAAATCCCACTTTTATGTAGTGACGTATACAGGGTAAAATGAGGTATACAATGTTACTGTTTTTTGTTTCTAAAATTTGACAATCAGATATATTTTTTTCTTCAATTTTTAAACTAAAAAATCTCTGTATATTGCATGGGTAACACATTTTCGTAATGGTATGCAACATACAAACACACTGAAAGACACATGCGTCAGAAAAGGTTAAAATTTTCGTATTTTCATGTACCATAGACCCCTAGTGTGTATATTACCGGGTCCCTTTTTTCGAGGTGTATGCATTTGGTAGGTTTTACGGCACACCCGTACTTGCATTACCCCGAGTTGCCCCTCCCACCACTCGAAGAAAGGGATGGCGTTTTAAACAAAAAAGGCGATTTTTCCGTATAAAGTTGGGGCTTAAAATGTCTTTTTTTTTTTTTTACTGAAAAGGGGTAATCTAATCTGGAATGGACCGCCAAAAAGGGCATTTATCGCGCGACATACACAAACTGTCTAAATATCATTATGGGAGTACCACCCCCGGGGCTATTTGTTTACCGTGGTCGACGAAGCATTTTGAATTTGTAGTTTTGTATCACCCACACACAGTCACCCACCTCAAACGATTTTCAAAGCGATATGAATTGGCCACTTCTGGCTGCTGCTGGCGTTAGTAGCTGAGACCCTCTGGTGAAAGGCGACCTAACTCTTGTCAGCCTAGGAAATTACCTGAAGCCACACCTGCTGACAGAAGTCAACTCAGTGCTGTCACATCATTACTGTCACGACCGTGACAGCACTGATCCGTGACAGTACTGAGTTTCACACAGAAATTTAATTCTAGTGACTAACAACAGAATGCAGGATGAAATTTTTGCATGTCTATTCTTACTGCTCCTAAGTTGAAATTCAGTCATGGTTTTAAAATGTATGTGATATTTACAATAAGCGGCAAAATGCGCGTGATAGGACTGATGCTTGTAAAATTCCCACTCCAATTCTGACATGTCTTTATGGTATAGCAACGGAGTAATGTGATTTGTTCAAAAGTTTTTTACCGTAACTTCTTCAGCTTGGTGTCGTCTACAAATCGCGATTGTTTTGATCCGGGAAAATGATTTGTAACTCTGGTCAAAAATCGATTTTCAATAACTGTGACAGCACTGATACGTTTTCCAGGGACAACACTATATATGTGCCCCCACCCTTAAATAGCACTTTATATATCATAAGATTTTTGAATTTGACTTCAATAACATTCTATGCAATAGATGGTCACAGAAAATGTGATTTCTGTGAAGCTTCTTTTGCAATGGAAACAAATAAAACTACTTACCCTGACCCTGGGACACGGTAAAAATCGATAAAATAGCACTTCTAGCATCTCTTTTTTGCAAATAACGTACTCGGAAACGTGAAATCGCGTGTGGTTCTAGTAAATCACCGCGGAAACTAATATTATACATGGAAAAAGCAAACCTCGGACATCGCGCTTGCGAGAAAACCATCAAGGACAAGGATTGCTCCATTTTTTGATAATGACCCATACATACTGTTATAACATCCCTTCAACGAGATATAAATCTGACTATGGGTAAATTACAGAACTCCAAGCTTCTAAGTTGCCATGATACAGGGCACTTGAAAACTAATTCAGTAACGTGTAATAAATTATGCTTATTTTTTATTTTCTTATGTTGTTTTTATTACGAATTTGTCAACTTAAGAGGTATAATTATGCATATGCACATATTATAATACCAGTCTGTAGCACTCAACCTGAGCTGGCTAACTGTCACTCGATCCGCCTCACTCGGTACCTCGTTCCATGCATCGAGAGGTTTTAACGGAATAACGGAATACCGATTTTCTGTCTTCTACAGATATTTCACAGTACTCAAGGCAAAATGTGATGTGAACAGGGCTTTGATATAATCAGGAAAACATGTCCATGAAAAGAATACCCCCTTGAACCCCACTTTTATATAGAAAAAAAACTGGGGTTTGCAGGGGTATACCTATTTTTCTTATTTTAGCTCCAAAACATAGATTGTGGGTACTCGTTACAACCGCCACGCCGAGTCGGTTCTAACGTGTACCCACAATCTATGTTTAGAGCAAAAATAAGACAAATATATAAAAAAAATCTACTGAAAATTTTGAATAATCGCTGTATATTGCATGGGCGTGTTTTCGTAATGTTATGATTTGATGTTTCAGGTTCGGCATTTTGCCCACGGTAAAGGTAGCTTAAATCCATATGTCACAAGTTCCCAAAACGCCAGAAATATAGAAGTCAACAAACAAATACGTGAGCAAGTCTGGTACATACTATACAGAACGGCGTTATTTACTCTCAGTGGCCAGGCTATGACAATTTTAATAAAACACAGATCGAAGATGAAACTAAAGTGAACAGCGAATTGAAACATTGTAAATCTCCCAGTTTTAAAATTCGCGCACAAATAAGAATCGGAAAACAACGGACATTTCCGTTTATATTCGGCAGTTTTCGCAAATATGATGAGATAGCCTTAACCCACTTAACTTGACTTAGCCTTTACCTTTCTTGAATCCGGAAAAACATGGTACTGATGAAAGAAGGTTGGTGTTTTTTTTTTTTTTTTTTGTTTTTTTGTTTTTTTTTATTCTTTTTATGCGCTATATTTTAATTTTTATGACGCAGACAGATTTAATATTTTTGAGAGGAGAAGTACAATAAGTGACACTTTCTTATTTTGGCAATCTAAGTACAATTAACAATACGAGTGCACATGTCCTAGAATGCACTGGTATCACCCACTTTCTAAATTTTGCATGATTTTGATTGATTTAAATAATAATTGAATATAACAAATAAATCTCAAACATAAATACATAAAGCAGAATGAAAATTGTGTAGCTTTTTATCAAACTATAAAAAGAAGCATCATGTTTAACAAGTACAGGCACTTTAAACGTTTAAAAATCTTTATTTGTTAGTATTGAGGCTTAACGTCCCAGTGATGAGTCAACAATTTTTTCAGTCATGTCGGGACAGAGCCATGAACCAGTACTCTAGGGAGTTAATGTGTCTTGCTCAAGGACACAACACGGTGACAAAAGATTTAAGAATAGGTTTTTTAATGTTTGCATATTAACAAATACATGATCTAACGACAACCATTTTTACTGTGTAAAAGTTTAACATTTCTGTTTTAGCATTGAAGAAAGGCCGGATATACCGACCTTTCCTGAAGCCAATATTGATGCAAGCTGCACCTCTGACGTGTGAAGCATGTGAAAAACTTAATTGTAGAAGTTATAGTAGCAACACTAAGTCTCAGACAAGGTGAGAAATGAGTGACCAGAAAAAGGTCCACAGTTAGGGGCTCGAGTGCCAACAGTGTGCCTTAGAGTTAAACCTGTATTTAAAAAATCATCACTTGGGTTCAAACATAAATAATGTGACAAAGTGCACAATTACGAAAACTTACCAGAGATTTTTTTTTTCAGAAGCAAAAACTGAAAATTTCATTGTAAAAAAAAAAAAAATGAAATTTCAATATTTTTGCTCAAAACATTGATTGTGGGTACACGTTAGAACCGCCTTGCCGAGGCGGTTCTAACGGGTACCCACAATCTATGTTGTGGATCAAAAATAAGAAAGGTGTCACGATTCCCTGCAAACCCCGTTTTGGATCAAAAATAAGAAAGGTGTCACGATTCCCTGCAAACCCCATTTTACTTTAAAGAGGGCATTTATTGCACAAACATGTTATCCTGATCCAATGCGGGTTTAAAAGAGTCTGATCCCATGCCAGCAACTACCATATACATGTCAGTGGGAACCAAACACCAGAAAGAAAAAGGAGATGGAAATATTCATGGCTAGAATGTTTACTGTATTGTTTTACGAGTGTTTCTTTTGATCTTTGACATCGACTCAACTGTTGAAACTGCATTGTGATCCACTTGGAATCATATGTTATATCAAAAGTGTTTTTATTTCTGTTAGCAGCCTTGTTCCCTACAGGGAGAAAAGCTCAAATGCGTCAGAGGTTAAACCAAAATATGGACCCTATTCTCCATTTCAAGTGTCAGCCAACAACAAAACAGAGTTCTTTCTAGCAAGATTTGATGATCTTGTAAATTGGGGGCGAAAGGTAAATGAGAACACTAAAGATGTTGTAAAATGGGTAAAATATCTAGTGAATTCGGAGAGAAATAAGAAGAAATACGAGTTCAAATCTCAAAATGGCGATAGAAATTTAAATGAATGCGCTATTCACAAACAGGTACTAAAACAAAGAGAACATAACGTAAGCCGTGTGAGCAGCTTATTTCCAATAGGTGGCCACTCAACTAAATGTATGAAAACGTACAAACACAAAACAATTAGAAACACAATAGAAACATCGCCTTGGAACGATCAGTAATGATCTTTACAGGTACCTAACCTCACCATCAGCTCCAGCAATGCACTATTAAGATGTTATAAATGGACAAGAAAATTAAATTAAAACATTTATTAAATATCTTGTAAATTGGAAAATAAATGTAAGTACATACAATAATAATCTTAAAAAAAACTTGTGAACTGAGAAGGGGATGAGAAGTAAGATAACTATACAGATAAGATATTTTACATTGGGAGAGAAAGTCTAAATATACACTAAAGATCTTTTACTCTAAGAGAGAGACACAAAGATAAATATACACTAACGATCTTTAATTTTGGGACAGAAAGATTTAAAATAGACACGAAAGATCGTTTAAATTGAAAGGGAAGGGTAAAATGAGATGAAAAACTTAAAAACATGTTTGGTGTCCCTAAAATGAAAGTGGACTCACCCAAATGATAATGATGGGAAAAATCCATCCCCAATAATGGCACGTATCGTTCCAGAGCTCTTTGTGGCCTCTACAGTTCGGTCTAGCATGCTGTGCAATAGAGATGATGCATTATTCTGCACCTCGATACGACTTTGACAGATTTGGTTTCGTGTTCAGAGCCAGTCCAAGACAGGCGGATGTTATGTTAGTGGCGGGTACAGTAACCAACAAAATGGCACCAGCATTGAGAAGAGTAAGTTGTAGTACATGCTTATCATTTCAGTGTTCATCCTGACGTACTATAACCCGGATGATCCAGTCGTCTAATTACGTCCTGTCTGTCCCCCATAGAGGCTCTGTCGATAGAGGGCGTGATAGATCGCGTTAGACGTACTAGAAATCATGGTATGGTACGTCTCCTTTCTCGTTAATATGGTCAGAAATTTATTATCGGTTAAGATTCATTTTCTAACCAACATTTAATATATTTGGCCACTAGTCTTTGTATCGACTACCCTGTTGAAAGATACAAAATTACAGCAATTCTCTTTGGCTCCATGTTGCCAAATCAATAGGGTCACTGAAGATGCTTAAGTAGCCGAAACCGCGGTATGGCCCATCCCCTTTCTCATTAATATTTTCACTGCTCTTAAAGGATCTCAGTTTTATTTTTATTCAATGCGTTTTGTCGTGAGAAAACCAACATTTTACATATACTAATAGTATACATGCTACACGGATAGTACAATTTCTTTAATGTCTTAATCAAAAATTTCCAACTTCTAGCCATCTTCTGTGCTTGTACAGTCCGGTTTGTGACGGACCTGTTCGGAAACCACATTGTTGATTTTCTCATGACGCGGCACATTTTTATTGTTTAAGCTATATAGTCAGATGACGGATCCGAAGTGGGTGATATCCATAGGCAGTTGTGCAAACGGCGGTGGTTATTACTACCATTCATATTCTGTTGTCCGGGGGTGTGATAGGATAATACCTGTAGATATTTATATCCCAGGTTAGTAGAATCTTAATATTTGATACACAAACTGATTGGTTTAAACTTTTAAACATGCACATATGATAGTACAAACAAAGAATTTTATACAACCGTTGCATTTATAACAAGGGATTCAGAACTTCCCGCATCTTACCATTCATGTATTGCCCTAGACAGATACCCACGGAGAATCATACGCACCTATATATATCATTCATTAGAATGCATCGAGCCACAATCTTATATTTACCTACGTAACCACCATTTTTTCTACCTAGGAATCACGCACATTTGCATTTACCCAGAGTCACTTACCTCCATACTGCGAAAATACATACAACATTTAATTTATGCCTACCCACAAAAATCCCTGCACCCAAACACCAACGTAAAAATATAACAGTACGATATACTATATACAAATATGCAAAAAACTCTACACCCTCCTATCATACATACATACATACATACATACATACATACATACATACATACATACATACAATGCAATGCAATTAATGCAATGCAGTGCAATACAATACATACATACATACATACATACATACATACATACATACATACATACATACATACATACAAGAGAATAAAACGTAAATATTAAACAAAATGTAAATACACGTATGTAAATATATATTATGTAATATAAGCAAGACCTGCACTGGAGTCCGAAGGGGTGGAGGTGCGGACAAAAAAAAAAAAAAAAAAAAAAAAAAAAAAAAAAAAAAACAAGGGATTCAGAAGAAAGTCGAAACGACTTTTTCAGAATCTGTATCACGCAAACTGAATATACCAGGCACAACATATTCAAAGGAAACGACACTTGTTTTCTTCATACCATAATGTAAACTGCTCAACTTTTGGTTGAGTTAAGAGTGTGTTGTGGTAAACAGTATTAATTTGGGGATTATTTCTGTATTTTCTGAAGTTTTCATTAATATTCATGGATATTCAAATAAAAATCTTGCATAACCAACAATGGCTCTGCATAAAGTTGACAGAGTATGGTATTGATGGTATTGGACAAGTGCGATATAGGTACATTTACATCTGTAAGGCACTATACTTTTTATTCTATTCGTCAATTTTTGATGAAGCGCTTGTGTTTTCATCAATATTCATGAATATGCAAATATGATATTTTGCATTTTCAATGCAGATTAGGTTATAAAGCTGAGCTGAAGCATTACTTAATAATAGTACTTTGACAATGTTAGTATTTGAATAAGAGTTATTACTTATTATTTTTATTCTTTAGAACTGCAGTATGGGTGGCTATGGAAACCATGAACATATGCATTATCCACATGCACATTTGCAGAATTTACGGTTGTGTTTTTCTCTCTTTTTTGTATTAATGAGGTCCCTCTAACCATAATGCTTCAGTGATGTACTTTTGGAAGTATGTAACGAAGATATGAATATCACAAGCCAACCCATAAACGGATATGAGTTTAGTCTCTTCTTTTTCTTGTTTTTCATTAATATTCATTAATATCGAAATGAGACACTTTTCCTTTATGGCAATTGAATATACTGACTTGTTCAGAAGTATCATTGATGACAAAGCAACATATAATGATGTGGTTTGCACTGAAATTAATTTAGTCATGAAGTTCTATTTGACTTACTTTTTCATATTGCTTTCAATGTTTTCATTAATATGTATGAATATGCAAATTAAATATAATTTGCATTATAACACCAATTGATACCAATGTCAGTGGTCTACAACAAGTAAAAGCCGAGATACATGTATGATCAATTTTCCCATCAGCTGATATACCTATATTTAAGAAGAGGAATTGTACTGTGTAGCGAAAACAAAGGCGCTGATCTGCATGGTTGACTGGCTTTGGCATACTAGTCTAGAATCTGTGGACTTTCAGAAAAATGTCACTAATTTTCAAAAAATGCAAAAATGTTCTATGAACTTAAGCTGGACATATCCTGTATCCGAATTTGTGTAGTCAAAAAAATTCTAGGCACTAAAATGTTCCAAACGAAGTGGATATTCTGATTCTTTGTGGGTTACCTCAAAATGTGGACCAGAGGTTGAGTAGTTTGTGGGCAAAGGCTGGGGCACGTAGTTTATATTGTGATAGAAAAAAGGACAATATTCAAGGCATTTAGATATCATTTCTGCTGTGTATTAGATACTGAATATTTTCAATTATAAAAAGGTACAGGTAGGCATTGATCAGGAAAAGACACAATCAAAAAGAAATTCCCACTCCATAACCCGAGGTGGTAAACTACCAAACTGACAAATAGGTACTTACATGTATACTAACTTAAACATATCGTACTTAAACATATCGTAAGCCGAGTGAGCAGCTTTTTCCCAACAGGTGGTCACTCAATTACCTAAACCTAATTAAAAATATGAAAACGCACATAAGGTGCAAACAGCACAAAAATTCAACACCAAGACATAAAACAATAAGAACCACAACATAAGTATCGCATTGGAACGATCAGTGATATATATGGGTCATTATCAAAAAATGGAGCAATCCAGAAAGGCAAAACGAAAAAAATTAGTTGTCCATTTTTTCTTTTTTAATGGGACAGTTTTATTAACAGGAGCATATAGAATATAGAAATAAAATATGCCGAGTTTAACTGAACAAATAGTGCACCAGCATTAATTAATTGTATGGTACCCTTGAAAAAATATCAGTGCTGTCACGAACAAACTTTCTTGCGTAAAACGCTCATTTGATAAGACTTCCCCAATCTGTAAGTGGGGGCATATATAACTTGTCACGAACAATAGTTCACACAAACCTTAAATACTTTCAATGAATTATCGGGGAAGAGATCTTCAATGAAAATGCACATACTGTGATTTGTTCTGTTTCTGAAACACTTTATTTTTGTAGACATTATCTTGTGGGATTAAACAAAAAATAAGTTCTGCTAAACGTTTACTATTTCAGTATAGTATCATAACATACCAAAAGCAATTACTTTTATATGATGCGTTTTAAGTATTTTAAATAATTATGACCGTGACAGCACTGATATCGTGACAGCACTGATGTTGTCGTGACAGCACTGATAATTATCCGATCTCGCCTTTTTCATTCCAATGTGTACGGAAATGATTAATTTCTGACCATTTACCGATGAGCTTAGGGGCAGTGACTCACTTAAGGTAGCAACCAACGAAGCCTTTGCTGTTGCTCTAACCAGGGACACCTTTTGCGTAGATCCAATGCTCAAAAAAAAAATGTTCGCTTCACGCAAACCAAACGCGATGTAACACGTAAAGCGCAGTAGAAGCGCTGTTCATCTTAAGCAGCAGCATGAGAAAATGTGTCTTTGGGGCTTTCGATCAGGTCTGAGACAACCAGGATAGTTCACGACAAAAGACCGCATTAAATTTAGGACCCTATCACGGATTTTAGGGAGCTGGGTAGCAGGGCCATTTTGTTTGTTTGTGTTTCTGTTGGGGCTTAACGTCCAAGTCAACAATTTTTTAGTCATGTCGGGACGGAGCCAACGCTTCCTGAGTTTAACCAGTACTGTAGGGAATTAATGTGTCTTGCCCAAGGACACATCACGGTGACGCCTGTGGTGATCGTACCCAGGATCTGTCGATTCGGAGTCCGACGCTATACCACTACGCAACCGCGCTCCCCACGGCCATATTGTTTTCAGGGAGCTTGGGAAAACTGGAAAACAATTGAAGGGAATTGAGGATTACTAGAAGAGAACACTCTTGGTTTAAGGAAGCTGGGAGCAAGGAAAAGATTTTTAGGGAGCTAGGGAGAAAGGTCATTTTTCTTTTAGTGAGCTTGGATCTAATACCTCCTTGGATGGGCCTCAACTTTAGGTTAACTTGCAGCTGAGCTGCACATTTGCTTTCACATATATCCCATTAAATCCCACTTTTATGTAGTGACGTATACAGGGTAAAATGAGGTATACAATGTTACTGTTTTTTGTTTCTAAAATTTGACAATCAGATATATTTTTTTCTTCAATTTTTAAAGCTAAAAAATCTCTGTATATTGCATGGGTAACACATTTTCGTAATGGTATGCAACATACAAACACACTGAAAGACACATGCGTCAGAAAAGGTTAAAATTTTCGTATTTTCATGTACCATAGACCCCTAGTGTGTATATTACCGGGTCCCTTTTTTCGAGGTGTATGCATTTGGTAGGTTTTACGGCACACCCGTACTTGCATTACCCCGAGTTGCCCCTCCCACCACTCGAAGAAAGGGATGGCGTTTTAAACAAAAAAGGCGATTTTTCCGTATAAAGTTGGGGCTTAAAATGTCTTTTTTTTTTTTTACTGAAAAGGGGTAATCTAATCTGGAATGGACCGCCAAAAAGGGCATTTATCGCGCGACATACACAAACTGTCTAAATATCATTATGGGAGTACCACCCCCGGGGCTATTTGTTTACCGTGGTCGACGAAGCATTTTGAATTTGTAGTTTTGTATCACCCACACACAGTCACCCACCTCAAACGATTTTCAAAGCGATATGAATTGGCCACTTCTGGCTGCTGCTGGCGTTAGTAGCTGAGACCCTCTGGTGAAAGGCGACCTAACTCTTGTCAGCCTAGGAAATTACCTGAAGCCACACCTGCTGACAGAAGTCAACTCAGTGCTGTCACATCATTACTGTCACGACCGTGACAGCACTGATCCGTGACAGTACTGAGTTTCACACAGAAATTTAATTCTAGTGACTAACAACAGAATGCAGGATGAAATTTTTGCATGTCTATTCTTACTGCTCCTAAGTTGAAATTCAGTCATGGTTTTAAAATGTATGTGATATTTACAATAAGCGGCAAAATGCGCGTGATAGGACTGATGCTTGTAAAATTCCCACTCCAATTCTGACATGTCTTTATGGTATAGCAACGGAGTAATGTGATTTGTTCAAAAGTTTTTTACCGTAACTTCTTCAGCTTGGTGTCGTCTACAAATCGCGATTGTTTTGATCCGGGAAAATGATTTGTAACTCTGGTCAAAAATCGATTTTCAATAACTGTGACAGCACTGATACGTTTTCCAGGGACAACACTATATATGTGCCCCCACCCTTAAATAGCACTTTATATATCATAAGATTTTTGAATTTGACTTCAATAACATTCTATGCAATAGATGGTCACAGAAAATGTGATTTCTGTGAAGCTTCTTTTGCAATGGAAACAAATAAAACTACTTACCCTGACCCTGGGACACGGTAAAAATCGATAAAATAGCACTTCTAGCATCTCTTTTTTGCAAATAACGTACTCGGAAACGTGAAATCGCGTGTGGTTCTAGTAAATCACCGCGGAAACTAATATTATACATGGAAAAAGCAAACCTCGGACATCGCGCTTGCGAGAAAACCATCAAGGACAAGGATTGCTCCATTTTTTGATAATGACCCATATACTCGCGGGCTTAAACTAGTTTTTACATGACCATAACCTCACCCTCAGCTTCTGCAGTGGTTCACAACACTGATTTAGTAAGTTGTTCGGTCCTCATGGTAAATCTCCAACTAGTCAATGAATCATCAAGGACAAACAAATAAATCATTATAACCACCATGACGAATCAAAAACCAGGACTCTGTCACTAAGCTGCCCGCCGATGGAGTTCCCTGGGCGCCCAATAACTTAATAAAATCCGGAGCAAATGAAAAACACCAGTTGAACCCCGGTGGGCCAAGCATTAGACAAGAGGCTCCAGCCCCAACCAACTAAAAAACTTTTAAGTCAATTTACAGTGTATTGTGTAAAAACATTTGTGTAGAAACCCTTTATTCAATCTCACCAGTTAGATAATTGAAAAAGGAACCCACTATTTTAATAATGTGTACAATCGCATTTCTGAAAACGCCTTGAAAATTGATACTCATCATGAAACCGGTAAGCCATACGAAATAAAAAATGTGCATTCTAAAGATTTTTTTTTATTTAATATGTATATGATGGGTTTCTATAACCGGATAATACCAACACACACATCCTCTTTTCAGGCTGTCCACCAACGGCAGAGGCATTGCTGTATGGAATATTGCAATTGCAGAAAAAGATGAAACGACAATCTGGCTTACAGTCTTATTATAGAAAATGATAGATGATAGATTTGTAAAATGGAAATTTAAAATTCTAGAACGGGCGTACACATGAAATCTGTGAAGATGAGTCGACCGTGTTTCTTAATCAGGAAATTTCCAAGTAGATGGTGTACCTTCAACGGATCTTCTCTAGACGGGAATCTAGTTGTATATACGTGAGCATGTATGTATACCTCTATAAGTGTAGCACATTTATCAATGGATATAGAATTAACACTAAGCATGTAGGAATGGATAACACGTTTTCATGAAATGTGTTCCAATGGATTAAGGATAAACACTTCTTCATAAACTGTGTGCCAGTGAACGCATGTAGGTAGCATGAAAATTATATTTACGATCATTTATGAATGGATATTTGATAAACACTTCGTAATGAAATGTGTACCGATGAAAGTGTGCAACATATTTATCGATGGATAACCCGTTTTATGTATTGTGCCCCAATGGATTAAGGATAAACACTTCTTGATAAAGTGTGTCCCTGTGAACGCATGTAGGTAGCATAAAAAATATATTTATGATCATTTATTAATGGATATTTGATAAACACTTCGTAATGAAATGTGTACCGATGAAAGTGTGCAACATATTTAACAACGGATAACCCGTTTTCATGAAATGTGCCCAAATGGATTAAGGATAAACACTTTCTCCGTAAACTGTGTCCCAGTGAACGCATGTAAGTAGCATAAAAATAAATTTATGATCATTTATGAATGGGTATAGGATAAACACTTCGTCATGAAATGTGTCCCAATGAAAGTGTGAATCATATTTATCAATGGATATCACATTTCCATGAAATGTGCCCCAATGTATTAAGGATAAACACTTCTTCATAAAATGTGTCCCAGTGAACGCATGTAGGTAACATATATTTATGATCATTGATGAATGGATATAGGATAAGCACTTCGTCATTAATATTTCCCAATGAAAGCGTGTAGCATATTCATCAATGGATAACACGTTTTTTATGAAATGTGCCCCAATGGATTAAGGATAAACACTTATTCATAAACTGTGACCAAATGAACTCATTTATTCAAAGAGTTAAGTGGACATGCTCAAATTCGATTAACATTGGTTGATGTCCTTTTCCGAACCTTATGATCATTTATGAATGGGTATAGGATAAACACTTCGTCATGAAATGTGTCCCAATGAAAGTGTGAAACATATTTATCAATGGATATCACATTTCCATGAAATGTGGCCCAATGTATTAAGGATAAACACTTCTTCATAAAATGTGTCCGATCCAAAATGATCGTTTATTGAGTCCAAGATATCAGTTGCAGTATGAATCCAATGCCGTAGAATTGACCATGCAGATGACAGTCTGTCTGTCGCTTCCCTACATTTATGCATTATTTATGCTTGTATGCCTTACCTTTATTATGTTTTATTTATATATAGAATTCAATAATGTAAAACATTTAAAATGCAAGTTAATCTTTCAAATTTCATCAGTCATAGCATTCATATTTTCATGTCTTGGAGGTGCGGCGGGGGATTCTATTCGCTGAAATGTGTTTCGCCTGAATGCCAGTGTTTTGGCAGTTTTCGCATCTATTTGGCACGGGCCCGGGCACGGGTTATAAACTTTGTTCGCGTCATAATAATGACTTTTGGCGGGAGATTTTCGCGACAGTTTCCGTAATTTACCGAAAATAGCCGAACATCTGTCCTTATAAACTGAGTCAAGGTTACAGTTATGGCTGCCAAAGCAGGTACGTTGCTCTAAAATATCAATAACAGTTGTTAATGTGCATATATACCAATAAATTGTACCTCAGTGAAAGTTCCTATGGTTAACACTGTGAAGCTTTAAACTGAAGAACGAGGTTTGTGATAATTATATGGTAAACTATCCGAGACATTAGCCTAATTGATACCAATTTCCGTTTTGTAACCCAGTTTCGAACAAAGCATAGATTCGAACGGGGTACAACACCACTACATCATGACCAAAGTTATTTGTTTACGATAGTAAAAACAATGTCCTTACATTAAATGCCATCTTAATTGGGACTGGCTGCATCTTTTGGATGCGAATTCGAATTAAAGAGGTTATGTTTGGTTGTTATTTGGCTGCTGATATACATTGTTAATACTAGTTTTAGGAACTGTGCATTTAAGACATTTTATTAGTGTTTGTTAAGTATTGGCCGATGTTATTGTAAATGTGAGATGTTAACTTTAGTCCACGTGTATTTGTTAAACTGCTTCATAAAATTATAACAGTGCTGCAACGATGTGGCAAGGTCCAACCAGTACTTGAAAGACTGCTTCACAGACCAGCTACTGTAACCTGTGTATCAAGAAGAGAGTTGTACACAAGAAAACATGAAGGGGAAAAAGATAAAGTTCAAACCAGGTAAACTCTGATAATACATATTATCATATAAGTGTAAGTTTTATTCAGAAGTATCATTGGTGCAAGGTCAATCACCACCAAGCAAACGAATGTTCAACAAAACTGGGTAACATTAGGAATTTACTGAATCAAGAATGTAGATGTGAATTTAGAAAACAAATGACAGCTTGAAATGTGCTCTAATAAAGATATAGCAACATAAAAATCACTAAAACATAAATTGTATCCAATTTTATAGTCTTGTACCATACCGAGAGAAAAGTTCAGATGCCAGTGTGACCAAGCGAAATCCCTATTCCCCATTTCAAGTTGGCACAGATAACAAAATGGATTATGTATTAGCAAGAGTTGATGACCTTGTTAACTGGGGCAGAAAGGTAAACTTAAATATTAATGACTTGATTTAATCATGATTTCTTAATATTACATATTGTCATTACATGTTGTGTTTGTCTGAAAATGTTTTATACTGAATTGAATTATTTGGATTTGTACATTAATTAATGTTAAGAGGTAGACTTTAAGTAATGTTGGGCTTATTGTTTGATATAACAGAATTTTCATTGTTTCCATTGACACATATAAAAGTAACAATTCATTGGAAAATATGTAAGCTGTTGTCAGGCATCTACAATGCATCCTGTTTTATTTATCGCTGTTTCCTAGAAAAACAGGTAAAACCATGATGACTTTGATTTACAGAGTTCCCTTTGGCCAATGACATTTGGCCTGGCCTGTTGTGCTGTTGAGATGATGCACTTTGCGGCTCCGCGTTACGATATGGATCGATTTGGAGTTGTATTTAGAGCTAGTCCTAGACAGGCTGAAGTTATGATTGTAGCAGGGACTGTCACAAACAAAATGGCACCTGCTATACGAAAGGTAACACTTCTTTACGGGTGCAGGTGCTTCTTACTTCTAATTCTTAGATAGAGAAACAAGCTTTTACTTGTTTGTTCATTTATACACTGTGATTGCAATGTATCTTTCCTTTTAATACAAGCCATTCTGTTGTTGTTACATCTAGAATTTAGTGCGAGAGAAAAAGTCTTTGAAGATGCAACCATTTCGTTTTCATCCATCAGTTTTGGGAAACTATCTGCACAAGTCCTATTCATTTTCACTTTTGTATTGTTGGGTAACTTGGGTTTTAACTAACGATTAAATTTTGTTTTATTTCTCGGTATGCAAAACCATCTCTCTTCATCTCTGTAAAATGAGTGTAAAATGCCCCCAGAGGTTGGCAATGTTTGGCTAAAAGTCTAAGTATGTTGACTAATAGGAATTCAGAAGTCTAGTTTTTTGTCTGTTTCTTGTTACATCGAACCAATGATAGGGTTTTCCCCAAAAACATTTAATTGTTGATTTTTTGTTATTGTGTATTTATTATTTATTTTACTCTTGTTTTCGAATGTTCCACTTTTCATCTCGTTTTTCATTCTTTCTCATCATTTGTCTTCCTATGGAATTTGCCTAGAATTGAACGTTTTCACTGCTTCCAAAGGAGCAAACTTTTATATTTTATTTGCTATTACTGCAGCTGGCGTTGTGCCTTGTGGCGGCACTAAAAAGTATCGTACATTCGTCCATAGTGTAGATTATATTTCTTTCGGTCCTTTGAGATCAGTAAGAATATTCAGAGTATTAAAATTGAACTTCAAGAGCCAGTTTTAATTATTTGATCCCGTTTAGGCACGTGTCTTCAATTTAGACATCCCTTGAGTAAAGTTTTGAGATCCATCTTCTAAACAATGTTTTAATAATTTGATCCCGTTTAGGCACGTGTCTTCGATTTAGACACCCCTTGAGTGCAGTAGATTTGTACATGCATCTGGCTATCGTCGCCGGTTTTATAAAGGGTGATAAAGGGTGTATTGTCTTGATACATACATACATCAAACTAAGCAACATGATGTCTAGATGAATTGTTATTTCTCGGGTTTAATAAATAGCCTGATGTATGATGCTCTTTGGATGGTATACATGGGCAGTTTTATGTTTGCTTTATTTCCTCAGGTGTATGACCAGATGATTGAACCTCGCTGGGTGGTGTCTATGGGCAGCTGTGCTAATGGTGGAGGGTATTATTACCATTCATATTCGGTTCTCAGGGGCTGTGACAGAGTGATTCCAGTTGATATTTATGTACCAGGTAATGGACTCCATTCCTTGTCTAGAAATCACTGAGTTCGACAAAGCCTTTGCAGGCTCCAAGGGCTGTTGATCCTATAGTACCTTAAGATTCTTAAATTATATATCAAACTTGTTTCAATTGGCAATTGCATATAATTATAAAATCACATTTGTCATGACGATTTGTTTGTTTGTTTGAGTTGTCACATAGCATCCCGGTCAACGGCTGTGATCATGTCGGAATGTTGCCTAAACTTTATGGGACTTCTACTCAACATAAGGATGTCATGGTATCCAAAGTGTGCCTGAAAAAAAAAAAAAAAAAAAAAAAAAAAAAAAAAAAAAAAAAAAACATCCACGTAAACCAAACGGCTTATGAATGTTTTAACTTGAACCACTTTTCCTGGGCCGGCTCAGACTATCTGAGCGGTTAGGTCGGTCAGTAGTTTATAAACATTGCCTCGAGTCAGA
Source organism: Rugalucina vietnamica (assembly GCA_964017185.1). Lineage (NCBI taxonomy): Eukaryota > Metazoa > Mollusca > Bivalvia > Lucinida > Lucinidae > Rugalucina > Rugalucina vietnamica. The sequence continues at coordinate 39,436,750 of OZ024876.1, forward strand.
AACGGGTTAACTCATCTATTTCTCGATGCCCAAATGGTCGTTGTCCCTTGTCACAATGACTTTCCTAACTTCCTAATGAATTGTCGAAGTGTTTTAACCTTGTAGCTTAAGCCATCGGGTAGTCACTTCTTAGTGAATTATCAAAGTGTTTTTAACCTTGTAGCTTGAGCCATCGGGTAGTCACTTCTTAATGAATTATCAAAGTGTTTTTAACCTTGTGGCTTAAGCCATCGGGTAGTCACTTCTTAATGAATTATCTGTGTTTTTAACCTTGTGGCTTAAGCCATCGGGTAGTCACTTCTTAATGAATTATCAAAGTGTTTTAACCTTGTAGCTTGAGCCATCGGGTAGTCACTTCTTAATGGATTATCAAAGTGTTTTTAACACTTGTAGCTTGAGCCATCGGGTAGTCACTTTTTAATGAATTATCAAAGTGTTTTAACCTTGTAGCTTGAGCCATCGGGTAGTCACTTCTTAATGAATTATCAAAGTGGTTTAACCTTGTAGCTTAAGCCAGCGGGTAGTCACTTCTTAATGAATTATCAAAGTGTTTTACCTTGTAGCTTGAGGCATCGGGTACTCACTTCTTAATGAATTATCAAAGTGTTTTAACCTTGTAGCTTAAGCCAGCGGGAAGTCACTTCTTAATGAATTATCAAAGTGTTTAACCTTGTAGCTTGAGCCATCGGGTAGTAACTTCTTAATGAATTATCAAAGTGTTTTAACCTTGTAGCTTAAGCCATCGGGTAGTCACTTCTTAATGAATTATCAAAGTGTTTTAACCTTGTAGCTTGAGCCATCGGGTAGTAACTTCTTAATGAATTATCAAAGTGTTTTAACCTTGTAGCTTAAGCCATCGGGTAGTCACTTCTTAATGAATTATCAAAGTGTTTTAACCTTGTAGCTTGAGCCATCGGGTAGTCACTTCTTAATGGATTATCAAAGTGTTTTTTTTGACCTTCTAGCTTGAGCCATCGGGTAGTCACTTCTTAATGAAATATCAAAGTGTTTGTAACCCTGTAGCTTGAGCCATCGGGTAGTCACTTCTTAATAAATTATCAAAATGTTTTAACCTTGTAGCTTGAGCCATCGGGTAGTCACTTTTTAATGAATTATCAAAGTGTTTTAACCTTGTAGCTTTCAGCCATCGGGTAGTCACTTCTTAATGAATTATCAAAGTGTTTGTAACCATGTAGCTTGAGCCATCGGGTAGTCACTTCTTAATGAATTATCAAAGTGTTTTAACCTTGTAGCTTTAGCCATCGGGTAGTCACTTCTGAATGAATTATGTCCCCCCTCCGAAGGGGTGGGGGACATATTGTTTTTGGTGTGGATCGCGTCGGCGTTGGCGTCGGCGTAGCTTTTTGTTTGCATATCTCCTGAACCACTGGATGGATTTAGACCAAACTGGCACAGAAACTCAATTGGGACAGTCGAATGGAGTGATTAGATTTCGGTGACCTTGACCTAATTTTCAAGGTCACAAAGGTCAATTAACTGTTTGAAAATCCAGGTGTCTCCATTCGTTTCCGCTCTCTAACTGGAGTAGTTTTTGACCGATTTTCTACAAACTTTGCATATAAGTTGATACCGGCAAGGAGTGGTTTGGGATTGTAGATGGGTAAATTTCGTCAAACGACTTTGGAGTTATGGCCCTTGATTGAGGTTAAAAATTGCATTTTGTTCATTTCCGCTGTCTAACTTGAGTAGTGTTTGACCGATTTTCTTCAAACTTTGCATATGAGTTGATACCGACAAGGAGTGGTTTGGGATTGTAGATGGGTATATTTCGTCAAATGACCTTAGAGTTATGGCCCTTGATTGAGGTTAAAAATTGCATTTTGTTCGTTTCCGCTCTCTAACTTTAGTAGTTTTTGACCGATTTTCTTCAAACTTTGCATATGAGTTGATACCGACAAGGAGTGGTTGGGATTGTAGATGGATAAATTTCGTCAAACGACCTCAGAGTTATGGCCCTTGATTGAGGTTAAACATTGCATTTTTTTCGTTTCCGCTCTCTAACTTGAGTAGTTTTTTACCGATTTTCTTCAAACTTTGCATATTAGTTGATACCGGCAAGGATTGGTTTGGGATTGTAGATTGGTTAATTTTTGTGAAACGACCTTACAGTTATGGCCCTTGATTTGTGTTCAAAATTGCATTTTTGTAAAAATTTAGGGTTGGGGCCGAGGTGGTCCATTTCTTTGTACAGCTGAAATATGTGATATTTTAATATATTGGTTTTAATTGAAAATGTCTGTTGGTATATATTTTACAGGGCTATATGTAAAAATTTACGAAATTAAAAGTGGGTTGGGGCAGAGAGGGGAGACATATGTTTTCCTCTGAAAACTCCTAGTTATCAGTGTTTTTATCCTTGTAGATTAAGCCACTTCTTGATGATATATCGAAGTGTTTTAACCCTGTAGCTTAAGCCATGGAGTAGTCACTTCTTAATGAATTATCAAAGTGTTTTAACCCTGTAGCTTAAGCCATCGGGTACTCACTTCTTAATGAATTATCAGCGTTTTTAACCCTGTAGCTTAAGCCATGGAGTAGTCACTTGTTGTTTGCTAAGATGCAAAGAGAATCGAATAAAAATCTAAAATCACTCATGATGCCACTAGTAATGAAAGGGGACTCACCCAAATGATAATAATGGGGAAAATACAATGGTCATGGGCTTACATGTACATACGATGTTGTTAATTTTGAACGACTGGCCCCAAATCATTATGATTTGTGCCATCGGACACGAAAAACCAACAATTTGCTTAATCGAAAACAAAGGCGCAGATCAGCTGCACAGCTGATCAGCGCCTTTGTTTTCGCTACACGGATAGCACAATTCCTCTTCTTAAATCCAAAATTTCAAGCTTCTAGCCTGCTTCTGTGACTGTACAGCCCGGTTTGTGTTGGACCTGGTCGGAACCCAAATTGTTGGTTTTCTCATGCAAAAGCTCTTTATACCCCGCGCCAAAACGAAGTTTTAAGGGGGGTATACTGTTTTCACGTTGTCCGTCCGTCCGTAATGTTTTGTTTCTTTAATATCTTGAAGACCCATTGATGGAATTTCATGAAACTTTGCAGGCATCTGTATATCTATGGGGCAAATATGTACATGCAAAAATTAAGGGCTAGGGGCCAGTCCCTTTTGAGTTACTTCCCTTTATAGTTCTTGATGGCTTTTGTATACAGTGAAGATAGTGCATTTACGGGCCGATCAACTCCTACATTTTTTTTGGAACTTTTTGATATTATGCCTAAATGATGTAGGCCCATTGGACATTTGCATGAAGAAATGTTATTGCGAAAAAATAGTTTTTGACAAAATGACAGCTATGAGAACTTAGGCAATTTTCTTTCTTTTTTTTACAGGTAAGGGCTTTCACGGGCCGATCAACTCCTACCACAGTTTTTGTTGGAACAATTTGATATCATGCCTACATGATGTACACCCATTGGACATTTGCATGAAGAAATGTTATTGCGAAAAAATAATTTTTGACAAAATGACAGCTATGAGAACTTAGGCAATTTTCTTACTTTTTTACAGGTAAGGGCTTTCACGGGCCGATCAACTCCAACCACAGTTTTTGATGGAACAATTTGATATCATGCCTACATGATGTACACACATTGGACATTTGCATGAAGAAATTTGATTGTGAAAAAATATTTTTTGTTAAAATTACAGCAATGAGAACTTAGACAATTTTTCTTATTTTTTCACAGGTAAGGGCTTTCACGGGCCGATCAACTCCTACCACAGTTTTTGATGGAACAATTTGATATCATGCCTACATGATGTACACCCATTGGACATTTGCATGAAGAATTGTTATTGTGAAAAAATAATTTTTGATAAAATGACAGCTATGAGAACTTAGACAATTTTTCTTAGTTTTTTTTTTTTTTTTTTTTTTTTTTTTTTTTACAGGTAAAGGCTTTCACGGGCCGATCAACTCCTACCACAGTTTTTGATGGAACAATTTGATATCATGCTTACATAATGTACACCCATTGGACATTTGCATGGAGAAAGAAATTCTATTGCAAAAATAATTTTTGTGGTAAACAGTTACCCTGCGGGGGGTATTTAATAAGCATTGCTTATTGTCTCTTTTTTCATTTTTTCAGGCTGTCCACCAACTGCAGAAGCCCTGCTGTATGGAATATTACAATTACAGAAGAAAATCAAAAGAACAACTGGGTTACAATCATGGTATAGGAAATAGACCGACTGGATTTCACATTCCAGTTTTGCTTTTGGACCATATATACCGACCTACAAAAGAAACCCGACACTTTTTTAATTATATGTAAAAATTTTAGCCCTTGTTATCCATTCGGGGCGAATTTCTTATTTTAATATGTCTTTCCATAAAATATATATACATTTTTTTTTTTATTGGAAGTCATTAGAAGAAACCCAATGACCAATGCATAACAATTGTGTTATTTCAGAAAAAAAAAATACTGGGTTGTGTTTAGACTTTAGATTTTGTGATTTTTTAAAATGACCCCCTTGCTTTAATCTTTGTGTTACATAAAGGGATTTTATTGAAAATGTGAATGGTGTGAAAATGATTTGCCTGCCATGTCGTATAAATCAGTATTATATTGTACATCTGCTTTCACGATTATGCCTCCAAATGTAAGTGTCCGGTTTATTTTGTGGGTCAGTATATTTTAGTAAATGCAAGTTAATTGCTTATCGCCAGATGGTATCTAAAAACAGTCAACTGCTCACGGTAGTGAAAATGTGATCGAAAAGCTCTTGCGTCCACGATCTTTTATTCTAAAATGTTGAAAAAAAAAGTGTTATACAAACTATGATTTACATCCCCTGATGTTGCATTATATGATCACAAGTTTATATCTTATTAGTCGCAGTGCAACAACACTTATTTTCAATCATTTTAGCAGCAATGTCTATGCTGAAGATATGAACAGGTTTCATGTGCCATAATTAATTTGTGCCATACAGTTTTATTATTCATTTTAGCAGATTTTTCTTGACGTGCCATACCAAACCGTTTTCCTAGAAACCTTTTTTTTCTCTCAAGAATGTGAAAATACATCTTGAACAAGTATGCTGTCATGTTCTTATTTATTACCTTGTCAGATCAGTCCCCAGCATACCTTTGTACCCACATATTAGCCGCTGCATGGGAAAACCAACAATGTAGTTTTCAAACAGGTTGGACACAAACTGGTCTGTACAGTCACAGAAGATGGCTAGAAGCTTGACATTTTGTACTTAGAAAGTAGAGGAAATGTACTATCCGTGTAGCGAAAACAAAGGCGCTGATCAGTTTCGCGGTTACCGCAAAGCTGATCTGTCTGTTTTTGGATATGCAGATTGTTGGTTTTCTCATGAGGTGGCTCATATACTTAAGACACTTTCTGTAATGGTTGGAATATAGTGCAGATTCACCAGGAGGACCAAATAACTAAATGTTGTGCTCCACTGAAGAAGCTAGCACCGGTAAAACTCGAGCCCCCAGTTTTTTTTTTTATCACCGATACTTCTGTAGAGGCTCTATTTTTTTAAAAAAAAAAAAGATTTGCATTGAATTTTTGTACTGTTTGCATCTTATGTACGTTTTCGTCTACTTAGTTAACTTTGGGTGACTGAGTGGCTGCCTATTGGGAAATACATGTAGCTGCTCACTAGGCTTACGATGCTTTCTTATTATAAGTACCTGTTAAATTTTATTCCCACCTTGGTTTTTGGAGCGGGAATTTCTGATTGTGCCATTTCCTGATTATTTCCTACTTTCACCTTTGTATTTACTCGAAAGTTCTTCATAGCATTAGAATTTCCCTCACAAAAGTGCAATATATATCTGCAAAGTATAGAAACAATGTCAACAATATGCCCAAATCTGTAAGCGCAGCATGCTTATCATCTATTTTGAAGCTTTAGTACTGCTCGACTTGATTCTGCATACATGTATGTGTCCCGTTGGGTAAAGTGGCAAAGAGGACCAATAGTCCTGTACCTGAGATCTAAGATATGCGACAAGTTTACCTTGCCATAAAATAGGTCAAGGTCATCCCAGGGTCATAATTTATTTAACATTCCCTGATGCTTCATGCCAAGTTTCAAAATAATCATAGGCCTTCCGCTTCTGAAGATTTTTTAACGTTTTTTGCTATTTATAGCCATGGTGGTCATCTTGGTCATGTGACATTGGCCTTTTATACAAAGTTTCATTCTATTTAAATGCATAAGTGTCTTCAGCTGACCTTGCAAATTGGTCAGGGTCATCCAATGGTAATGTTTTAAATAAACTTTGCAGTTTGATTGGCCAAGCGCTTTTAGAGATGTTGGAACATTGTGAACGACGCCAATGACAGACGACGGCGCATGGGTTTCTATATATAATAATTTCACCATATGAGCCTAACAGCTCAGGTGAGCTAAAAATAGACAATGAATGCTACAAATGGAATTATCATGAAAAACAGACCAATGAGTTACTCCTTTTTTCTCTTTATTTACATTGTACAAGACATGTCCATCTACTTGAGAGGAATAAATCTTGAGGAGTGGGTGGCACCAATGCCAGGTCGACCGTGCTTCACAGGCTTGTAGGTGATACTGAACTCTCCCAGATAATGGCCGATCATTTCAGGCTGAAACGAGAAAGGTAAATATGCTTCAATTGCGCATTGGCAACCAATCATGGCTTCCGCATCTATGAAAACATCAGGAAAACATGTCCGAGAAATGTATATCCCCTTATACCCCACTTTTATATAGTAAAACTGGGGTATGCAGGGGTAAACCTATTTTTCTTATCTTTGCTCCAAAACATAGATTGTGGGTACTCGTTAGAACAGCCTCAGCTATGTTTTGAGCAAAAATAAGAAAAGTATCAAAAGTTTTCTGCTGATTTTTTTTTTTCAATTTTTACAGCATCAGAAAATTCTATATATTCCATGGGCATGTTTTCGTAATGATAAAGACAAAGATCACCGGCTTGATTTTCCTGAGGTTTATCTGCACCTATAGTAATCCTACAAAAAATAACTTCCAACTCCTTTAACCGTCAAATTTTCAATCATTTTCCAGCCACCTTCGACTGTCAGTTCAATTCATTTAAGACTGTCAGATATCCTAAAATGGATAAAGAATTATTAATAATGTCCTACTCCACAGAATTCAATACATATTGTCATTGAAGTACCTTAACTTGTATTTACCAAGAAATTCAAGAAAGATTATTCCAGACTTTGACTGGATCAGGCTGTAACAAGGAATGTGGCTACTTGGATGAAAGGAATCATCATAATCTTGAGCCGCCTCGTGAGAAAACCAACAATGTGGTTTTTGAACAGGTCCGACACAAACTGGGCTGTAGGTAACAGTCTCAGAAAAAGGTTACAAGCTTGAAATTTTGGAAATACAGGTCAACCTCATTATAATGCTATCTTTGGGGTCCATGAAAACAGACCGTGTTATAAGTGTACCGTGTTATAACGAGGTTATTTATAATAGACATATAGCAAAATAATCGATTTGGGAGCCATGACATGGCCGTGTTATATTGAAAACCGCACTATAGTGAGGCGTGTTATAATGAGGTTGAACTGTAGGTAGAGGAGGAATTTAACATTTGTACCATCTTAGTAGCTAAAACCAAGGCGCTGATCAGCTGCGGGGAGCTAATCTGCATCTTTGTTTTCGCCTATGCAAATTGTTGGTTTTCTCATGAGGCGGCTCAAATGCTGCTAAGGCAATAGCCTTGAAAGGGCTTTACACCAGAGCCATTCAGACTAACAATTTTCTTCACCACCTAGCGTTGATTAGGCTCAAAGCGAGCTAGGTTTATGTTAACATCATTATGGCTGTTATACACCAGCAGATTTTCAGATTGGAAATGCCATTTTTAGCAGCAGGACAATAAAGAACAGCATAATTATACAAATGAGCCGCCTCATGTGAAAACCAACAATGTGGATTTTGAACAGGTTCGACACAAACTGAGCTGTACAGCCACAGAAGACAGCTAGAAGCTTGTAATTTCGGATTTAAAAAAAAGAGGAATTGTACTCTCCGAGTAGCGAAAACAAAGGCGCTGTTTTCGCATATGCAGATTGTTAGTTTTCTCATGAGGCGAAGTGTGAACATAAGTGACTGTGAAGCTGATCTGCACTTTTGGTTTCGCATATGCAGATTGTTGGTTTTCTCATAAAGTGGCTCAAATAATTACAAATTTCCAGGCAAATTCTTGTAAATCTAGTGTGTTGGTAAATTCAGCTACAATGTGGTCCATACCAGATTCATTCAACATGTACATGTACCAATCAGCAAATAAGTCCGATTAACACTTTTCCTGCATTAAAGGGACGAATTTGGTGCCACCTGATGAGTTTTATAACATGGGATTTCCCTGTTAAAATTTTAGTGAGTGTGGCATAACTACTGGCCCGGGGAATTATAAGCCTGCTGGAATACAAGTAATATTTAATCTGCTGATAAGAGCTGTGAAAACTGATAATGTTTCACGCTGAAGCAGCATCCAATCAGAATTGACTATTGCTAGTATGTATATTGAAGATGTTGAGTTTTGTGCCTATTAAGCAAAATCTTAGATAAGACAACTAATTTGGCCTTCTATAAAACTGTTTAAGAGCCATTCAGACATTTTTTTGTCTTCACCACCTAGCGTTGATTAGGCTCGAAGCGAGCTAGGTTTATGTTAACATCATTATGGCTTTATACTACTATCCCAGCAAATCTTAGCAATGGGATTTGGAATGTCATTGCTAGCGGCGGGTCATATCATAACATCTTATAAATGAGCCGCCTCGTGGGAAAACCAACAATGTGGTTTCCGAACAGGCCCGACACAAACCGGCCTGTACAGTCACCGAAAAGAGCTAGAAGCTTGAAATTTCGGATTTAAGTAGAAGAGGAATTGTACTATGTATCTGAGTAGTGAAAATAAAAGCGCTGATCAGCTTCGCAGTTACTGCGAAGCTGATCTGCGCCTTTGTTTTCGCCTATGCAGATTGTTGGTTTTCCTATGGGGCAGCTCAAATGCTTTAAGAACTGATGTAACAACCATTACAATGAGTAATGAAAAGAAAGATATGACATCAAAAATCCCAATTTAACAGCCACCAGGCACCTTTAGTCCTTATCATTGTGGGCGTAGTGTGTTGGCTCTTGGTTGAAACTTCAGATATCATTCAACATATAGTCATATACATTGTAAATGTTTATAAACATTCAGGTCAACTACTTTACCGCTTTTGAAATCTGTACAAGAGCCATTCAGACTTAAGATTTCTCTTCAGCACCTAGCGTTGATTAGGCTCAAAGCGAGCTAGGTTTATGTTAACATCATTATGGCTTAGGGACAAAAAGGAACTTGAATATCAGTTGCAAAAAATCATAACATGCAGGTTTAAGTTGCATTTTAATTAGTTTCCTTGACCTTTGGTTTAATAACAAGTCTACATTTGAAAATGTTTAACGAGTGATACAAACATATCTATAAATCAGTGTCAAAAATTTGAAAAATTTAAAATTTCCTCTCAAGCTAAAGTTTCATTTACCACTCTGGTCAATGGTATGTTGATATTGATAAGTTAACGCTAGATCTCTGTCGCACATCAAGCAGATGCATTTTGTTTTTGTTTTTGAGAAAAAAAAAAAAGCTTTACTGTCTTAAATTGTAAAGACTTCTCACACTTATAACAACCTCGTTGCAAATGCCATCAAACTGGCTGGAATAATACTTGGCAGAATAGAGGGCAAAACTTTCGGGCATTATCAAATCTGGCATTTGCTAATGAGTGGGTATAATTCATTTGACTTTGATTAGCATGGTTTTCTATATAGCAAAGATGGGTTAGACTCTATGCTATGAAAATGAATGTTGAAGTATTGGTATGTGTCTATACAGATTTAACCAAATATTGTCATGTTTGCCTTTGTTATCGCTAGACAGATAGTATAATCCCTCTTCTTCTTAAATCCGAAATTTCAAGCTTGTAGCCTGCTTCTGTGACTATACAGGCCCATTTGTAACAGACTTGGTCGAAAACCAAGATTGTTGGGTTTCTCATGCATAGGCTCATTTTAAATGCTCCATCCAAGATCAGTAACTGTTGTTTCAAAGAACTTTTGTACAAGAGCCATTCAGACTAAACATTTTCTTCAGCACCTAGCGTTGATTAGGCTCGAAGCGAGCTAGGTTTATGTTAACATCATAATGGCTCTATACATGTGTCATTTAAATACATGTACTTGCTTTTAATATATGATTGAAAAGTGTCAGAGGAACTTCTGCAGCCTTGCGGGCAGGAATAATTTGAAACTTTTCAGCCAAGGCATTATCCAATGTCCAATTGATGTTGTAGGTAAAAAGTCTGTGCTTTCGGCCATGTTTTGGTACCTTGTAGTCAGCTTTACTCACGATTTGACTCAGTCCATGCTGCTTTGAGAGCTGTCTCGAGGCAGCAAGGTAGTGGTTGGTGACGGTGGTATTCAGGTTTTATCACACTAAGTTGAGATAGGGCAATACCACAAGGTTACCTGGACTAGAAACCCAAGATTCCTGGACCCCGAGGTCATAAAACTCAACCGAGACTAAAATTTATCCTGCTCATAAATGTTAAAATGCCAACAATTGTTGGCAATTAAACATTTACCAGCAGGATAAATTACAGGCTTTGGTTATCTAAACCTGAGTTTAGTTGGGCTGTTTATGAGCAGTTAAAATTTTAAGCTCAGCTGAGTTGAGCCTGAAAAATTTTTATAACCTTGAAATGCTTTACAAGCTGACCTTCCTGACTGTAATGCTAATGCTATAAAGGTTTTTTTTTTGTCTCAGGGGAAAAAGCTGGCAGATGAACCACTCTGTAGATAGGGGAAGACAACAAAATATAGAGCAAAGCCATTCAGAATAAACTTTTCTTCACCACCTAGCGTTGATTAGGCTCGAAGCGAGCTAGGTTTATGTTCACATCATTATGGCTCTATGCACGGGTCATTTAACTACTTGCTTTCAATATATGTGATTGAAAACTATCGAAAGGAAATTTTGCAGCCTTGCAGGCAGGAATAATTTGAAACTTTTCAGCTAAGGCATTATCCAATGTCCAATTGATGTTGTAGGTAAAAAGTATGTGTTTTCGGCCATGTTCTGGTACCTTGTAGTCAGCTTTACTCATGATCATTTGACTCCACCCATGCTGCTTTGACAAAATGTGAGCTGTCTCGAGGCAGCAAGGTAGTGGTTGTTGACTGTGGTACATGTATTCAGGTTTTATCCCACTGAGTTAAGATAGGGCAATGCCACAAGGCCAAAAGGTTGGAGTAGCCTGGACTCTGGACTTCAAGAAACCCATGGCTCAAAGTTTACAGGCTGAGTTGCCTAACTCTTATGCTAATGCTATGAGGGCTTTTTATCTCTGGGGAAAATGCTGGCAGATGAACCACTCTGTAGGGGGACAAGGGAGGAGGACAACAACATACAGAGCAAAGCCATTTTCAGAATAAACTTTTCTTCACCACCTAGCGTTGATTAGGCTCGAAGCGAGCTAGGTTTATGTTCACATCATAATGGCTTTAAGTTAGAAACAGCAACTGTTAAAGGTGCTCATCAGAGCTTAAATGGAATGTTCACAAAATTAATGGTAGATTTATAACACTTTATGAATCAAAACCCAATTCTAACAAAACTACTTGCTAGTTTGTGCCAAATATGTTTGGAGAACCAAAACCCAGGTGACTCAACATAATTATGCTATGTACAGCCTTTTAATTGCGACTTAGAAGTTGAGAACATATAATACATATTTACAAATTGAGCTAGGCTTGCTCAAGGCCACAGCAGACTCCCATTACAAGTATTGAACCAGGGACCCCTCGGCCCGTTACGAGTCGTATGTGCTGCCATCTGTACCAGTCTGCACATTTGTGTCAGTCCCCTCAACATTTAATTAACACTATTTAACAAATTTGCAGTCATAAAAATACACAACCCAACAGAGGTACATCAGGAAAACATGTCCGTGAAATATATACACCCTTAAACCCCAATTAGGTATACCCCACTGCAGGGGTATACCTAATTTCCTTATTTGTGGTCCAAAACATAGATTGTGGGTACTCGTTAGAACTGCCTTGCAGAGGCGGTTCTAACATGTACCCACAATCTATGTTTTGAGCAAAAATAAGAAAAAATATCAAAATTTTTCAGCTGAAATTTTTCAATTTTAAAGCTAAAAAAATTCTGTTTATTGCATGGGCAAGTTTCTGTAATGGGATTCTGATCCTGTACCTCTAGCTCAAGTCTCTCTCTACGTCTACGTGACCATTACGAAAACATGCCCATGCAATATAAAGAGATTTTTAAAGTTGTAAAAAATGAAATATTCCGCTGAAAATTTTTGATATTTTTCTTATTTTTGCTCAAAACATAGATTGTGGGTACACGTTAAAACCGCCGCGGTACTAACGAGTACCCACAATCTATGTTTTGGAGCAAAAATAAGAACCAGAGGACCAATGGTCCTGTAAACGCTCACCTGAGACCTGAGATATATACATGTACCAATAAACTTGTTAGACTAGAATGGTACAATGCATGTACGAGGGGTGATCGGAAAGTACGTATAAAAATGCTGTAAAATAAGTTTGCGTCAACCGATTGATATGAAATTTTGTACGAATAAACATTGATCCTTGTGTAATTAAATACCATTGTCATTTTAAAACAATGACGTCAGACGTTCATGCACGAGACAGTGTAATGACGTCACTTCACGTGACCCGGCGCACCTGTACCCCTGGGTTGACTTTGTTAGTGTATTTGGGGGATTTGGGAAAGTTGGTCGACATTTTTTAATGGAAAATAATTTTCTAACATTAATTGACCATTTTTCGAAAACATACGGCATTCTAATGCTTTATCTACTAATACGGTGCAATTGAATTCAACAGGTTAGCTTAAAATATGCAAGAACGTCGATTTCATTTTGTAAACTTAAATTCAATACCCTGTTTTATGGCCGATATTTAACGAAATGATAAAAAAACTGGCATAAACTATAACTAGTAGAGACAATGTCAAGAATAGATATGTTTCGAGCTTGCAGTAGATATATACTTTTAAAAAATGACTTCCCCAAAATGCAACATTTTCGAAAATCTTAACAGTTTTGTCTATTTGACACAGTCGGTATTTGCAAGGACCCTACAGACAAACCCATTCGATAAGCAGCATCGTAATTTGACAAACATAAGCCGTGTACATTACAGTAAATAAGTATTAAATAAAATGTGGGCGTACGCAATCAAAACGGGTGTTACAATACTTTGAACTAAGAAGTACTTTGAAATAAGAATAAAACTTCGACGTTACGTTGCGCCGCATAACGTTAGGCGGTGTTTCCATAACGACAGCTGCAACGCACGTGTGCATATTATGCATGCGTTATTGCAATGGCATAACTGTATATATATTGCTGCATTATTTGATGAAATTTCATCTCGAAATAACAAAAGATAAAGAAATGACAACATTTTTATACGTACTTTCCGATCATCCCTCGTATATAACCCTAGGGCAGGGTCAGAATAACTCCTGGAGTCAATGTCTTTTTCAAATCATAAAAATTCAGTCCATTTGCCAATGAACTGCAAGTTTTGTCCTTCAAACGACATTTTACACCCATTAAACTCAACATGTTCCCCAAACATTGTTAATACTTCTTTTCTAGTCACTTGATTGCCTTCCAATATTCTTTCCAAACTATGAAAAGAATCATATAGATGTGTTCCCATATCTTGGGTAAGATCTTCATCGTTGATAGGTTAACAATTGAAGTGTGATAAGTCCTTCACATATTTTCAGGATAGGAAGAATAACTTTCCCAGGTGACTGATTGATTCTTTGTAGAGGTTTTACAAACTAATTTGAAATTTGTTAGGCAGTAAAGAAAGAAGTTGAAACTAATCTCCATATAAAATCTTGGTACATGATTTCTTCACAATGGAAAGTGGCAAAGTCTGTTGAGTCTACAATGGCAACCCTAATAAACAAATCATTTTCCTTTTGTAAACCTATCACATGAAGATCGAAATGAAGATATAGGAAGGTAACTTGCTATGTTCCTAACCAACTTCTTAAAGGATTTCATAGCTTATTTCATGAAGTTTTGAAGCTTATCTTCCCAGTGATCTTCATCACAATACAAAACAATCTTTTGTCATGTCAACAACCTTTGAGAAGTTCCTTTAGAAGTTGTTTGCGAAGTTGCGATGTTTTTCTATACCTCCAAATCAAATCATAAATTTGAAAAGAATGTTTATAAAATTATTATTTCTAACAACATTAGAAAGTTCTGATTTTTTGTTTATGCTCTGGATTTAACTAACTTACACGATGATGGATTATATAAGATTAGTAATGGTGATGTTATAGATTATATATGGACAATTGTGGATTTCACCATGGAAGAAATACAGAACCTCAGCTAAGAGCAATAAATCCTTGTAATAAATGTTCTTATTGCTTCCAAAGGATCAAACCTTTATATTTTATTTGCAAATATATATAAGAATGTTTCTCTAGTTCTTCAGCTACCATATCATCCACAAGTGAATACATGTGAATACTGTTTTAGCGTGTTGAAATCATATCTATGTGATCAGGAGGAATCTGCAATATGTAACTAGAAATTTTCAGAGTACCTCCCTGGGGAAGGGACTTGCAAAACAAATCCTTTATTGACTATACTATCATTTATTTGAGACACTTCATGAGAAAACAAACATTTCACATATGAGAAAACAAAGGCGCAGAACAGGTTCACAATAACTGTGAAGCTGATCAGAGCCTTTTTGTTTTCACTACATGGATATTACTATTCTTCTGCGTCCTAAATTCAAAATTTCCAGTCTCTAGCCATCTTCTGTGCTTGTACAGATTGGTTTGTGTGGAACCTGATCGGAGACCACAGTGTTGTTTTTCTCATGAAGCGGCTCATAAATTTGAAATAACCACATAGAATCAATCAGTCACCTGGGAAAGTTATTCTTCTTTACCCTGAAAACATGTGAAGGATTTATCACACTTCCATTGTTAACCTATTACCAATGAAGATCTCACCCAAGATATGGGAACACATCTATATGATTTGTTTCATAGTTTGGAAAGAATATTGGAAGGCAATCAAGAACTTAGAAAAGAAGTATTAGCAATGTTTGGGGGACATGTTGAGTTTAATGGGTGTAACAATTTTCTCCATTCAAATGCATGGGCGATCTAAGTTGACCTCGCCGTGAAATAGGTTAAGGTCATCCCAGTGTCATGACTTATACAAATTTTGTAGACCTGCGTTCCTTAATGCTTCATGCCAAGTTTCAAAATCATAGGCCTTCTGGTTCTGAAGAAGATTTTTAAAAATTTTTGCTATTTATAGCCATGGCGGCCATCTTGGTCATGTGACCTTGACCATTTATACAAATTCCTCTTCCTAAGGATGCTCCACATAAAGTTTGGCTTTGATTGGCTAAGCAGTTTCTGAGAAAAAGCTGTTTGAATATTATGGTCATATACATGTATGAGGGTCTGGATGGGGGGTCCTGGTATTCACTAATCACTAAAAATTAAGCCATTTATTCACTGTCATTAAAATTTTGGCTTATTCATTAAAATTAGCTCGATTATTCATTAAAATATTACTAGTCGCGCCTTCTTCGCCAAGCTAATAAGCATAAGCAAAAAGGTGTTCCCCACCTAAGACATCCCTTATCTCAAGCCACAAGGACCGATTGTTTTAGCATTTTAAATCTGTTGGGAGTATACTCCCCTCCACCTTTAATACTAAATACCCTGAATCTTTCTCCTCAATTATGAATACCAAAGGTTATTTAAGAAAAAATGTAACATCAGGGGTAAAGGTATAATAAAATGGTGTTGGTTTTATTTAGCAAACTAGTTAGCATAGTAGTAATATGTGATGTATGGATTTGTGCTTTGTGCCTGATTGTACAATACATTTTATTAATGTCTTAAATGCCGAGCGAGCGAAGCGAGCGAGGAAAAAAAATGTAGTGCCATTTAAATTGTCAGATGGATTGGCATGAACATTCTTTGTGCTGCCTTGTTTCTGATTGCAAAATGCACTATAATTATGGTCTGTCATATAAGACACCAAGATGATGTCCATCCACATAAAAATAGTTTAAACCATCCACAGAAAATATTATCATTATAGGATTGGAACATACATAATAAGGACAAAGTGGGGTAATAGAATAAAAAGACTAGAGGACCATTGGTCCTGTAGCTCACCTGAGAGATTATCACATTGTAAGCTCATGAGATTTAAATTAATTGAGAATCGACCAATGAAAGTCTATGCATGGACACTATTGACCCCCGGGGCATGGCCAAATTTGACCCAGGGACATGACTGGCACAATTTATAAGAGCTGTCGCAGGACAGCGTGCTCGACTGCTTCTGACCTTTGTCAAACATAAGGCCAAACCCGACTAGTAACCCAGAGCATTATGCTCATACATCTTTTTGCCTTGATGCAATAAGGCAAAATCACTGAACCATGAAAGTTAACAATAACTACCTAAGATTTAAAGGTCTCACTCATATTGTGAAAGAAGTGTGTTCATATACCAACTGAGTGCCAAGACACAAGGCAAAATCACTAAAGCGTGAAATAAGGTCACACTGACCTATAAGTATTTCAGGGTCAAAGCCTCAAAGGTCTAGTGATACTTACTCATAATGTGAAAGAAATCTGATCATATACCCATTCAGTGTTGAGATACAAAGCAAAATCACTGAACCATGAAATTAGGTCATAGTGACCTATAAGTATGTTTGGGTCCAAGGTCTAGTCATACTCATTCATTATCAGAAAGAAGTATGAAAAAATACCAACTGAGTGTTGAGATATAAGGCAAAATCACTGAACCATGAAATTAGGTCACAGTGACCCAGGAATACGTTACGGTCAAAGGTCTTGTCATACTCATACATATCGTGAAAGAAGTATGTTCATATACCAATTGAGTGCCGAGATATAAAGGAAAATCACTGAACCGTGAAATTAGGTCATATTGACCTAGGACTACTTTAGGGTCAAAGGTCTTGTCATACGCAAACATAGTGTGAAAGAAGTTTGTTCATAAACTACTTAAGTGCCGAGATATAAGGCAAAGTCACTGAACCGTGAAATTAGGTCACAGTGACCTATAAGTATATTGGGGTCAAAGGTCTGGTCATACACACTCATAATCTGAAAAAAGTATGAAAATATTCTAATTGAGTGTCAAGATATAAGGCAAAATCACTGAACCGTGAAATTAGGTCACAGAGACCTAGGACTACTTCAGGGTCAAAGGTCTTGTCATACGCAAACATAATTTGAAAGAAGTTTGTTCATAAACCATTTGAGTATCGAGATATAAGGCAAAATCACTGAACCGTGAAATTAGGTCACAGTGACCTATAAGTATATTGGGGTCAAAGGTCTGGTCATACTCACTCATAATCTGAAAAAAGTATGAAAATATACTAAATAAGTGTCAAGATATAAGGCAAAATCACTGAACCGTGAAATTAGGTCACAGTGACCTAGGACTAATTCAGGGTCAAAGGTCTTGTCATACGCAAACATACTTTGAAAGAAGTTTGTTCATAAACCATTTGAGAACTGAGATATAAGGCAAAATCACTGAACCGTGAAATTAGGTCACAGTGACCTACAAGTATATTGGGGTCAAAGGTCTGGTCATACTCACTCATAATCTGAAAAAAGTATGAAAATATACTAATTGAGTGTCAAGATATAAGGCAAAATCACTGAACCGTGAAATTAGGTCACAGTGACCTATAAGTATATCGGGGTCAAAGGCCTGGTCGTACTCACTCATAATCTGAAAGAAGTAAGAAAATATACTAATTGAGTGTCAAGATATAAGGCAAAATCACTGAACCATGGAAAGTAGGTCAACCGACCCTTTCCGTCATGACACACAAGTCAGTGTCATAAAGTCAAAAGATGAATGACCAACCATCTTCCTAAGTTGTTTCTATTAAGAAATAAAAAGAAAAAAAATTCGGGGAGTTCTAGATTTTGACCTCTAGCCCCGCCCCCCTGACTCCGACCCAGAGGTCCGATGTCATGGAACCTAAAGTGTATGAAGTATGAATGCTTTATGATAAGTTGTTGTCAAGATATGGACTCCTTGTAAAAGTTACACAGCAGTACATCTATTTTTTACAGTGTTCTAGTTTTTAACCTCTAGCCCCACCCCCCAGGCATGGCCCGAGAGACCCGATGCCATTAAATGAAACTCAACCCTACAGGGTACCTATGGTCCGAGTATGAAAGCCCTCTGATAAAAAGTTTTCAAGATATAGACTTCTAGAATACTATATCACAGAAAAGCCATTATTATTAATGGTGTTCTAGATTTTAACCTCTAGCCCCACCCCCTGGCATGGACCCAGGGATCTGATGCCATGGAATGAAAGCCGACCCTACAGGGTGTCAATGGCCCAAGTATCAATGCTTTCTGATGAGTGGTTGTCAAGATATGGACTTCTAGAAAACTTTAACACAAGAATTGCCATTTTTGAAGGTGTTCTAGATTTTAACCTCCAGCCCCACCCCCTGGCCTGGACCCAGGGGCCCGATGCCATGGAATGAAAGCTAACCCTACACGGTATCTATGGTCCAAGTATGAATGCTTTCTGATGAGTGGTTGTCAAGATATGGACTTCTAGAAAACTTTAACGCAAGTGTGACGCGCACGCGCACGGGAACGTGGACGACCGAGGTGACTGCAATAGCTCTATGCACTTCGTGCAGTCGAGCTAATAATGGGGACTACCAAACATTGCTATATACAAAATATAGAAGCTCTGGGCCTTTTGGTTTCAGAGAAGAAGATTTTTGTTAGTTTTTCCCATTGTAAGTCTATAGAGACTATCTACCCCCGGGGCGTGGCCAAATTTGACCCCAGGGGCATGGCTGGCACAATTTATGTAGAGGACCATTAGCCATTGCCACATACCAAATATCAAAGCTGTGTGCCTAGTGGTTTCAGAGAAGAAGATTTTTGAATTTTTTTCCCATAGCAAGTCTATTGAGACTATCAACCTCCGGGGCCTGGCCAAATTTGACCCCAGGGGCATGAATGGCACAATTTATGTAGAGGACCATTAGCCATTGCTACATACCAAATATCAAAGCTGTGGGCCTAGTGGTTTCAGAGAAGAAGATTTTTTAATTTTTTTCCCATAGGAAGTCTATGGAGACTATCAACCCCCGGGGCGTGGCCAAATTTGACCCCAGGGGCATGAATGGCACAATTTATGTAGAGGACCATTAGCCATTGCTACATACCAAATATCAAAGCTGTGGGCCTAATGGTTTCAGAGAAGAAGATTTTTTTAGTTTTTCCTATTGTAGGTCTATGGAGACTATCGACCCCCGGGGCGTGGCCAAATTTGACCCCGGGGACATGATTGGCATAATTTATGTAGAGGACCATTAGCCATTACCACATACAAAATATCAAAGCTGTGGACCCTGTGGTTTCAGAGAAGAAGATTTTTTAATTTTTTTCCCATAGTAAGTCTATAGAGACTATCAACCCCCGGGGCGTGGCCAAATTTGAGACCCCAGGGGCATGAATGGCACAATTTATGTAGAAGACCATTAGCCATTGCTACATACCAAATATCAAAGCTGTTGGCCTAGTGGTTTCAGAGAAGAAGATTTTTTTAGTTTTTTTCCTGTTGTAGGTCTATGGAGACTATCGACCCCCGGGGCGTGGCCAAATTTGACCCCAGGGGCATGATTGGCACAATTTATGTAGAGGACCATTAGCCATTGCCACCTACAAAATATCAAAGCTGTGGGCCCTGTGGTTTTAGAGAAGAAGATTTTTTGATTTTTTCCCATAGTAAGTCTATGGAGACTATCAACCCCCGGGGCGTGGCCAAATTAGACCCCAGGGCCATGATTGGCACAATTTATAATGGGGACTACCACACATTGCTACATACAAAATATTGTAGCTCTGGGCCTTGTGGTTTCAGAGAAGAAGATTTTTTTAGTTTTTCCAATTGTAAGTCTATGCAGACTATCCACCCCCGGGGCGTGGCCAAATTTGACCCCAGGGGCATGGCTGGCACAATTTATGTAGAGGACCATTAGCCATTGCCACATACCAAATATCAAAGCTGTGGGCCCTGTGGTTTCAGAGAAGAAGATTTTTAAATTTTTTTCCCATAGTAAGTCTATGGAGACTATCGCCCCCCTCCCCCCCGGGGCGTGGCCAAATTTGACCCCAGGGGCACGAATGGCACAATTTATGTAGAGGACCATTAGCCATTGCTACATACCAAATATCAAAGCTGTGGGCCTAGTGGTTTCAGAGAAGAAGATTTTTTTAGTTTTTCCCATTGTAAGTCTATGGGACCTATATCTGTTGCCATGGAAACCACAATTTTGATACAATCTGCTCCAAAACCTAATGCCATCAATCCCCCAACCCAATTATGGTTCACATTAAATTTGATCAAGATCGGCCTACTAGCTTCAGAAATATTCTTCTCTGAAATTGTGGACGGACGACGGACGGACGGACGACGACGGATGCCTGCCTATCCTATAAGCTCACCTGTGAGCCTTCGGCTCAGGTGAGCTAAAAATACATATGCATAAGCAAACGAAACAGTGAAATAGTATCTGGCTCAGTAAACATCTAGAATGATTTAATTTATTTTTTTCTGCCTTCAAATTACATATTTTCAATTGGCCCATGAGGTGAGTCCCTACATGCTTGGCTTCCAGACATATGTATTTCCAAACATTCAAGGATTTCTAAAATATGAATACAACATTTGAACTTAATCGGGTCTGGGGGCGTCCAGACCCCAGACCCAAGAAAAAAATGAAATTCTGGAATGTCAGGGAGGCCATCTAAGACCATTCCATAGCCAAATTGTAGCATATTCATTATTCTTTAAAATGTTATTATTCACTATTCATTATATTATTCTGCTATTCATTAAAAATTCACATTTATTCATTATTCTTTAGGACCTCATTATTCACTAATCATTAAATTTTTTGCTCTTTATTCACTCTCATTAAAATATTTAGGCCATTATTCATTAATCATTATACCCCATCCAGACCCTCATGTATATAGCCCCAGGGCAGGGGCAGACAACCCCCTGGGCCCAAAATATTTTCTTAAACATAAATCTTCTGCCCATTTGCTCATTTCTAGCAAGTTTTCTGCCATTTAATTTCATTTTCCTATTTTTTCCCATTCCAATGCATGGGAGACCTAAGTTGACCTTGCCGTAAAATAGGTCAAGGTCATCCCAGGGTCATGATTTATATAAACTTTGTAGAGCTCCATTCCCAGATGCTTCACACCAAGTTTCAAAGTCATAGGCCTTCTGGTTCTGAAGAAGATTTTTAAAGGTTTTTGCTATTTATAGCCATGGCAGCCATCTTGGTCAAGTGACCTTGACCTTTTTTATAAACTTTCATTCCCCCTTCCCAAAGATGCTCCACATGAAGTTTGGCTTTGATTGGCCTAGCGGTTTCAGAGAAGAAGATGCTTGAATATTATGGTCATATACATGTATATAACCCCGGGGCAGGGGCAGACGACCCCCCAGGGACTAAAATTTTCCATTAACATTAATCTTCTGTCCATTTGCCTATTCCCAGTAAGTTTTACCCATTTAATAGCATTTTACCATTTTTTCCCATTCAAATGCATTGGCGACCTAAGTTGAACTTGCCGTAAAATAGGTCGAGGTCATCATAGGGTCATGATTTATATAAACTATTATGGGCCAGCGTCCCCGATGCTACATACCAAGTTTCGTGGAAATTGGCCCACTGATTCTGGAGAAAATTTTTTAAAGGTTTTTGCTATTTATAGCCATGGCGGCCATCTTGGTCATGTGACCTGGACCATTTATATAAACTTTCGTTCCCCCTTCGTAAGGATGCGCCACATGAAGTTTGGCTTTGATTGGCCAAGCGGTTTCAGAGGAGGAGATCTTTGAAATTGTGGACGACGGAGGATGGACGACGACGGACGTACGCCGGAGCATGGGTATACTATAAGCTCACCTGTGAGCCTTCGGCTCAGGTGAGCTAAAAATAGGTATACCCCTGCAAACCCCCGTTTTACTACATAAAAGTGGGGTTTAAGGGGTATTCATTGCACGGACATGTTTTCCTGATGACTATGCTGCCATAAAGACTGTTTTCTGTAGGCACAAGGCTCAAAACTGAGCCGATTATTTTACTATAGTTTACCTTAATTTCCACCTGGTTGAATGTCTTTCCGTTGTACACACCGACAATACTGCCAATCATCTCTGGGACAATGACCATGTTTCTAAGGTGAGTCTTCACCACCTACAATACATTAGGAAAACTTGCCCATGTAATATGATTATAATATAGTTTTTTTTTGTGTGTGTTTTTTTTTTTTTCAGAAGAAAATTTTGAAAATTCAAAGGCATTTTTTTTAATATTAACGCTGAAAATACATTGGGGGTACACATTACAACTGGTTCTAACAAGTACCAGCAATCTATGTTTTGGAGCAAAAAACAGAAAATTAGATAACCCCTGCAAACACCAGTTTTTCAATATAAAAGTGGAGTTTCAGGGGGTACACATTTTATGGACAGGTTTTCCTGATGATACACACTGACCTCTAAGCTCTTTATACTCAAGAAATGTTCATGAGAACTTCAAACAGATTGTCTAACACCTTCCACCTTAATGCCAAGTCAACAGAACAGCAATGAATGGTCATGTTGGGTGACTACTCGTCACATCCATTTGAGCTGCCTCGTGGGAAAACCAACAATGTGGTTTCCGAACAGGTCCGACACAAATCAGGCAGTACAGTCACGGAAAAGAGCTATGAGCTTGAAATTTCGGATATAAGTAGAAGAGGAATTGTACTATCCGACTAGGGAAAGCAAAAGGCGCTGATCAGCTTCGCGGTTTGTTTTCGCATATGCAGATTGTTGGTTTTCCTATGAGGCGGCTCATTTTTTATGTGGGGCTTTTACCCAAAATTGGGATGTAAAGACAGTCACATTTTAATATAGTATTCTACATCATTGGCCTACAGAATGTTTTGAAAGGTATATAGAGGATATTCAAGTTTTTGGAGTGAATATGAGTTTTATTTCATTGAGTGAAGTGAAAAAAATTTATAATTCATGAGTGCCGAAGGCACAAATGAAATATATAATTTTTCACTTCACGAGATAAAATAAAAGTCATATTCACGACAAAAACTTGAATTTTCTTTTTATTATATTGTATGTAGTCATTGTAACGTTGCGCGCTAAAGCATATGACGTCAAAATCTTAAATGACGTCATTACGTCGCTATTGTGTGTGAACGTTCATTGCGTCAACAATAGCATAGATTATAAAATTTAGTTATGTATAAATTAGAAATGAAACGGTGGAATCGTAATTTGCGTATTCCCAAATCTTATATTTTCACATGTGAAAATATAACTTTTTTATATTTTCACATGTGAAAATATAACTTTTTCAAATATTGGTTATATTTAATACATATTTCTCTATATTTCATCACTTGCCATATAATAAAAGGTTCTATGACACACTCCACCCTTCTTTGAGTTAACAATCCATCTGCTTTTTTAAAAAGGTACAAGTAGGCAATGATCAGGAAAAGGAGGAATCAGAAGGAAATTCCCACTCCAAAAACTGACGTGGGAAAAACTATATCGACAAACAGGTAGTAGGCACTTATACTTAGAAAACACATCATAAATCATATTAATAAAACAACATATTAATAAAACATATCGTAAAACATATTAATCCTATTCTAAGTCACACTTGCCAACTTCTGTAGCTGTACAGCATAGCAAACATTTTGCATATGTGAAAACATGACACAGATCAGATCAGCTGTGCAGCAACTGCACAGCTAATCAGCATTTTTATCTTGCTTCAGGGATACATGAATCCCTCTTCATTCTATGTGGAATTTCTAGCCTCTAGCCCTCTTCGGTGGCTGTACAGGCTGGTTTGCATGACTTGATGGGCAACACCACAACATGTACACTAGTGACTACCTCAGGTTTTTCCAGCTCTGGGGCATCTTTCTTAGCTTTTCTCAATCTCTTGATGAGAGCCAGGGGTTTCCTCTTCAACCCTCGCTGGAATCTTCGTCTTATACGACAGCAGAACAGCTCACTCAGCTGCTCACTGCAATAAACAAACAAGCCTTAGCGCGAAAAAAAATCTGGGTTTCCGACCAGGTCCAACATAAACCAGACTGTACAGTGACAGAAGCAGGCTAAAAGCTCGAAATTTAAAATTTGGAAAGAAGAGGGATAGTTCATGTACTATCCATGAAACAAATACAAAGGTGCTTATCAGCTACTCTTACTGCACAGCTGATCTGCACCTTTGTTTTCGCACATGTAGATTGATGGTTTTCTGATGCAGTCATGAGGCGGTTCATTTACAAGTAATGTGTCTATGAGTCCAGACACTGCCATAATGCAGTTAAACCATAGAAAACAAACTGGAAGTAAAAATCAACAGCTCAGGGACCTTATGTAAGCATTCTTGAAGGTGCAAATGTTGGTGTGTTTTTTTTTACGTTATCTTTTAAAGCTACTTTGGCTTGTGTTGTTTCACAACCTTGAAGGCAAAAAATTTTATTCTAACATGCGAGGTTGCCGCTATCCCTTCTTAGGTATTAAATCTGACAGTAATCTAATGCACTTCAGAATGTCATGCAACGCCTGATAGCAAAAGAAAATTGCGATAGTATATTCTGCAATATACCGTCAGAAACCCAATGTCATATGCTAATTCGCTTGTGACTGATTGGCATGGACATGTGGTTGTTAAACAAAATTTTTGACCATGCATCCAATGATATTCCGCCCCAAAGGAGAAATATGAATACAGCTATCCCCAAAATCGCCACAAGTTGCACAGTAACAGCACAGCTGATCAGTGCCTTATAGATAGTATGATGTGTTCCCTTACTAAATCCTTATTTTCAAGCGTCTATTCGTCTATATGGCTGTACAGTCTGGTTTGTGTCAGACCTGGTCCAAAACCCTGATTGATATGTTATCCAGTGCAATGGCCCACAAATGTTTGTGTGCAAGATTGATATGTGCCACCTCATGAGAAAACCAACAATCTGCATATGCGAAAACAAAGGTGCAGATCAGCTTCGCGGTAACCGCGAAGCTGATCTGCGCCTTTGTTTTCGCTGAACAGATAGTACAATCCCTCTTCTACTTATATCCAAAATTTCAAGCATCTAGCATTTTTCTGTGCAGCTCGGTTTATGTCAGACCTGTTGGTTTTCCCACTAGGTGACTCATATGATACAGACCTGGACATGTCAAGGAGCTGATCAAGGTCCACACCTCTGTAGGTGTACTTTCTGAAAGTTCGCTTCTTCTTCTTTTCAGCAATCTCAGAGTCAGCCTGCAAGAAAATATAGTAACAATTTAACAAAAGATACCTAAATTCAAGAAGAAATAATGTGTAAAAAATGTACAGTACTGTAAAATCAGGACATGACTCTTGTCAATTTCTGATTATTCCTAGGTGTACATTGTACACTCAGGTGTGTTTGAAGGATGAGCATACACACATTCATGTGAGGATAGAACCTGTGAGCTGTGTAGGGATGACTGTCCCTGCACAGGGGGCCTCCAGTTAACACCCCAATCTAAAGGATGGCACACTTTGTTCGTGTCATCCCTGCAAATGACACGAAAGGGATGTGTGTTCGTATACCAGATTTTCCGTGCCGCAGGCAGGGATTGAACCCTGGGACCTCAAGCACCAGAGGCGAGTGCACTAATCACTGAGCTAACACGCTCCATAATAGCAAACACACGTGTGTTTGCTTAACGATAAACGCACGTAAGAAATTTAGAATAAAAAATCTACATACCTTACCGAACAAAACCGACGGTTAGGCGGCCATTAATGTTTGGGCGCAGACATTTTTGTCCTGAAGAATATGGGCATGCGCAGACAATTTGTCGTTCAGATGTCGGGAAATTTGTACTTTCTTTTTCTTTTTTCGGCTGAACATTTTTCTTTGTCAAACATATTTCCATATATCCTATTTCAGATCATATTTGTTTCCAAAATGTAAAAATAAAAGATAAATACACAATTTACAAATGCAGACGACGATGAAGATTGGTTTTTCGAAATTACACCATTAAAAACCTCGTATTATAGCAAACCAGTCAACAAGGCAATAAACGCTCGAAAAAACAAGCGTCTGCGAGGTGTACCTAAAGCAGGTAACCGGCGAAATTATCGAGACGTTTCGAACAGACGGAAATTACGCCGTGAATAGCGTGCCTGGTTATTTTTGGGGGACAATATTTGAGGTTTGAAGGAACAGAAGGAAAACATTTAAAGGAGCTACCTACCTAGGTCTACCTAAAAACCTAACTAGGTCTACCTAACTACCAAAGTCTACCTGCCTACCAATAGGCCTGACTATCATGCCAAATTTTGACTATCACGATACTATCACTATCGTGGGAAACACTATCACGATACTATTACTATCACAGGTTTAATATCACGATGCATCACGATACTATCACCACCCCTGAAGATCTTGAATTGTTGATAATTTCAGACCGTAGAACAAATACACAGGACTTGAAAATTGTCAAAAACACTTTTAAGAATTCCATATGACCCTAACAGCCTTACACATTTGAATGTACCTCAAGCATGCATGTGAAAGTTCTTGTAATTTTCTTATGTTTTAAGAAAACCAATGCAACATGACACCTAAAAAATCTTGAAAATATACATAAACAGCAAACTGTCAAAACTATCGATAGTTGGATGCACTATCGGCGATAGTTATCGATAGTTGAAAACACTATCACGATAGCACTATCACAGCAGTATCTATCACGATGCATCGATACTATCGACTATCTTTACAGCCCTACCTACCAAGGTCTACCTACCTAACTAGGTCTACCAACCTAGGTCTACCTACCTAGGTTTACTTTCCAACTAAGTCTACGACCTAACTACCTAAGTCTACGAACCAAGGTTTATCTACCTGGGTCTACTTACCAAGGTTCCCTTTCCTAGGTTTACTTACCTATGTCTTAGTCTACCTATCTAGGTCTACCTTCCAAGGTCTACTTATCCAGGTCTACTTACCAAGGTCAAGTTACCAAGGTCTACATACATGTACCTAGGTCTACTTCCAATGTCTACATACCTAGGTCTACTTACCAAGGTTTATCTACCTAGGTCTACTTACCTTAGTCTATCGAACTAGGTCTACTTACCAAGGTCTCACTTCCGGGGTCTACTTACCAAGGTCTTCCTACAAGGTCTACTTACCAAGGTCTACCTTCTATGGTCTACTTACCAAGTCTACTTACCAAGGTCTACCCACCTAGGTCTACTTACCAAAGTCTACCTACTAGGTCTATTAACCAATATCTACTTACCAAAATCTACCTACCAAGGTCTACCTACCAAGGTCTACCTACCAAAACCTACATACTAAGTCTACTTCCAATGTCTACTAACCTATTTCTACCTACCAAGGTCTACCTATCTACGTCTACTTACCAAGGTTTACTTACCTATCTATGTCTACTTCCCAAAGTCTACTTACCTAGGTCTACCTACCTAGGTCTACTTCCCAAGGTCTACCTATCTAGGTCTACTTACCTGGGTCTACCTACTATGTCTACTTACCAAGGTCTACGTCCGGGGTCTACTTACCTAGGTCTACTTACCTAGGTCTACCTACCAAGGTCTACTTACCAAGATCTACCTACCTAGGTTTACCTACAAGGTCTACTTACTCAGGTCTACAGTGTTAGAAATAAGACTTGCATAGCAACTTGCCCGGGGGGGCAACCTGAGGTCAAGTTCAACTTGCCCCCCAGGATTTTAACTTGCCCCCCAAAACTTGCGATTTTTTACCAAAAAAAAAATAAACATGTGTCAATAATTTGATGTGCAATTCATGTTTCAGACAGTGTGATCACGTTATTAAAGCAACTTTGGTTCCACTCTATTCCTGCAGTTGAAAATTTGACTAAACAGATTTTAGCATCATCAGCAAACTTCTCCAACAGGGCTATCGGTATCATAAACTTCGAAAAACCTTTTCTAAATTTAATCGTAGACACTATGAATTGATTTCCAAATATAATGTTGGGTTAAAGACGATTTTAAGTGAGGGTCTTTCGGAACCAGAATTTTATGGTGACTTGGTTTACAAATTTAAGAAACTTATAGGAAGTAATGATTTTTCTTTTCAGTTTAGAAAAATCATAACACGTTACAGACGTATAGGTTATAGCTTGAATGTTATGCGACAGTCTGCATGCTTAGTTTTTAACCCAATCACGGTTGATAACTATGCTGCCTTCTTTAATTGCACGCCGGTGGGTCGGGCGTCAGACTCTATGATGGCCCCGACTTAAAGCTATTCATTTTAGTTGGTTGGCGCCGGAGCTTCTTGTCTGTTGCTTGGCCCACGGGGGTCCAACTGATGTTTTTCTTTAGCTCCGGAGTTAGTAAGTTGTTTGGCGCCCAGGGATCTCCATCGTCGGGCAGCTTACTGAATCTGTGAGTCCTGGTTTTTGATTCATCAGGATGTTTATCATGATTTATTTGTTTGTTCTTGATGATTCATTTGCTAGTTAGAGATTCACCACGAGGACCGAAGAACTAACTAAATGTTATGAACCACTGCAGAAGCTGAGGGTGAGGTTACGGCCGTGTAAAATCGATTAAAACCCGCCAGTAACTTTGTGTTACTGATCGTTCCAAGTCGATACTTCTGTGGTGGTTCTTTTTGTTTTATGTCTTGGTGTTTAAAATATTTTTGTGCTGTTGGCGCCTTATGTATGTTTACATATTTTTAGTTAAGGTGACTGAGTGGCCACCTATTGGGAAAATAGCTGCTCATTCGGCTTACGAAATGTTTTCATGGTATAAGTACCTGATTGTTAGTTTGGTTTTTTCCCACCTTGGTTTTTGGAGTGGGAGTCTTTTTCTGATTGCGCCTTTTCCTGATTTTTGCCTACTTGTACTTTTTTGTGCATACAATGACAACCATGCGGAGTGCATTTGTAAAATCTAAGAAGAATATTTGTTCTACAACACTCCGACTCACCTGAGGAATTCCACTTGTGACTGTTTACTGTTTTTGAAGTTTTGCCATTGATTATAACTTTTTGCTTTCTACCAGATAAAAAATCTTGAATCCACTTATAAATGTACTTGCACAGATATACCATACCCTTAACCTTATATTTGGTACTTTTCAAAGCATTTATAACCATCAAAGATACATGACAGCCAGTTTCAAAATAAAATAAAAGAAAGTTTCAAAAATTCTTCTGTCCAAGTGTTTACATCCACTTCAAGCTCAAAAGGTTGATATACCGATCAGCTGATGTTTTGGGGGTTTTTTTCATTAAGCTATTTTGTGCAACTAAAACATTATTTGCATGAAACCTTTGCTTGCCCCTTTTTTAAAAAGTCAAACTTGCATTTAGAAAACTGTGGTTCTATAAATAGAAAATCTGCTTTGACCCAAAATACTTAATCACTTGCAAATTATTTAGATTGCAATTTTCTTGTGTGAAATACTTAATAATTTTTATTTACTCAAAAATATATTGTCAAAAATAACTGACAAAGAACTGAAACTGTTTTCCTTCGCATTGTTAACCTAGTGCAGAGTGGGTGGGGTACAGTGACTGTCAAAAAAGATCGTGAATTCTGAACTTGAAAAACATGATTATGCCTAAAAAAGAAAGTTAAAATCGAGTTAAAATCCACTGGTTTTTTGGTATTACAAACAAAATGAAACAAAACTGGGTTGAAAGCAAGTGTCTCTGCCCGAAATAATTGCTGGAAATGGTAAACTTTTCTACTTTCGTTTTTACAGATGCGTCAGTTTGAGGTGTTGCGGTTTAATTTTAGTGCCATGCCATATTATTTTTGCGTAAAATATGCATGGCTCAAGGGTAGATGGATCACTGAGACTGTTTTTTTTTACTTCAGAGTGCTCCATTCAGGTTTATTTAGCGGCTGGTTCATCTTTTTGAGGTCCGAATATCGGTAAAACAAGTACTGATTCCATACTTTTTTCTCCCCAAAAGAAACGAAAAAGGAGGCTACTGATTGGTCAATATAATCACATCTACCCAATCAGAATGTTCGTTACATCGAATACATTCAATAACCGCATTTAACTGCACTGGATAAAAAGTGAACGAAATGACCGTAAACGACCAGAATTGAAGGAAAACGGACCAAAATTTCAGGTTGTCCGGCGGGCAAGCGCAAGGCAAACGTAGGTTGTCCGACGGGATTTCAACCCGTGTCGGGCAATCGGGCAATTGCTTATTTCTAACACTGGGTCTACTAAAATGGATAGCTGGATACACTTATTGACAAAAAAATCCCAGCATACAGTTTTCTGTGTGTGTTTGCAGATAAGGCAGCGTGCCTTTATTTCATATTAAGTTCATATTATGTCTAGGCTTTCTTTGGGGTACAGGGTAATAGCAAACACACGTGTGTTTGCTTTAGGATAAACGTACGTAAGAAATTTAGAATAAAAAATCTACATACCTTACCGAACAAACCGACGGTTAGGCGGCCATTAATGTTGGGCGCAGACATTTTTGTCGGCATGCGCAGACAATGTGTCGTTCAGATGTCGGGAAATTTGTACTTTCTTTTTTCGGCTGAACATTTTTCTTTGTCAAACATATTTCCATATATCCTATTTCAGATCATATTTGTTTCCAAAATGTAAAAATATAAGATAAATACACAATTTACAAATGCAGACGACGATGAAGATTGGTTTTTCGAAATTACACCGTTAAAATCCTCGTATTATAGCAAACCAGTCAACAAGGCAATATAAACGCTCGAAAAAACAAGCGTCTGCGAGGTGTACCTAAAGCAGGTAACCGGCGAAATTATCGAGACGTTTCGAACAGACGGAAATTACGCCGTGAATAGTGTGCCTGGTTATTTTTGGGGGACAATATTTGAGGTTTGAAGGAACAGAAGGAAAACATTTAAGGGAGCTACCTACCTAGGTCTACCTAAAAACCTAACTAGGTCTACCTAACTACCAAGGTCTACCTGCCTACCAAGGTCTACCTACCTAACTAGGTCTACCAACCTAGGTCTACCTACCTAGGTCTACTTTCCAAGGTCTACCTACCTATGTCTACTAACCAAGGTTTATCTTCCTGGGTCTACTTACCAAGGTTCCATTTCCTAGGTTTACTTACCTATGTCTTAGTCTACCTATCAAGGTCTACTTACCAAGGTCAAGTTTCCAAGGTCTACATACCTAGGTCTACTTCCAATGTCTACATACCTAGATCTACTTACCAAGGTTTATCTACCTAGGTCTACTAACCTTAGTCTATCGAACTAGGTCTACTTACCAAGGTCTCACTTCCGGGGTCTACTTACCAAGGTCTGTTTACCAAGGTCTACCTTCTATGGTCTACTTACCAAGTCTACTTACCAAGGTCTACCCACCTAGGTCGACTTACCAAAGTCTACCTACTAGGTCTATTAACCAATATCTACCTACCAAGGTCTACCTACCAAGGTCTACCTACCAAAACCTACATACTAAGTCTACTTCCAATGTCTACTAACCTATTTCTACCTACCAAGGTCTAACTATCTACGTCTGCTTACCAAGGTTTACTTACCTAGGTCTACCTACCTAGGTCTACTTACCAAGGTATACATACCTATCTATGTCTACTTACCAAAGTCTACTTACCTAGGTCTACCTACCTAGGTCTACTTCCCATGGTCTACCTACCTAGGTCTACTTATCTGGGTCTACCTACTATGTCTACTTACCAAGGTCTACGTCCGGGGTTAGTTCAACCAGTTTAACGTTACAAGCTGTACCTATTTACATACTGATATTGCTAGTTGTACAGCTTGACGTTAAACCAGAGATATCTCCAACCGAGTAAGCATTTTAAAAATCATTAATAAATCGATTTGAAGGCATTTTCATGTGTAATTACTATCATCTCTAATGTATAGATACCTTCTTCTCTCACCTAAAGTTTTGATTTTGTCTGTAGACAGCAATATTATGGTGCAAAATCAGAAAAGAATGAAACTGTCGACTTCCATGTTGCTGCACTCTATTGTTTTGTGGGTGACAAGTAAAAATTGGATTTTTTTAAACGAAAACTATTCATTCCTTCCGGGTCATCTCGGTCCAAAATCATAGGTCAGGGACACGTCTGCCTAGACATTTTTAGCTCGACATTTTACCTTTCTTTCTTTAATTTTAACTGTTTTCTTTCTCTTTGCATTGACCCCTGGTGTGGTATTGTCAGTTTGACGTTTCACCAGTAAATTATTCTGATTCTGACCGTAATAATTGCTCATTAAGAAAACACGCTCATACCATAAATAGCAAGATTGTTCAGCTTCAAAAATGATAATTTTCAGCACAAAAATCGACATTTTTGCTCAAAACTTAGATTATGCGTACACGTAAGAACCGCCTCGTCGAGGCGGTTCTAATGAGTACCCATAAAATATGTTTTTAGCAAAAATAAGAAAAACGTCAAAATTTTGCGATTTTTCTTATCACTCTTTCTTATTTTTGCTCAAAACTTATTGTGGTCACACCTAACGAGTACCCACATTCTATGTTTTAGACCAAAAGTAAGAAAAATATACCCTGCATATCCCAGATTTACTATATAAAAGTGGGGTTTATGGGGGTATACATTATACGGTCATGTTATCCGATGGTTTTCTACCTTACAAATAATTAATATTTATACGATTCAGACCATTACCTCTGTTTCACTGTATTGATAGAGCATCACATGAAGACCGGTTTGGCTGTCGCATAGATCATTGTCCAGAATATTTCCACTTAGATCATTAACTTTGAAGGATAAAGATGAGGATTCATTACCGAAAATAGCGCTATAGGGATAAACTATTTGTTCCTTTTTGTATTACACCTGTGAAATATGAATATGCTATTTTTGACATATGATCATCATGAGTACGTTTAAAGTGTTCTTTAAGCAACCTATACAGTTAACAGACCAAACATTACGCATTAATAACTATTGCCCTTCTTCTATCCAAACGTTTAGATAGTTGCTTGATTTTCGCTGCGAATTTGCCCGATTGTTTTGGAGTTTCACTGAAATCAAAATCTGGGAAGGCACTGTGTCTGCGACCATGGATTATGGAAAAGAGGTTCTCCTTGCCAAGAATTCCCACCAAACGCTATACATTACTGTCTCTGTTTTGTGCTCGGCAGTGGCTAGGGATACGGTACCGTATCTTTAGCCTATGGGCTAGGGATACGGTACCGTATCCCTAGCCTGGCGGCTAGAGATACGGTACCGTATCTGTAGCCTATATATCGGAAATGGCTAAAGGTACGGTATATATTAAAAATCGATAACAATATTTTCAGGTGAGTTTTAAGTTGAATCATTGCAAGTATCCTAAATGGCTAAAGGTACGGAAGACTAGAGACACAGACTTAAGAAAACAATGTTAATGTATAAAGTTGAAAGATTTCAATTATATTTCTAACCCCGTGGAACGAAATTTTCAATTGTTATATATTTGGGTGTGTGTTTGTGCAATATCACCATTATCTACAATTATTTGACCGACATCAAAGGATATAAAGCCAACTTGCAGTATGAAAGTTTCTAACGATGCGTGAAGATAATAACAAGATAATATTAGCCTCAGTTTGTTGCTTAACCATCAATTCGATGTCCGCGCCTCAATGTGCGAACAACAAGCAAAACAGTAATGAAGTGTTGATTTATTTTATCCTACCGCTAAACCACTGAAGTAAGACATTGGCATTGTTTAATTTGCCAATTATTATTCGGCGAATGCTTTTAACTTTCGTTATGGTTAAGTAAGTAACTGCAATATAAAGCAATTACTCG
Source organism: Rugalucina vietnamica (assembly GCA_964017185.1). NCBI lineage: Eukaryota > Metazoa > Mollusca > Bivalvia > Lucinida > Lucinidae > Rugalucina > Rugalucina vietnamica. The sequence goes on from OZ024876.1 coordinate 39,470,851, forward strand.
CCGTACAATTTTAAAAATGCATGCAAATCTTGATTCATACCGTCAGAATGGCTCGTATTCTTCACATCGGGCAAAAAGTTGAAAACTTTCACGCATTTGAAAGTGCTATGCTTGAAAGTGCTATTGAGCGCTATCAGAATGCCGAAAGCGTTCATTTCTATATTAATATAGAAGTGTAGAAAAGGCGACAGTGCGTATTTTGTATAAGTTGAACGAAAGACTAAAACTGATACTATGAGGTTACATTCAGGTGTATTCACGGCGGCAAGAACTTCAAGTCTCGAGGAACAGGAGTGAGAGAATCTATCTATCTATCTATCTATCTATCTATCTATCTATCTGTCTGTCTGTCTATCTATATCTATCTATCTATCTATCTATCTATCTATCTATCTATCTATCTATCTATCTACTTGGGTTTACATGTAAAGCAGGTATTTATCAAAGCGCTGCAGATAAAGACACGGCGTAAATTTGAATTGCGGCTATCCACGTCAGTGCATTTACTTGAAAATTTAAAACAAAGTAATTTGACATTTTCTAAGACTTGCGCTTTCTAAGTTAGAATTTCCATGATTTATGATATAATTTTATGCTTGGTTTAACACGTTTTCTTGTTCTCGTGATTGTTCTTTATGCGATTATTTTATCATGTTGTGATACTTTGGCAATTACTGTGTAACTTAAGATGTCGATCGATTTTTTTTCTTTTTGCGTCGAAATGATTGAGATACATGTATGTTCCTTTATCTAAGGAGCTTTTTTATTTAAAAGTTTACAAGCGATTTTCCATTAAAATCAAGTAATAAATTGCCTAAAATGCAATCTAAATATAACATGTATGACCAAGACTAGCCAAACTGATACTCCTAAAATATGTTTGAAAAACATGCAAACCGCCTTTGTCTCGAACGTGTTTTAGTTGTTATATATATGCATAATTTCCCAAGCAATTAAAACCAATTAACGCTACTACTGTTAAGATTATTGTGCATGTGTAGAGCTTGCACAACCATGAAACTGTGAGAAAAGTAAGACACCCGTAAATGTTTATTTTTATGATTCATTAGGAAACTTGCAATGCTTCAACTTAAAACTTACCTGAAAATATTATATTATCGATTTTTGATCTGTACCGTACCTTTAGCCATTTCTGACATATAGGCTACAGATACGGTACCGTATCTCTAGCCGCCAGGCTAGGGATACGGTACCGTATCCCTAGCCCACAGGCTAAAGATACGGTACCGTATCCCTAGCCACTGCCTTTGTGCTCGCCTTCTATGCCTATACAGCTCGTTCTCTACTATCCTAGTATCAAACACATTGTCCAGTGCATCGCCCAAAGGTCCAATTATCTGACTACAGCGCTGTATGGTCGTGTCGGTAAATCGACCTTTTGCAGATTCTAGCAGGTCTTTAAAAAGTCTGTTTAACAGTTCATTCATGAAATCTAATGGTAAATTCCTTCCCATCCCACCCCCATAATTAACAGTTCTATTGTGAAAAGATCATGTCGTAATTTTGGTGACAACCACCCATTCACTGAAGCTAACAGGCGATGAGCCAAGATGACATATTTGGGATGCTTATTTCCGAAGAAGTGGACTAAATCGAATTTAAAAAAGGACATCATAGCTTCTCCATCTGCTTCTCTAACAGCATCACGGCGACAAAGTAGATTCAAACCTCTCCATATAAGTGCGATATTTATGTTCTGAGCAAAAATTAGAGGAGTATTTAAAATTTTCAACAAGCGTTTATCATTTTCACTGTCTGGGGAGAAACGACCCGGATTTGTCCATTGCAGTGCTCTAATCACCTCACATACACCATGGGGAATTCTCATTTGTGCTGAGTTAAGGATATCTAGATGTGTCCAAAATGTACAAGCAAACAAGAAGACCTTATTGACCTTCGATGAAATGAAATGACTCGAACCGACTAAAACCGTCACGTGACAAAACCAACAATTTGGTTGCCGACCTAGTCTAACACAGGACTAAGACTGTACAGTTGTAGAAGAGGGCTAGAGGCTCGAAAATTTGGGAATTTAGAAAGTAGTTGGATTGTCATATCCCTGTTGCAAAAATAAAGGCGCTGATAAGCTTCACATATGCAAATAATTGGTTTTCTCATTCGATGGCTCATGTACCAGAAAGCTGTATTTTTTCGTGGAAGTGTATGATCGAAACATTATTTGTCAGAGGAACAAGGTTCTCTTGAGCTTAGAAGTACCATTTTACCTACCTACCTACCAACCTAGACCCTTTTTGAAAAAAAGGGTAAGACTGGCCCGGAATGGATACGAGTTAACCAAAACAGGTACGAGTTGACTTGGGTAGATATGAGTTGACCAAAGATCAGGTACCAGTTGATCAAAATGGGTACTAGTTGACTTCGTTACGAGTTGACCAGACAGCACCTTATATGTTCTAAATAAATGCATGTTATCAACAGCTAGGGCCTTAATTGACCTTTGGCTAAATGACTCAGGCACGAAACAACACAACTGAAACTCTGTAGGACAAAAACGACTTCTTGCCTTGGCTTTGCCGATTAATGTACTAGAGAGCTATATTCTTTTGTAACAGTGTATGATCGAAACATTATTTTGCATAGGAATTAAGTTTCGCTAGAGCGAAGTGTCCCGAAAATATTTTTTTTTCGTTTCGTTCAAATAGAAAATTTTAATTGGTAGCACGGCATGAGGTCATGACCCGATTAGCCATATGTCAAAGCGATCGGATGTTTGTGAGGGATGTATAAAAGAAACATTGGAAAATATACTTGGCAGTAAGTCAAAAAAGTTTTTATTAGTGCAGTCATCAAGAAAACATGTGGTACTACAAGACTACATAAACATTTTGATCTGTTTTATTCACACAAAAGCAGATTCAGTGACACAAGTGCAGCGCAAGCGACTTGTGCGCTGCTATACTAACAGCAATGGCGGCTATTTCTAATGAAACTCCGCGGTTTTTCAATATAAATATCCGATAAAAAACGAGAAAAACCCGGAGTTTTATGGATGGAACTACGTCCGGGGTCTACTTACCTAGGTCTACGTACCAAGGTCTACTTACCAAGATCTACCTACCTAGGTTTACCTACAAGGTCTACTTACTCAGGTCTACTAAAATGGATAGCTGGATACACTTATTGACAAAAGAATCCCAGCATACGGTTTTCCGTGTGTGTTTGCAGATAAGGCAGCGTGCCTTTATTTCATATTATCATGTTAACCCTGTGTTTAAGACTGTCATTTGAATTATTATTAATTTACCAGCAGTCTTAGAAATCAGTGAAATCATTGTATACAGAACTGAATATACTGTAAATCATAAAGCAAAAGGCACCAAGATAAAAATAGAATCTAGCAAAATATGAAAAATGATTGAATACTGTATTCTAAATTCGATTCATCAGGATTTTTAAATGTATTTGTTGTGATACATACCATTTTGAGAACTGGTCAAACCGGAAAAGGAAGTGTTTGTATACAGCACGAATGTTATCAAATATAGGAAAATAAGGGAACTGGATCGAAATAAACGGTAACAAGTCAACTCGTACCTAAGTCAACTCGTACCTTAGTCAACTCGTACCTACTTTTGGTCAACTCGTACCTTAGTTAAGTCGTACCTTAGTCAACTCGTACCTATGTAATTTTCATACCTATTTTTTAGATTTATTTTATCAATATTATTATTTTGTTATATTACAAACTAATATTTACAGTGTTTACATCTTTTAGCCACCTTTTATTTCATCGCCAGGACCGCATACTGCACTGAGCAAATAGTAAGCAAATTCAATTCAATAGCTCGTATATAACCAAGATTTAACTTCTCATTTTATTTTTGTATTCAAGTCATATCACATAAAGTCATGTCAAAATGATGTGAAAATGCATTGATCTCAACTAGAACACCATGATGAAAAATTACGTTTTACATACTGGAGAGAAACCCAGGCTATTTTTCAAATTTTCGTCACGGTTAAGAATAATGTTAAAGCTTTGTATGTTCGTGACATGCTAATTAGGAAAAGAAATAGGCCATATTTTGTATTTAAGTTTTTATAATGGGCTCGGCCTAAATTATTTCAGACTGGTGTGATAGTTACACATAAATGACTTTGAATTCTGTAATGGAAAGGAAACAAACAAAATATGCTAGTATATTTTCTCTTTGTTTTCTTCTGAGATAAAGATACAATTCATCTTTATCTCAGTTTTCTTATAGCCGTACATGAGAATGAAACAAAAAGCCATAAACAAATAACAATGAAAGTATTACCAACTATATACGAGAAGCAAGACAACTCTTTTCCTGCAACAGTGACAAAAGCTCCTAACATTTTAACTCAAAATACTCAATAGCATCTCGTTTTGAAAATACGCACAGGATCATTAGAATGACATTTTATTAATCCACATTCTGAAAAACCAATTTTGAAAATCATATTGATATTTTTTTTTCTATAGAGATCGTTCTAAAACACAGTTTTTGTAATTCACATTCAGTTTAATCTCAGTCTGAATTTTTTCTATGGAGACCCTTCTACAGCACATTTTTTTTTAATTCACATTCACATTTGGCGTGTCACCAGTAAACTATTCAGATTCAGTAATCTCAGTCTCTATCACTATTTCAGTCTCTCATGTTCAACCGCCGTTCAACCGCCTATGCCAGCCTGAAAATAAATGTACACTATCATTAATTATCGTGTTTTAATAAAATTATTTGCAAACATGCCACATGGGTCGTACAGATTCTATTTGACAGTAATTCTATAGTTTATTTGTGTTTGTTGTTTTTTATGTGTTTTATGAAAATGAAAATGTCATAAGTTCTTTAAGGACTCGCGGTAATTTTATCATCAAACTAATATTCACGTAAATGTGTTAATTTAATTATCAGGGAAACATGATGGGATTACAACTTACAAGGGTGATATATATCAAAAATATTAATAGTTTGTTAATTACGGCTGACGGATAAATAAATAAATAAATAAATAGGTAGATGTACACCGGGACTGACGGACAGACAGACAGGCAGACAGATAAGTATCATCAAACTAATATTCCAGTGTTTATTACGTTTGGCATGTGCATGAGTTAATTTAATTATCAGCGAAACATGATGGGACTATCAAGGTGATATATAACAAAATTATTAATAGTCTGTTAAATACGGATAAACGGACTGGTAAATAAATAAATAAATAAATAAATAAATAAATAGGTAGGTAGATGTACGCCGGGAATGACAGACAGACAGACAGACAGACAGACAGACAGACAGACAATCAAACTAATATTACAACTGGCACGTGCATGAGTTAATTTAATTATCAGCGAAACATGACGGGATTATCAGGGTGATATATATCAAAATTATTAATAGTTAATTTAATTATCAGCGAAACATGATGGGATTACACCCTAGTGTGATATATATAAAAAATATTAATAGTCTGTTAAATACGGATGAACGGGTAAATAAATAAATAAATGGGTAGATGGACGCCGGGACTGACGTAGACGGAATATTTCCATCGGTATTCCGTTAGACCTCTCCATACCGACGGAAATGACTTCTATTGAGCCCTTAGTCGAAAATAAAATATCATCGAAGACTCCAAAGAAGACTCCAAAGAAGTTGAAAATTATGTTATGTCATATCTTTCTGACTGATAGGACTTAATTTATATATATTCCAGATGTAAAATGACGCAGGTTCATAAAATACTTCATGTTTTCTGTTGAAAATATCACATATTACTATAAATAGATTAGGGGAGACTACTGTAAAATATGAGACAAAAATGTAGAAAATCGATTGCTTTTTGCAAATTCATTGAAATTCGGCAGGCTACCCAGATGTTTACTAAAAGATTTATGCATTTTCTAACAAAACATAACATTAATTCTAACAATCATCACCAAATAAAGCAGTGATAAGCTTCTTACGATATTCATAATCTGTTCGACCATAGTTTAAAGGCAACCTATGCTAAGCTGTCACGAGAGAGGAGCGAGGTCACGAAGTGTATCGGAGTGCAGGTTAGCCAGCTGATCTAGGACTGACGGGCAGGCAGACAAACATATAAATATCATCAAACTAATATTACGTTTGGCTCGTGCATGAGTTAATTTAATATTGGGATTATCAGGGTGATATCTACCAATAATATTAATAGCCTTTGAAATACGGACGCACAATCGACGAACGGATCAATAAATAAATAAAGTCTGGCAAATAAATAATTAAAAAGAAAAAGATAAAATACCACTTACCTGTATCACAAACACGGTGCTGCCATCTGTCGCACACAAAGTCTGGCAAATAAATAATTTAAAAGAAAAAGATAAAATACCACTTACCTGTATCACAAACACGGTGCTGCCATCTGTCGCACACATCTGTCACACGCCGTGCTGGCGCTTCCCCACATTTGCATCTATCTATCTATCTATCTATCTATCTATCTATCTATCTATCTATCTATCTATCTATCTATCTATCTATCTATCCTTCCTTCCTTCCTTCCTTCCTTCCTTCCTTCCTTCCTTCCTAACTCGTACCTATCTACATAGGTACGACTTGACTAAGGTACCTTGTGAGCCTTCGGCTCAGGTGAGCTAACAAGGGACAGAGCCAAAATTAAATGTTGTGTTAACTGATTGGGGTCCTGAGCTTAGTATGAACAGTAAGAAAATAAATGACAACCACAAGACTTGAAGTATTAAAATTTCTTGACCGAAAACATTGAAATCTTACACTCCTTACATTTTGACCCCCAGTTGATTTGCACGCGGTGATATAAAAATCTGAAAATACCAGAGTGGCAATGACGTTCATTATTTTTATCTCTATATTTATATGTTTGATATTTTTTATCTCTTCAATTTCTTTTCCTTAATTTGATTCAGTATGAAGCTTTCAAATTTGACTTCAATGAAAAATGTCAAGCAAAAATGTTGCACTCCTTACATTAAATATCTGCATAACTATTTTTATTTATAAAGTTACATCATAGAAATTTTGTCAGATCAGGCCCGTACTTGTTATTTTGGTATATCACTTGATAATTTCCATGCATACAGTATAGTCTCACTGGGGTCTAAAGCCTCAAAATGGATAGGGGCCATTTTTTTAAACTGTCCAGCTGCTTCTTTCACATCTCCTCAAGAATCTGAGAGTGTTTGCTTTTGTACGAACATTAGAAATATGTGTACTCAATTTCAAATCGTTATTTACCCATTTCTATTTCAGTTTGCACCTAGAATGTAGAACAACCCCTGAGATTTCTATTATAGTTCTATCAAAGACTACTCTGAACACTAAACGCACCCTAGACCCCACCCTAATGAGCTACCCTAAACCACCATGGGGCAAGTTTTGCTATACTTAGATGAAACTAATAAAACTATCTTATGCAAGCTACTTATATGACTTCAAAAAGTAATTTGCTTTGTTTTGTTTTCTTGTCAATCCCATCAATCAATTTCTGATTATTCTTTGTATTCTTTGTACTTTGTAGACTCAGGTATGTTTGCATGTTTGAGGATAGAACCTGCGTAGGGATCTGAAACCAGCACAGGGGATGACTGTCTCTACAGGGGGCCTCCAGTTTTAAGGTCCCGATCCGAAAGATTGCGCACTGTGTTCATGTCATCCTTGCAAATGACATGAAGGGAAGTGTGTACGGACACCAAATTTTCCTCGCCACCGGCGGGGATAATTGAAGCCGGGACCTCTAGCACTAGAGGCCAGTGCGCTAACCACTGAGCTCCCGCGCTTCATCTAATTTTGTGCAGATAAAATGCATTCAAACTTCTCAATGTCACAGATTAATGTCCATTCCGGTAGTCCATTCAGGTTAGGCACATTCTGGTCCATTCCGTCAAAAGAACGCAAGTTATTGGGGTGTTTCGGTGGACCCTACATTTTGGTACGATCGGGGAACTAATTGTCCTTGTCGGGTTTTCTCACAAGCTGGTTCCGAGCACAACGATTCCAATCAATTGTGATCACGGGAGCCAAGTTCAGGTAACTCCCAAGATTCAATACTCAGGTGTGAAGTTTTGTTTTGACAGACAGTGGACCAGAGATATATACTATACAGAGATTTGAAACTGCTATTGAACATCGATATTTGCCCCCGCTATGACTGTCGCTCAGGTAGACAGGTAAATCGAGGGAAAAAATCAATATTTTTATCGGCCGCTGAATCTGTTCTGAAAGTTTGTATATTAGCAAAAATATATTGTTAATATTTTCTTCGTTTGGTTCGCTATTATCTAGATGATAGTAGAAATATTTATTTTTGTTAAATAGGCCTTCGAATTTCCAACAAATAGATACTAAACATGCCCGGTATCTTTGTTAAAAAGAGTTATTTATTTACGGTTGATAATTTATATAATTATTATCCTTTGTCCTACGATTTGTAAAAGCCGTTGTTGTTTTTTTTTCTCCCACAAATTAATACGTTTTTAATTATGCTTATTATCTACGCGACTGGACACATTTGAAACAATTATTTACGGATTATCTTTAGACACAACGGGCAGTTCTTTGACACATCGAGTATATCTATCGAGTTCAATGAAGAATACCGCCAATATAATTCAATTTTGCACTTCATTTTGTTGGTCTTATTTTACACTTTTCTTTACAAAACGGGCAGTGGTGGGATGGATTATGTGAATTTAATGGACTCTGTCAGGCATGAACTCGAACATTCTTCTTTTTTCTCTATCTTTCATTCTTGCATTCATGTATATTCTAAGAAGTCGCCGCCGGATTTCAAAAGAAAAAATGACACTTACCGTATTGCACCAAGCAATACCTGTTGATTCAGTGACTATTTTGTCACCACCGGATTTCAAAAGATAAAATGACACTTTTATTACCAGCTACCTGTATTGCACCGTGCAATACCTGTTGATTCTGTGACTTGTTTGATCTTCGCACTTATGTCACGTTGCAGGCACGTGCCGCATTAATTAATAACCGATACCACACACATTATCCACACACTTTATTGAAGATTGTATTCGGAAACATAATTAAAAAAAAAAAAAAACAGTATGAAAAAATTATCGTAAACTATAGGCCAACATTCAACCACACTTTTCTTGCCCTGTTAGCTCTCATCATGATATAGTCATACTCAAATTTTGAAAAGAAATAATACTCTGGCTGTTTATGTACACTTGCACGAAAATTCAACAATGGGATGCTTTTCACACCTGAGATGATGATCAGAAATTGATCGACTCAGTTTATGAAATCAAGTCAAAATGCAATCCGCATATCAGAGCGCCATTTTTGAAACAATTATTTACGGATTATCTTTAGATTAAAGAAATCGCCGATTGATTAATCTCGCCGTAATACTAATCATATTTAACGCCGAAAAAAAGAAACGATAATTAGTGAACAAGGCGCTAATTAAAATAAAATGCATATTCAAGCTTTAACTCCGACAGTTCAAGGCATTTCAAATTCGCAATTTACGTTAAACGCGCGTCAGAATGTCTTACGGAAAAGACGATTTTTTTACATTGGGATGATGATATTGATCTTGATTCTTTGCTAGGTGATTATACGTGTAGTGAAATTGAACTCACGGACGATGATGAACCATCGACAAAAAAAACAGAAAGCAAAAAAAAAAGTGACAATAGTGAAAATAGTGCTAAGGCTAAAACGTACAATTGTTCCGAGTGTACTAATTCGTATGCGTCGATATCTGGGTTACGCGGTCATCTACGAAAAAAACATGGAATTACAAATGCAAAAGGTAAGGAGGCCATTCAATATTTTGATCTTGTATATTTCATTGTTCGATTTTTTTTCTCTCGATTTTCCCAAAAATGACTTTTTATCAGGTGTTTTCCTGCAATGTTTTCACAATGTTTAACGGACTTGTGAATTAAAATAATTATACACAATTTTTATTTATCTATATTCATAGCTATACTGAGTCGATCAATTTCTGATCATCATCAGTTTTAAGCTCCTTTTAGCCACAATTTAGCTAAATTCAGTTCAGAAGCTAACATCTAGGATGTCCTGTAAAATCATTTGTCATTTTTTCTTTCAAAATGTAACTTTTTCATCTTATTTGCAATGCCAAATAAGGTGTAGAAAATATCGCCATTTTAAATTCAAAAGCGCGAAAAGTTGTGAAAAACAGCTGCTTAATTCGGACGATTTGACCCTGTCATAAATACCCAAACAGTATCAAAGGGCAATAAAACGATTTGTAAGACATTGTTCTTTAAGAATATTGATGATGTTTATCAAAAAAATGTCATTCATGGAAGCCTTATAATGAAAAATAAAACGCATCGTTTTGAGATCGGACGGAACAGATTTTCCTAAAATTACAAAAATAGTCAATATTTATACGATCATAACCCAAACGCAGTCACGCGCTGAGTGCTAATTTACAAATAAAACGACTTTTACATCTTTCTTCTTTCATATTTTGTTGATTAAAAATTACCTAGCCTATTAATAACAACGCGTTGCAGTAAAAAAGTACCGACTATTTTACGCTTGGTCGCCATTTTGAAACCTTCAACAAGGATTGCATCGTTTTATCAACGTAAAATACACGAGTAAAAACCCAATAAGAACACTACAAATTTCAGAATCTGGTTCAAAAATGAAAGATAAAATGCTTATCATTTCTTTAGGACTAAAATATTGCTTCATCAGATGTATAAAATCGCCGATGGAAGTTGATTTTTATAGCGTTGAAATTGTCTTCGTTTAGAGTAAAAACACAAAATGGCGGAAGTAGGTGGAGCCACAGGTAGAGGCGCGTCAATCAAAAGTGACCGCTAGGTGGACTTTCTTATCTCTTCATCTTTATCTCAGAGTGGACACAATGAAAAATGACATTTTTGTCAAATTTCTGCAGGATCTTGATTGAAAATGTCATGCAGTTATTATGCAGAGATTCAACGATTTGATACTGACGACATAAACACTGTCAAAAGAATAGCATACCAATAGAACCGTAAAGTTTCGGCGGGAATAGATCACAACAACAAAAACACCTGCTCTTTTCAAATTGTTCAGATGACTGAACATGACTCGCCTTTCAAGATTTCTGCCTAAGTTTTTGAGGAGCGAAAAACACCAACAAAATGATGCTGGGGAGAAAAATGTCTGTAAGGTGATCTTGTTAGACGAGACAGAATTTAAACTACCATTCAAGGTATGTATGTTAAAAATTGTAACGGTGTCAGAGCACACAAATTGAATTTTGATAGTTTTTTTGTGATGACAAGCCAACTGACAATATAACCAAAGTCTCCTCTGGCTGCAAACCCATAATGATGATAGTTTTTCTGATGACAAGCCAACTGACAATATAAGTTGGGATATGAAAGCCCCAGCCGAGCTTCCGAGCCCTAGCTGCCGAGCTGGATATTTTGAATTCATATTTTTGTCAAAGTTAAGATTTGGATTTTACTAAAGATGTTTTTGGTAATTTTTTATACACTAAATAAAAGCTTCGGCAGAGGAATTTTCTTAAATTTCTGGGAAATTATGCTTTTATTTTAATTTTCACCTCCGCCAGGGGTATGAAAGACCCAGCTGACAAAAATATCGATTTGCAGTTCATTTAGAGTAAATGAATACCTTTTTGGCCGAGTCTAAATGTTAAATGTGTTAAATCCATCATAATCATCACAAATTATTGAGGAAACTTGATATAATTACAAATTTAAATGACTTTTTTCCGTTTGTGTCGATAACCAATTTTTACAGGTAAGGGAGAAAACGAATGGGCAGAAATGGACCGAAACGGACACAATATAAAGGAGAAAACGTTATTAAGCAAATTATGTCAGAAATATTCATACAATCCATTTAATTTTGGCTGCTTTTACTATGGAAATATATTTTGTTCAATAAATCCACTTATTATTGCAAAAGGTCGGAGGTAAAATTCCTGGCTCAGCAGCTCGGGCTCAGGTCGGCTGGGGCTTTCAGACCCCACCCAATATAACCCATATCTCCTCTGGCTGCAAACCCATAATGGGGCTTGCAGCCATCAATAGCCGCCAGTTAAGATCAATAGAACGCTATTTAAGTCAGAGAAGTCTCGGATTACTGACAATATTTCACCAGGCTCTTTAGTTCCAGTGACTTTTTATATAGACTTCTTTTAAGATTTTAACAATAAAATGATTAACAGACTTGTCTGATATCATTGAAGGGTGCCCTGTGACCCGTTGTGAAGCGTCTTCAGTTTAAAACTAACTGGGGTGCCATTTGTATCATTGAGCAAGACACATTAACTCCCAAAAAGTCTCCCATAAAACTGGAAAAATGGGGAACCAAACATATACTAAGATGAAAATATTTGGTTTAAAAGCTCACCAGAGCTTATGTTGTACTGTTATTAAATACATGTACTTGCTGACTCAGGGGCGGTTCTAACGTGTACCCACAATCTATGTTTTGAGCAAAAATAAGAAAAATATAAAAAAAAATTCAGCTGAAAATTTTCAATTTTTAAAGCTAAAAAAATCTCTGTTTATTGCAGGGGCAAGTTTTTGTAATATTTGGGAAGGAGTTCTTTTTTACTCAAAATTTGGACATATTTTACCGTAACATTTTTATCTCTCAATAGAAAAGTGATAATAATTATCATTATGAAATCACAAATTTTTCCTATTTAAAGGGTGTAAAAATCGAAAATTTTCGGTTGAAATTTTTTATGTATTTAATATTTTATGTTCAAAGCTTTGATTGTGGGTACACTTTTGAATTGGCTCAGCAAGGCATACCCTTATTCTGTTTTGGATCAAAGTAAGAACCAAAAGTGTATACCCCTGAAAACTGGAGTTTTACTATATAAAAATGTTATCCTGATATGTAGTTACAAGTGATAGCACAGGTATAATGCACACTTATACTGCCTTGCTGTGAATGCTGGGCCCAGTTGTTCAAAACTAACGACGTCGTTAGTTAACGTTTCGTTAAAATTTCAAACATTAATATTACAAATACACTGTCATTTTTTGTTGAAAAAATGTGAGAATCCTTTGCACTGCAAAGGATTCTCACATTTTTTCAACAAAAAATAACAGTGTATTTGTTACTTTAGCTGATATTTGCTTAACAAATTTATGTCTTAACGATATGGTTAAGCTAATGATGCTTTGAACAACTGGGCCCAGCAAGTTGGTAGAGTACAGGCCCAGGCCACCTCACACACAAGAGATCCTGGTTGACCAATATTGATGCCTGTTATAATTAAGCACCTAACATTAAAATAACCCATTAGATGGCTTGTAGCATATCGGTGTATATTGATTCTTTGAACGTCAAATAGAGCATCAGAGACAAATCTAAAAATGGATCTTAAAATGGGTGGGAAATATGTAGTGATAGGTATGAGACAGACTTGTATTGCCTGAGGGTACAAGCCAACTTTTATTGCAGTGCATTAGAGCACGAGTGCATGCCTAGCATACAAATACAACATTACGAAAACTCACCCATGCAATATACTGAGATTTTTTTTTTTCATCTGTAAAAATTGAAAATATCATTGGACAAAAATTGATAATTTTAATATTTTTGCTCAAAACATTGATTGTGGGTGCACATTAGAACTGCCTTGCCAAGGCGGATCTTAAGAGTACCCACAATCTAAATTCACCCCAATTTCACGACATAAATTGATAAAAAATGGGTTTAACGGGGTAAACATTCCAAGGACATGCTTTCAGGATGAGAAATCCTTGTTCGATCCTCAATCGGGGCAAATGTTGATAAGCATTTTTCCATTTTTACTATTCTTTATCTTGTTACAGACCCAAACCTATGATTTGAATTCACTGGCTGTGCACAAGTGTCAGAATTTTCAACATCAGGATAACATGTCCATGAAAAGTTAACCTTCTTTAACCCCACTTTTATATAGAAAAAACTGGGGTTTGCAGTGGTAAACCTAGTTTTCTTATTTTTGATCCAAAACATAGGTTGTGGTTACTCGTTTGAACCGCCTCAGCGTTTTGAGCAAAAAGGTTTTCCAATGAAATTTTTACAGCTGAAAAAAACGTCTGTAAAGGGCATGTTTTCGTAATGAATGATTTTCTACGAAGAGCCTATGATGTCACGAGAACATCAGTCTTTGGAGTTTAATAAAGACTCTAACCAGCATGTACAGTCACAGAAGAAGGCTTGAAATTTCGGATTTAAGAAGAAGAGGTCTGCCCAGATGGTGTACATGCTCTTGCTTGCTTATACCTATCCTTCATGTCTTTCTTTTATATGAGCCCCGTCATGAGAAAACCAATGGACAGGTCCGATACCAACCAAGCTGTACAAACACAGAAGATGGTTAGATGCTGGAAATTTTGAATTTTAAAAGTAGAGGCATTGTACTATGAAAGGCACTGATCATAATAAAATTATCTGCAAACTGTGCCTTTGTTTTCGCATACCATTATTCAAAATGGGCTAGTCACAAAATGTTTGTTTTCTGATGACTCGGCTCATATGTTTAAACCTTATATGCTTAAGATGATTTAAGTTTGCCACTTTACTATTACAAAGATATTGACAAAATCTGCATATTTGTCAACAGTATTTAAGGGCTGAATACAGTATCATGTTAAAATTGAAATTACACTATTATTAGTTGGGGTTAGCCCTGGATATGGAATCCCATGGCTCTGTAATTTACTGTTTATTACACACACAGAAAAAAGCTTGTTACATGTACTTGTAAAAAAATATTGGCTTTGGTATCATCAAAGACACAGTTTTAATCATTTGTTGGAGGGGACATAGTATTACAAAGTTACATTTTCTTTGAATTTGTCTTTTTGCGGACTATTCTGATTAAAAGATAGATCTAATGCTTGATTAAACAGGCTGTCTAGTGGAATGTGACAAATAAACAATTAGATGGTATCGTATGAGCTGCGTCATGAGAAAACCAACATTATGCATATGCGAAAACAAAGACGCAGATCAGCTTTGCAGTAAAAGCGTAGCTGATCAGCGCCTTTGCTTTCGCTACACAGATAGTACAATTCCTCTTCTTTCTAAATCTGAAATTTTCAGCCTGTAGCCATCTTCTGTGCTTGAACAGCTCGGTTTGTGTCATGCATGGTTGGAAACCCTGAAGACCTGTTTTCTCGTGTTGCGGCTCAGATGATATCATTTCCTATTGTCCACTTTGTTACCAAATCCCTCATTAGTAAATAAAACAATTTGTCACAAGGAAATCAGTATTTAACAGTTTAAGGGTATTCTATATTGCATAGTAGTGGCATGTCGAGCAAACCCCCAATTTTTGCATAGGGGTCCAGACATTCCCCAGTAAACCTCAGTTTTTGAATTTTAGCTGTGCCAGAAAATTGTGTTGTTTTATTTTGAAACGTAGAAAAAAAAAAAAATAAAAAATTAAATCATTAACCGTCGAAATAGAGCCACAAAAGCATTTCTTTTCTATGAGATACCAAATGGCGCGATTTTGCAAGCACCTGTCAGAGGAGATTCAAAATATGTGGTATTCTGGAGAAAGTAAATATCTAAGCAAAGAGCAAAATAGTTGCACTGGTCCGTAACACACGTTTTATGCTGATCAACAGAATCAGAAGCTTATAATAAATAATCAAATGCATGTATAACAAAACCCGCAAAAATAAGCCATTTATTGGTTGTCGGTGCATTGTGAGCTTGTGTACTGCATGTAAAAACTCACAGACCAATTTAATCGAAACCAAACATTTCCCCAAAAGGTCAGAAAAAGCCCTGATATTAAATTGCTTGTGTCACAAATGTGTGATAATACCAGTAACTGCCAGTGTTAATCTTTTTTTTCTTCTTCTTCTCATATTTTCTTTGGGTATATTGAATTTCACTAATTATGACAGTAGAAATTCAACACCTTCAATTGGTTGAAATCCAATATGATCCTGTGCGTGAGAAAACCAACAATTTGGGTTTCCGACCAGGTCCGACACAAACCGGCCTATACAGTCACAGAAGCAGGCTAGAAGCTTGAAATTTTGGATTTAAGAAGAAGAGGTATTTTACTATCCATGTAGCGAAAACAAAGGCGCTGATCAGCTTCGTGGTGACCGCGAAGCTGGTCTGCGCCTTTGTTTTCGCCTATGCAAATTGTTGGTTTTCCCATATGGTGGCTCATATTCATTTGTAGAAATAGATACTTGAAAACAAAATACCTTTATAAACTAAAATGTGTGCTTTTCCATTTTTATGAACTCTAAGCATTTTGGTGTCAATCATCTTTCCATCCATTAAAAGACAATAAGTTTTATCACTGAACCTTATTCTTGTCCAAATTATCTTCCCTTATGAAGTGTAAGAACTTGATTGCCATTAATTGCATATGTCCGTGAAATTTATACCCTCGTACATTCAACTTTTATATAGTGAAACTGGGTTCTACAGGGGTATACAATTCTTCTTATTTTTGCACCCAAACATAGATTGTGTATCCCTGATCTCTGTTTAAAGCAAATATAAGAGAAACAAAAAGAAAGGAATTCAAATTTTCAATTCTTATCTTAAGAAAAATCAATATAATTATTGCATGGACCTGATCCAGCTTTGCCGTCATGAATTAATACATCGCAGTCTGCCCCCAAGCATCCCGCGTTAATCACAATAAGTCACAGTTAAGTAAAATTATTTCTTAAACATGATGGTATAGTTAAAGTTCATGGTCTGGTCATCAGGTTTTGTAAGGGCTTTGCCATAAGAATAGAATATTCTGAATATATTAACATATCTTCATTGACCAGATTTGGTTAAAGGCATGCAAAGATGAAAGCAAAGGCGCAAATCAGCTGTGCAGTAACTGCACAGCTGATCAGCACCTTTGTTCTCCCTACTCGGGTAGTACAATTCCTCTTCTTCCTTAATCAGAAATTTCAAGCTTCTAGCCTTTTTCTGGGACTGTACGGGCCAGTTTGTGTCAGACCTGGTCGGAAACCCCAAAGACCGGTTATTTCGTGTGGCAGCTCATTTGATGTGCAACAATAAGTGGTCATGCAGTTAATATTTTGTGATGATATTTTTATTGTGTCATATATTTGAATTCACAGGCAAAGTGATGGATGTCACACGACTGCGTGAATAAATATACGAGCAGCGGCGCGACAAAACCGGTCTTCAGGCTTTCTGACCAGGTCTGACAAACTGGCATGTGCAGCTACAGAAGATGGCTAGAACATAGAAATTTCAGATTTAAAAAGAACAGGAATTGTACTATCCATGTAGCGAAAACAAAGGTGCTGATCAGCTGTGCAGTAACTGCACAGCTGATCTGCACCTTTGTTTTTGCATATTTCAAAACTCCAGTTTTCTCATGACGCGGCTCATACAATACTATTCACAATAAACTGCGTTGCACAAACTATATTTAGTTTTATGGACATGTAATATTAACAATGTTTTACGTCCTTCTCAACAGCTGAGTTCATATGGAAACCGGGCCTCGAGGTTATAAAACTTTTTTCATGCTCAACTCAGCTGAGCATGGAATTTCAATACCTTATAATTACTGAAATAGCCCAAATTAGTTTAAATTTTCTGTTTAGACCATCAAATTCTGTAATTTATCCTGCTGATAAATGTTAAAATGCCAACAATTGTTGGCATTTTAACATTTATCAGCAGGATAAATTTTAGTCTCAGCTGAGCTGAGCGTAAGAAAGGTTTTATAACCTCGAGGCCGCATCTCAGTTTTCAGTCTCATCCAGAAGACAGGGGAAGAAAGAAGACTGGGGAAGCCTGGGATCGAACTCATGACCCCTGGTTTAGAAATTCAGTCGCCTAACCCCTACACCATAGACATTTCAACTCATATTTTTGTGTTTTATTTTTGTTTTATAGTAGACAAGTCTCTATCATAAAATTTGTTATTTTTCAGGGAAGTTTACGAGGCCAGTATTTGTTGGACAAAGTTTTTGACCAGCTCAACCTATTCGAGAAGGACTACTTCAGCGTCAGATATCTTGATGGTACAGGTCAAACGGTGAGTGTACGAAAATACGGCAATGCAATATACAGAGATTTTTTAAGTTGTAAAATTTGAAAATTTTCAGCAGAAATTTGTTGTTATTTTTCTTGTTTTTGTTCAAAACATAGATTCTAACGAGTACCCACAATCTATGTTTTGGAGCAAAAATAAGAAAGATAGGTATACCCATGCATTCTCCAGTTTTCCTATATAAAAATAGGGTTCAAAGGGGTATACATTATATGGACATGTTTTCGTGATGTGCTACTGCAAAAGTTGAATGGAACCAAATGAGCCTTTGCATGAGAAAACCAAGAGTTTGGGTTTCCGACCAGGTCCGACACAAAACAGCCTGTACTATCACAGTAAAAGGCTAGAAGCTTGAAATTTTGGATTTAAGTAGAAGAGGGATTCTACTATCCGTGTGGCGAAAACAAAGGCGCTGATCAGCTTCGCAGTTACCGCGAAGCTGGTCTGTGCCTTTGTTTTCGCCTATGCAGATTGTTGGTTTTCCCATGCGGCGGCTCAAATAAAACTTGATAGGCTTACTCAGTATCAGTGAAGAGTTACCAAAAGCGGATTTTGGTTAATCAATTAAATGGCAACATTTGGTTCATCAATCATCAGATTCTTCAGCATTTATTTTCGATTGCCTAGAATCTCCGGCATCACTTGTCAGGGATCAAAAATATGGAACTCCATTCCAAACCATCTCAGAAATGCAGTCTCCCTTCAACAATTTAGGAAAGGATATCTTGACTGGGCAGCCACACAAGAACATTCTTTACTTTAGGAACAGAACTCTATTTTTGCATTTGTTTATGTAAATTTTCTATGTTGTATATATTTGTATGTATATGTTGTTTTGATATATGTTGTTTTGATAGAGGACCTCAGGGAAGATTGGACTTGTCCAACTGAGCCTCCTCTTTAAATAAAGTCATTATTATTATTATTATTATTATTATTATTATTATTATTATTATTACTCCCATTGAAAATAGTGTCACGCGGCTCTTGTGATAGAATGGTTATGGTCGCTGATTTCATTTCTCGCCCTTAATCATTTGATCTTCTCACGACTGTATCCAGTGTGGGTTCAAACCCCACAAGGGGCACATGAACAAGCCATGATTTGCTTTAAGGACAGTTAAAGGTGTGTTGGATGCTCATTTAATAGGATACTCTGATTTCTGCGTCACCTTTTAGAAATCAAAGCCCTTATATACTGATTATGGACTGTCAGTTTGATGTGCCTTCTCTTCTCATCACAGTTTATTACATACATGTACATCTACATTGTTGCTTTGGTGTTGCTTAGGCCCTGTCTCGTTTTAACACGATTTCAGGCAATTTCTGTAATTGCAGCAACAGTTACTGCAACTTTACATCTAACACCGTAATACAAATTGAGATGCGTCATGAAAAATCCAACAATGTGGTTTTCCAAACAGGTCCGACACAAACCAAGCTGTACTAGCTCAGAAGATGGCTAGAGGCTGGAAATTTTGGATTTAGAAAGTAGAGGAATTGTACTATCTGTGAAACGAAAAAAAAAAAAGGCGCTGATCAGCTTTTGTGGTTACTGCGAAGCTAGCTGATATGCATCTTTGTTTTCGCATAATACATTGGTTTTCATATGACATGGAATAGCATAAGAACTTGTCACTGAGTGTTTCAGGGTTATACATAGCAAAAAAATCTTGGAAGACGTTTCTTCTCTCCCCAACAAAATTTGGGAGAAGTTTGGACTTGAATTACAGATTTGCCTATTGGACCATATACTGTCATTTTCACTACTCCCTCAGCTGAAAATAGGGAGAAGTTTGTTCATTTAGGGAGAGTAATAGCTTATTCCATGGTTTCTTTATTTCAGCATTGGTTAGACAACCTCAAGACCCTATCGTCACAGCTCAAAGGTGAGGATTAGGATTAAAATGGGCCTTCACATGAGAAAACCAACAATTTGGATTTTGGACAAGGTCATACACAAACCGGCCTGTACAGTCACAGAAGCAGGCTAGAATCTTGAAATTTCGGATTTAAGAAGAAGAGGAATTTTACTATCCCTTTTTCAAAAGAAAAGGTGCTGATCAGCTGTGCAGTAACTGTGTCTTTGTTTTCGTATATATATATATGCACATTGTTTGTTTTCTTGTGCAGCGGCTCAAATACTAGATAAGGGGAGTAACTGATGATAACCAAAAGATAATTTTTGTAAGTTCTTCATATGTTTTAGGCTCATAATGAGCACCCACAACATAGGGTTTTATGAAGAAATAAGCAAAATTGCTCCTTAATGATCATCAAATAACCCCTGTATCTAGTCTTATAGAGGATTAAATTTCAGTGAACATCAATGTTTACAGTTTACTTTATTCAGAATCATTTTCATGAAATATTAACCTGAAGTTGGTGGTGTATGAAATTTAAAACTTTTACATGTTAGTTTACTGGCTATGCCTTTTAATCCATATTGGCCTATCCCAAAGGCAGTTTTTGTCAAGGCTTAAATGAGCTGCGTCATGAGAAAACCAACATTTTGCATATGGGAAAACAAAGGCGCGGATCAGCTTCGCCGTTACCGCGAAGCTGATCCGCGCCTTTGTTTTCTCTACAGGGATAGTGCAGTTCCTATACTTTCTATATCCAACATTTCCACTCTCTAGCCATCTTCTGTGATTGCACAGCCTGGTTTATGTTGGACCTGTTTGGAAACCACATCATTGGTTTTCTCATGATGTGGCTCAAATTTGCTCAAGTTTCTCATGCATCCATTTGAGAATCAGGTTCTCCAACATTTGATAACTAAGCCACATCATGAGAAAACCGAGCTTTTGCCTATGCAGATCAGCTGTGCAGTAACTGCACAGCTGATCAGCGCCTTTTTTTCGTTATACATATAGCAGAATTACTCCTTGTTAAATCTAAAATTTCAAGCTTCTAGCCTCTTTTGAGACTATACAGTCCAGTTTGTGTCGAACTGGTTGGAAACCCTGAAGACCGGTTTTCTTGCATCACGGCTCAACTTTGAACAGACATTTTGATACTGTACTATCAAAGTACGAAAACTTGTCCATACAGTATACAGAGAATTTTTTCAGAAGCAAATATTGAAAATGTCATTGAAAAAAATTGATATTTTTAATATTTTTGCTCAAAACATTGATTGTGGGTACACGTTAGAACCGCCTCTGACTATGTCCTGAGGATAAATTTTAGTCTCAGCTGAGCCGAGCATGAAAAAAGTTTTACAATCTTGGGGCCTGGTCCTACACAAACGATGCTGTACCTGTACAATGCCAGAATATTAACAGAGGCTTGAAATGAGCCGTCACATGGGAAAACCAACAATCTGCATAGTCAAAAACAAAGGCGCAGATCAGCTTCGCAGTAACTGGGAAGCTGATCAGTGCCTTTGTTTTCGCTACTCGGATAGTACAGTTCCTCTTCTACTTAAATCCGAAATTTCAAGCTTCTAGCTCTTTTCTGTGCTTGTACAGGTCGGTTTGTGTTGGACCTGGTCGGAAACCACATTGTTGGTTTTCCCACGAGGTGGCTCAAATTTTTTTATTTGTAAAATAGGGTTATTCTGTGTAAAGGAATAGCACAATGACCTGGCCCCGAGCTTATAAAACATTTTTTCATGCTCAACTGAGCATAAAATTTTAACTGCCCATAAATGCAGAAATAGCCAAAATAAATTGAAATTTCAGGTTTAGACCATCAAAGTCTGTAATTTATCCTGCTATTAAATGTTAAAATGCCGACAATTGTTGGCATTTTAACATTTATGAGCAGGATAAATTTAAGTCTCAGCAGAGCTGAGCATGAAAAAAGTTTTATAACCTCAGGTCCTGATCTGTGGCATTGTTTTTGCATATAAAAAAGTTTTCTCATGTCAGATGCGGCTCCTGTTTTATTTCTAGGCAGTAGTATACCATACACATTTTACTTTGGTGTGAAGTTTTATGCTGCTGATCCATGCAAACTCCGGGAGGAAATTACCAGGTATGTTCCAGTTCTACCAAAGTATTTTTAAGTCAAAATTTTAAGACCGGCCGCTTTGTATTGCAAAGGATTCTCACATTTTATCAACATAAATAACAGTGTATTTGTAATATTCTTGTTTGAAATTTTAACAAAATGCTAACTAACAACGTCTTTAATTTTGAACAACTTGGCCCTGATGTTTCTTTTACCATTCTTCCTTGTCTGGTGATTCAAGAAGAGCTTTTGTCACTAAACGGGGAAGAAATGTGCACTGAGTTCTTGTAATCTGCCTCTTGGATGCTTGCCTAGGGGAAAGAGTATGACATTGGATAACTGACGGTCCCAAAACAGTAAAGTATGAAAAACTTGTTTTAAAGGTACAAGAATCCACTGTACAATCTCAGGGTACCTATAGATGCCCAGTTTTATAATATGATCCGTCGCATGAGAAAACCAAAAATGTGGTTTCCGAACACGTCCAAACAATCCGACACAAACCAGTCTGTGCAGTCACCGATGAAGGCTAGAAGCTTGAAATTTAGGATTTAAGAAGCAGACGGATTGTACTATCCATGTAGTGAAAACAAAGGTGCAGATCAGCTTCACAGTTACTGCGAAGCTGAAATGCGCCTTTGTTTTCGCTTATTCATATTGATGGTTTTTTTTATGTGAGGGCTCATATATAATTGTCAAAAAAAAGAAAAGAAAGAAAATAGGTTACCTGTGAATTTAAAGGTACATGTACCTGTTGACAGAATAGAATTGAATTTGATATTATGTTTAAGCTAAAAAACAATTATAAACGGGAAGTTTGCTACATTGTAGGTACTTGTTCTTCCTGCAAGTAAAACAAGACATTCTTCATGGTCGACTGCCTGTGTCCTTTGAAGATGCTGCAGAGCTCTTCTCCTATGCTGTTCAGTGTGAGTATTTAAGTCAGTGGGATGAATAGTGTTTGAAAATGTTCATGAAAACTTAATTTTCATATATGTTTGCGAAGTTAGACCTTGTACCTTAAATTTTGAGTTACATGTATTTGGGCTATTTTTAAGAGCAGTTTAAATTTTATGCTCAGCTGAGTTGAGCATGAAAAAAGTTTTATAAACTCGAAACCTGGTTTGATTCTATGGACCCCAAAGGTTGACTTGTATGTTTTACAGCGGAGATCGGTGACTTTGACCCTCAGCGACTGGTACCCGGCTATGTATCAGAGTTCCAGTTCGTTCCTAACCAGACAGAGGAGTTAGAGGAACAGATTGAAGGATACCACAGGAGACTCGGGTATGATCATCTCCCTTAAACCCCCACTTTTATATTGTAATATTTCTATTTTTTCCTCCAAAACATGCATTGTGGGTACTCACAATCTTCGTTTTGAGCAAAAAATTAGAAAGTTTTAGTCTGACAAATATCAACAATCTATGTTTTGGAGCAAAAATAAGAAAATTGTATAACCCTATATACCCCAATTATACTATAGTGGCATGTAAGGGAGTATACATTATGCAAACAGACTATCCTTATGAACAGCATCATGAGAAATCTATACAATACTATTCAGAGATATGATAAAGCTAAATCTGCTGCAGTGATAAGAGTTTTTACACTATTTATCTCTGGTTTAATAATCGTAACATCTCATTCTGTGTCACTTCAGTGGGTGCATATAGTACTTCAGCAAATATTTGAGCTGCGTCATGAGAAAACTGATAATATGGTTTTCCCACAGGTTCGACTCAAACCGAGCTATACTAGCACAGAAGGCTAGAAGCTTAAAATTTCGGAGTTAAGAAGAAGAGGGATTGTACTATCTGTCTAGCAAAAACAAAGGCACAGCTGATCTGCACCTTTGTTTTTGCATATGTAGATTGTTGGTTTTCTTAAGTGGCGTCTCAATAATTAATCTTGTTAGTTTTCTCTCGCACAGGCTCTATTGTTGCATTTATGCCGACGGGTATATAGTTTTTGCTTTTCCGTTTGTCCGTTCGTATGTTAGTTAGTTAGTTCGTTTCTTCGTTTCGTAATTCCGGAACGTTCGTAGAATTTATGTCAAAGTTTTGGTTAAAGTTTCTCTAGAGGTGTATATCTCATGAACCAATGGTCAGAAACTATTCATATTTGGACCATAGGTACCCTATAGGGTTTGGTTTGTTTCCATGAGTTTGGACCCCAGAGTCCATGCCCGGGGGTGGGGCTAGAGGTCAAAGTCTAGGTCACCTTTAAAATGTGCTGTGTACAATGTTAATGTTTCTTCTCTAAGTCCATATCTTATCAAACAATCACAGGGATATATTCTTATTTAGTTCATAGATACCTTATAGGGTTTGCTTTCATATTCAATGTCACCGAATCCTGGGTACCATCCCCCGGGGGTGGGGCTAGAGGTCAAAATCTAGGACACATTTATATGACAGATGTCATGATAACTTTTCTGTAAGTCTATATTCTTGACATCCACTAAGTCTTGTCAGAAAGCACTCATACTTAGACCATAGGTACCATGTTAGTTTCAGACTCTGGGGTCCATGTGCGGGGGGTGGGGCTAGAGGTCAAAATCTAGAACTTCTTTAAAAATTGTATTTTCTGTACTTTTTTTACCACCATGTTTAGAAATCATTCATACTTGCACCATAGGTACACTATATGGTTTGCCTTATTCCTAATGGCATTAGACTCTAGGGTCCATGCCCAGGGTGGGCCTAGAGGTCAAGATCTAGGACATCTAATTTTTTTTTTTCATTGAAATTATTGAAGAATGACATTCTATTTTCCATATAGGACTGAGGACCTGAACCTCAATGTCCGCGATCAAGTCCTTGATTGAGTATACAAGTCAGCTCTGTATACTGCTCTATAATAGATCTACTACACACCCCACCCCCCTCCCAATGGTTTTAGACATTGCTTTTTGCAAAAACAAATTTTTTAGATGTACTTTAGACAAAGTAAAATGGCTGGATATGTACGGTGTAGACTTATTGCTGTTCAACAATGTGGCGTTACATTTTCAGTGGGACAATACCGGCAACTGCTGAGTTGAAGTTCCTAGACAAAGTAAAATGGCTGGATATGTACGGTGTAGACCTTCACCCTGTCACTGTAAGTAAAGACCTTGCCTCGAGGTTATAAAACTTTTTTCATGCTCAGCACAGCTGAGCTTGAAACTTAAAGTGCTCATAAATACTGAAATAGCCAAAATAAATTGAAATTTCAGGTTTAGATCACCAAAGCATGTAATTTATCCTGCTTATAAACGTTAAAATGCTAACAAATGTTGGAAATGTTGGCATTTTAACATTTATGATCAGGATAAATTTAAGTCTCAGCTGAGCTGAGCATGAAGAAAGTTTTATAACCCTGGGTCCTAGTCACACATAAGGGAAAATCCTTCGATGTAGACTTTTTAGCTCACCTGAGCCGTTAGGCTCACATGGCCATGATCCGGCGTCCGTCCGTCCGTCCATCGTCCGTCGTCCGTCCGCCCACAATTTCAAAGATCTTCTCCTCTGAAACCGCTTGGCCAATCAAAGCCAAATTTTATATGTAGCATCAATAGGAAGGGGGAACCAATGTTTATATAAGAAATCCAGGTCACATGACCAAGATGGCCACCATGCCCATATATGGTAAAAACCCTTCAAAAATCTTCTTCTCTAGAACCGGTGGACCGATTTCAACGAAACTTAGCATGAAGCATCAATGGCTCAAGCACTACAATGTATATATAAATCATGACCCTATGATGACCTTGACCTATTTTACGGCAAGGTCAACATAGGTCGCCAATGCATTTGAATGGGGAAAACTTTTAAAATGTCATTTAAAGTGAAAGTCTTGCAGGAAATGGGCAGTAGGACTGAAAATTAATGATTCTGAAAAAAATTGGACCCCAGGGGCTCATGTGCCCCCACCCCGGGGCAATATACATGTATATCTCCATAATATTCAAACGTCTTCTCCTCTGAAACCACTTGGCCAATCCTAAGCCAAATTTTATGTGAAGCATTAATAGGAAGGGGTAACAAATATGTAGATAAAAAATCCAGGTCACATGACCAAGATGGCCGCCATGCCCATATATGGTAAAAACCCTTCAGAAATCTTCTTCTCCAGAACCGGTTGACCGATTTCAACGAAACTTGGCATGAAGCATTGATGGCTCAAGCACTACAATGTGTGTATAAATTATGACCCTGTGATGACCTTGACCTATTATACTGCAAGGTCAACATAGGTCGCCAATGCATTTGAATGGGGAAAACTTTTAAAATGTCATTTAAAGTGAAAGTCTTGCAGGAAATGGGCAGTAGGACTGAATATTAATGATTCTGAAAAAATTGGACCCCAGGGGCTCATGTGCCCCCACCCCGGGGCAATATACATGTATATTTCCATAATATTCAAACGTCTTCTCCTCTGAAACCGCTTGGCCAATCAAAGCCAAATTTTATGTGATGCATCTATAAAATTGGGGAATCAATGTGTATATAAATAATCTAGGTCACATGACAAAGATGGTCGCCATGCCCATATATGGTAAAAACCCATCAAAATTCTTCTTCTCTGAAACCAATAAACTGATTTCAAGGAAACTTTGCGTGAAGCATCAATGGCTAAAGTACTCCAATGTATATATAGATCAAGACCCTGTGATGACCTTGACCAAGTTTATGGCAAGGTCAACATGGGTTGCCTATGCATTTGAATTTGGAAAACTGTTAAAATGTCATTTGAAGGGAAATGCCAGCAGGAAATTGGCAAATGGACAGAATATTGTCTGAAGAAAGAAAATGGCCCAAGGGCTTCATCTGTCCCTGTACTGAAGTTAAATACCATAATATTCAAACATGTTTATTGGTATATGCAGCAGATCTCAGGTGAGCGTTTACAGGACCATTGGTCCTCTGGTTTTGATTTGTTGCTTTACGTTCCTATCGGCAGCTAACATCCGGACATGACCATGGTTGTTGACTAGGACGTAAAGAAATAAATCAAACAAAAGCGAGTTTTCGCAATTAAATGCAAGTCTGCGTCGAGAAATTTTCGCTTATGCGTGACGAGGCCTCCAGGGAGGTAAAAACAGGGCCAGGAGCAATTTGAGCTGCAATGCGAGAAAACAGGTCTTCGGGGTTTCCAACTAGATAGGACATAAACCAGTCTGTGCAGCCACAGAAGATGACTTGAAGCTTGAAATTTTTTATTTAAGATTACATTTTTTACACATTTGGGTCTGAAGACACCTAGTTGTGCGCTTATTTGAGCATGTGTGCTTAAGAGAATGTATACAGTAATGCGGATACATTTACCCGTCTGAGCAATAATTTTATCAGTTTTCCAAGATTGATTGAGACCTGATGAACAATATCGAACCGACAGAATCAGTAATTTATTTGTCTGATAAATGTTAAAATGCCATCTGTTGAATGAGCAGTGATCATAACACAGCTATTACATGAGCCTGTGCGTAACAAAACCAGCCATGTGGGTTCAGACCAAATGTGACACAAACCAGCCTGTATAGTAGAAGCTTGAAATTTCGGATTTAAGAAGAAGAGGGATTGTACTACCTGAGCAGCGAAAACAAAGGTGCTGATCAGCTTTGCAGTTACTGCAAAGCTGATCTGCGTCTTTGTTTTCGCATATGCAGATTGTTGGTTTTCTTGTGCAGCGGCTGACAGCTTATTTGTATTGGTTGAAAGTAGGTTTTATCATGACATCACTCATTCATGGGTACAACGTAGGTCAGTTTTAGTGAACATTTTTTGTCGTATATTTGATATTTGTAGTTACTACAAATGACCTAGTGCTCGATGTGGAGGCCATACTGTAGATTCAGAAATATTCGTTAGAACTTAATTTACGCTAATATTCGTGAATTGGTTGCCTCGGGAATTAGTCCTGCAGATATCCAGCTTGACCCGGAAATGTGGAACTTATTTTCTTGACAGATTCTTGTTGCTTAGATGTTACCATTAAAGAATCTGACTGATGCCACCTTGGCATCATTGAGCATTTTGAGAAAAACAAGATGGCGTCCAAGATGGCGGCTCAATATATGGGCTGGTCATAAAAACCTATTTTTACTCAGGGCATATTTTATTAACAAATATTTGACATAATTTTATGAATTGAATGTCAAAGACCATTTCCTGCTGGCATGGTCAAGTGTATCAAGAATGCTTCCAAGATGGCTGCCAGAATGCAATATTAAATGACAATTGTCAGCGTTATCTTAATTGGTTCACTTTAAATACTTAAAACATTACTTTTATCTGTATATTATGTCATTTTGATTAGAAATTATAATTTATTATATACTTTTATACACAAGATGGTGACAATGATGGCATCAAAGATGGCTGTCAACTTTAAATTTGTCGCAAAGACATTACTGACGTTGGTCTATTAGTCTTTTCTTTTGCAAAGCCTTTATTCCAGTTGCCATCAGCATAACCTGGAAGATGGTGTCGCATGAAATTTTATTGTGGTATCCAGTTCATTAGACCATGCTTGTTCAGAAACTGCATGATGCCACCATGGCATCATTGAGCGCTTTGGAAAAATAATGGTGGTGTCCAAGATGGTGGCCATAAGCAAGAATATAGAACCCCAGAGTTGAATATACCCGCTGCTTAGTGTTTTAATGCTCATTTTATATTGTCAACATCACAGTAAAGATTTTTCTAATTTTTGACACCCACATAATAATAATGATAATAATAATAATAATAATAATAATAATGCCAGATAAGATTGTGACCAAGATGGCTGCCATAATCATAATATGTATTCTCATATTAAAAAGGCATTCAAGTACTGCATATCAACAGTATCTTGTGTTTGAAACGCCTATTTCTTGTTGTTCACATAATAATATTTACATTTCTGATGCAAAGTCTTAAATGAATCTATAGAATTGCAATGCGATTCATACTTCCATGAACAACATCGTGTCACGCGACGTCACATGATCCAAACTTGACGTCATGAAAAACCATGGCTCTCACCAATGTGATTAGACGTTGTAAATGTCATGAAGTCGTCGACGCCATTCCGCTGTTTCAACAAACACTGTGTGTAAATTTTCTATTTGCTTATAAATGTGATTATTTGATAATTTTTGAACAAGCGATAGAGAAATTAATGAAAATATAAGCAATGAGTTTAATTTTTCTGATGTTCATGAGCTATGAACCACAGTGGGTCGGTAGCAAAGGTTACATGGACCCCTTCAGGGTTCATTCACTCTGCACGCGACCCACTGTGGTTCATAGCTCCATGAACATCAGAAAAATGAAATTCATTTCTTAAGTGAAGTCCTTTGATTTTAATTATGACCCCACATAAAAATGACGACCAAGATTGCCGTCATAATTATAATTTATAAGAACATATTCTCTGATGAAAACACCATTCATATGCTGAATATAACAAATGTCATGTGTTTGAAATGCTCATATAGTGTTGTGAACAGCATGATTTACGGGTGTTTACGTAGTGTTCATTCTAACATAATGACAATGAGCCTAGATGATCATACTACATAAGGACACAAACATTAGTGTTTACAAAAGCTAGCTGTCATTTAGCCCTAGTTATTGGATGAAAACTGTAACCCTACACGGTATCTGGTCGAACCAGGTACCACATAGGAGACTACATAATACATTACTACGGGATTAGAGGATTTACTCACAAGTGGGACGCTTCATGGCTCTCTGAGCCCTACCAAAAAGTGGTGTTGGATTGCCAAGCCTCAGATGCAGTCCCGGTCTTATCTCGTGTCCCTCAAGGATCAGTCTGGGGACCGGTCCTGTTCTTAATTTTCATGATCTTCCGGACAATATCAAGTCATCTGTTCGTATCTTTGCTGACAATTCTATTTTGTATAGAAATATTAATTCGCTTACGGATTGCCAGGTTCTACAAGATGACATGAATAGCCTTGCACAATGTCACAGACTGATTGGCAAATGTATTTTAACGTCTATGTCATTCGATGAGAAGAGAAGACTGCATCCATTTTCATTGAAAGATGATTTACTGTCATTGAAAGATAATTTACTATCTCATTCAATAGAACTTTAAAATGCTGGGTCTTGGTCTGTATGCCTGTAGTAAATTTCAAGAAAGGATGCTTACATGTATGAGATAAGGTCAAAACTGATGAAAAGCACACTCACTAATCAGGTTTAGACCTACATGTTGTGACACCTTGTGTACCAATAGCAAAAACCAATATGATTAAAGTCATTGCAAGAAGAACGGAACATGTGTAAGCGTCACACACAAACGTCTATGCATTGCTCAAAGTGAAGTTGCTAAAATCAAATGTAAACTGAAATGCAGCTGCTGTATAAAAGGGACATCAGGAGGGAAGGACCATAAATATATTTGGTTAAAAGGTAAAACTTCTGGCCGTAGTCTCCTTCCTTCTTGTAGCCCATGTAATTTCTGCCAGGATGTGATACAGTAACCTGTTGTTGTTGTCGCATATGAAAGGGGTCAGTCTGAAAACACTTTCTAAGGGCCTGACAAGCTTGGTGAACTGAATTAGCTTTCACCAAATAATATCAAGGAAACGACTGCATTTGGAGGATGTTATGGGGGCTACTTAAAAACATCTACGTCAGCTATATGGTTTGATGTGAAACTGGTAATCAAAGGCTAAAATTCGCATGCTTAAGACATATAATCACCAAAAGAAGCATTATCTGTAAGAATGAGCAGAGGGTATGGATAAATGCCTAATATTTACAATGAAACGAGGATTTTTAATGATTTTCCATAATGATGATAACAAATATACATATGCAATGTGCTAGGCTAAACCTTGACCATTTTGTGAAAGTCGAACATTAAGGCTATTAATGTTAAAACTTATGTTATTTTAGCCTCATTTTGTTGAATATAGCTTGTCAAGTTGAAGATATGTGTATATTCAAAGAATGAAGACCACTCCTTAAGGAAACATTCGTTCCTCTGTATTTGGTGGTTGATTTTTGTTTAATGCGAGACCTCAGTTATGAGCCTCATTAAAAGACTGGAAAAGCCAAGGCTGGAACCCAGGACCCCTGGCATACATGTCGATAGCTTACCACTTCACAGAAACTTATAGCTGTGGATCATGCTTTTGATATGGTCTAGAAATAACTGTAATAAATAGAAAATATGTATGCCATCCAAGCCCATAAGGCCATTGTTATAAAGCTGTGGATCATGCTTTTGATATGGTCTAGAAATAACTGTAATAAATAGAAAAATATGTATGCCAGCCAAGCCCATAGGGCCGTTGTTATACACATACAGAAACAGCCATCGTGGATGCCATATACAAAAACAGCCATCGTTGATGCCATCTTGGGTGTAGAATGTTCTAATAATGGTCTAAAGTCATATCTGCCCATGAAAATACAATATAATATTAATTTACAGGACAAAATGAAGACAAAAACACACAATTACTGCGCATTACGCTTACGTTATATTCTGTGCAAAAATTCTATTTGGCGGCCATCTTGGATGCCATGCTTGTTTTTTTTTTTTTTTTTTTTTTTAAATTATTTTAGGTATCTGATTTATCAGGCAACTTAAAATGTGTGTTTTAACGGCCAATGTGACAAATGGAATCGAGTATTCAAGTCCCAGACATGGCAAAACAAGTGATAACATGTATTTGGCGGTCATTTTAGACGCCATCTTGAATAACTCAAAATGCTCAATGATGCCAAGATGGCATCAGTCAGATTCTTGAAGGGCAAGGTCTTGGCTACAAGAATCAGTCAAGAAAAAAAGTTTGAACCCTATTTCCGGGTCCCGATAAAATACCCCATAAATCTGCAGGACTAAATTCAAAGTTCTCGCTAATAAAGTATCACTACAGGCCGAATTCGCTATCTCAAACTCGGTTGTCTCGAAAACCCCACTTATGTCGAAGTGATCTCCTACTCCCGAGCCTCTCTCCCTATATGTTATTGTATTTCAACCTTGCTTGTGTCGAACACGGTTATGGCGAAAACCCGGCTGTGTCGAAGTGATAATTCGATCCTTACAGAAAAAAATCTATTAGTTTCACCCTGTCTGTGTCGAACTTTGAAATAAAAAATTATCGGTCAGACTTCATGATCAGCGAAGAAGATGAAAAAGGAAGATGTAGAAAATCAAAAGACGATGGTCATTTTAGTCGATTTTCGGAACTGCATTTTTCACATCAGCAAATTGATACAAAGTCCGAAAAATAAAAAAAAAGAGACAAATTTACCTCTAATGGAGTTTTTAATCCACTGAAATTTGTCTTTTAATCCATCAAAATTTTAGTTTCATTTTCACTTTTCCATGCGGTATCCGATAATTACACACAACAATGGGGTTAATTGATTTGGTCAGCCGCTTTGTGTAAACCAATTGACCTTGAACCGTAATACGTCACACTAGCGGCGCGCTTGATTAGACAATAAAGCAGTTTTCAGCGCCTTTGAAATTTAATTGTTTGAACACTGTTAAGCGGTGGTGTTTGATGTTAGCTATCAGGGGCATTCTTTAACTGGCACAATATCGTCTTAAAAATAGTGTCATAATTGAGTAGCTCAGACTTCGCCATGTTATGGATTCGATATTCAAACCTTCATGATGTCTACGCTGTCTAATGCCGAGAAATCTAATGAAGGACCCAGATCTGATTCTGGGGGGATAGTTAGATCGGTGAACTTTACCTCTGTTGCTGAGCAAAACGCTAGTGCTAAATGGACTAGGTAACATGCGCTACATGTAAAGCGATGAATGCATGTTTGGTTTTACAAATCACGAGTGCTAAATTGGACTGTGTAACATGTGCAACACGTACAACTACGAATGCATGTTTGTGTTTTGTGCTCTCGTTTGTGCATTTGATTTGTTATTCATGTGTGTTAAACTTTTATATAACATGTATTGAAAAAATAAAACAAAGTGTACTGTTTTTGTTGTCTTTATTTCATTACCAATTTAATAGAAACAGCGTTACTACAGTCATGCTCCAAAATGTGTTGTTGAAACGTTGATTCTATTAATAGCGTAGATCGTACGTGACAATTTTCATGTCTCGTCACAATTTGTTTATCTCGAACTTCGGAAAACTCGAAGTGGTTTCTCAATTCCCCTTGATTTCGAGATAACGAAGTCGGCCTGTATAAGCTTTATAGTATACATGGACACTCGCTCGTGAAATCAAGAATTCGCTAATAAATCGGAAACAGGAAATTCGCGAAATAAAAAACACGAGAAAATTTCTGAATTTACAGTATAAGACCTATGTCAAATGCATCTGGAAACATTTTCTGTAATATGAGTAACATCTGTGAATCTGTGACACTGCAAATCACACTTTTACGGGCATCACTATGGGTGCAGAAAAGATTCTCCGATGCTTCTAGCAGCTATTGAAGTTGAACTAAATCCTCCATTGAGCCGCCTCATGAGAAAATCAACAATGTGGTTTCCGAACAGGTCTGACACAAACTGAGCTGTACAAGCACAGAAGATGGCTAGTGGCTGGAAATTTTGGATTTAGAAAGTAGAGGAATTGTTGTATCTGTGTAGCAAAAACAAAGGCGCTGAACAGGTTCGCAGTTACCGCAAAGCTGATCTGCGTCTTTGTTTTCGCTTATGCAGATTGTTGGTTTTCCCATGGGGTGGCTCAAATAAAGCACGGCCAAAGCAACGAAATTTAATGTCAATTATTTGTAAAAAAATGTTCACTAAAACCATCTTAAGTTGTACCCTGTGTCACTTATTGTCTGAAATATTTTGCATGTGTGTTAGAATGCTTATTTTTGTAATTACTAGGGCAGTTCCACATTGCACGCTGTAAGTCCTGTCACTCGCTAGTCTTGCTTGTATTGCTATCATAATTGAGGCTTCATATGAGAAAACCAACGATTTTGGTTTCTGACCAGATCAGACACAAACCAGGCTGTACAGTCACAGAAGCAGATTTAGAAGCTTGAAATTTTGGAATTAACATGATTTAAGGTGAGGGATTGTACTATCTGTATAGCAAAAACAAAGACGCTGACAGCTGATCTGCGCCTTTGTTTTCGCATAGGTAAAAATCCGGTTTTCTCATGATGCGGCCTATTTGTGAGCTGTCTTCTTTTTGTGGCAATTACAGCTAATAATCCCGAGTCTTTTGATGTTTAAGGTCTAGGCAGACCATGGTTAACATGATCAGGCTGCTCTACATGTAAGAGGAATATTTTGATCATGTTCAGCAATGTTTGGAATTTTTTCATCATCCATTTAAAATGAGTGTTTGTTGCAAAGCTTGTTCATTGAATTGTAAGGATTTCTGCATTAAATGTGTGAATGTTTGGAAATTGATAAAAAAAATCTAGTAATTGAGCCGCTGCATCAGAAAACGAACAATTTGGGATTCCGACCGGTCTGACACAAACCGGCCTGTACAGTCACAGAAACAGGCTAGAACCTTTAAATTTTTTATTTAAGTGGAAGAGGGATTGTACTATCCGTGAAGCGAAAACAAGGGTGCTGATCAGCTTCGCAGTTACTGCGAAGCTGATCTGTGCCTTTGTTTTCGCATTTATGCAGATTGATGATTTTCTGATGCAGCGGCTGAATTCTTGTTTTGCTTGTTCCAGGATGATTTTTGTTGACTTCTTTTAACTGTAACAGAAGTTTGGAAAAAAATGCAGAGATTGATATTCTAGATGTGACAAATTTTAGCCGAGACGCAAGAAACCCAGTCTTCGGGGTTTCCAATCAGGTCTGACACAAACTGAGCTGTACAAGCACAGAAGATGACTAGAGATTGGAAATTTTGGATTTAGAAAGTAGAGTAATTGTACTATCGGTGTAGTGAAAACAAAGGCGCTGATCAGCTTTGCAGTTGCTGTGAAATTCTCACAATGCGGCTCATTTTACAACAGAAATACTGCATTAGATCATGCAGGATCCAGCTATTTCTTCAGAAAATTTTGAGTTATAGAACTTTGTTGGAACAGCTTAAGTTTGAAGAATGTACAACAATGCCTTAACCCAGCATTTATCTGCTTTAACTTTTCTCATGATGCTTCATTTCTGTATATATATTTGTATTAAATGTGTACTATATAGTACCTATAATAGTCATTTATATTGACAATTATGTATGTACTAGCTTTTAATGTTAAATGTTTTGTCCCATATACGAGGGGTGATCGGAAAGTACGTATAAAAAAGCTGTAAAATAAGTTTGCGTCAACCGATTGATATGAAATTTAGTAGGAATAATCATTGGTCCTTTTGTCATTCTCATTTTAAAACGATGACGTCAGACGTTCATGCATGAGGCAGCGTAATGACGTCACTTCACGTGACCCGGCGCACCTGTAACCCTGGGGCCTGGGTTGACTTTGTTAGTGCATTTGATGGGGTTGGGACAGTTGGTCGACATTTTTTAATGGAAACTAATTTTCTAACATTAATTGACCATTTTTCGAAAATATATGGCATTCTGCTGCTTTATCTACTAATATGGTGAAACTGAATGCAACAGGTTAGCGTAAAATATGCAAGAACGTCGATTTCATTTTGTAAACTTAAATTCAATACCTTGTTTTCTGGCCGATGTTTAACGAAATGATAAAAGACTGGCATAAACTATAAGTAGTAGAGACAATGTCAAGAATAGATATGTTTCGAGCTTGCAGTAAATATATACTTTTAAAATAATGACTTCCCGAAAATGCAACATTTTCGGAAATCTTAACAGTTTTGTCTATTTGACACAGTCGGTATTTGCAAAACTCGACAGACAAATCCATTCGATAAACAACCTCGTAACTTTACAAATATAAGCCGTGTACGTTGCAGTTAATGAGTATTAAATCAAATGTGGGCATACGCAATCAAAACAGGTGTTACAATACTTTGAACTAAGAAGTATTTTGAAATAAGAATAAAATTTCGACGTTACGTTGCGCCGCATAACGATAGGCGGTGTTTCCATAACGACAGCTGCAACGCACGTGCGCGTTCTATGCACACGTTATTGCAATGGATTAATTGCATATAATTATATTGCTGCATTATTTGATGAAATTTCATCTCGAAATAACAAAAGATAAAGAAATGACAACATTTTTATACATACTTTCCGATCACCCCACGTACATGTTCATGTGTTACAACTGAAATGTTTTTATTTTTTTGTTGTTGTTGCATGCATTTGCAGCAGCATTTATTGACATAAAATGAAATTTGGGAAATTTCCAAATGCTCTTATTGAGACAATTGTCTGTTGCGGCAATATGTAATGTCATTGACGATACTCGTAACAACAATGTAAATTTTCATTGAAAATATATCCTCTTTGAAGGCAATAAAATCCTATGATACAATGTGGTCATTTCATATGAAATTTATT
Organism: Rugalucina vietnamica; assembly: GCA_964017185.1. Classification (NCBI taxonomy): domain Eukaryota; kingdom Metazoa; phylum Mollusca; class Bivalvia; order Lucinida; family Lucinidae; genus Rugalucina; species Rugalucina vietnamica. The sequence goes on from OZ024876.1 coordinate 39,507,296, forward strand.
AATAAATTAGTTATTTGATAAATTACATATGAAATGACCTTAAGATCCTCTATCTATAATCACTCTTCTTTAATCTGAAATTTCAAACTTCTAGCCTTCTTTGATATATGATGGGTGGTTATATTACAGGGAGAAGGGAACACCGAGTATTTCCTTGGCCTCACGCCTACAGGCATTGTGGTATATAAAAACAAGACCAAGGTCGGCAACTATTTCTGGTAAGGAACACTTTGATTTACTATTGGCAATTTGGTACTGTAAATTTGGAAATATTTGCAAAACATAATTTTTTGCAATTTTGGTGAAATTGATGTCAAACGAATTTGAAGTTCTCTGGAATTAAAATTAAAAACAATAACAACAGCTGATCAGTGTCTTTGTTTTCGCTACACAGAAATTCCTTTTTTCAGGCCAAGAATAACCAAAGTCAACTTCAAAGCCAAAGTTTTTATCATCAAAGTCAGGGACAAGATTGTGAGTACATTACAGGTTATGATTTATTTTTAATCAAACCCTTGAGTCCATCCTTCGGGAGTCTTTCACCAGGTCCATTAAGCATTAACTCAATTAAGCCTGGCTTCCTTTTTGTGGGACATAGTCAAGCAGTATAGCCCCAGATGTGACACCGCAATTTGCAAAGCGTGGCATCCCTGTTTGCTTAGAGAAAATTCAACGAAAAAAAATGTATAAAAATTCAAAACTACCCCTAGTTCCCCTAAAAATGAAGTCAGACTCACCCAAACGATAAAGATGGGAAAGTGCATTTGTCATAAATGGGTTAAACTCAAGAGGGATGATCTTGTACTTGAGCCACCTCGTGGGAAAACCAACAATGTGATTTCCGAACAGGTCGGACACAAACTGGGCTGTACTATCACAGAAGATAGCTAGAGACTGGAAATTTTGGATTGAAAAAGAAGAGGAATTGTGCTATCCGTGTAGCGAAAACAAAGGCGCTGGTCAGCTTCGCAGTTACTGCGAAGCTGATCTGCGCCTTTGTTTTCGCATATGCAGATTGTTGGTTTTCCCATGAGGTGGCTCACTTGATTTAAGATTTTAGGAGGAATCAACTAGTCATTACGAAAACTTGCCCATGCAATATACAGAGAATTTAAATTATTTTTTCAGAAGCAAAAATTGAAAATTTCGTTGGAAAAATTTTAATATTTTTACTTAAAATATTGATTGTGGGTACACATTAGAACTGCCTGATTGAGGCGGTTCTAATTATTACCCACAATCTATGTTTTGGATCAGAAATAAGGAAAATAGGTATACCCCTGCATACCCCAGTTTTGCTATATAAAAGTGGAGTATAAGGGGGTATTAGTGAGGGTCGAGATGTATTCCCGTGCGATTTTCGTGCTAAAATTGATTTCTTTGCTTTAAATGATTGTATGTGTGTTATGATTATGAAAAATGATGGGGTTCAATTTTTTCGACTCCTCGGGCCAATTTTGTGGGCTCTATTTCTATGTCACGCCCATTTGTGCGCATTAACTATACTGTTGACACTTGTTATGTTGTTTCTGCTACTAAAACTAACTTTTTGTCTTGTATTTTGCATCTGAGACCCTCTTTAGTAAGTTATGTAACAAAACTAACACATTTATGGTAGGTATTGGCGATATAAGCATAACATATCTCTAAAACATAGTGGGTGGGGTAAATTAATGGGGGAAAATAAGTATGAACATTATCCATACTCTATGGCCGGCGTATAATGACACTGAATGAAAACAAAAACACATCAAGCAGATGAGTATTATGTAATAAACATGGTATTACCTTTGTGGTGCCCATAATTAACTATATACGAGGGCCATTCAATAAGTAATGCGAATTGGTGTGCAATTTCTTCTAGTTAGAATTATATGCCTTAAACTCTGTTTCTGAATACAATAAGCTAGGTTTGTAAGGCTAAAGCTATTGCATGTTTGATGGTGTCTACGCAGTGCCTAAACATATGATACACGAGGGTCGTTCAAAAAGTAATATAAATACAGATGTGATTTCGCGCATTGCACTGTACATGTATTGCATAAAATGCACACATAACATTATTACAAAACAACTGTGCTAGAATCGATCTTAATTGCTAATATTATGTAAGATTACACATTTCAGTGGAATTAAATAGTGCCATGTAAACGCGATATTGCTGTGATTTTAATAATTGTATGATAGTTTCAAATAATGGATAAACCTAAAGCTCATGAGTTTTATTAAATAAAGTATCGTTAATAACATCAGACTATGATTTTAACGTCATACAAGTTAACAAAAATGGGTAATGACTACGCATTAGAGTCATCTTGCTGGCTGAAAGCAGCAAAGACGTCCATAATTAATATCTCTAGGTGATAAATAGCAATGTATTGCAGGGTATAGCCAGTTACATCGACATCGGTAATAACTAAATGCAAACGCCTTTGCACATTCCATAATATGCATCTGAAAGGACAAATGTCTATTCCAAGGGTGGTCGGGTGGGAATATGGGCACCAGCCTATTTGGGCCTAAAGAAATAACAAAGCTTCTACGGTAATGACTGACCATCTTCTTACTGGTTAACCGCTCAGGTTTTAGCTGCCTAGGAAAAGTGGTTCAAGTAGAATAATCCATACAAAAGCCTTAGTGGCTTAGTTTGGTGGTTATATTTGAAGCACGTTTTGGTTGTCATGACATCCTCATTTTGTGTAAAAGTCCCATAAAATGAAGGCAACGTCCAGACATTACTTTAGCTGTTGGATAGGACGTTAAGCACCAACTCAAACAAACAAAACAAAAATATTTACTCCTAAAACACATAAATAGTGTCGTTTTGATGCAAAGAGGAGCGCCCTGTATGTGTTTCTTTGGTCACACAATTTGCACAATTTGTTGTCTAATTCATTTCATTATAATTTGAATTCTACTACTGCATTAAAGTGATATGTCTTGATTACTAGCAGAAATAAGTCGTGGACTGGATAACGTATATGATTATAACAAACGTAATTGTCAGTCACCACTGCGGTCCAATTTCAAATCCGGGTCAATGCATGTGACAGGCTTCGGTGGTCTTTGTCGCAGTTTTCACGGAACTTCCTTTCGACATTTAGGCAAAATGGCATACCAATTTTCTTCAGTACCAATCAGTATAACATTATCAATTTTATTGGACAGACGCATATAGACCCTCTAAGCGGTTAACAATTACTCATGCGGTCAGGTATTTAGCAGCTCTGTGCGGGAGACATATTGTGACACATCAACTTTTAAAGCCCTGATGCTGGAAGGCAATCCAAGTATACCAGGCATGCCCATAATTGTAAATGTGACGCTAACCATCAAATCAAACAAAGCGAACTACATTATTGACATCTCTTACACCCTCTCCCACTAATTCTAACTCACTCTCTCTGGATCTGTATCTATCTATCTATCTATCTATCCATTGTCTCCGCCAGGTAGCGCTGTAAGCACTGACCTGTCGCAGTTGACGCTTGGCTTCTGGGATTGACCGCCATTGCGGCCATATTTTCCGCCATAATTAGAGTACTTGGCATGCGCAGACATTCATTTTATAATCAGGAATTGAAGGTATTTTGTAAGATTCTCTTTCGATATGTATTATGTTACCAAGATAAATATAAACATACGTTTTGGAGAAAAAAAAATAATTTAGATAAGGTTTTAGATAAGGTATCGTCTGATCTCATAAACACGGGATTAGCCGATTTTGGCTATATCCCATAATTCAAAGCGTCAAATGCGAGAGATCTAGATGAGGTCTCGTCAGATCTCGCGAGAATGTCTATCTATCTATCTATCTATCTATCTATCTATCTATCTATCTATCTATCTATCTATCTATCTATCTATCTATCTATCTATCTAATCTATCTAATCTATCTATCTATCTATCTATGCGTTTGTTTGTGTCTGCGAAAGGAACAATAAATAAGCGGTCCGACGTGATCTCAGCTGTTGACAGCACGGTGCAACAATTCAAAGTAATGAAGGCCAATTGTATTTCCCAACTTATTACTTTGTAATTAAGGAGATTAAGAAGCATATAGTCGTCATCAAGTGTTCCTCTTTGTTCTCATACAACACCCTTACTTGATACTGACTAGTCGGAATTCAACACCAGAATATCTTACTGGTTCTGGAGAATTGTTCTCCGAAGTTGACCGAAATGTAGTCTGCTGCGATTACGATCGTACAATATTGGGTGGGAGTTATTACTCTGTTATACTATTTCAGAGGTTTCATTGTTCAAGATAGAGATCACCAAGGTTTCTGCTAAGAAAGGAACGAATATTGATAGAAATGGTTAAGGAGTGGTTGCAGCAGCCCAGCTTACATAAGTATCTGAGCTAGGCAACTATACCACCATTGTACGGAGCTCAATTTTACGGTTCTTAATTTAGGTTTGACCATTTATTCTCGGGCTAAACATGTTTTGGTCATATTCGAGATCACCTTGTCTTTCCAAAAGAAAAGAAAATTACCACCAGGACGGTGGTAAATATAGATGTACGCAAGTCAATTCAGGTAATTTAGACCCATGCCTGTTAATATGTGCTTCAACAAGACCTTAAATTGTGATTTATTCGTTTAACATTGGCCGTGATGATGACTCACAAGAACCAAACAAGTGACTTAATAACATAACTTAGGATGACGTTTTAAACGGTTGAGCGCTTGTTCTGTTTCGGTCTGTTTCACATTCCTTCATATTCATCTGCATTACTTATCAAACGACCCTCGTGCATTATCTGTATAAGTACAGCTAACATAGCACTGCGCACACACGTCTGCGTTACTCTTATTTATTTATAGCTTTGTAAATAAAGATATAAGAAAATTTTCCGACATGTCAGTGGAAAAATGCGAGTTCGAACTACTTATTGAATGTCCCTCGTATAAAAATGAAATAGATGGGTTCTTCTTAAACAATAGCACGTGCAACTTTTTTTTATCTTTGTTCATCTGATTCAATGTCGATTTCTACTCCGTCAGTATACGTAAGCGAACAGAGAGAATTATTCCATTGAATTTTCCCATTAAATTACCCCACCCACTTTCAGTTAGAAGAAAATATAAACAACAACTGTGATAAATTGGTTCTCTGGCATTACATAAGCCACAAAATGATACATTCGATGCAACATTCCACAAAAAAAGTATTTTTTTTTTATTCAGAAACAGCTTTATTATTGTCTGCAGTGCAGAAAAATCATAAAAATGGGCGTGGTCTTAAGAAAAAGCCCACAAAATTGGGTCAAGGGGTCGAAAAAATTGAACCCCATGATTTTTCAACAATATAACCCATACACAAACATTTAAAGCAAAAATATCAATTTTAGCACAAAAATCGCACGGGAGCAATATTTCTTACATCTCGACCCTCACTATATATATTACATGGAAATTTTATCCTGATGTACACCACAACCTCTTTATAACACTATTATTGGGGGTCCAAGCCAATGTCTGTGTTAGCTATCCAATCTATGTTATAATGAGAGTAAAATATATAGACATATAATCTTAAATTACCATTTGGGGTCCAGCAGTGATCAGTGTTATATCCAAAACGGTGTTGTAATGAACCGTGTTATAAAGAGGTTCAGATGTATATGTAGCAAAAGCAAGTTCCGATCAACTTTGCATGATGCCTTCACAGTTTTGCAAGTACTTATTATTTTTCTTTTAATATTGCTCCATTGAATGGCATGTTTAATCTTGACAAGTGTTTGTATAATTGAGCCGCATCGTGAGAAAACCGGATTTTTGCCTAGGCGAAAACAAAGGCGCAGATCAGCTTCGCGGTAACCGCGAAGCTGATCAGCGCCTTTGTTTTCGCTACTCGGATAGTACAATTCCTCTTCTACTTAAATCCGAAATTTCAAGCTTCTAGCTCTTTTCTGAGCTTGTACAGGCCGTTTGTGTCGGACATGGTCGGAAACCCCGAAGACCAGTTTTCTCGCGTCGCGGCTCAATTTGCATGAGTTGTTCTGTTTTTGATGTGTATCTATTGAGCTGCATCATGAGAAAACCAGAATTTTGTCAATGCGAAAACAAAGGCGCAGATCAGCTTCGCTGTAACTGCGAAGCTGATCAGTGCCTTTCTTTTCGCGACACAGATAGTATAATTCCTCTTCTTCTTAAATCAGAAATTCCAAGCTTCTAGTCCTTTTCTGAGACTGTACCGGCCGGTTTGTGTCATAACTAGTCGGATACCCTGAAGACTGGTTTTCTCGCGATGCAACTCTATTGTTCTTGTTTCTAGTTTGAAATATGCCATTATAAACAAAGACAGCTCCCCTATTTTTCGTTTTGTATTATTTTCTTGTGTTGTTCATAGGTTTTTGTGCCCTATGTTTATTTCACAGAATGATGAGCACACATATGCATTTGAACTAGCAACCAAAGTAGCGTGTAAGCATCTGTGGAAGTGTTGTGTAGAACACCATGCATTTTTCAGGTAGGTCAAAGGTCAAGTTTATAGGCCATTCAAGTTCAAGGTCATTGCTATTTTTACTGATACTGCAGAATAGTAGCAGTAGTTCTAAAATCGAATTGAAACTTCTTCTGCATGTCAAACTAAATTTCAATTTTCTTTTTTGCATTGATCAATATACATTGTATTTGTTGTCAGCTTCAAAAAAATCTATATGTTATTTCTATTCTGAAATTATAAAGTATGTCTTTAAACTCTGAAGAATGTACAGAAGATCTAATTGCTTTGAGCACTTCGAGCTGCTAAATTGAGCACCAATCAGTAGTTCGAGCCATGAAGCTAGACTACTACTGTCTATAGGGTAGAACTTTTTTCTGTTTAGATACCCTAGAGTAGGTGAACCGCGAGGCAAGAAAACTGGATTTTTGCCTATGCGAAAACAAAGACGCAGATCAGCTGTGCAGTAACTGCACAGCTGATCAGCGCCTTTGTTTTTGCTGATCGGATAGTACATTTCCTCTTCTGCTTAAATTCAAAATGTCCAGATTCTAGCTTTCTTCTGTGACTGTACAGGCTGGTTTGTGTCGGATGTGGTCGGAAACCCCGAAGACCGGTTTTCTGGCATCGCGGCTCAAGTGTTATCAGCTGGTGTTTATAATTGAGCTGCGTCATGAGAAAACCAACAATATTTCCAGACAGGTTCGACACAAACGGAGCTGTACATGCACAGAAGATGGCTAGAGGCTAGAAATTTTGGATTTAGAAAGAAGAGGAATTGTACTATCCCTGTAACGAAAACAAAGGTATTGATCAGCTTAGCAGTTACTGCAAAGGCTTCGCAATTACTGTGAAGGCTTTGCAGTTACTGTGAAGCTGATCTGCACCAGATCAGGGAAATGATTCAGATGTAAAATTCAGAATTGTTTGACATCTTCTTTTTAAATTTATCATGGCATTGAAGGCAAATCAGAAGGTGAAATATTTTCATTTATTCAAGTGGCATGACATTTGAGCCCCATCGCTAGAAAACCGGGCTTCGAGATTTCTGACCAGGTCAAACACAAATCAGCCTATGCAGCCAAAAAAGATAACCAGAAGCTTGAAATTTTGGATTTAAGTAGAAGAGGAATTGCACTATCACGTAGGGAGAACAAAGGCTCTGATCAGCTGTGCAGTTACTGCACAGGTGATCTGCGTCTTTGTTTTTGCATATGCAGAGTGTTGGTTTTCTGTTGCGGTGGCTCATTTTATATTTTGTTTATTTCCAAGTACTTTTGCTTTCTTTATTTGGTTAAATAATGTTTTAATAGAGCTTTGTCATTTGAATGTGGCTGATCTTCTCCTTTGTTTTCGCATATGCATGGCACGGCTGGCTCTTCATATGGGGATTACCTTAAACACTGTGTTAGTTTTATAGTCAAAGAAGCTGAATTGCAGCTAAAATGAGAGGATTATTTCCGCTTATTTATCACATTTTAGTTAGTATTTTGATGTTACATGTATGTTAGCTGTTGTAGTGTTGGGTAGATGATTTCTTAATTTATTTGAGCCAAATTTCTGTATTATTTCATGATTGTATACATTTTCTATCTAAATATTACTTAGAGTTTAGATGCTTGGACCTTATTCATCCAAGGAAAATAAGATGAGCCGCGATGTGAGAAAACCGATCTTCGGGATTTATGACCAGGTCCAAGACAAACCGACCTGTACAGTCTGGGAAAAAAGGTAGAAGCTTGAAATTTTGGATTAAAGAAAAAGAGGGATTGTACTGTCCATGTAGGAAAAGCTGGTCTGTTTTGATATAGGCAAAAATTTGATTTCTTCATTACGAGGCTTGTATAATCATTGAAGTAGGTTAGATTAAACTTAAATCTGCAACTAACCAGTTCTGACCTGATTTCGATCTTTGGTTTATTGGTCACAGTTTAAAATATTAATCATTAGACCATTCTTTAGAGTAGATTCTGTTTGTATTTCTGCTTTCATCATTACGAAAACTTGTCCATGCAATTTTCAGAGTTTTCTTCTGCCGTAAGAATTGAAAATTTCATTGGGAAATTTATGATAATTTAATATTTTTGTTCAAAACATTGATTGTGGGTAAACGTTAGAACCGCCTCGCCGAGGGGGTTCTAACGAGTCCCCACAATCTATGTTTTGGATCAAAAATAAGAAAAATTGTATCCTGTACACACCAGATTTACTATATAAAAGTGGGTTGTAAGGGGGTATGTATTTCATGGACATGCTTTCCTGATGCTATCAACTGTTTTTGACAATATATCAGCATTGATCTTAAACTTGTGTGAAAAAGTATATCCGTCTTTGCAATATTTAATTAAACTACATGTAGCTAGAAACTGAATGCATGTTCTTTTTATAGATGCCAGTTGTGCTGTAGCACTGTTTTAAAGTTGATAAATGCTAGATCATTATGAAAACTTGCCCATGCAATATACAGAAATTTTTTTGGTTGTAAAAATTAAAAATTTCGTCAGTAATTTTTTAATATTTTTCTTATTTTCGCTCAAAACATTTATTGTGGGTACACGCTAGAACGGCCTCGCCAAGGCAGTTCTAACGAGTACCACAATATATGTTTTGGATCAAAAATAAGAAAATTAGGTATACCTTTTCTGTATAAAAGTGGGGTTTACAGTATAATACAATACACAGACATATTTTCCTGATGGAAATTATCTGATACCATTTACCTCATGGTGAACATGTGGCTGTACATTCTGTCTAGTATTCCAGTGCTGTTTATTAGAAATGTGATTCTTACACATGCATTCAGCCTTCATGGCTTTGTTGTTGTGAAATGTATCAATTTAAACTTGACCCCTGCTTTGTATTTTCAATTTTAACCGGGGCAGGCTGTTACCAAAACAGTCACAATGAGCTTTGTTGGGTATTAAGAAACTTTACACAAACTATTAAGAGCAGTTACAAAAGATAGATATAGTCTGGCAGATCAGGAGGTTTGTGTACTGAGAAGCCAACTTAACCATTTGAGCCTCATTGTGAGAAAGCCACATTGTTGGTTTTCTCATGAGCCAACTCAATTATCTCTCATTTAGAGTGACTGAGGATGCTCAAAATGGAATAACAAACTTAAACCATGGTAAAGCAGTTATACCATGGTACAGCAGTTATACCATGGTAAAGCAGTTATACCATGGTAAAGCAGTTATACTATGGTTCTTGTGCATGTATGAGGGAAGGTGCTCTCATTTACTCTCATGCATTATCGCTACACACATGTGCACAAAATTATATCATACATCTAACTAAATCAGTTGTTCAAAGTCTTATTTTAGCCAAGTGTAATGTCTGAGTCTGAATTGGTTTTTGACAAAGCTCATTCTTATTGTTGCAAAGCCTGGGTCAAAAATATTCTTTGCCACCCGTTCATCTCATTTCATCCATTCATTTCATGTAGACTAAATCAGCTGGGGGAAGCAAATAAACCTGTGAAACAACTCCGATCAGTTTCTAAAAGCCGAAGGTAAGTGACGCATGCTGGGATTGAGGGGCTCACCAAGGGACAAAAGTTTGCTTATTTACTATACAAATATATGTTCAGAGTGCATGAAGGGGCTCAGTAAGGGACAAAATTTTGCTTATTTACTATTTCATGATGACACATAAATTTTCTATGAAAACTCATCAAAGACACATTTTTGAGTCACCTATTTCAAATACATATGAAATAGGTCTTTATTTTGCATTTGTTTATCCATGGTTTTACAAAAAATGGTTGTTTTATGAACTTAACATAAAATGATGCTCTTAACACCATTTTTGTTTCAGTAACTTTTCAATAACAGTTTTTGAGATGAAATTGTATTAAGAGTCATGCGCATTGCTTAAAATAACAATGCTTAACTGCTTTAACCACGTGTTTGCTTACTTGGTGAAGGGATTTATGAAAGTGCTTATGATTAGTGCTTTAGCTTTGGTGCTTGGTAGGAAATAGACTAGACTGAATGCTTTACGTTAATCTTTTTCAGTTCTTAATTGCATTAATTTATTAACTGATCAAAATTTTAATCAAAATTTAATAAAAGGTTATTTGGTTATTTGAGAGAAACATATGATATGAGGGTCTCAATGGGGTTTACTGATTAACGATTTTTGGCCACTTTTTACTGATCAGTGATTTTTGGGCCAAATTTTACTGATTAAGGATTTTTGGGCCAAAATTTTACTGATTAGTGATTTTTGGGCCAAAATTTTACTGATTAGCAATTTCAGAGGCACCCCATTGATTCCCTCTTCATATTTGAAAGATTGATTGACTAAGTGGCTGATCAAGTGAATGCGTTGCTTGAATGATTTGAATAATAAAGGAGAGATGATTGAGTGAGTGTGGGAAAGTGATTGATGGAGGGAGGCTGAGGGATTTCAAGGGAAATGGAATGAGAAGGGTGAGCTAGAGGGAGAGGGGAAGGATTAGGGAGTGAGGAGACCAAAAGGAGGGGTTGAGTTACAGATAGTGTGGTGTAACGGTGGGGTGAGTTAGAGGGAGAGAGTAAGGATTAGGGAGTGAGGAGAGCAAAGGAGGGGTTGAGTTACAGATAGTGTGGTGTAACGGTGGGGTGAGTTAGAGGGAGAGAGTAAGGATTAGGGAGTGAGGAGAGCAAAGGAGGGGTTGAGTTACAGATAGTGTGGTGTAACGGTGGGGTGAGTTAGAGGGAGAGAGTAAGGATTAGGGAGTGAGGAGAGCAAAGGAGGGGTTGAGTTACAGATAGTGTGCTGTTACGATGGGGTGAGCTAGAGGGAGAGAGGATTAGGGAGTGAGGAGAGCAAAGGAGGGATTGAGTTATTGATAGTGTGCTGTTACTGTGGGGTGAGCTAGAGGGAGAGAGGATTAGGGAGTGCGAAGAGCAAAGGAGGGATTGAGTTACAGATAGTGTGGTGTTAGGAAGGGGTGAGCTAGACGGGAGAGAGGATTAGGGAGTGAGGAGAGCAAAGGAGGGATTGAGTTACAGATAGTGTGGTGTTAGGATGGGGTGAGCTAGAGGGAGAGAGGATTAGGGAGTGAGGAGAGCAAAGGAGGGATTGAGTTATTGATAGTGTGCTGTTACTGTGGGGTGAGCTAGAGGGAGAGAGGATTAGGGAGTGCGAAGAGCAAAGGAGGGATTGAGTTACAGATAGTGTGGTGTTAGGAAGGGGTGAGCTAGACGGGAGAGAGGATTAGGGAGTGAGGAGAGCAAAGGAGGGATTGAGTTACAGATAGTGTGGTGTTAGGATGGGGTGAGCTAGACGAAGAGAGGATTAGGGAGTGAGGAGAGCAAAGGAGGGATTGAGTTATGGATAGTGTGCTGTTAGGATGGGGTGAGTTATGGATAGTGTGCTGTTAGGATGGGGTGAGCTAGACGGAGAGAGGATTAGGGAGTGCGGAGAGCAAAGGAGGGATTGAGTTACAGATAGTGTGGTGTTAGGATGGGGTGAGCTAGACGGAGAGAGGATTAGGGAGTGAAGAGAGCAAAGGAGGGGTTGAGTTGCAGATAGTGTACTGTTACAGTGGTTGGAAGCTAGAGGGAGAGAGAGGAAGGATTAGAGAAGGAGGAGAGCAAAGGAGGGGTTCAGTTACATATAGTGTGGTGTTACGGTGGTTGGTAGCATGAGCGTGAAGGAGTTCAATTACAAGACATGGAAAGCCATGAAAATAGAATTACTCATTGTATTACAGTGGACGATCAGATCGACAAAGCAACACGGAACAGCAGGGTCGGGATCAGCCCCGTGTTCTACGAGTACCTAGTCGACGGCAAGCCAGGAGAGCAATATCAGATCCAAGACTAAATGGTACCAGCTTAAAGCTTTTTACAAAAATACCATTTTGTTCTTCACTAAATGGAATGAGCCGCGTCACAAGAAAATCGGTCTTCGGGATTTCTGACCTGGTGCGACACAAACTGGCCTATACAACCACAGAAGGAAGCTAGAATCTTAAAATTTTGGGTATAAGTAGAGGAGGAATTGTACAATCCGTGTAGCAAAAACAAAGGCGCTGATCAGCTTCTCAGTTACTGCGAAGCTGATCTGATCTGCGCCTTTGTTATCGCATATTTAAAAATCCGGTTTTCTCACGATGCGGCACAAATGTTAATTAAACTGTTTGTCTTGTGTTGTATTCACACTAGACACTGAATAGCATCGACTTTTCCTGCAATTATATATGAGCCTTTTGGGTTCCCGACTAGGTCCGACTCAAACCGGCCTGTACAGTCACAGAGGCAGGTTAGATGCTTCAAATTTTTGATATAAGTAGAAAAGGAATTTTACTATCTGTGTAACGAAAACAAAGGTGCAGATCAGCACAATGCGAAGTAAGTAATGAATGATGGCTAATCGACCCATGACATGAGAAAATCAGTTTTCTGAACAGGTCTGACACAAACTGATCAGTACAGTCACAGAAAATTGCTAGAAGCATGAAATTTTGAATTAAAATAGAAGGGGAACAGCACTACATATGTAGCAAAACTGAATGCACTGCCTCTTTGTTTTTGCATATGCAAAAATCTGTTTTTCTTGTGACATGGCTCTATTTTTCCTGTTATTTTTTTTGCTGGATTATTATTTTCTATATCCCTATTTCAGGTGATGCTAGCACTGGTATACAGTATAATGATGGTCACATAACCCTTGTTGTGACGCCAGAACAAGTCAAAGGGTAGGTAACTACAGGCATACAGTATAACGATGGTCACATTACCCTAGTCGTAACACCAGAACAAGTCAAAGGGTAGGTAACTACAGGCATACAGTATAACGATGGTCACATTACCCTAGTCGTGACGCCAGAACAAGTCAAAGGGTAGGTAACTACAGGCATACAGTATAACGATGGTCACATTACCCTAGTCGTGACGCCAGAACAAGTCAAAGGGTAGGTAACTACAGGCATACAGTATAACGATGGACACATTACCCTAGTTGTAATGCCAGAACAAGTCAAAGGGTAGGTAACTACAGGCATACAGTATAACGATAGTCACATTACCCTAGTCGTAACACCAGAACAAGTCAAAGGGTAGGTAACTACAGGCATACAGTATAACGATGGTCACATTACCCTAGTCGTAACACCAGAACAAGTCAAAGGGTAGGTAACTACAGGCATACAGTATAACGATGGTCACATTACCCTAGTTGTAATGCCAGAACAAGTCAAAGGGTAGGTAACTACAGGCATACAGTATAACGATGGTCACATTACCCTAGTCGTGACGCCAGAACAAGTCAAAGGGTAGGTAACTACAGGCATACAGTATAACGATGGTCACATTACCCTAGTCGTAACGCAAGAACAAGTCAAAGGGTAGGTAACTACAGGCATACAGTATAACGATGGTCACATTGCCTTAGTCATAACACCAGAACAAGTCAAAGGGTAGGTAACTACAGTATACAGTATAATGATGGTCACATTACCTTAGTTGTAATGCCAAAACAAGTCAAAGGGTAGGTAAATGCAGGTATACAGTATAACGATGGTCACATTATCCTAGTCATTACGCCAGAACAAGTCAAAGGGTAGGTAACTTAACACTCACAAAAGCTTGAGTCACCTTGTGGGAAAACCAACAATGTGGTTTCCAGACAGGTCTGACGCAAATCGGGCTGTACAAGCACAGAAGATGGTTAGAGACTGGAAATTTTACAGGCATTTATGCGAGGGAGTTTGGGTCAAGAGTTGGCAGAGAAATAAAGTGTACATACCTCTGTTTGTTTGGCATCAACAGTATTCTAAACAACATCTCCTTGCCACAGAAACAATAGTTTTCTCGGCGGAAAATTCCACCATCGTCACGAAAAATGATTGCATTTGCTAATTTCTCCAATCTTTCGTCACCTATTGACATTTTTAACGTTTCAATATAGACCAGAAACATTCTTTGTTACATACACGCAGAAAACAATAATGAAGTCAGGCTGGTTTGTTCACAATATGGTGTTGAACACACACAGGGTAGATCGATTAGGATACAACTAACCTATATGAGTCAATTACCTCGATACAACTCACATATAAGACTTTTGGATAGAAAATGATGCTCCTTACGTCGGAGAATAGAGCAAAAAATGATACTACTTACCTCAAAAGACTATTGTTCATTGAAAAGCCCACGGACTCGATCAGCTGGCTAACCTGCACTCCGATACACTCCGTGACCTCGTTCCACTTCCGTGACATCTTAGCATAGGTTGCATTCAAACTATGGTCGAACGAATTATGGATTTCGTAATAAGCTTTTAGGCCTCATTATTTGGTAAAGGTTATTTGAATTTGTGTTATGTATTTGTAGCAGTGTCATAATTCTTCTGATAAACACATGCGTATCCCGCAGAGTTTAAATAAATTTAGAAAAATCGAACGATTTTCTTTGTGTCGCTTATCCCTGATCTATCAATATATACTTTGATATATTCAACAGAAAACATGAAGTATTTTATGAATATGCATACTTTTACAACTAGAATGAATATGATTTAAGTCACATGTACCAAAAATGATCTAACATAACACAGTTTTTCGTTTCTTTGCATTTTTGCTAGCTTTTAATTTTCGACCAAGGGTTCAATATATCCCATTTCCGTCGGTGCGGAGTTATTGAACGGAACACCGATTGAAATATTCCGTCTGCCCACGGACTAGGGAACCCGAGTGTGTCAGGCAGGGCAAGTTTGCATGTGTTCCTTATATCAACATGTTCCAAGGGCTCAAGAAGTTTTACTTAGTGTGTTTTATTTATTTTTCTGATTGGTCACGATTTTTTCTGACTGTTTGCCAGTAATTTTGTTAATGAATTTAATTATTATTATTATTATTATTGAATCAATATTTGACGTCTTTTAAAAATTCTAATATCAGTATAACTCATCTGGATAACCTGTTGGTAAAATGTATACCCCACTAAATTTATATATAGTAAAATTGGGTCTATAGGGTTTTTACCCATCTTTTCTATTTTATGCTCAGATTAATACTCCGCCTCATAGAAAACTCTTACGACTTGCATGTATATGCGAAAACACATACGAAACTGATCAGCGCCTTTGTTTTCGCTACACAGTACAATCTATCTACTTCATAAATCCTAAATTTCAAGCTTGTCGATGCACAACCCGGTCCGTGTCGGGGCCTGGTCGGAAATCACAATGTTGGAGTTGGATTCTCTCGAAGCGGCTCATAATATGCTAAGAGGTCTCAAACACTTGAAAGGGCGGAGGTAAGGCGTGGAAATGAGCGGGTTTTGGACCAAAGCTTTGCCACGACAGTGCGGGGCCACTATCATATAGGCAAAGAGGGCAGTGAAAACAGCGGAAGAAATTAGTTGTGATTTTACCAACCTGCTGTCCCCATGGGGCGGGAGTTTTAGGGGGGATTTGCTGGACCAGACGTCAAGGTCCCCGCTATTCACCGGGCCTGGGACTAGGGCATAAGATTCAGAAAATATTCTTAGGACTGCCGGGGTAAACCACCAACAGGGTAGGATTGAGAATACCATGGCAAAATTGCGAGGATATACTTTTTGATGGTCATCGCCATGCAGGGGAACTGATGCGGTTTGACAAACGAAAACATTTCTTCAGTGAAATTTTCTTCATTCAAGAGCGGAGCAAAGAACGGAATGTTCATCTCAAATCTGTCCCTACATGGTATGATGAACAGGGCAAATAAAATGTGTAGGTCCTAAAAGCCAGATGTCCATGCTATGTCGTAGTTGACAGTTCCTTTCTCTGTCTATGTGTATGGAGAGCATAGATCAGTGTTTTTATAATCATGAACATGTATTTTAAATCTTCTATGTTGGAAATCAGTATCGGTACTTCGTTCCATTCAAGAAAGGGGAATGCCAGTATGAATAATAAAAAAAAATCGTGTCGTGTTAGAGGTGTATGGGGGGGAGGCTACGTGAAGAACGTCAATCGAACGAACAATGCAGACATTTCCCTTTTTTTCTTTTTTTTTTCTTTCTTTTTTTTGAGATTGAGATACATTCAGCTGATAAAATTTATGTGTTTGTTGGTGGACATGTGTGAACTGTCGGTCAACCTTAGATGCGTTGTGACTAAAATTGCACAAACAAGAGCCCTTGGAACATGTTGATATAAGGAACACATGCAAACTTGCCCTGCCTGACACACTCGTGCTCGCTAGTCCGTGGGCTTTTCAATGTACACTAGTCTTTTGACGTAAGTAGTATCATTTTTTGCTCTATTCTCCGACGTAAGGAGGATCATTTTTTATCCAAAAGTCTTATACGTGAGTTGTATCGAGGTAATTGACTCATATAGGTTAGTTGTATCCTAATCGATCTACCCTGTGTGTGTTTAACACCATATTGTGAACAAACCAGCCTGACTTCATTATTGTTTTCTGCGTGTATGTAACAAAGAATGTTTTTATCGCACCTGCTTATAGCAGGGTGCGATATAGGAGTTCAAATTTCCGTCCGTCCGTACGTTCGTTCGTTCGTCCGTTCGTTCGTCCGTTCGTCCGTCAACATTTACGTCGAAGTTCAGTTTTCTCGACATCAGTGATAGCTGCGAGTCTGAAACCTTGCATATTAATTGTCCTTGACATACTGTTCAAGCACGCACCTTGACCCAGTACCCTTGACCTATATTTCATGGTCCACTGACTTTGAAAATTTTTACGTCGAAGTTTGGTTTTCTCGACATCAGTGATAGCTGCGAGTCTGAAACCTTGCATAGTAATTGTCCTTGACATACCCTGCAAGCACGCACCTTGACCCGCTGACCTTGACCTATATTTCACGGTCCATTGACTTTGTTAATTTTTATGTCGTAGTTTGGTTTTCTCTGCATCAGTAATAGCTGAGAGCATGAAACCTTGCATAGTAATTGTCCTTGACATACCCTTCAAGCAGGCACCTTGACCCGCTGACCTTGACCTATATTTCACGGTCCACTGACTTTGTTAATTTTTACGTCGAAGTTTGGTTTTCTCTGCATCAGTAATAGCTGTGAGCGTAAAACCTTGCATAGTAATTGTCCTTGACATACCCTTCAAGCACGCACCTTGACCCGCTGACCTTGACCTATATTTCACGGTCCATTGACTTTGTAAATTTTTACGTCAAAGTTTGGTTTTCTCTGCATCAGAGATAGCTGCGAGTGTGAAACCTTGCATAGTAACTGTCCTTGACATACCCTTCAATCATGCACCTTGATCTGCTGACCTTGACCTATATTTTACGGTCCATTGACTTTGTTATATATTTATGTCGAAGTTTGTTTTTTTCTGCATCAGTGATAGCTGCGAGTGTGAAAGCTTGCATAGTAAATGTCCTTCACATACCCTTTCAGAACACACCTTAACCTGATGCTCTGGACCTATATTTCATGTTTTTAGTTATTTTGCCCGATGCAGGTGCGATATCGACCTCCGCGGAGTTCTTGTTTATGTAGAAGCTTGCTTTTCTCTGCATCAGTGACAGCTTTGAGTGTGATACCGTGCATAGTACATGTAACCCAGCAGACATTTGACGTCCGTGGGAAGTCAGATTGACATCAGACTCCAACGTCATAATAACGTTGGAGTTAGGTTTATTTTGAAAGTTTGTTTGACGTCAAAAACAGACGTCAATCTGACGATGCTGAAACCAGTGTTGGTTTAACGTCTGAAAGCTGACGTCAATCTGACGTCATAAAACCGATGTTGGAACCCATATCATATCAATAGTTTGTCGTGGATATTTGTTCCCATTTTTTAATTAACATTCTGAAATCCTGAAGTGGATTCAGAAGTGTGGTGATGCACCCCAGCAGGCACATGACGTCAGAATGACGTCATGTCGATGCGAAGTCATGACGTCGCATCGATGTTGATATGACGTCATTCTGACGTCATGTGCCCGCTGGGACTATTGCTATTCCCTTTCACTTCTTTTATAGAGTTATTCGGGATATACAAAATGCTCTAGATGTTAAATCACCCTGATGTTCATGATGTTGGTACATCTTATTTATGCGAAATTTTATTGCTATATGGTGCTAAAACCAATAAGACATTATTAAGTGTAAGAAATAAGAATATTCTGAACAATCAATAATAATTATTCCTGTATTTGAATTTGATTTTGTTACATAATATGGGTAAGAAATTATGTCAGTTCAAGGGCAGCTAACTCTGTCGACATATGGCGTTAGACTGATGTTTAAATCCGGTGTCAGTTTGACGTCATATCAATAACGTCAGAACTGGACGTCAGGTGGACGTTGGTTATTGGTTGTATGACGTCGTGTCCAAAATACAACCTACTGTTCAGATGTAACTTGCTGCTATTGTTGCTAAACAATTACAGCTCCGTTTCGTAAGTTTAGTACATACCGATTTGTTTCATAAGGCATAGCAGTACCTGTACTTGAAGCTTGGCCAAATTTTATTGGGTGTTTGCAGATTTGAACGGATTTTGCTAAGTCAATCCTAATACATAGAATTATTCACTGATTGTAACAATTTAGATTTTGATTGATTTATAAAGAGATAATAACACACAAAATACGATGAACGAAATAACATAACTTCTGTGACACAAATATCAATGTTAACATTGATTTCTCACATTACAGGACAGCTTGAACTAAAAATTTATTATTCCAATAAAATGACAGAGCGTCCAGGAGAATACACCTTTAATACATAATATTTGGTCTACCCTATGTACAGTCGGGGTTATTGAAGCTTGAAATCTTGCATCCTCCTAGACTGCCTTACCTTGTTTGAACTGTTGTTTCGCCATTTTGTGTCTCAGTACCTTTTCGAGCGGCTTTCTTTGGATCAAATATTTATATTCAACTGTAAGAGCAGTGTTATTTGAGCCGCCTCATGGGAAAAACAACAATCTGCATAGGCGAAAACAAAGACGCAGATCAGCTTCACGGTAACCGCGAAGCTGATCAGCGCCTTTGTTTTCGCTACTCGGATAGTACAATCCCTCTTTTACTTATATCCAAAATTTCAAGCTTCTAGCTCTTTTGTGTACTTGTACAGGCCGGTTTGTGTCGGACCTGTTCGGAATTCACATTGTTGGTTTTCCCACGAGGCGGCTCATTTGTAAAAACAAACGGTTGTGTGTGTAATTATGTAACAAACGCTGATTGATTGTATAATTTGGTGTACAACGGCTATTTGGGTGCAATATTTCAAGCTTCAATAAACTTGAATATACACAGGGTAGATCAAATATTATGTTAGGTGTAGTATGCTGGGTGATATGCCAATTTAACGATATAATCTGTTTTTGGATAAAACTTTCTTGAAGTGTATGAAACCAATGTTAAAGTTGATATTTGTTTCCGTGAAGTTATGATATTTCGCTTGTCATTTTAATGTGTTTCTATTGATAAATCAATCGATTAAAATCTAAAATGTTACAATCAGTGAATAGTTTTTATCGCTCCTGCTTATAGCAGGGTGCGATATAGGAGTTCAAATTTCCGTCCGCCCATACGTTCGTTCGTCCGTGCGTCCGTCCGTCCGTCAACATTTACGTCGAAGTTTAGTTTTCTCGACACCAGTGATAGCTGCGAGTCTGAAACCTTGCATAGTAATTGTCATTGACATACCCTTCAAGCACGCACCTTGACCCAGTACCCTTGACCTATATTTCACGGTCCACTGACTTTGAAAAAATTGTTACGTCAATGTTTGGTCTTTCCGACATCAGTGATAGCTGCGAGTCTGAATCCTTACATAGTAATTGTCCTTGACATACCCTTCAAGCACACATCTTGACCCGCTGACCTTGACCTATATTTCATGGTCTACTGACTTTGAAATTTTTTACGTCGCAGTTTGGTTTTCTCGACATCAGTGATAGCTGAGAGGGTGAAACCTTGCATAGTAATTGTCCTTGACATACCATTCAAGCACGCACCTTGACCCGCTGACCTTGACCTATATTTCACGGTCCATTGACTTTGTTAATTTTTACGTCAAAGTTTGGTTTTCTCTGCATCAGTAATAGCTGCGAGTGTGAAACCTTGCATAGTAATTGTCCTTGACATACCCTTCAAGCATGCATCTTGACCTGCTGACCTTGACCTATATTTCACCATCCATTAACTTTGTTAACGTTTGCGTCAAAGTTTGGTTTTCTCTGCATCAGTGATAGCTGCGAGTGTGAAACCTTGCATAGTAACTGTCCTTGACATACCCTTCAAGCACGCACCTTGACCTGCTGACCTTGACCTATATTTCACGGTCCATTGACTTTTTTTTTTATCTCGAAGTTTGTTTTTTTCTGCATCAGTGATAGCTGTGAGTGTGAAAGCTTGCATAGTAAATGTCCTTCACATACCCTTTCAGAACACACCTTAACCTGGTGCCCTCGACCTATATTTCATGTTTTAAGTTATTTTGCCCGATGCAGGTGCGATATCGACCTCCGCGGCGTTCTTGTTGGTCTATATTGAAACGTTAAAAATGTCAATAGGTGACGAAAGATTGGAGAAATTAGCAAATGCAATCATTTTTCGTGATGATGGTGGAATTTTGCGCCGAGAAAACTATTGTTTCTGTGGCAAGGAGATGTTGTTTAGAATACTGTTGATGGCAAACATACAGAGGTATGTACACTTTATTTCTCTGCCAACTCTTGACCCAAACTCCCTCGCATAAATGCCTGTAAAATTAAAATAATCGTCAACTCACCTGACTCCATCTTCTGCCACGCGCCGCGTATAGTTGTATCAGTCTCCGACGTAAGGTAATTGATTGTATCACGGGTACAGAGGGTGTTTTGTGCCTAAGCTTCTCAAGTCCTTCAGATGAAACTTAAAACTGAAGTCCAGTTTCCATGACCTTTGTCAGACTCAACCAACTAATCATTTAATTAGACATTGATCAAGAAAGGCAAGACAATGAACAACATAGGCATTGATCAGACTTTAGGTGTGCTACTCCTTCCTGCTATATTATGAATAAAGCATATTTTGGGAAAGAATTTTATTATTGTTGATTTTATCGAAGTGTAAACTCGGGCAAATCACAAATTAAATAAAGCCCTTCGGTTTGTGAGTGATTTGCCTCGTCGATAAAATAATAATTAATTCCTTATAATCCCAACTTTGTCTCATAACAGTGCATTTTGTCAACACTAATTTAAATTTTCATAACCAGTGGAAGGAAAATAGAGCAAAATGGATATTCATGAGGCAGCCATCTTGCAAATTTCCTAAGCGTAGAAAGTACATCTTGGAATAAATTGATGCTCTAAACGGTTTTCTATGAGAAGGCTCAAAAAGAGTGAGCTTCAAAACATCGCCCCTACATTCAAATTTGTTCTTCTGGGAGAAAATACCACCTTTTTGACTGATAGAAAGGCAAGTCGATTTTGAAATGGGGCTTGGATTATTAAAACATCAGTCATCAAATTTCAGCACACAGCTAGAAGATTAAATCACCGTACAATGTTTTGTTGAAATGAATGGGTCTGTGGTGATGAAAGTTCCGAAAATTCATTTCATCGCCTTCAAAATGTGTTCAATCATTGTTTTTATGACGTTTAGATAGTGGATGTGTTAAGCTCAATAACCAACCAAAACCATACTGTAACCTTTTAAATAGAACAGATTTGATGTTTTATTTTAACTCTTAACAGTCCTCGCCACAGAAGTTTACCAGATCTGAAGGGAAGAGAATCGCCAACTAGTACACGCTCGGCACCCTGGGAAACTAACAGAGATACGTAAGTATTTATGAATAGTAAAAATTTGAAAAACTTTTTATGTAGAAAAAGGGTTCATTGTCACACACACACACTATAGAGAGGGTCATAGTTTAGAGATCAAGTGAATTTTATTCAGCACAACCAAACGTTTGATAAAAGAAATGAAAACAAGCTTCAAGTTCACTCAAGAAATAGCTCACAGCTGTGGTGTAACTTCATTGAAACCGGTGATAAAAGTGATGACAGCATGTTTGGCTCAGTCTTAGTCAGGTTAATATATTATTCTAAGCTGGTTTTAAAGCCCATTGACACTGAATCTAAAATAAAGTACAGATACTTTTGTCATGAACCCACCAATGTTCTTCTTGAATCAGCAGAAAGAAGAAATGGCCAAAGAAAATCTTATCATTGTTGCTCTATCTTATCATTGTTGCTCTATCTTATCATTGTTGCTCTATCTTATCGTTGTTGCTCTATCTTATCATTGTTGCTCTATCTTATCATTGTTGCTCTATCTTATCATTGTTGCTCTATCTTATCATTGTTGCTCTATCTTATCATTGTTGCTCTATCTTATCATTGTTGCTCTATCTTATCATTGTTGCTCTATCTTATCATTGTTGCTCTATCTTATCATTGTTGCTCTATCTTATCATTGTTGCTCTATCTTATCATTGTTGCTCTATCTTATCATTGTTGCTCTATCTTATCATTGTTGCTCTATCTTATCATTGTTGCTCTATCTTATCATTGTTGCTCTATCTTATCTTTGTTGCTCTATCTTATCATTGTTGCTCTATCTTATCATTGTTGCTCTATCTTATCATTGTTGCCATAGAGAGCATCTTGACTTATATGCCATAACTAATGTTTATACAAGTATAGGCCTTTGATTTTCATTATATGATATTACCCACTTAGTAATAGTGACTACACACAATGTTGAATTACAGTGGTCTGTACACGTCTGGCCGGTCGTCACCAGTTTCAGTTACTCAGAGTGAGAATGTCCGCCATCACCGCAACAGAGACAGCGACAGCGAGAGTGGGTACAGGAAAAAGTAAGTGTCGTTATTTGACCGGCATTGCAAGAAAAGGTCCGACTTCAACTAGCTTGAACTGCAAGTCACAGAAAAAGGCTAAAAGCTCGAAGTTTTGGATTGTACTATCACTGAAGGGAAAGTAAGTAGGTTTTCTCATGATATAACTCAACTTGTGCTGTAAATTGGTTACTTTTCCGTACCCTTCATTTTCCAAATGATTTTGTGAGTTTTTGACAATGTGATTGAGCATTTTATTTACCAGATAAAGTATTACATGTATAAATAAGGAATTTTCAAATATAGTGAGAACTTGGAATTTAGCAAGGGAATTTATCAGAAAATTATTATTTATACAAAATTGCCCTGTTAGAATTTCCCCTAACATGGGGTACCCAGATAGCTCGGTATTGGATTTGGCTTCTTATATATCTCTGCTGTGCAGGTTAGAGTTCCACTGATGACACCAGTAAAAATGGTCAATTATTAGTAAAAAAATTGTTTATGGGGTATGTATATTTGGTTTGACTGTCACCATACGGGTTCAGTGGTTTCTTATTTCCTGACCAACCATTGAAAACTGCCCTGGCTTTCCCCCACCACTAGATAGTTGGTGTCTAAGAGGCAGAATTGCTTAGTCCCGCGTCTATCTCCAACGAGTAAAAAATCTCATTTCCTCATGATAATTGAAAAATTGTTTTTCAACTATCCTGTTAGGTCTTCATAAAAACCTATGTTGTGTGTCCTCATTCAAATATTAAAGCACCCCATTATCACCGCCAGGTAGCGCTTAAGCACTGACTTTCGCGCATTGCATTTGGGATTGACCGCCATTGCAGCCTTATTTTCTGCCATATTGAGACTACTTGGCTTGCGCGGTCTTTCATTTTAAAATAAGGAATTAAAGGTATTTTGTAAGTTTCTATTTCGCTATTGATTATTTTTTATGTAACATTACCAAGATAATTCTGTGCACAAGTTTTGGAAACACAATATTGATTTTATTGATAATTTAGATAAGGTCTCGTCTGGTCTCATGAACACGGGATTAACAGATTTTGGCTATATCCCATAGATCAAAGGGTCAAATGTGAGAGATCTAGATGAGGTCTTGTCAGTTCTTGCGAGAATGTAAAGCAGCCATTACATACAGGGTTCCCACGCTACCGGGAATTCGGGAAAGGTCCGGGAATTAGTAAAACGGTGTTCCCGGTCATGAAAAGTCCTGGAATCTGTAATTTTCATCATTTTTCCGTGAATCGTACGGGAATATGGTTTGCCGTGGAAATGTCAGGCCCAGAAAGAAGTGTAAAATTTAAAGCGGTGAACAAGTGAACAATAAAAAAGGTAATATCGATCGTTGTTGATCATATTTTCGGGCGCGACGCTATATTCCGGTCTTTTTTGCGATTCCGTCTTATATACAGCTCGGATGGGGCTTTCATACCCAACCGAACAAGGGAAATAATTGGTTTGGCCGAGGGAGTCCGAATACACACGGATCAAAGTTAGTAACGCGGATGCGTTTTCTAATTTCGAGAAATGGTTTGTTTAAACATAGTTTCTCAAAGTTGAGAACGTGCAAAGTCAAATCCTTACTCCCAATTACCGAGGTCCGCTGTTTCAGATAAGAAAAACTGTTTCTTGTTGCGAGCTAAAAATTTGACGATCCTGGAAAAGTCCTGGAATTTTGTTGTGATTAGACCTTGAAAATTACTCATCTGGCCTGGAAAAGTCCTGGAAAAGTCCTGGAATTTGGTTTTGACAAAAGCGTGGGTACCCTGTACATAGGTTTTTATGAAGAAATAAGCAAAATTATCTGATTATAATCATTAGTTATCATTAGATTATTCTCCGTACCTGATCTCGAGGTCATAAAACTTTTTTCATGCTCAACTAAGCTGAGTCTGAAATTTAAACTGCTCCTAAATACAGAAATAATCAAAATTGGAAGAAAATTCGGGGTTAGATTAGCAAAGCCTGCAATTTATCCTGCTAATTGTTGGCATTTTAACATTTATAAGCAGGATAAATTTTAGTCTCAGCTGAGTTGAGCATGAAAAACTACTATGATCATTCAATCCATGTTTATGTGCAGCTTACGAAGAATGAGGTGAGAATGATGTTTGTGTTTGATTGTAAAGGGTGTATGTGGTTTTTCATTTATGATTTGGTATAATGGTATAATAATAATAATAATAATGATAATAATAATAATAATAATAATAATAATCCAAGACAAATAAAGATTGATACAAGCGTTTTTTTTTTTGTGTGTGTAACATATTCACACGTTATGCATTTTAATATATAGAGCTATGCGATAAACGATAAAAATTGCACTCACCCAAAGTATTGTGTATGACATGACTGTGTATATTGGTTTATGTATTACTGGTTTGTAGTTATCACTATGGCTACGACAGTGACCCGGGTGTCAGGAAGTAAGTTATCCATGTTGTTGTGATTTTTGCTAACTTGTGTGCTCCAGGGCCCAGTTGTTCAAAACTAACGACGTTGTTAGTTAACGTTTCGTTAAAATTTCAAACATTAATAGTACAAATACACTGTTATTTTTTGTTGAAAAAATGTGAGAATCCTTTGCACTGCAAAGGATTCTCACATTTTTTCAACAAAAAATAACAGTGTATTTGTTACTTTAGCTGATATTTGCTTAACAAATTTATGTCTTAACGATATCGTTAAGCTAACGATGCTTTGAACAACTGGCTCCAGGTTTTCATCATTTTTAGGCTTCACATAGTTTTGTATGGGTCACTTTATTTAATGTTATAATGCTGAAGAAATGTTGTAAATGGGTTTTCAGTTTTGCTCCTAGTTTTTCTTTAGAAAAGGGAAACACTTGTGTTACTCATATTGGCTAAATGTTTTTGCTTAAAATTTCAATAGCAATCACAAACAGGAATCACTGTTTATGGTTTTTAAATGTTGCATCTTTTCTTTATTATTCATTACTGGACATTGTTTAAGTGTTGTTGTTGTTGTTTTTTGTTTGTTTGTTTGTTTTTTCATTGCAATTGCATATAGCTGGGTGAGATATACGAGTTCAAATTTGTCCATCCATCTGTCAAAAAATTGTGGAGTTGTGTATTTCTATGTAGCATTGATAGCTGTTAGCATGAAACTCTGCATACTAGCTGTCCTTGACATACACTTCAACCAGGCATATTGACCAGTGTCCTTGACCTATATTTCATGATTGAATGGCTTTGTAAAATTTATGTTGATGTGCTTCGTCTAGTTGTGTCAAAGGTAGAAGTAAAGTGTATGTCTGTGTAGCAGTAATTGCTGTAAACATGAAACCTTGCATAGTCATTGTCCATGATATACTCTTTATCCATGCACCTTCATCCAGTATCCTTGACCTTTATTTCATGGTCATTATCTCTTGGTGATATGTTATTGCATCAAGGCTAGAACTAAAGTGTATTTTTCTGTAGCATTGAAAGCGATGAGAATGAAACCTTGCTTAGTTGTTGTCCTTTTGATTTACTATTCAACCATGCACCTTGAATCGGTGTCCTTGACCTTGAACCGGTGTCCTTGTCCTACATTGCTGTCAAATGATTTCACATCCAGTGTTATGTCAAGTTGCATCAAGGCTAGAATTTAAGTGTATTTCTCTGTAACAGTGAAAACTGGAAGCATGAAACCCTTCATAGTCCATGTTTTTGTCCTTGTATACTCGTCAACCACACTTTTTGACCTGATGCACATAACCTCACTGTTTTAGCAACTTTGTAAAAACTTTACACTGAGTGTAGATTTTAAGTGTATGTCTCTAGCATGAATAGCTGTAATCATAAACCCTGGCACAGTCATTGTCCATGACATAAACTTCAAGCAAACTCCTTGGTCCACCGGGTATATTTCATGGTCCATTCATGGCATTGACTTTGTCATTTCTTATGCCTAGTTTAAAAATTAAGTGTATTTCTCTACAGCAGTGATAGGTGCTAGCATGAAATCACAGATATTGTCATTGTATGGGCCGCGACTCGAGAAAAACGGTCTTCGGGGTTTCCGACAAGGTCCGCGCAAACCGGTCTGAACAGTTATAGAAGGTGACTAGAGGCTGGAAATTTTGGATTTAGAAAGTAGAGGAATTGTACTATCCATGTAGCGAAAACAAAGGCGCTGATCAGCTTCGCGGATACCGCGAAGCTGGTCTGCGCCTTTGTTTTCGCCTAGGCAAAAATATGGTTTTCCTATGACACGGCTCTTATGAATCTTGACCTTCTTCCTGTGACCTATATTCTCACTAAAGTTATTTTGTCGCTGCAGGAGCAATATCAGTCTCTGTGATTTCAACCTCTGTTTTGTGTTTTGCTAAAGGGTTTTAGAAGACGTAGATGAAATTAAATAATTTCGTATTGAGAAGTTTTCCTTTCTTTTTGTAAGCTGTTATGTTAAGGTTGAGTTTTATCATGCAGATTTATTTTAACAGATATATAGAAAAAATGCAAACTATCTAACATCAAAATCAAAGATGTTTATGAACTTGGGAATTTTATTTTCATTTTGAAATTGAATTTCAAGCTATTTTTTTTTAATACAAAAGAGTCTTTAATCAGAATATTTGTGAGAAAAAAAAACGACAGCAAAAAAAAAAAAAAAAACATGTATTATATCTTGTTCATAATTGAATTAGTGACAAAGCTAGTGAAATATTCGAGCCACGTCAGGAGAAAACCAACAGTGAACAGGCCCGACACAAACCGGCCTGTACTGTGTCAAAAGAAGGCTAGTGACTGGAAATTTTGGATTTAGAATGTAAAAGAATTGTACTATCCATGTAGTGAAAACAAAGGCGCTAACCAGCTTCCCAGTTACTGCAAAGCTGATCTTTGGTTTTGCATATGCAAAATGTTGGTTTTCTTATGATATGGCTCATTCATAAAGTTTTGCCAGTCTTCAAATCGCAGTCATGTGCATCATTAATACCATCATGTTTTATCCAATGAAATAGCTTGTTTCATTATTTGTCCATCATCTTTTATCCAGTGAAATAGCTTGTTTCATTAATTGTCCATTATGTTTTATTCAATGAGATAGCTTGTTTCATTGATTATCTGTCATGTATTATCCAATGAGAAAGCTTGTTTCATTGATTATTCAGACGGCATCATCGTCGTAGCAACCAGTGGTCGGGTTATTATTCGGGTAATGAGAGTGATGCTCATAGTGAAAGGAGAAAGTAAGTATCAGGCCTAGGGTAATAAAACATTAATTTTTATGCTCAACTCAGCTGAGCATGAAATTTAAATTGTTTATATTAGGATCTGATGATCAGAAAATTGTCTCCTAATTAGAAGATAGAAGGCAATTGTAAACAGAATTTTGATGATTTTTTAAAAAGGGTCATGACAACCAGTTGTCAGCAGCATCTTCCTTTAAAAAAAAGTCATAGCAAGCCAGATAAATGTATCCTGTTCTACATTGAAAAAAAAAAAAAAAAAAAATGCATTTAAATTTTTTTGCATTTTATTTTATTTTTTTGCATTTAAATCTGTATTAGCAGGATAAAGATCATGCTCAGTTGTTAAGCATGAAATGTTTTACAGCCTCAAGTGGGAACAGTGTGGTTAAAATCGTATTGTTGTGGACACTAATCTCATTACGAAAACATGCCCATGCAATGTACAGGAATTTTTTTAGTTGTAAAAATCTAAAATTTCATTAGAATTTTTTTTATATTTTTCTTATTTTTGCTCAAAACATAGATTGTGGGTACATGTTAGAACCGCCTCGACGAGGCGGTTCTAACGAGTACCCACAATCTATGTTTTGGAGCAAAAATAAGAAAAATAGGTATACCCCTGCATACCCCAGTTTTACTATATAAAAGTGGGGTTCAAGGGGGTATATATTGCACGGACATGTTTTCTGATGCTTATGCACTCTTATTTGGTTGGATATGAGCTAATAATTTGAGCCTTTGCATGAGAAAACAAACAATTTGGGTTTCTGACCAGGTCTGACACAAACAGACCTGTACAGTCACAGAAGCAGGCTAGAAGCTGTAAACTTCAGAAATAAGAAGAAGAGGGATTGTACAATCCCTGTAGCGAAATTAAGGCACTGATCAGCTGTGCAGTCACTGCACAGCTGATCTGCATCTTTATTTTTGCCTATGCACTTTGTTAGCTCACCTGAGCCGTCAGGCTCACAAGGTGAGCTTATAGGATGGCCATGATCCGGCGTCCGTCCGTCCGTCGTCCGTCCGTCGTCCGTCCGTCCGTCCGTCCGTCGTCCACCATTTTCAAAGATCTTCTTCTCTGAAACCGCTTGGCCAACCAAAGCCAAATTTTACATGAAGCATCTATGGGAAGGGGGAACCAATGTGTATATAAATAATCCAGGTCACATGACCAAGATGGCCGCCATATGGTAAAAACCCTTCAAAAATCTTCTTCTCCGGAACCGGTGGACTGATTTCAACGAAACTTGGCATGAAGCATCGATGACTCAAGTACTACAATGTGTATATAAATCATGACCTTGCGGTGACCTTGACCTATTTTACGGCAAGGTCAACATAGGTCGCCAATGCATTTGAATGGGGAAAACTTTTAAAATGTCATTTAAAGTGAAAGTCTTGCAGGAAATGGGCAGTAGGACTGAATATTAATGATTCTGAAAAAAATTGGACCCCAGGGGCTCATATGCCCCCACCCCGGGGCAATATACATGTATATTACCATAATATTCAAACATCATCTCCTCTGAAACCGCTTGGCCAATCAAAGCCAAATTTTATGTGAAACATCAATAGGAAGGGGTAATCAATGTGTATATAAATAATCCAGGTCACATGACCAAGATGGCCGCAATGCCCATATATGGTAAAAACCCTTCAAAAATCTTCTTCTCCAGAACCGGTGGATCGATTTCAAAGAAACTTGGCATGAAGCATCGATGGCTCAAGTACTACAATGTGTATATAAATCATGACCCTGTGATGACCTTGACCTTTTTTTACGGCAAGGTCAACATAGGTCGCCAATGCATTTGAATAGGGAAAACTTTTAAAATGTCATTTAAAGTGAAAGTCTTGCAGGAAATGGGCAGTAGGACTGAATATTAATGATTCTGAAAAAAATGGACCCCAGGGGCTCATGTGCCCCCACCCCGGGGCAATATACATGTATATTACCATAATATTCAAACATCTTCTCCTCTGAAACCGCTTGGCGAATCAAAGCCAAATTTTATGTGAAGCATCTATGGAATGGGGGAATTAATGTATATATAAATTATCTAGTTCACAGGACCAAGATGGCTGCCATGCCCATATAAGGTAAAAACCCTTCAAAAATCTTCTTCTCCGAATCTGGTGGACCGATTTCAAAGAAACTTGGCATGAAGCACCAATGGCTGAAGTACTACAATGTGTATATAAATTATGACCCTGTGGTGACCTTGACCTATTTTAAGACAAGGTCAACATAGGTCGCCAATGCATTGGAATTGGGAAAACTTTTAAAAAGTCATTTGAGGTGAAAATCTTGCAGGAAATGGGTAGTAGGACTAAATATTAATGATTCTGAAAAAAAAATGGACCTAAGGGCTCATATGCCCACACCCGGAGGCAATATACATGTATATTACCATAATATTCAAACATCTCCTCTAAAACCACTTGGCCAATTGAAGCCAAATTTTATGTGAAGCATCTATAGGATGGGGGAACCAATGTATATATTAATAATCTAGGTCACATGACCAAGATGGCCGCCATGCCCATATATGGTAAAAACCCTTCAAATATCTTCTTCTCTGAAACCAATAGATTGACTTCAATGAAACTTGGCGTGAAGCATCCATGGCTATAGTACTACAATGTATATATAAATCATGACCCTGTGATGACCTTGACCAAGTTTATGGCAAGGTCAACATGGGTTGCCCATGCATTTGAATGGGAAAAACTGTTAAAATGTCATTTGAAGGGAAAAGCCAGTAAGAAATTGGCAAATGGACAGAATATTGATTATTCTGAAAAAAGAAAACGGCCCAAGGGCTTCATCTGCCCCTGCACTGGGGTTAAATACCATAATATTCAAACATGTTTATTGGTATATGCAGCAGACTCAGGTGAGCGTTTACAGGACCATTGGTCCTCTGGTTGGTTTTCTGATGCATCGGCTCATTTCGAAATGAAGCAAAAGTTATGTGATTTTTATTGATCATTTTGTTTTGTGATGTGTTTGTAGTATTGATGTTATAGAATTTGTTTCTTTAAGCTATTCTTTATTTCATTGGATGGGTTTATAACATTTCGAAAACATGTCCATGCAATACAGTTATTTTTCATTATGATTTTCTGTTGAATATATATGTATTCTTCTGTTTTTGTTCAAAACTGTAGAGACGGTTCTAACATATACATGCAATCAATATTTTGAACAAAAATAAAAAAAATTGTATACCCAATGCCCATACACCCTGGTTAAACTATAGAAAAATGAGATATGAGGGATATATATTACACGGACATGTTATCCCAATGATTTTAACACAGTCTGATTGATGGTTTTTGAAGATAATTTACAAGGAAGCTGATTTTGGGGTGTTATTTTGCTGTTTATTGTATGTGTAAATGCTGAGGGTTATGGTCGACTCGTACTTTTTCCAACTCGTCCCTAGTCAAGTCGTACTTTTCAATTGGTCAACTCGTACTGACGTAAACTCGTACCTTAAGTCAACTCGTACTTTTTTTTTGGTCAACTCGTACTTTTGAAATAATCTTATATATTTTATGAATATTTATTTGACAAATATGATTTCGTATGATGTTTTGCATTTTATTGTGCCTTTTCTTGAAAAAAGATGTAATCACAAGCACTACATGCATGACGTATTTATGCTTTAGTTAATTAAATCATTGACCGTGTGAGCAGAATTTATCTGAATCTCATATTCAGACTTAGACATGCATGACGTAAATCATCACCTGAGTGAGCGGATTTTACTACTTAATAGTAACGGTTAATTGTCTGAAAAACGTAGTCTAACCCCCAGCAAAGACTCACTGATTGCTCCATAATCATAATTGGATACAATTATCTAATCTAATTAACCTCAAGATAACAAAAGGGGTGCGATTTGGCAAATGTACGACTTGACCAATTATAAAGTACGAGTTGACCAAAGTAAAAAGTACGAGTTGACTAAGGTAAAATGCGGTACGAGTTTTTTTAGTACGAGTCGACCACAGTACGAGAAAAAAAAAGTACGAGTTGACCAGCACCCAATGCTGATATGTGCCAGTGATTTTGTAGATTATGTGTGTTGTAGTTGATTTATTTTTAGACTGTAATATAGGTGGACAATAAGGTTACTGTAAGTTTAACTCATATTTAGCCTGGCGTGCTTTTTATGGGGCATAGGCAAACAGTACATTCTGTTTGCTTAGAAGATTTTCATCAAAAAATGGAATGAAAATTCAAAATCACTCCTGATGCCCCTAAAAATGAAAGTGGACTCTTCCAGATGATAAACAAAGAAGGAATGTTTTGATTTTTTTAGGGCGCTGAAATTTCAATTGAAATTTGCTAAAAAAGGGGGAGTCTTCCTGAAATAAGGAGATTGGAAACTTGCGGGGCTTTTTTTTCCGTTTAGGAATTCTGTAATAAATGAAAATAAACATGTCAAATAATTATTCTCCAAAAGTGGGGTATAAGGGGGTATCTCCAAAAATACTCATTTCCTACATATCTGATCTGCGTCTTTGTTTTCGCTCATGCAAAAATCGGATTCTGTCATGGTACGGCTCATTTGGCACTTCCCTGACCTTCAGCATTACGAAAACATGCCCATGCAAGATACAGAGAATTTTTTCAGCTGTAAAAATAGAGAATTTTGTTGGAAAAATATTGATAAATTCTATATATATGTATTTGGTCAAAACATTGATTGTGTGTACACGTTAGAACCGCCTCGTCGAGGCGGTCCTAACGAGTACCCAAAATCTATGTTTTGGATCAAATATAAGAAAAACAGCATACCCATGTATACCCCACTTTTACAATATAAAAGTGGGGTATAAGGGGGTAAACAATATACAGGCATGTTATCGTGATGTTATATCTTTTTTGCAGATATTTTCCAAGCAGCAGGAAGGGTTCTGATAACGAGAGTGATGTCTCCTTTACTCGGAGAAGAAGGTGAGTTAATTTGAGCCGTGACACGAGAAAACCAACAATGTGGTTTCTGAACAGGTCTGACACAAACTGAGCTGTACAGCCACAGAAGATGGCTAGAGACGGGACATTTTGGATTAAGAAAGTAAAGGAATTGTACTTTCTCACCCATCAGACAAGCATATCCCTTTGTTAGGTCGACAAGCCAACCATTTGTACAGAATTCCTCTTTTACGGACATGACGTTCCTGGTCATTCTGTACCTCGGCGCTGATCACACGAGCAGGCGGGGTTAATCCCTTTGTGTGGCTGTCCGAGATATTTATGTCTCAGTACTAGTAAATTTTAGCTGTTATGTCTCAAAATGCCAATCATTTCTGTATTTAGCCAATAGAAATGTACATCTTCAATTGTACTTCCATATAAGGCAATGATAAGCCAGGTGTCAACTGTCATTGACAAAAATAAACTTGGAGATGTTAATTTCAGGAAGTTTACAGGAGTAATTGTAGTCTGCTGCTTTGATAAAAATCTCAAAATTTAATTTTGCTGAGAATTTTATGCACAAAACAAATTGCTGATTGAATATTTTTGTAAGGTTGTGCATATGCAAAAATTTTTTTTTTTTTAAACTTTTTCACTGGTTAGAATGGTTTAAAGTGATGGGTGAGAAAAATAATCAATGATGGTGTTGAGGCCTCAAAAAGGAAATTTCAGGCTCATTTTCAGATTATTCGAGTTTCATCCTCGGCAGAGCCTCGGGTGAGACTTGTATAATCTGAAAACTTGCCTGAGATTTCCTTGTCTCGGCCTCAACCCCATCATAGATTCTTTTAATCTGTGCATAGCGAAAACAAAGGTGCTGATCAGCTGTGCAATTACTGCACAGCAACTGCACAGCTGGTAACTGCACAGCTGATTTGCATCTTTGCTTTCCCATTATGAAAACTTGCCCATGCAATATGCAGAGAATTTTTGCTGCAAAAAAAAAAGTGAAAATATTGGAAATACTTGTGTTCAAAACGTTGATTGGTGAGGCCATTATAAAAAGTACCCACAATCTATGTTTTGGAAGAAAAATGTATTCTCTTGTAAACCCCAGTTTTACTACTTTAAAGTGGGGGATATGGATATTTATTACACAGACATATTTTCGTGATGATTTCAGAAGAGAAGGAGAGAGTGGTAGTGAGTCCGATGTCTCCTCAAAATACACAGGGGCAAGGCGGCGGCAGGCTAAGACTGGGGGTCAGGACAGGTTTGAGACGGAGTGGCAGCAGGCCATGCAAAGGTAGGGCCACATACCAGATGTGACAATAGATAATAAAAGATAATAGAGCCTGTGCATGAGAAAACCAACAATTTGGGTTCCCACCAGGTCCGACACAAACCGGGCTGTACAGTCACAGAAGATGGTTAGAAGCTGGAAATAATGGATTTAGAAAGTAGAGGAATTGTACTATCCGTGTAGCAAAAACAAAGGCGCTGATCAGCTTCGCAGTTACTGTGAAGCTGATTTGCGCCTTTGTTTTCGCCTATGCAGATTGTTGGTTTTCCAATGCAGCGGCTCAGATTATAATGTTTTACATGTTGCTTATGTCCCTGATAACAGCAGAGGTCATGTTACAACCCACATTATCTCTGCTACACCAAAGACACAGATCAGCTTTGCAATAACTGCACAACTGATAAGCTCCCTTGTTTTTGCTACTCAGTACAGTTCATCTTTTTATTTCTGAAATTTCAACCTTCTAGCCTTCTTCTATGACTGCACAGGCCGATTTGTGTCTGACCTGCTCGGAAACCTGAATTGTCGTTTTTTTCTTGGGGCGGCTCATATAAAATTCTTCATTGTTTCTGAGACACTTCTAATTGAGCTGCCGCATAAGAAAACCAACAATCTTGGTTTTCGACCAGGTCTGACACAATCCGGTCTGTGCAGTCACAGGAGATGTCATGAAACTTGAAGAGGGGTTGTTCTGTCTTTATAGCGAAAACAAAGGCGTAGATCAGCTTCGCGGTTACCGCGAAGCTGGTCTGTGCCTTTGTTTTCTCATATGCAGATTGTTGGTTTTGTGGTTCAGCGGCCCCTTTGTTTGATGAAAAGCCTCCAGGAGCATGTCATGTGGGTTAAGCCACTTGTAATTAACCTTAACCAGGACCCTGGGATATAAAACTTTTTTCATTCTCAACTCAGTTGAGACTAAGATATATCCTGCTCATAAATGTTGAAATGCCAACAATTGTTGGCATTTTAACATTTATTAGCAGGACAAATTACTGGCTTTGATGGTCTAAACCAAAAATCTGATCAAATTGGGCTATTTCAGTATTAATGAGGGATGGAAATTTCATGCCCAGCTGATTTGAGCATGAAAAAAGTTTTATAACCTCAGGGCCTGGGGTTTAATTATTGGCTTCTGCAGTATGTTGAATGAGACTTTAAACCAAGATCATGTCTCCATATGGCTTTGGCTGTTGCATGGGGTGTAAGTTTTACACTAACCAACCATCGACCAATCGTTTGATTTGTTGCTTTCAGCATGTACTTACCAGGGAAAGAAAATAGACCAAATGGGTAAGAAGCTAAATAATTGAAAATGAGCCGCTGCATCAGAAAACCAACAATCTGCATATGCGAAACGAAAGGCGCAGATCAGCTGTGCAGTAACAGGCTGTACAGTCACAGAAGCAGGCTTGAATCTTGAAATTTCGGATTTAAGAAGAAAAGGAAGTGTACTATCTGTGTAGAGAAAACAAAGGCACTGATCAGCTTCGCGGTTACTGCATCTGAGTCTTTGTTTTCGCATATGCAGATTGTTGGTTTTCTCATGAGGCAGCTCATTTATTTCATTCATATAAGTAACAGTAAATCTGTGATGTAAGACTATGATGAATTAAGAATGAACTTGCATGTTTTAAAACTAGTGCACTTTTGCGACATTGAATGTATACAAATATGCCAACCAGAAATGAGTCCAATGGAAAACATTGCCAAAAATGAAAATAATTTACGTGATGTTTCCACTTAAAAGAGACCCTAAATGATAAAAAGAGCCGCAGCATGATAAAATTGGCTACTTGCATATGTGAAAACAAAGACATAGATCAGCTGTGCAGTAACTGCACAGCTGATAAGTGCTTTTGTCTTTGCTTTATGGATAGTGCAGCGTCTCTTCTCAGAACCATTATTTCAATCTTCCAGCCTTCTTCTGTGACTGTGACTGTACAGGCAAGTTTGGGTCCTGGTTTGAAACCCTGAAGACCAGCTCAAATAAGTTATGAGGATACATTACTAATGTTAAGAATGACAAAAACATTTTCAACATGTCTCAGTTCACCAGTTCTTGAGTCAGACATTTTCACTGTTTGTAGGTCTATTCCATCCATACATTCTGCCCCTGGTGGGGAAGCAAGACAGAAGAAGACACGACGGCGTAGAAGTAAATCACCAAATGTTAGAAGGCCCCCTGAAGAACTTAGACAACATATTGAGTATGTATAGGTCTTAGACAACGTATTGAGTATGTATAGGTCGTAGACAACATATTTAGTATGTATACGTCTTAGACAACATATTGAGTATGCATAGGTCTTAGACAACATATTGAGTATGTAAAGGTCTTAGACAACATATTGAGTATGTATAGGTCTTAGACAACATATTGAGTATGTATAGGTCTTGGACAACATACTGAGTATGTATAGGTCATAGACAACATATTGAGTATGTATAGGCCTTGGACAACATATTGAGTATGTATAGGTTGTACACAACATATTGAGTATGTATAGGTCTTAGACAAGATATTGAGTATGTATATGTCATAGACAACATATTGAGTATGTATAGGTCTTGGACAACATATTTAGTATGTATAGGTCTTGTATGTATAGGTCATAGACAACATATTGAGTATGTATAGGTCTTGGACAATGAGTATGTATAGGTCTTGGACAACATATTTAGTATGTATAGGTCTTAGACAAGATATTGAGTATGTATGTCATAGACAACATATTGAGTATGTATAGGTCTTGGACAACATATTGAGTATGTATAGGTCTTGGACAACATATTTAGTATGTATAGGTCTTAGACAAGATATTGAGTATGTATATGTCATAGACAACATATTGAGTATGTGTAGGTCGTAGACAACATATTGAGCATGTATAGGTCATACACAACATATTGAGTGTGTATAGGTCGAACACAGCATTTTGAGTATTTTTTCATGCTCGACAGAGTATGAGATTAATTCCACATTAATTTATGATAAAATGGCTAGAAAGGGATAAATGACTTGCAGCAATGTTTACAGGGCTTATAGGAGGAATTAAAATTTTAACTTTCTACCAATGGGAGTGATGTTGCCTATTGGTTGGAGTGTCTGACGATGCCAACAAATAGTCAGCTACACTGCACAGTATACACGGTGTAAATTGAGATCGGATAGGATGAAACACAGTTGCTGATATAGCTTTTTTTCCTTAATACTAAAATCCAGAAGTCTCTTAAATCCTTGCTTAAAATGAACATGTACATTGTAATGAGGCAGCATTTTGTTTGCAGATTTGAAATGGTAGACCCCACTGGATATACTGAAGATCAACTCAGAGAAATTCCTTTCACTAATGTTGAGTAAGTGACAGTTTTTTGCTGTATTGTATGAAAATTTCAAAGAAAAATATTAATCATTAAAATGTACAGGTAGTTGCCTGAAAATTCAAAAATTTTTGACATAAGATCAGGACTGTGTGTTACAGGACCATGTGTCCTCTGGTTCTTTGTTACAAGTAATAGAACTGTGCTTTGTTCATGCATATGCTATGAAGTTTATTTCTAAAAAAATTTAATCATTCAAGCTTATACGCTACTGACTGACCATCTGATTACTGATAAACTGCTCTGATTTGAGCCTGCCCAGGAAAAGTGGTTCAAGTCAACCATCCATACATATAAGCCTTTGTTAGCACTTGTTAGATGCCATGACATGATATCCTCATTTTGGGTAAAAGCCCCATAAAATGGAGGCAGCGTCCCGACATGAACTTTGCTGTTGTCTGGAACATTAAGCATCAATTCAAACAAACAAACTTTAAAACTGAATGTCTGTCCATATGCAAAAAAGGAAAGAAAAAAAAAAGAAAAAAAAATCTGAGATGGTATTTTATACTCTCTAAAACTTATTTGATCATTTAAGGACCAAAGCCGAGCCATTTAAAGTAAAATATTCCCCAAAGACAAGACACAGATACAGATCTCCAAAGAGAAAACCACCAAGGTACGTAGATTTTTGTCTCAAACTTTTTTTCGTCTGCTTGTTTTATTGCCATGCTTTATGATAATTGAGCCTATGCGTGATAAAACCAATAGTTTGGGTTCTGACCAGGTCTGACACAAACCGGCCTGTACAGTCACGGAAGCAGGCTAGATGCTTGAAATTTCGGATTTAAGAAGAAAGATTGTACTATCCATGCAGCAAAAACAAAGGCGCTGATCAGCTGTGCTGTAACTGTTACTGCACAGCTGATCTGCGGCTTTGTTTTCGCCTATGCAGATTGTTGGTTTTCCCATGCAGCGACTCATATTAAATTAATTTTCTTGACAATTCATACTTTGTGTACCCTTGTATTTTCGGTTCATGGAGGACTGCAAGCTTGGTCATAAAATATGAATTTGAATCACTTTGTTAAGGGAGAAGTCAGAAATTTATTTACACTTTGTTGTGAATCTAATGTTCTATGAGTAAGTGTGGTGGGTAGCTAATAGTGTCAGTCTTTAGATTGAGAGGTCTTGGATTTTACCCATTACAAAAACACCCCCATCCAATACACAGAGATTTTTTTTTGGATGAAAAAATTGAAAATTCACCAAAGAAATTGTGATACTTTTAAAATTTGCACAAAACATAAATCGTGGGTACACGTTATAGCCACCTCGCCGAGGTGGCTCTAATGAGTACCCTCAATCTTTATTTTGGATCAAAAATAAGAAATAAATAGAAAAATAAGAAAAATAGGTATACCCCTGTAAATTGCAGTTTTGCTATATAAATGTCGGGTTCAAGGGGGTATACATTTCATGGACATGTTTTTCTGATGCAAATGTTGCTTGTTCTTATGCTAGTGAAACAGACAGCAATGCTAATATCAAGGGCTACATTCCAAATGGCCCGCCCCCTCCCTACACCAGAACCCCGGAGAGGACCCCGGAGCCAGTACACAGAGCCCGAACCCCTGAGAGGACGGTGGAGCCCAAACACAAGATCAACATGCAACCCAGTGGTCATTTCTCAGACTCAGCCTCAGTCGTTAGCAGGTACTTCATCAAAATCTGAGCCGCGTCATAAGAAAACTAACAATGTGCTTTCGGAGTAGGTCCAAGACAAACAGAGCTGTACAAGCACAGAAGAGGTCTAGGGACTGGAAATTTTGGATTTAGAAAGTAGAGGAATTGTACTATCCATGTAGCAAAAACAAAGGCACTGGTCAGCTTCACATTACTTCGAAACTGATCCACGCCTATGTTTTCAAATATGCAAAATGCTGGTTTTTGCATGATGCGGTAAATAGATTAGATAGTAAATAAATTAGATAGAAAGTAGATATTTTATATAGAAAGTAAATAGATTATAATTATAGAAAGTAAATAGATTGGATAGAAAGTAGATAGATTGTACTGTTTATGCAATCAAGTTAATATTTTTAGTACACACTGTAGCCAAACAGTAATCAGACCTGGGGTAATTGAAATTGTAATGTAATTGTAATCCATTACAATTTTAAAGTAATGGAAAGTAATTTGTAATGGGCCAGTCAGTAGTACACAGAAAATGTCAGATTGAATGCGAAGGTTACATAAACGACAGCGTGTATTTTGAATGAGCCACGAAAGGAAACTTCATTAACATTTTAAAATTGGATTAAGTAGAATAATGCAGTAAGTTCAGAAATTTTTGTGTGACTTATATTTCGTGAATTTTTAGGCAAGTGTTTGAATTGATAAGCTAGTACTCTTGCAGTATTTTTAGATTATTGCAACTTTTTATTGGTGAGAAGTTTGAATTTGTGAGGCAGCACATTTAAGTTTTTGGGATCATTTCCAAACTAACAGTGTGACATGATTTTTTGTCAGTATGTCACGACAGCGGTCCAAGGATCAACGACAAGGAGCCAGCTATAATCAGAATATGAACAACATTAATGCTTCACAGACATTGCCATACAACAAAAACTTCAACAATGTTATGCCACAACACAATATGGTAAGATTTGTTTTAAAGTTTTCAATTAATTTTTTTGAATTATTCCTTTTGTATTGCTTAATATATAGTGATCTTTTATGCCTATATTGTTTTAATGATACAATTGAGCCGCTGCATTAGAAAACCAACAATCTGCATAAGCAAAAACAAAAACACAGACCAGCTGATTTACTGCACAGCTGATCAGTGCTTTTGTTTTTGCTACATGGATAGTACAATCCCTCTTCCTCTTAAATCTGAAATTTCAAAATTCTTGTCTGCTTCTGTGACTGTACAGGCCGGTTTGTGTTGGACCTGGTCAGAACTCCAAATTGTTGGTTTTCTCATGCATAGGCTCATGTATTTTCTTATATTTTCTTCAGTTTTGGTTTTCTCTATATTCATTTTCACAATACCCAAGCTGTTTTATCATTTCTTTCTATAGCAAATAACTTTAGTGAAGGCTTTCTTTTCATTTCTGAGCTATTGCATTTTCCTATTGATGATTGACTTTTAGCTGAGGGAGTATTTTGTGATAATTGAAATAAGCCACGTCATGAGAAAACCAACAATTTGGGTTTCTGAATAGGTCTGACACAAACTGAGCTATACAAGCCCAGAAGATGGCTAGAGGCTAGAAATTTTGGATTTAGAAGGTAGATGAATTGTATTATCTGTGGAGCTGATCAGCTTCACCTTCAGCGGTTTTCGCGTTTGCAGAATGTTGCTTTTCTTGTGATGTGGCTCAAATATCATTTTATAATATATTCATAAAAACCTATGTTGTTGATGCTCATTAGAATTGCCTTGCTGAGGTGATTATAATTAGCAACATCAAATTCTACTGGTTTCCATAGGGCTAACTTAATGCAGTATAATTGTATGCCAGTCTCAGTCATCTATTGATGACCAAACTTTTTTCAGTCACTTCGTTCAAACATCAGGAGTATTCCGCAGTTCAAGGAAAATCTTTTCTACCAACCTCAAACTTTACCGTCTCCGAGATCATTACCCAATGCCAATGTGTTCAAGGTAGCTGTGTGTCTGAGGAAACTTAACACTTTGACCCAGCTGTGTGTCACACCGGTCATCCAGAGATAGCCAGTGCGACTGAGAACAACCAACGCAGATGAAATATGAGCCTGTGCGTGTAGAAATATGAGCCTATGTGTGAGAAAACCAACAATTTGGGTTCTAACAAGGTCCGACACAAACCGGGCTGAAAGCTAGAAGCTTGAGACTTTGGATTTAGGTGGAAGGGGAATTGTATTATCAAAGTGGCGAAAACAAAGGCGCTGATCAGCTGTGCAGTTAACTGCACAGCTGATCTGCGTCTTTGTTTTTTCGCATATGCAAATTGTTGGTTTTCTCATGCGAAGGCTCATATATAAAGCGTTTGGATTCTAATACCTTGTCTGTTCTCAGGCAGGTATTTTCTTACTTTTGGGGCTCATAGATTTCAACTACATTGGTGAGGTTGTTTTCAGTTGTGCTAGGTGTATCTGGATATCCGATGTAAAACATAACACTTTGATAGTCATGTGTGTGAGGAAACATAACACTTACACATTGATAGTCATGTGTGAGGAAACATAACACTTTGATAGTCATGTGTGTGAGGAAACATAACACTGACACATTGATAGTCATGTGTGAGGAGACATAACGCTTTGATAGTCATGTGTGTGAAGAAACATGACACTTACACAATGATAGTCATGTGTAAGGAAACATTAAACAGAGTGGATTCTAGGGCGCGGCAGTGTGAAAATCCCGCTTATTTTGTAATTTTGGCGCACAATTGTGATCTTGGTGCGCCGACGATCCCGCAAAGTACCAAGAAGTGGCGCGTTTTTGTTAGTTATGTGCGTATTGTGGTTCTTTTCAGTACCATTTTGGTAGTTTATTTCCGTTCTTTTCCGCCAATTTCCGTCGATCTCGTGGTCCGAGATTTGACCGAGACTTCAATTCTATTGGCTGAGACTGTTAACGCATGCGCATATGTTTTTCTTCTTTCACTTTCGTTGACACAAGATGGAGCAGAGGTCTTGTGATAACTAAAAGACAGGGAATCGGCGTTGATGAGGCTGAGACCGCCGGCGCCACAGCCCCCGAATGTGTCCCTGAATATGCCCAAGACCCACCGAAAAGGAAACGAAAGTTTGACTTCTTGTTTTGGAAGAAATGGTTTGAAAATATGCCATTTCTTTGAAATACATTTTGTCCGACGGACGAGTTAACAATAGCTAGAAGAATCGAAATGCTCTGACAGAGGAATGTACTAACTACAGGACAGACCCGCTATACCGCGCCTTGAATTAACGCGGTGTTGGATATAATGCGAGGGCACCTTGGATCACAAAATTTCGCCCACCCACTTTTGAGAAAAAAAAAAAAAAAAAAACAATCGTGGCGACGCAAAGGCGCCGTTTTACCTTTATATATTCCTTTATTGTATTACAGTTTAAGGCGTTTATGTGCGGATGAATTCACTGTTAAAAAGATCGTTTGCAGGGAATTCAACAAGGTTCAGTTTTCTTACAGTTTCCATTTATTGTCTAAGATTGTCTAAGCATTGGGACACCTATATCTGTTACACCTGTATAATTCTATCCGATCAGAAAATTCAATTAAGAAAGGCGAATTAAAATAACTGTAAATACGGTATCGGCAAAAGACTCTTGTCCGCGTTAAATATCCGGGTGCGCCAATAAGTCAAAGGCGGAACTGTACAATACAACAGCAACATAAGCCCTGTGTCATGGACGCTCTTTTCACATAAAATCGTACATTGTAAATAAACAAATTTTATCATTGTAGATCGTTTTTAACTGATAAAACTGTGGAACACGCAATACTTCACTTTTGTTTATTCCATTTTACAAGGACTCTGCGATAAACCGCCAAGCTCGGTTAAGCCAATACACACGTCGTATAGGTTCCCCACCCACCAATACACTACAGAAACTGCGATCAGCCTGGTCCGACTCAGTAGATTTGCATTACGCGCCTCACCTATAATGCGCATGCGACTTGTGGACCCCGACCAGCGCGTTATAACGGGACTGAAGTGTACCTCAAAAATAATAATATCAGTTATTGAATTACTCGAGAGAAAACGATGTCAAAACATTAAATTTTATTGAAGGCACAAATTTTCGTGACGTTTGCTTCCTGTTTTATTATTTTTGAGTTGTTTCCCTTGTTTTCACTTTAATAGTTTACGAAGATGAAAGCTTTTTTATTAGTGCGTATTCGATAATATAACTCACAAGGGAAAGGAAAACAATATAACATATTAATCAAAAGGTCCCAACAGGTAGTCCAGAGAAAACAGTGCAGACTCAGAGCAGCAGACATTGAACTTTGTTATGACTTACACCCAAATGGCTTGAAATATTAAAATCTACATATTCATTTTTTATGACTGTGAGTGAATTGACCATCATCTTGGTGGATTCTAAATGCATGTTTAACTATCTGGCTTCTTGATGATTTGTGAAGTCT
This sequence comes from Rugalucina vietnamica, assembly GCA_964017185.1. Classification (NCBI taxonomy): domain Eukaryota; kingdom Metazoa; phylum Mollusca; class Bivalvia; order Lucinida; family Lucinidae; genus Rugalucina; species Rugalucina vietnamica. Next base: position 39,551,432 of record OZ024876.1, read on the forward strand.
ATAACTGCTGTTGGTTTATCAGAGGAGGTGACCATTCAGTTAGATCTTCTGAGAAAATGTTGACTCGTATTTTATCCATTTTTGCATTATCGGCTGGCTTTGTAGGAGGACCACTTCTGGTATAGATACCTACGGGAGGAACTCTAGTCGTATGGCCCCCTACTTGATTTAACCTTGGCCCCTTTTTGAGAGTGTGAGGGGGGAGTTGGCCCATCTTGACAAAATCCTAGAATCCACTCTGATTAAACTTTGATAGTCATGCGTGCCAGGAAGTATAACACTTACACATTGATAGTCATGTGTGTGAGGAAACATAACACTTACACATTGATAGTCATTTGTGAGGAAACATAACTCTTTGATAGTCATGAGTGTGAGGAAATATATCACTTACACATTTATAGTCATGTTTGAGGAAACATAACACTTTGATAGTCATGAGTGTGAGGAAACATAACACTTACACTTTGATAGTCATGTGTGAGGAGACCATAACACTTTGATAGTCATGTGTGAGGATACATAACACATTGACCCTCCCTCAGAGGATTGAAAGGTTTCAGTCGGTGAATTTACTTCAGGATTGAAAGCACAAAATTATGAGCTGCATTATGTGGCCCTATACAGTTTAGTGGGACCACAAATCTGTTAAGTGGGGCCCCAACACAGTTAAGTGGGACTACAAGTCTTAAGCGGTGGCCCTACACAGTTATTTGTGACTACCAGTTTGTTAAGTGGTGGCCCTACACAGTTTAGTGGGACCACTTTGTAAACCTTTTGTTTAATAGCCTTGCTTGTGGCTGCCCTGAAGATAGGACTTGTTGTGACATGACTTATTATTTTGACGGAACTGTTATGAATTTATCACATACCGACTTAACCCTGGCAGTTTGTGTTATGACCAGAAATTGTTTGGATGGCCGATCTTACACCGACTGAACCGGGTTCTCTGAAAATCATGTGCAATATAACACATTTAAAATATTCAGATAAGAGAATTGGCTTTGCTATAATAACCTAACATGCTGTATAACTGAGCCGCCTCGTGGGAAAACCAACAATGTGGTTTCCGAACAGGTCCGACACAAACCGGCCTGTACAGCTACAGAAAAGAGCTAGAAGCTTGAAATTTCGGATTTAAGTAGGAGAGGAATTGTACTAGTAGGAGAGGAATTGTACTATCTGAGTAGCGAAAACAAAGGCGATGATCAGCTTCGCGGTTACAGCTTCGCGGTTACCGCGAAGCTGATCTGCGTCTTTGTTTTCGCCTATGCAGATTGTTGGTTTTTCCATGGGGCAGCTCATATGTTGAACAAGATGATAGTTTGACACGCTAACGCAAAATTTAGATTCAGTTTCACGTTGCAGGTTAATTGTTTTTTGTAAACACATAGACACCGCACAAATACTTTAGATGTATTTACAGAAATGGGTTAAATTCCCACCTTTAGCTTTTGAGCTATGTAATATGTTACCCGCAGCCTCACAATAACATATATATAGACCAGGCTGCAAGTTTGATACAGTCTGAACAAATAATAACAAATGAGCCTTAATGTGAGAAAGCCAACAATCTGGGTGCTTGACCAGGTCAGACACAAACTGGTCTGTGCTGTCACAGAAATAAGCTATTAGCTTGAAATTTCAGATTTAAGAAGAAGATGTTTTATCTGTGTAGAGAAAACAATGATGCTGATCAGCTGTGCAGTTATTGCACAGCTGTTCTGTGTCTTTGTTTTCGCATATGCAGATTGTTGGTTTCTCATGCGGCAGCTCAAGTATGTATGGTGAATTATAACGGTCTTATGGATGAGGTTGCACACTTTTACATGAACATAGACACCTAAAAAAGTTGGTTACTGACAAGGTGCAAATTAAATCATAATGATTTATTATCTGAAAAGTATTACATAGACAGGTCTAACCCACAGCAGTATTTTACTTTGATGAGATAGATTGGAGCCTCGATTTAAGACTAATGCTCTAGTGATTCGTAACCATGGTCCCCAGACCCGGGGGGAGGTTGGGGAACATAACCAGGATTTCACTTTTGCACAGACTCTGGATTGTGAAGGAAATGCCCGTTCTTTGTGTTATTTACATGATTTAGGCAAAGAGAACAGTGTTATGTTAAGATTGCACACTGCGGGAAAAACAGCCTTGGTTTTAGCAACTGACATCCGGAAAACATGTCCGTGAAATGTATACTCCCTTAAACCCCACTTTTATTAGCTCACCTGAGCCGAAGGCTCACAAGGTGAGCTTATAGGATGGCCATGATCCGGCGTCCGTCCGTCCGTCGTCTGTCGTCCGTCCGTCCGTCGTCCACAATTTCAAAGATCTTCTTCTCTGAAACCGCTTGGCCGATCTAGTTGAAATTGTATGTGGAGCCTCCTTGGGTAGTGGCATTTCAAGTTTGATCGCGAAATCCAGGTCACATGACCAAGATGGCCGCCACGCCCATATATGGTAAAAACCCTTCAAAAATCTTCTTCTCCAGAACCGGTGGGCCGATTTCCACGAAACTTGGTATGTAGCATCGGGGACTTCAGCCCATCATAGTTTGATAAAATGATGACCCTTGGATTACCTTGACCTATTTTACGGCAAGGTCAAATTTGGAAACATAGGCTTTTACATGGGAAAAAGTGAAAACTATGGATTTTTTGAAAACTATTGCAGCCTGAGGCCTGAAAAGTGGTAGATGCAAACAACTAATGGAGTAGATGAAGGTATGTGATTAATATAGGTCAAGGTCATCTCTTGACCTTGGCCAGTCTATTGTCCATACACACTTTACAAAGATCTTCTTCTCTGAAACTGCGCGGCCAATCAAAGTGAAATTTTATGTGGAGCATCCATGGAAAGGGGAGAAGAAAGTTTGATCGCGAAATCCAGGTCACATGACCAAGATGGCCCCCACGCCCATATATGGTAAAAAACACTCAAAAATCTTCTTCTCCAGAACCGGTGGGCCGATTTCCACGAAACTTGGTATGTAGCATCAAGGACCTCAGCCCATCATAGTTTGATAAAATGATGACCCTTGGATGACCTTGACCTATTTAACGGCAATGTCAAATTTGGAAACATAGGCTTTTACATGGGAAAAAGTGAAAACTATGGATTTTTTGAAAACTATTGCAGCCTGAGGCCTGAAAAGTGGTAGATGCAAACAACTAATGGAGTAGATGAAGGTATGTGATTAATATAGGTCAAGGTCATCTCTTGACCTTGGCCAGTCTATTGTCCATACACACTTTACAAAGATCTTCTTCTCTGAAACTGCGCGACCAATCAAAGTGAAATTTTATGTGGAGCATCCATGGGTAGGGGAGAAGAAAGTTTGATCGCGAAATCCAGGTCACATGACCAAGATGGCCGCCACACCCATATATGGTAAAAAGCACTCAAAAATCTTCTTTTCCAGAACCGGTGGGCAGATTTCCACGAAACTTGGTATGTAGCATCAAGGACCTCAGCCCATCATAGTTTGATAAAATGATGACCCTTTTACGACCTTGACCTATTTTACGGCAAGGTCAAATTTGGAAACATAGGCTTTTATATAGGAAGAAGTGAAAACTATGGATTTTTTGAAAACTATTGCAGCCTGAGGCCTTAAAAGTGGTAGATGCAAACAACTAATGGAGTAGATGGAGGTTTGTGATTAATATAGGTCAAGGTCATCTCTTGACCTTGGCCAGTCTGTTGTACATACACACTTTTCAAAGATCTTCTTCTCTGAAACTGCTTGGCAAATCAAAGTGAAATTTTATGTGGAGCATCCATGGGTAGGGGAGACAAAAGTTTGATCGCGAAATCTAGGAGGTCACATGACCAAGATGGCCGCCACACCCATATATGGTAAAAACCTTTCAAAAATCTTCTTCTCCAGAACCGGCAGGCCAATTTTCATGAAACTTGGTATGTAGCATTTGGGACTCCAGCCCATCATAGTTTGTTGAAATGATGACCCTATGATGACCTTGACCTATTTTACGGCAAGGTCAATTTTGGAAACATAGGCTTTCACATGGGAAAAGACGAAAACAAACTGTTGCAGTCTGAGACCTGAAAGTTGCTAGATGCAGACAACTAATGGAGTCAATGAAGGTAAGTAATTAATGAAGGCCAAGGTCATGTCGTGACCTTGGCCCAAGGTCATTTAAATATCAAAATTAAAATTATGGTTTTCTCAGAAATCACTGGGTTTGGAAACTATTGCAGCCTGAGACCTGAAACTTTGCAGATGCAGACAACTTATGAAGTCAATAAAGGTGTGTGAGTATTCAAGGTCAAGGTCATTTCATTATGACTTAATACTCCAAGATCAGGCTTCAGGTGAGCGTTCTCAGGACCAATGGTCCTCTGGTATAGCAAAACTGGGGTGTATAGGGGTATACTTATTTTTTGTATTTTTGTTCCAAAACATAGATTGTGGGTACTTGTTTGAACCGCATCAGCGAGGCAGTTCGAACATGTACCCCAAATCAATGTTTTGGAGCAAAAATAAGAAAAATTGGTATATCCCTGCATACGTCAGTTTTGCTATATAAAAGTGGGGAATAAGGGGGTACATGTATATTTTTTCACAAAAATGTTATCCTGATGCCTATCAGGGTTTTGCTGGCTAAAAGTCTTTGTCAAAGTCCCTGCTGTTCTATGAACTTGGGGTTCATGGTTACAAATGACTAGTGCATAATGGTTTATGCTTTTAAAAGATGTCTGATCAGCAAGAGTACGTTAGTTCCTTTCCCAAAACTGATTTGCCTGAACAATCATATTATCATTACATTGTACATGTATGATGATACATGTATATATGCAAACATGGTGCAACAATTTTTCTTAATTGGGAAAGACAAGGAACACTTAAATTGTTTAAATACAGTTTAGGTTCGATAATTTGAAGTGCTAGTGGCCGCATAAAATCTTTTGAATGATTGAGAGTCCGAACTTTCGAAAATCATAAAAAATCTGATATGTTCAGATACACGTATTTTCATTCAGACAATTGTTGCCATGGATCTCAATTAAAGACATCATTTACTCAATTATTAGTGTGACTTTTAATCTGAAGTCTGTTACTGTAGGCTGAAACGGATATACCTCTGAAAACATTTCGCGTACCGTACTTTGCGATGTATTGTGCGCACTGATGCATAACACGCATTCAATTTTTGGGGGTCAAATCTGGTGAAAAAGTCATGTTCCTATTCATAAAACGCTGCAGATTTGGACCACAGATCATGGCTGTACTAAAATGAGCATTTTCAGTTCATATTACCCTTCCTCTCAGATTTGAATCACCCATCCTAGTATACGACACTTGCCTCTCATCAATGATAAATTGAAAAGAAGATGAAAAATTAAAAGGAAAAAAAAAAAAGAAAAGAAGAAAGAAAAAAGAAAAAAAAAATGTTTCCATAAAAAGTTCGGGAAGAGCTTTTGAAACAATAAACCTATGCATATTCTCACTCAGTTTAACTTGTGTATACATTTTGAAGCGCATTAACATATTTTTGGGAATTGTCATGGGTTTTCGCGACCTGAAAATTTTCGCGGAAAAAGTCTAAAATTTAGTGTTCTCCTCTATAATACGCCCCAAATTTTGTACAGCTCAATCTGAACAAAAAAACTGCGCTTAATACATGGAGAAGTATGGTTTGTAATATTTGATGTAATTTCACAAAGAAATCGTGTTCATCGTCCGTGACCTTGATTGTCAGTTTGAGGCTTCGAATTTCAAGAGGTATTTTTTAATAGAAAATTCTTTCATAGGGATTGGCAAAATTGATCGAAAAATAACTTTAGTAACTGTGTAGCTGATCCGCACCATTGTTTTCGCATATGCAAAAATCTGTTTTTCTGATGACGCAGCTCTTTTATTTCAGCCTATTGACAGTACAAGAGCAGATGACAACAGCTCAACTATGAGTCATACCAATGTTAACAGGTATGTTGTCATGGCAACCTTTCAGTTGGTTGTCATAGTTACACAAGTCAGTGGGTAGTAATAATTATTTCAACTAGTGTATTGTCATGGTAGCATAATTGAGCCTGTGTGAGAGAAAACAAACAATTTGGAATTCTGACGAGGACCGACACAATCTGGCCTGTACCATCTCAGGAGCAGGCTAGAACCTTGAAATTTTGGATTTAAGAAGAAGAGATATTGCACTATCTATGGAGCGAAAACAAAGACGTTGATCAGCCGTGCAGTTACTGCATGGCTGATCTGTGGCTTTGTTTTCGCATATGCAGATTGTTGGTTTTCTTATGCAATTACTCAATTTTGATTTGGGTGTGTTGTCGAAATATATGAGCCACATCATGATAACACCTTCTCTTTAACACTGAGATCATTTGAAAACAAAAATACGTATCAGCTGTGCAGCTTCATGGATAGGACATGTTTTTGTTTCATGGATCGAAATTTCAGTTCTCTAGCCTTTTTCTGCGACTGTACAGTCCAGTTTGTGACGAACCTGTTTCAGGACCCTGAAGAAGTTGTCTCCTGATGTGGCTTAATGGACTATGAGAAATGTTGGTATAAAATTCAGCCAAGTCATGAGAAAACCAAGAATGTGAAACTGAGCTGTACGAGCACTGAAGATGGCTAGAGGCTGGAAATTTTGGATTTAGAAAGTAGAGGAATTGTACTATCCGTCTAGTGGGAACAAAGGCACTGATCAGCTTCACAGTTACTGGGAAGCTAGCTAATCTGTGCTTTTGTTTTCACATCTGCAAAATGTTGGTTTTCTCATGGTGCGGCTCATGTTATAGAACATGATCCCATTACAGTTCTCATTTGGCGTTACAATGGCAAAATCTGAACATTTCATATTTGCGCAATATTTAAATTACATAACCCAGCATTTTGGCATGATTCAGGGTCCCACATCTATAAGCAAAGATATACGCAGTGTGGGATTTTAAGGGGTTTGGGTAGTTTGCTTAAAACCCCCTCTTGGACCAAATTATTTCAATTTCATGGGGAAATTAATGAAAAATCAAATTAAATGTTGGAAACCAACCCCATCTTGATGGATTTGAACCAAACTTCCAGAAATCCTGGATCTGCCCTTGTATGTATACGGTACATGTACTCGTTTGATTACATAGCCATTTAGCAGTGATCTCCCTGTTATAAATTATTGTACATTGTGTTTTTAGCTCACCTGAGCCGTTAGGCTCACAAGGTGAGCTTATAGTATACCCATGCTCCATCGTCCGTCCGTCCGTCCGTCGTCCGTCCGTCGTCCGTCCGTCCGTCGTCCGTCGTCCACCATTTTCAAAGATCTTCTTCTCTGAAACCGCTTGGCCAATCAAAGCCAAATTTTATGTGAAGCATCAATAGGAAGGGGGAACCAATGTGTATATAAGAAATCCACGTCACATGACCAAGATGGCCGCCATGCCCATATATGGTAAAAACCCTTCAAAAATCTTCTTCTCCAGAACCAGTGGACCGATTTCAACGAAACTTGGCATGAAGCATCGATGGCTTAAGCACTACAATGTCTATATAAATCATGGCCCTGTGATGACCTTGACCTATTTTATGGCAAGGTCAACATAGGTCGCCAATGCATTTGAATGGGGAAAAATTTTAAAATGTCATTTCAAGTGAACATCTTGCAGGAAATGGGCAGTAGGACTGAATATTGATGATTCTGAAAAAAATTGACCCCAGGGGCTCATGTGCCCCCACCCCGGGGCAATATACCTGTACATTACCATAATCTCCTCTGAAACCGCTTGGCCAATCAAAGCCAAATTTTATGTGAAGCATCAATAGGAAGGGGGAACCAATGTGTATATAAGAAATCCAGATCACATGACCAAGATGGCCGCCATGCCCATATATGGTAAAAACCCTTCAAAAATCTTCTTCTCCAGAACCGATGGACCGATTTCAACGAAATTTGGCATGAAGCATTGATGGATCAAGCACTACAATGTATATATAAATCGTGACCCTGTGATGACCTTGACCTTCTTTAGGGCAAGGTCAACATAGGTCACCAATGCATTTGAATGGGGAAAAATTTTAAAATGTCATTTTAAGTGAAAATCTTGCAGGAAATGGGCAGTAGGACTGGATATTGATGATTCTGAAAAATTTTGACCCCAGGGACTCATCTGCCCCCACCCCGGGGCAATATACCTGTACATTACCATCATATTCAAACATCATCTCCTCTTAAACCGCTTGGCCAATCAAAGCCAAATTTTATATGAAGCGTCTATAGGAAGGGGGAACCAATGTGTATATAAATAATCCAGGTCACATGACCAAGATGGCCGCCATGCCCATATATGGTAAAACCTTATAAAAATCTTCTTCTCCAGAACCCAAAGGCCTTGGATCTTGAAACTTGGCATGTAGCATAAGTGACTCAAGGTCCACAATGTGTATATAAATAATGACCTTAGGATGACCTTGACCTATTTTACGGCAAGGTCAACATAGGTCGCCAATGCATTTGAATGGGGAAAACTTTTGAAATGTCATTTAAAGTGAAAGTCCTGCAGGAAATGCACAGTAGGACTGAATATTAATGATTCTGAAAAAGATTGGTCCGCAGGAGATCATATGCCCCCACCCTTGGGCAGTATGCATGTATATTTCCAAAATATTCAAACATCTTCTCCTCTGAAACCACTTGGCCAATCAAAGCCAAATTTTATGTGAAGCATCTATAGGAAGGGGGAACCAATGTGCATATAAATAATCCAGGTCACATGACCAAGATTGCCGCCATGCCCATATATGGTAAAAACCCTTCAAAAATCTTCTTCTCCGGACCCGGTGGACCGATTTCAAAGAAACTTGTCATGAAGCATGGATGGCTAAAGTACTACAATGTGTATATAAATCATGACCCTGTGGAGACCTTGACCTATTTGACGACAAGGTCAACATAGGTGCCAATGCATTAACATTGGGAAAACTGTTAACATGTCGTTTGAAGGGAATAAATAAAATAGAAATTGGCAAATGGACAGAATATTGATTATTCTGAAAACAAATGGCCCAAGGGCTTCATCTGCCCCTGCACTGGCGCTAAATACCATGATATTCAACTATGTTTATTTGCATATGTAGCAGATCTCAGGTGAGCGTTTACAGGACCATTGGTCCTCTGGTTTTTAAATTTTTATTATGCATACGATTTATTCTCACTAGACACGCAAGCCTCAATATGAAACCATTAAACAATGTGACCTGGAAGATAAGCCTACCTCAATATGTTATACCGTATAGCAGGTATGATATCACCATGGTGATGTAAGGTATTTGGTTGTCATGGCAACAGGTTGAACTGTGTGATAATACTCATATTGCATGGTCAAGGGTTACATATACTCACATGAGGGTTTTTTATTGTCAATTTCAGGATTTCAAATGCACATATTATTACAGTTTTTAGAAGTTTTTTTTTCATTGTAGATCTACATTAATTATATCCCTCATATCTAGATCATAGCTCTACATGTATCACTTTAAAGTCTTGAAGAAGTGTTTGATTAAAAGAAAAAAAAATATTTGGATTTCATTAGCTGTGTGAGGTAATGCCTCATTTAAAGTATGCATTTTCAAATACTGCCTGTGAAATTTTAATGCAAATGATAATAGTGCTGCTGCTGGGTTTTTAGCTCACCTGAGCCGTTAGGCTCACAAGGTGAGCTTATAGGATGGCCTTGATCCGGCGTCCGTATTTCATCCGTCCACAATTTCAAAGATCTTCTCCTCTGAAACCGCTTGGCCAATCAAAGCCAAATTTCATATGAAGCATCTATAGGAAGGGGGAACCAATGTATACATAAATAATCCAGGTCACATGACCAAGATGGCCGCCATGCCCATATATGGTAAAAACCCTTCAAAAATCTTCTTTTCCAGAACCAGTGGACAGATTTCAACGAAACTTGGCATGAAGCATTGATGCCTCAAGCACTACAATGTATATATAAATCATGACCCTGTGATGACCTTGACCTATTTTACGGCAAGGTCAACATAGGTCGCCAATGCATTTGAATGGGGAAAACTTTTAAAATGTCATATAAAGTGAAGGTCTTGCAGGAAATGGGCAGTATTACTGAATATTAATGTTTCTGAAAAAAATAATGGACCCCATGGGCTCATATGCCCCCACCCCGGGGCAATATACATGTACATTACCATAATATTCAAACATCATCTCCTCTGAAACCTCTTGGCCAACCAAAGCCAAATTTTATGTGAAGCATCAATAGGAAATGGTAACCAATGTGTACATAAATAATCCAGGTCACATGACCAAGATGGCCGCCATGCCCATATATATGGTAAAAACCTTTCAAAAATCTTCTTCTCCAGAACCAGAGGACAGATTTCAACAAAACTTTGCATGAAGCATTGATGCCTCAAGCACTACAATGTATATATAAATCATGACCCTGTGATGACCTTGACCTATTTTACGGCAAGGTCAACATAGGTCGCCAATGCATTTGAATGGGGAAAACTTTTAAAATGTCATATAAAGTGAAAGTCATGCAGGAAATGGGCAGTAGGACTGAATATTAATGATTCTGAAAAAAAAAAAATGGACCCCAGGGGCTTATATGCCCCCACCCCGGGGCAATATACATGTACATTACCATAATATTCAAACATTATCTCCTCTGAAAACGCTTGGCCAACCAAAGCCAAATTTTATGTGAAGCATCAATAGGAAATGGTAACCAATGTGTACATAAATAATCCAGGTCACATGACCAAGATGGCCGCCATGCCCATATATGGTAAAAACCTTTCAAAAATCTTCTTCTCCAGAACCAGTGGACAGATTTCAACGAAACTTGGCATGAAGCATTGATGCCTCAAGCACTACAATGTATATATAAATCATGACCCTGTGATGACCTTGACCTATTTTACGGCAAGGTCAACATAGGTCGCCAATGCATTTGAATGGGGAAAACTTTTAAAATGTCATATAAAGTGAAAGTCATGCAGGAAATGGGCAGTAGGACTGAATATTAATGATTCTGAAAAAAATGGACCCCAGGGGCTCATATGCCCCCTGCCCGGGGCAATATACATGTACATTACCATAATATTCAAACATCATCTCCTCGGCGGCTCCCGTGGCCGAGCGGTTAAGAGCGCTGTTTCTTAATCACTCGATCATCTCACTGCTGTGACTGGTGTGGGTTCGAGCCCCGCTCTGGCCTCATGTGAGACAAGCCAAGTTCTGCTTGCGGGTGTGTCAGGTGTTTTTTCTCGGGGTTCTTCCGTTTTCGCCCCACCTACTGATTGGCCTGTCTCATATGAGCTGAAATAATCTTGAAAGGGACGTAAAACTGAATTAAAAAAAAAAAACAAAAAAAAAAAACAAAAAAAAAAAAAAAAAAAAAAAAAAACATCATCTCCTCTGAAACCGCTTGGCCAATCAAAGCCAAATTTTATGTAAAGCATCAATAGGAAAGGGTAACCAATGTGTACATAAATAATCCAGGTCACATGACCAAGATGGCCGCCATGCCCATATATGGTAAAAACCCTTCAAAAATCTTCTCCGGAACTGGTGGACCGATTTCAATGAAACTTGGCATGAAGTATTGATGACTCAAGTACTTCAATGTATATATAAATCGATCATGACCCTGTGATGACCTTGAACTTTTTTACTGCAAGGTCAAGGTCACATAATGTAGAAAGCTGCTGTTAAAGGGAAAAACTTCAGAAAATGGGCAAATGGACATGATATTTATGAATTTGAAAAAGAAATTGACCCTAGGGGTTATTCTGACCCTGCCCTGGGGCTTTATACATGTATATGAACATTATAATCAAAGAAATTTATTGGTATATATCTCAGATCTCAGGTGAGCGTTTACAGGACCATTGGTCCTCTGGTATTTTCTGCCTATGCTAAAAATGATAATGTATGATCTCTGGTTTCTATGTGAAATCTAATTTTACCCTTTGGCTGGTCTCTGTCACTCAGTGGGCAAGTGTTTTCATCTTACTCTTTACGGCAACATTTTTTTCATGAGAAAACAAACAATGTGGGATTTATAATAGCATAACGACCAAAGGCTTTAGGATGATTTTTCAGGTTGGATTCAAAAAGAGCAAAACTTAAACATATACGCCGTAACAGAATTTTACTTTGTGTTTGGTTTATAACAAAGGGGAGAAATAATACACTAATATCTTGTAATCAGAAGTTTGAGGGTTCAACCATTTTTTGCAGTGTGTATGTTTTATGCAATTTCAATATGAGCTGCATCATGAGAAAATGGGATTTTGCCTAGGCTAAAACAAAGACGCACGTCAGCTGTTTTCACTTCAAGAATACAATGACCCTCTTCTTAAATCTGAAATGTCAAGCTTCTAGCCTCTTTCTGTGACTGTACAGTGCCTGTTTATGGCAGACCTGGTGGGAAATCCTGAAAACAGGGCTTCTTGCATCACAGCTAGAAGCTAGAAATTTGGGATTTAAGAAGACAAGGGTTGTACTATCCATAGAGTGAAAATAGTTACAGTGCAGCTGATCTGTGACTTTGTTTTGGCTTATGCAAAAATCCTGTTTTATCATGATGTGGATCATATATTGGTGGTCATGGCCCACAATGGACAGTAGTTCATAGATTGCCCTTTGTTGAGCTTTTCAAGTATAGACCATGATCAGACTTTGTTTGAGGAGCAGTCTGGTTTGCCCTTCTTTTGCGTTGCCATAGCATGTCAAAAACATGAGAAAAAAAAGAAGAAAAAAACAAACAAACAAGGGGGTACTTGAAGGATCCAGTTCTCATATTACATCCACTCTGTCCTCAATGCCAGATCTATCACTTAAATTTTTTCTTCACAAGTGACATACATAAATATACAAAATTTATTAAGATTATTTTATTCATAAATAAATATCGTTAAATCATATTGTTTTCTTCTTTTCAAAAGTAAATTTGTACATGTATTTTTCTTCGATACTCGCAAGTTTAAAAATCAATTGGATGTAAACAATGTCGTGCACTGTTAAATATGGATCCTGCTCTTTAATTGGTCCTCTAAGAATTTTTAGAATAATGAAGCGTTTTAACATTCTTTGGTGATCACTCCTAGTGGAGGCTGTCGATACAGAGGCGTGATAGATTTACTGAAATGCATAGTGTGGATAGGGAATACTGGTTAACTGCGATGGGCAATCTGTGAACTATAGCTCACAAATTTAATAGCATACTGGTATGTAATCTATACACATTATACAGGCATGATTATATATATATTACATGAAAGATAATAAAAAAAAAAAAAAAAAAAAAAAAAAAGAAAAAAGAGATAAGTAAAGAAAAAGAGTTCTATTCACAGTAAGTGCTGAAATGCAGGCTGTTTCATTAATTTCACAAATTTTCTCAAAAGGAAACAAACTACGCCATTGGAAGAGCTAAGCACCTCTAAAAATATACATATGAAAATATAAAATTATGGTTAAATGACAAAAGACGAATAAAAATGATCATGCCTGTATCTTTTTTGCATGTTTAATTTCCTTTTCCTTATGTGTATCTTAGTTCTTTCATTCACTCACAGCACCCCTGAATTGCCAAATAAACAAAATGACAAGGCTGAAATAATCCCTGCACCAGAGGATGACCTTGACCTTCAAGGTCATGCTAATATAGGTCAAGGTCAGGAAGAAGAGGAAGACAGGTAATCATTACATTACAGCGATTTTCAAAATTGTTAAAAATGAAAAATTTCAGTAGATCAATTTTGATATTTTTCTTATTTTTGCTCAAAACATAGATTGTGGGTACACGTTAGAACCGCCGGTTCTAACGAGTACCCTCAATCTATGTTTTGGAGCAAAAATAAGAAAAATAGGTATACCCCTGCATACCCCAGTTTTACTATATAAAAGTGGGGTATGAGGGGGTATTTATTTCACGGACATGTTTTCCTGATGCCAGGGGCGTATCCAGGCGGACGCCTGGAAGCCCGGGCTTCAACGTGATTTTTTCAAGTATGGTATTTCCCCGGGTCTTTCTGAGAAAAAATTATGAAAAACAAGTAATTTTAACTGAAAAAAGGTGTTGGGCTTCAACATTACGCATTTCCTGGCTACGCCCCTGGATGCATTGTGAAAACACAGCCGTGCTGCATAGATTTTACTTAAACTGTAAAATTTGAAAATTTTCAGTTGAAATTTTATAAATAATTTTTGTATTTTTGCTCAAAACATTGACTGTGGTGGTGCGGTTCTAACAAGAAGCCACAATCTATGTTATGGACAAAAAAATAAGGAAAATTGTGTACCCTTGTGCACCTGTGTTTTTACCATGAAAAGTCGTGTTTAAGGATGAATACATTTCAAGATGTTATCCTGATGTAACAAGTTTCAGATAATCAGAATAAAAGATGTAAGGACTTTTGCCTATGCAAAAACAAGCAATTGCACAGCTGATCAGCACCTTTTTTTTTTTTTTTGCTGATAGTACAATCCCTCTTCTTCTTAAGTATGAAATTTCAAGTGTCTAACCTTAAAGTTTGTCTGTGACTGTACAGACTGGTTTGTGTCAGACCTTGTCAGATTTCCTGAAGACCGGTTTTCTCGCATCACTGCTCATATGATTGTGTAACTTTTGGAACTTTGGTATGATGTAAACTTTAAAAATATCAACCTTTTTTTTTTGTTAGCTCACCTGAGCCGTCAGGCTCACAAGGTGAGCTTATAGTATACCCATGCTCCGTCGTCCGTCCGTCGTCCGTCGTCCGTCGTCCACCATTTTCAAAGATCTTCTCCTCTGAAACCGCTTGGCCAATCAAAGTCAAATTTTACATGAAGCATCTATGGGAAGGGGGAACCAATGTGTATATAAATAATCCAGGTCACATGACCAAGATGGCCGCCATGCCCATATATGGTAAAAACCTTCAAAAATCTTCTTCTCCGGAACCACTGGACCGATGTCAACCAAACTTGGCATGAAGCATTAATGGCTCAAGCACTACAATGTGTATATAAATCATGACCCTATGATGACCTTGACCTATTTTATGGCAAGGTCAACATAGGTCGCGAATGCATTTGAATGGGAAAAATTGTTAAATTGTCATTTAAAGGAAAAATCTTGCAGAAAATGAGCAGTAGGACTGAATATAAATGATTCTGAAAAAAATTGGGCACCAGGGGCTCATCCGCCCCCACCCCGGGGCAATATACATGTATATCTCCATAATATTCAAACATCTTCTCCTCTGAAACCGCTTGGCCAATCAAAGCGAAATTTTATGTGAAGCATCAATAGGAAGGGGTAACAAATATGTACATAAAAAATCCAGGTCACATGACCAAGATGGCCGCCATGCCCATATATGGTAAAAACCGTTCAAAAATCTTCTTCTCCAGAACCGGTTGACCGATTTCAACGAAACTTGGCACGAAGCATTGATGGCTCAAGCACTACAATGTATATATAAATCATGACCCTGTGATGACCTTGACCTATTTTACGGGAAGGTCAACATAGGTCACCAATGCATTTGAATGGGGAAAACTTTTAAAATGTCATTTAAAGTGAAAGTCTTGCAGGAAATGGGCAGTAGGACTGGATATTAATGATTCTGAAAAAAATTGGACCCCAGGGGCTCATGTGCCCCCACCCCGGGGCAATATACATGTATATTTCCATAATATTCAAACGTCTTCTCCTCTGAAACCGCTTGGCCAAACAAAGCCAAATTTTAAGTGAAGCATCTATAGAATGGGGGAATCAATGTGTATATAAATAATCTAGGTCACATGACCAAGATGGCCGCCATGCCCATATATGGTAAAAACCCATCAAAAATCATCTTCTCTGAAACCAATAGACTGATTTCAAGGAAACTTGGCGTGAGGCATCGATGGCTAAAGTATTCCAATGTATATATAAATCATGACCCTGTGATGACCTTGACCAAGTTTATGGCAAGATCAACATGGGTTGCCTGTGCATCTGAATTGGGAAAACTGTTAAAATGTCATTTGAAGGAAAAAGCCAACAGGAAATTGGCAAATGGACAGAATATTGAAGATTCTGAAAAAAGAAAATGGCCCAAGGGCTTATCTGCCCCTGCACTGGAGTTAAATACCATAATATTCAAACATGTTTATTGGTATATGCAGCTGATCTCAGGTGAGCGTTTACAGGACCATTGGTCCTCTGGTTTGTGTTTCTTTTACCTGGTGTGAGGGTAAAGAATATCGTAAAGTGTATAGCTGATAATTACTAAAATCATTTCCAAATATAGATCATAAAATATTTCCAATTTCTGCACACTTTTCCTCCAGTTTAGAGCTATTCATTTGGACACTGTGTAGTTCTTAGATTTAGTGTGATACCTTTTGTAAATCCCTTGATAAACTTACTCAGGAATGTCCTTCAAACCCATGTAGTTGAATCCATTATAACCCCTATGTGCATTTCTGTGAGTAGAAATGTACCTTTCCATATAGTAGAAACATGTCCCAATAGAATAAAATTTATTTTTCTTCGAAAATATTAATGCTAAAGTGGCCGCATTGTTTATTGTCACCTCCCTGTGACCAGCTTTGTCCCGTTTTAACCATTTAATTAACAGAACTCGGAACCAAAATGACCTTTGCTGTAAAATGTTTACAAAGAGGTACAAGTAGGCAAAGATCAGAAAAACTGCATCATAGGAGACTGTTAAAAATATTTATGGACAAAAATTGAGCCACATCATGAGAAAACGAGATTTTTGCATATGCGAAAACAAAGGCGCAGATCAGCTTCGCAGAAACTGCGAAGCTGCTCAGCGCCTTCGTTTTCGCTACATGGATAGTACAATTTCTCTTCTTCTTAAATCCCAAATTTAAAGCTTCTAGCCTGCTTCTGTGACTGTACAGGTCGGTTTGTGTCAGACCTGGTCGAAAACCTCGAAGACTGGTTTTCTCGCGTCGCAGCTCAATTAATGCAGAAGAAAAAGTTTTATTCTGTCAACTTGAAATGAAATTGATGCAAGTTTGTACTTTTCCATCACATAAATTTAGTTTTGGTAAACATTTCTGTGTATGTATTTCAGAAATCAAGATTCTGGGTTAAACAGTTCCCTAGGTAACAGTTCCTATGGCAGTGGTTCTGCGGGTGTCAACACAACCCCAAGAGGTCGAGGTCAAGGTCAAGGTCAGATCTATGGTACCCAGGATGCAATAGCAAGACTTTATAGCAGTCCAGCTGGGGGCCGGCGACCAGGGCCTCCTGGGAGTCAGTCTAAACAGTTGCTAGGCAACCAGGCTGGGATACTGGGAAACAGATATACAGGGAACCAGGCTATGGATCAGACTGGTTCTAGAAATACAGGAAATCAAGTTGTGACTTCTGAAAATACTGCTTTTAGATCCTACCAGTCTAACACATTTGCTGGTAAACCTTCATATAACCCCCACCCTTCGCAGTATGATAGGAGACCCCAGACTTCCTACGCTCAAGTCCGTCCACAGAACAACCCCTACCCACAAACTGAAACAGGTGCAAGCAATAGTAGATATGATAATTCCAGCAATAGATATAATTCTCCCCACAGAACTAATGGTGACCAGTCCATGTCTGGAGGTGAAGGTCATTCAAATGCTCAACAGGAGACTGGTTATATGACTCATTCCATGCCAAAAAATATGTTTTATAACCCAACTGTGTCACAGACTGGTTCACAATACACTGACAATCTATCTCAAAGTAGGTCATACAATGAGACACAGAGTAACATTCCTACGCATAACCAGTCTTATAGAGATTCTCAAAACAGAAACATTCCAAGTGGACGTTCAGTGACTCAGAATTCCCAGTATCCAAATGCCAGTATGTTTTACAATCATCCGGAGTCACTAACGACGGAGACATCAGGGTTCGTGGAGAATGGCGGGCCTGTGGTTCAACCAACGTGGCAGTATGTTGGCAATGGTAGTATACCATCATCGGGCCAATCAAAGAGTTATATGCCAAATTCAACAGGCCAATCACAGGGTTATACACCAAGCTCGGGCCAGTCACAGGGGTATACGCCAAGCTCATACCAGCAAAAAGTGAGTAACTTGGGAATTCTGATTTGATGAAGTGGGAAATTATGTTACTGGAAATTGTTTTGTGATGTTTGTTAAATATTGCCTTTAAGAACTTAAGCCATGTCGCTGATGCTTTCATAATTTTAAACATTCAAGAGGGTTTCTTCAGTTTTAAATTTTTTTAATCTAGTAAGCTTATTTCACCTTGATACTACTTAGTGGGTTTTAGGTTCACCTGAGCTGAAAGTTTTTCTAACGATATTGTCGCTGACATATACACAAAATTGAGCCGCCGCATGGGAAAACCAACAATCTGCATATGCGAAAACAAAGACGCAGATCAGCTTCGCAGTTACTGCGAAGCTGATCAGTGCCTTTGTTTTCGCTACATGGATCGTGCAATTCCTCTTCTACTTATATTCAAAATTTAAAGCTTCTAGCCTGCGCCTGTGACTGTATAAGCTGGTTTGTGTCAGACCTGTTTGGAACCCAAATTGTTGGTTTTCTCACGCACAGGCTCAAATGATAGCAGGCACAAAAATTAACATTGTTTCCTGACACTCATTATCATGGATTTAAATGATGATTGTTTCTTTGCAATGACATTTTGTTTTTAGCCAAGGCGTCTACCATCAGATTTTGGTCCAAATCCAGTATTGATTTGATAATGGTATATGTTCATTGTTATTTGGTGTGTAAATCTTCTATGGAAAACCAGGATTCTTCCATTTGAGCTGCGTCATGAGGAAACCAACATTGTGTTTTTCGAACAGGTCCGATACAAACCAAGCTGTACAAGCACAGAAGATGGCTAGAGGATAGAAATTTTGGATTTAGAAAGTAAGGGAATTGCACTATCCGTGTAGCGAAAACAAAGGCGCAGATCAGCTTTGCGCTTACCACGAAGCTGATCTGGGTCTTTGTTTTTGCAAAGGCAAATTATTGGTTTTCTCAGGTCGCGGCTCGTTTAGAATAACAGCTGGTAAAATTGAGGCCACAATAGCTCAGTTTCTGTCTAAAAAAAACAAAAACCAATAAGAAAAGAATAAGTGAGAAAACTGGCTTTTTGCCTATGTGAAAACAAAGATGCAGATCAGCTGTGCAGTAACTGCGCAGCTGATCAGCGCCTTTGTTTTCGCTACACAGATAGTACAAAATTTCTTCTACTTATATCTAAAAATTTCAAGCTTCTAGCCTGCTTCTGTGACTGTGACTGTGCAGGTCGGTAGTGTTGTACCTGGTGGGAAACCCCGTAGACCGGTTTTCTCGCTTCGCGGCTCAAGTGAAGAATCCTGGTTAGCATGGAACTAATATTCTCCTAGACTTTCTGTGCTCTTTTACAAATTGCTACCTTATTTGGTAATGTTTTGCTGTGTTGTAGTTTTTTTGTTGCCCATTTACATTTGATTGCACAGATAATTGTGGGTGTGTTTATTTGTACGTGTGTTAGTATTGCTACTTTGATAAAATAAACATGTGGTGGTCATTCAGAAAGTAATGCAATTTATAGCATATATTTTTAAAAGGATAAGTACTTTAAATTTTGAAAGCTTAATCGGATCTGCATGCAAGAAAATACTCACGAAATGAATAGGGATTTGTAAAGTTGTGTTGCCTAGCAACCATAGAATGGCAGCAAACATCTCATAGCAGCAGAGACCTGTCAAAAATCAAATAAATTAAATTGAAGCTTCAGCATTTCTTAGATATTACTTTGAATTGATTTCTATAGACATGTTTGTGCAATGTCACTTTAGCCAGAAGTTTCCAGAAGTTTCATGGACCTCCCCAAATGTTCTCTGTTGCTAAGTAACATCAAAATCTATGTGTTATCAGTTTTTTGTATGAGTTTTCTGTTGATTTCAGTTGTTAGGTTAGTCCCCCGTTACAAATTATGAGCTTTTGAAAAAGCATTTTATAGCAAGTGCTTAAAAACATTGTCTATTGCAGAATCAAATAGGCATAGAAATGATCAGTAAAACTTTTGCTCATATTTTAGCAGAAATGATTATTGTATCCTTTCCTCCATTTCTCATGCTTTGATTATTGTGCCGCCCCATGAGAAAATCAACAATCTGGGTTTCCGACAAGGTCTGACACAAATCAGCCTGTACACTCACAGAAGATGGCTAGAAGCTGTAAATTTTGGATTTAGAAAATAGAGGAATTGTACCATCCCTGTAGCGAAGCTGATCTGCAACTTTGTTTTCGCAAATGCAATATGTTGGTTTACTCATGACGCGGCTCAATTAAATTTTAGGCCTTTTTAATTTTCATCACATGCTATTTAGCATCATGTATAAATCAGCTTTATACATTATCTTTAATCCTAGGAAACCGTAATTTAATTATTTGGAAGGAAAAAAAAAGAGTAAATGTGTTTAATTTGGCTTTCCTGTTACCATAGCAACAGTTTTATTTGTGGCCAGGTAGCTTTTACAAGGGTTCTGTTGTTGCTAAGCAACAGAAAGGGTAGCACCAAGGTAACTTTAATTATCTTGCAGAATGCGGATTCGACTTAGGCTTTAAAAATTGTTCAAACATTGATAAGGTAATTAGGCTTTAAAAATTGTTCAAACATTGATAAAGGATCAGTCAGACCAGAGAACGGGTTCCAACGGATGCCAAACGGATGCCGAACGGACAGAAAATATGCAAAAAATACTTGTCCGTTGATATCCGTTCCCAAAAGTCGTCTCGAGGGCGGTGAAGACCATCGCGGAAGATTTCAGGAACGTGTAAACCGGACGAGAACCGCATTTGTAACGGACAAGGAACGGTTAACCAACGGACAGAACGGACAAGGAACGTTTAACTAACGGATATTACCGGATGAGGAACGGATGTATACCGGACAGAACGAACATGAGCCGCACGAGAAACGGGCAAAACGGTCGTCTAACGGTTAACGAACGTGTTTAAACGGTCACGTGACGGATGAAACGGGTATAAATACTCAGGCAAGAAAAATTGTGCTCAGAATGGCCAGTTCATGCTCATCAATACTGACCCCAAGCAGGTCTATCTCAGCCTGGATCAGCGCTGCTTGACACTCAAGGCCGGCTCTTACACGACAGTCCATTGCACTAATATTTTATTCAACTAATATTCTATATTCCTGAATGTCCTAACACACAAAGTGATAGAAATAAAATGAGTGTAGGATTGGGCAAGTCGCATCTTTTAAAATTGAGGTAATTGGTTCGATCACATGAAACAGAGCTTATATTCGTTACTTGAACGTTCCCTGTCCGTTGTTGTCCGTTTAGCAAACGGTCCCCGTCCGTTCCAGACCGTTTTAACCGTTACATGTCCGTTAGTCGTCCGTTGGCCACCACTTTCGACCTGACGCGAACGGGTATCTACCGGATGACTACCGAATGTAGAACGGATAAGTACCGGGCAAACCGGATACCAACGCACAGCTAACGGACAACCAACGGACGCCCAACGGATTCATTTATCCGGTCTAACCTGTTGGAACCCGTTCCAAGTTTTGAACATGCACAAAACTTGTCAACGGACACCAACGGGTAAAACGGACATCAACGGACACGGAACGGGTTCACCGGATAAGGAACGGATGCCAACGGATGCCAACGGACACCAACGGACTTAACCCGTTTGACGTCCGTTCGCCTGGTGTGACTGATACTTAAGGTAATTACACAAAAATGACATAAATATTCAGGAACGGATCCAGGGGTTCAAATGTAGAAAACAGGCATTCGTTTGCCTAATTTCACACACATTTCTTGAAATTCCCTATGAAAATGAACTAATTTGGGTCTAGAGTGGGGTTCACCCGGGGTTCGAGTGAACCCCTTGAACCCCTTCTAAATTGGCCACTGATATTGCATTACTTTTTGAATGAACTCTGTATCAAAGTTGTCATATGGAACTTGAAGTATTTTTTTTGATACTAGATGATCTATTTTACTGATTTATCAACCTTTCATACAAAATGACTATCTTCTGACCATCTATTTTAGATACCCCCACTCTTAAACCTTTCCATCTCAGAAATCATAACTATATATTCCAGTTTATTCTGGGGTTTTGTAACTTCTCTTCTCTTCTGTTCTTTTCTTTTCATTGTTATGCCTAAGTAAAAAGGGACCAGACAGATGATTTTGTCAATTCTCTACAATAACATTATATATGAGCCACCACATGGGAAAACCAACAATCTGCATAGGCGAAAACAAAGACGCAGATCAGCTTCGCGGTAACCGCGAAGCTGATCAGAGCCTTTGTTTTCGCTACTCGGATAGTACAATTCCTCTTCTACTTAAATCCGAAATTTCAAGCTTCTAGCTCTTTTCTGTTACTGTGCAGGCCGGTTTGTGTCAGACCTGTTCGGAAACCACATGGTTGGTTTTCCCACGAGGCGGCTCATATTATAAACAGTTGTAGTTACTCATAGAGTATTGAGTACCATGATGCACCAGTCATTTGTTACCATGGTTCCTTAACTAATTGAGACTAGGGGAACCTAGCTGGGTTTTGACTTTTGCACAGATCCAACATGCATGGGGAAATAAGCAAAGATGGCAGAATAATGTAAAAAATACAGACTACGGGGGAGAATAGCTGTGGCTTCCCTTATCAACTGGATGTTCAACTTAAGTCAAAATCCCTGTTATATACCAGGGCTGACATCGTCCAGTACTTGGCTTTCTTTTTTGGTGAAATAAGCAACAATGTGTTGTACAGTTCTGGCATTACTTCCCAGCAGGCACATGACATCAGAATGACGTCAGATCGATGTCGATGCGACGTCGTGTAGTCGATATGACGTCATTTTGACGTCATGTGCCCGCTGGGTTAGGCCACTGGTTTGCTGTGCACTAACTGACACTGGAAGTACTTTCTAAAAAATGTTTAAAGAGCATAACCATCTTAAAGAGAGCTGAACTAACATTATTGCAGGGACTGTGCACCCCCATATTGCAGGGACTATGCACCCCCACATTGCAGGGACTGCACCCCCACAATGCAGGGTGGGGGTTGGGGCATGGTTGCTTATGAGTACTGCATAACATTCATCTAACGAGATTAACATGAATCTAATAAAGTGCTGCATATTTAAATTTTATAACTATTCAAATATTACCTCCTGCATAAATAAATGTGCAATATACTTCTCATAAAAAACAAAATTGACACCCTTGTGTGTATATGCATAAAGTGTGATATGACCAAAAGATATTGCACCTAGTCTCATATAGCATTGTTTAGAGAAATCAATGAGCAACAATTTTATGGAATCCAAAATTTAATTCATTGTTTCCATATGAAACTGTTTCTATTTAAAGCACCAATGAGTATCCTTTTAGTTTTGAAAAATTACTAAGCATTGAACTTATTATATAATACATGTACTTTGAACATGTGACTGAAGGCTGGAACTTAAAATTTTGAACATTTGACTGATTAATGATTGCATCATATGCACACAAAATATGTTATTTTAAGCTTAACAGTTTGTGACCTATATTTCAGGCTCAGTCGTCAGGCAATAGATCTCCATATACAAGGTCACCGGGTGCATCTCCAGGGAAAAATGCTGTTGCTAGGCAACAACTCACTCCAGAACAGTCTCGCAGTAGATCAACCAATCAGAGCATCACTGTCAATGGTACAGCCAATCAAAGTTTGAATACAAGCCTGTCAGCCAATCAGATTATGAGTAGTAGTGTATCGGCCAATCAGAGCCTGACCAGCAGTATGACAGCCTCACCCAGACAATACAGGTCCCCAGACAGTGCAATCAGTTCCCTTACGAGCATGTCCGGCCATCAAATGTCCAATCAGTCTTCCCCTCAAAGAGGAAGCCAGAGTTACAATAATCAGTCCTCTCCTCTGAAAGGGACTCCTAGTTTTAACCACTCTCCAAATAAAGGATCCGCAAATTATTCTCAATCTCCACAAAGAGGCACTTCAAATTATACCTATTCTCCACAGAAAGGTGTGCCACTACCAACAAAACTGTCCTTTTCACCCAGTAAAGTTGGTGATCCTGGGTATGCTCGGGAGAGGACACCTGGGTTCGGAGGATCAAACAAATGGACAGAACTGTGATATACATTTGAGCCGCCTCATGAGAAAACCAACAATTTGCATTATGCGAAAACAAAGGCGCAGATCAGCTTCGCGGTAACCACGAAGCTGATCAGTACCTCTATTTTCGCCACACGAATAGTACAATTCCTCTTCTACTTATATCCAAAGTTTCAAGCTTCTAGCTTTATTCTGTGACTGTAGAGCCTGGTTTGTGTCGGACCTGGTCATACACCCAAATTGTTGGTTTTCTCATGCACAGGCTCATATTTTGTACTGTTTTACAATTGTATAAATGTATCTGTACTTTTAGTCTAATGCATTTCATTTTTATTTTTATGCTTTTTTTTCCTTTCTTCTTTTTTTTTATAAAGATATTTGAAAATGTTAGTAACAAGACCAGTAAAAAAGATCTGTCATTTGTTTTAACATTAGGCCTAAAAAAAAATAAGTGTGGTTCAGGTTACCCTACCGACCCTAGGATTTTACCCCCTACCCTAAACTTTTTTAGCTCACCTGAGCCGTCAGGCTCACAAGGTGAGCTTATAGTATACCCATGCTCCGTCGTCCGTCCGTCCGTCCGTCGTCCGTCCGTCGTCCACCATTTTCAAAGATCTTCTTCTCTGAAACAGCTTGGCCAATCAAAGCCAAATTTTACATGAAGCATCTATGGGAAGGGGGAACCAATGTGTATATAAATAATCCAGGTCACATGACCAAGATGGCCGCCATGCCCATGTATGGTAAAAACCCTTCAAAAATCTTCTTCTCCGGAACCACTGGACCGATTTCAACCAAACTTGGCATGAAGTATCGATGACTCAAGTACTACAATGTATATATAAATCATGACCTTGCGGTGACCTTGACCTATTTTACGGCAAGGTCAACATAGGTCGCCTTTGCATTTGAATGGGAAAAATTGTTAAATTGTCATTTAAAGGAAAAATCTTGCAGAAAATGAGCAGTAGGACTGAATATTAATGATTCTGAAAAAAATTGGGCACCAGGGGCTCATCCGCCCCCACCCCGGGGCAATATACATGTATATTATCATAATATTCAAACATCTTCTTCTCTGAAACCGCTTGGCCAATCAAAGCCAAATTTTACATGAAGCATCTATGGGAAGGGGGAACCAATGTGTATATAAATAATCCAGGTCACATGACCAAGATGGCCGCCATGCCCATATATGGTAAAAACCCTTCAAAAATCTTCTTCTCCGGAACCGGTTGATCGATTTCAACGAAACTTTGCATGAAGTATCGATGACTCAAGTACTACAATGTATATATAAATCATGACCCTGTGATGACCTTGACCTATTTTACGGCAAGGTCAACATAGGTCGCCAATGCATTTGAATGGGGAAAAGTTTTGAAATGTCATTTAAAGTGAAAGTCTTGCAGGAAATGTTTATTGGCATATGTAGCAGATCTCAGGTGAGCGTTTACAGGACCATTGGTCCTCTGGTTTCTTCAAATTTCGAAAATTACAGAAAACATTTATGTCAGCTAAACTGAATCAAAATGTTAAATAGAAAAAATATGTAAAGACTCTGTATTTTATTGATTCCTTGTATTATACTTGCAGACTGAGAGAAAGCATTCTAAAACAATGCTAGTAGTCTTGAGAAACAACGGTTTTATTGAAATTTTTGTGAAAAAAGATTCCAAGAAAGAAAAAAAATCCAAAAAATAAAAAAAAAATCCATACCTACCTACCCCAATTTTTTTACAGGGTGTAACCTGAACCACACATATTTTTATACCCCCCGCCAAAACGAAGTTTTAAGGGGGGTATACTGTTTTCACGTTGTCCGTCCGTCCGTCCGTGCGTCCGTCTGTGCGTCCGTAACGTTTTGTTTCTTTAATATCTTGAAGACCCATTGATGGAATTTCATGAAACTTTGCAGGCATCTGTATATCTATGGGGCAAATATGTACATGCAAAAATTAAGGGCTAGGGGCCAGTCCCTTTTGAGTTACTTCCCTTTATAGTTCTTGATGGCTTTTGTATACAGTGAAGATAGTGCATTTATGGGCCGATCAACTCCTACAACAGTTTTTGTTGGAACTTTTTGATATTATGTCTAAATGATGTAGGCCCTTTGGACATTTGCATGAAGAAATGTTATCGCGAAAAAATAATTTTTGACAAAATGACAGCTATGAGAACTTAGGCAATTTTCTTACTTTTTTTTACAGGTAAGGGCTTTCACGGGCCGATCAACTCCTACCACAGTTTTTGATGGAACAATTTGTTATCATGCCTACATGATGTACACCCATTGGACATTTGCATGAAGAAAGTTTGTTGCGAAAAAATAATTTTTGACAAAATGACAGCTTTGAGAACTTAGGCAATTTTCTTACTTTTTTTACAGGTAAGGGCTTTCACGGGCCGATCAACTCCTACCACAGTTTTTGATGGAACAATTTGATATCATGCCTACATGATGTACACCCATTGGACATTTGTATGAAGAAATGTTATTGTGAAAAAAAATTTTTGTTAAAATTACAGCAATGAGAACTTAGAAAATTTTTTCTTAGTTTTTTGATAGGTAAGGGCTTTCACGGGCCGATCAACTCCTACCACAGTTTTTGATGGAAAAATTTGATATCATGCCTACATGATGTACACCCATTGGACATTTGCATGAAGAAATTTTATTGTGAAAAAATAATTTTTGTTAAAATTACAGCAATGAGAACTTAGACAATTTTTCTTAGTTTTTTTTTACAGGTAAGGGCTTTCACGGGCCGATCAACTCCTACCACAGTTTTTGATGGAAAAATTTGATATCATGTCTACATGATGTACACCTATTGGACATTTGCATAAAGAATTGTTATTGTGAAAAAATAATTTTTGTGGTAAACAGTTACCCTGCGGGGGGTATTTAATAAGCATTGCTTATTGTCTCTTTTTTTCATTTTATTTGGCCTTACGAAAACTTGCCCATGCAGTATACAGAGAATTTTTTCAGCATCAAAACTTGAAAATTTCATTTGAAAGCTTTTGATTATTTTAATATGTGTGCTTCAAACATTGATTCTGGGTACACAGTTCTTTCTAACGAGTACCCACAATCTATGTTTTGGAACAAAAATAAGAAAAATAGGTATACACAGGTCTGTAAACCCCAGTTTCACTATATAAAAGTGGGGTTTAATGGGGTATATATTTCATGGATATGTTATCCTGCTGAAAGTGTAGAATAGCAGCTTGGCTTGTAAATCAGTTGCAAGTTCTCTCCAGGGGTATATATTTCATGGATATGTTAGTCTAGAATAGCAACTTGGCTTGTAAATCAGTTGCAAGTTCTCTTCCAGGTGCTTCTGCACTGTCAGATGAGATTTAAGACAGAGGTCCCATCTCCATATGACCTCAGCCATTGACAGGGATGTAAAACATGAACTCCACCAATCCCCACCAGCACTTCTTTGCATCGTCAGGAAAACATATCAGAGAAATGCCCTCTTTATTAAACCCCAATTTTACATAGAAAAACAGGGGTATGCAGGGGTATTTCTTATTTTCATTCTAAAACAGACTAGGTCCTGGTCAGAACAGCCTCGGTGAGGCGGTTCTAACATGTACTCACAATCAATGTTTTGAACAAAAATATTAAATATAATAAAAATAAAAAAAATCAATGCAATTTTCAAGTTTTACAGTTGAAAAAAATCTGTAAATTGCATGGACATGTTTTCGTAATGTGGAATAAACTGCTGATTATACTCTTTGCCAACTGCACAGATACAAGAGGGTCTCAATGGGGTACCTCTGAAATCGCTAAACAGTAAAATTTTGGCCCAAAAATCGCTAATCAGTAAAAATTTGGCCCAAAAATTGTTAATCAATAAAACTGAAAAATTTGGCCCCAAAATATCGCTAATCAGTAAAAATATGGCCAAAAATCAAATCAGTAAACTCCACTGAGAACCTCATACAAGAAAAGTAAAAATGATTTTCCACAATAGATTATTGAGAATCCTTTGTGGAGTTGAACTGAATTAAGTGAATTGAAAGATTTACTTGAAATACTGGTCATGAGTCCAAATACTAGTACCTAATAATGGAACAAGGATGAGATTATTCTCTGTGATATATGGCAGCTTTAATTATTTGCACAGGTTCAAAGCAAACGAAATGAGCCAGTGCATCAGAAAAAATGCAAAGGCGCAGATCAGCTGTGCAGTAACTGTCCAGTAAAGTGTCTGTTATTCAACTTAGAATAGCCGCGACATAAGAAAATGGGATCTTTGCCTATGCGAAAGCAAAGACCTGTCTCGTGACGCGGCTCATTTAAAGTAATGCTGTAGGGGTGCTCTATGTGTGAACTTACAGAACTGTGATAGTGAAAGTTGTTATCTCTGGAGATGGTTTTATTTAAGCTGCAATGTGAGAGAACTGGTTTTTGGTGCCTATGACCTGGTTCGACAAAAACTGGACAGTTACAAAAGAAAGCTAGAAGCTTTGAAATTTGGGATTGAAAAGGAGGATTGTACTATCCATGTAGAGAAAACAACTGCGCTGATCAGCTGTGCAGTTACTGCACAGCTGATCTGCAGCTTTGTATTGGCATATGAAAAAGTCAGGTTGTATTCTCCTGAATTGGCCATAATTTAATATTATTACATAAACACCAGTGTAAAAAGATATTAACATGCATATTTTAAGAGAAATCGCGACTTTTATTTGGTTAATCCCAGGAATCACACATGTGCTTTATAATGAACCATCATGTTCTGCCTGTATCACACAAATGAAAGTGGACATGGAAAGTCCATTTGTCACAAATGGGTTGTCATTCATAAGGTCCCTCAGGAAGAGTTAGAAATATGCATTTTCTAATGATATTTTCCACTTTTACAGCTGAAAAAAATCTCAGTATATTGCATGGGCAAGTTTTTGTAATGACTGGTTCCTGTAAGCCTATGGTTGCCAGATTAAATCTGAGCTTCTCCGGTTAAACAGAGGTCTCGTCTCCATATGCCCATAGCTGTTGAGTGGTTTGTAAAACAAGAATGCATCCACCACCACATCAAATGAGCCGCCTCGTGAGAAAAACCAACAATGTGGTTTTTGACAAGATCTGACACAAACCGTCCTGTGCAGTCACAGAAGATGGCTAGAAGCTTGAAATGGATTTAAGAAGAAGAATTGTACCTTCCGAGTTGCGAAAATTATGGCACTGATCAGCTTCGCGGTTACCATGAAGCTGATCTGTGTCTTTGTTTTCGCCTATGCAAATTGTTTGTTTTCCCTTGAGGCAGCTCAAATCACAGTGAACTTGTATATTTTAGTTTGGAATCTTCTTGTAAAGGGTGCAAACTGAATAAAAAGCAATATTTTTACCTTTTATACTGCACGTTTTACAGCACTATCATTCTATTTAATAAATTTTCATTGTAAAAAAATAATTTCTTCATAAATATTTGTTGTTTTTCAATAAAAAATATGTATCTACTGGAAATTGTATTTGTTATTTTTGAAGATTACCACAATTTTTCTTCCCTTTTTAAAGAGACAACCATCTGGAAAACATGTCTGTGCAATGAATACCCCATTAAACCCCACGTTTATATAGTAAAACTGGGGTATGCAGGGGTATACCCATTTTAGCTCACCTGAGCCGAAGGCTCACAAGGTGAACTTAAGGATGGCCATGCTCTGGGGTTTGTCTGTCGTCGTCAGTCCACAATTTCAAAGATCTCCTCTGAAACCGCTTGGCCAATCAAAGCCAAATTTTATATGAAGCATCTTAGAAGGGGGAACCAATGTGTATCTAAATAATCCAGGTCACATGACCAAGATGGCCGCCATGCCCATACATGGTAAAAACCCTTCAAAAATCTTCTTCTCTGGAACTGGTTGGCCTATTTCGACGAAACTTGGCATGAAGCATCGATGACTCAAGTACAACAATGTGTATATAAATCATGACCCTGTGATGACCTTGACCTATTTTATGGCAAGGTCAACATAGGTCGCCTATGCATTTGAATGGGGGAAAACTGTTAAAATGTCAGTTGAAGGGAAAAACTTGCAGGAAATGAGCAACAGGACTGAATATTAATGCTTCTGAAAATAAGTAGCCCAAGGGCAATGATCGCTCACCTGAGAGTCAACAAGTACAGTCACTGGACAAAGTGAATTTTTTTCTTTTTTTTTTTTTTTACCCTAAATCATGGGTATGACGGCCATCTTGGTAATGTTTCAGGTCTATGGCTGCAATAGTTACCATAGGATCATTTGTCCTGTAAACGCTTACCTGAGACCTGGTTGTCACTTTTCCCCATGTTTCCATGTTTGCCTATGTTTCCAAAATTCACCTTGACCTACATTAATCACATACCTTCATCTACTCTATTAAGTTGTTTGCATCTACCACTTTTCAGGTCTCAGGCTGCATTTAGTTTACAAAATATCCATTGTTTTCACTTTTTCCCATGTAAAAGCCTATGTTTCCAAAATTGACCTTGCCGTAAAATAGG
This sequence comes from Rugalucina vietnamica, assembly GCA_964017185.1. Classification (NCBI taxonomy): domain Eukaryota; kingdom Metazoa; phylum Mollusca; class Bivalvia; order Lucinida; family Lucinidae; genus Rugalucina; species Rugalucina vietnamica. The sequence goes on from OZ024876.1 coordinate 39,582,075, forward strand.
TCGTCATCCTAGGGTCATCATTTTATCAAACTATGATGGGCTGGAGTGGAGTCCCAAATGCTACATACCAAGTTTCATGAAAATCGGCCTGCCGGTTCTGGAGAAGAAGATTTTTGAGTGGTTTTTACCTTGTATGGGCGTGGTGGACATCTTGGTCATGTGACCCAGATTTCGGGATCAAACTTTCGTTACCCCTACCCAGGGATGCTCCACATAGAATTTCAGTTTGATTGGCCATGCGGTTTCAGAGAAGAAGATCTTTGAGAAGTGTGTATAGACGACAGATCGGCCAAGGTCAAGAGATGACCTTGACCTAAATTAATCACATACTTTCATTAGTTGTTTTGCATCTACCACTTTTCAGGACTCAGGCTGCAATAGTTTTCAGAAAATCCATATTTTTCACTTTTTCCCATGTAAAAGCCTATGTTTCCAAAACTGACCTTGACATAAAATATGTCAAGGTCATCCTAGGGTCATCATTAGGGTCATCATTTTATCAAACCACGATGGGCTGGAGTCCCAAATGCTACATACCAAGTTTCGTGAAAATCGGCCTGCCCGTTCTGGAGAAGAAGATTTTTGAGTGGTTTTTACCATATATGGGTGTGGCGGCCATCTTGGTCACGTGACCCAGATTTCGCGATCAAATTTTCGTCCCAACTACCCAGGGATGCTCCACATAAAATTTCAGTTTGATTGGCCAAGCGGTTTCAGAGAAGAAGATTTTTGAAAAGTGTGTATGGATGACAGACCCTTCAAGGTCAAGAGATGACCTTGGCCTAAATTAATCACATACCTTCATCTACTCCATTAGTTGTTTGCATCTACCACTTTTCAGGTCTCAGGCTGCAACAGTTTTCAAAAAATTGCAATTTTCCGCTTTTCGTCTTATAAGTCAATGGAAACTTTAAGTTGCCATAGCAACCAAAGAAGTGGGACAAGGACAATAAAAAACACAAACTTTGTAGAGGCTAATATCATAAGCATGCATGCAAAGTTTCAGCTTCATCCGCCTTACAGCTTTTGAGAAGAAAATTTTTGAATATTTTTTGAAAATTTACCCTTTACGTTGCTATAGCAACCAAACGAATAAAGCGATTTTGACAAAAGTTGCCTAAAACGGGGAGGACTACACAATAAACATTTATGTAAAAACAAAATTTCAAAATCCTCTATGAAACGGCAGAAATTGCAAATTTCCACTTTTTGCCTTATAAGTCAATGGAAACTTCAAGTTACCATAGCAACCAAAGTAGTTGGACAAAGACAATAAAAAACACAAACTTTGTACAGGCTAGTAGTTGGACAAAGACAATAAAAAACACAAACTTTGTACAGGCTAATGTCATAAGCATGTATGCTAAATTTCAGCTTCGTCCCCCATACGGCTTCTGAGAAGAAGATTTTTGAATATTTTTTTCGAAAATTTACCCTTTATGTTGCTATAGCAACCAAACGAATAAAGTGATTTTTACAAAAGTTGCCTTAAACGTGAAGGACTACTCAATAAACATTTATGTAAAAACAAAATTCAAATATCCCCAGCCTGACAACGGAAAATGCAAATTTCCACTTTTCTCCATACAAGTCAATGGAAACTTCAAGTTGCCATAGCAACCAGAGTTCTTATCCGATCGAAATAAAAAACACAAATATTCGTTCCCCCCACCTGTAGATGCTATATGTGAAATATGAAAAGATTCGGCCTGGCAGCTTCAGAGAAGTCGTTTGAAAATGTTGACGACGACGGACGACGGCTCGACTACCATACTATAATAAGCTCACCTTGTGAGCCTTCGGCCCAGGTGAGCTAAAAATTGGTCCCCAGGAGCTCATATGCCCCCTCCCCGGGGCAGTATTCATGTATAAACATCTCCTCTGAAACCACTTGGCCAATCAAAGCCAAATTTTATGTGAAGCCTCTATAGGATGGGGTAATCAATGTATATATAAATAATCAAGGTCACATTACCGAGATAACCGCCATGCCCATATATGGTGAAAAACCCTTCAAAAATCTTCTCCAGAACCGGTGGACCGATTTTAAAGAAACTTGGCATGAAGCATCGATGGCTAAAGTACTACAATATATATAAATCATGACCCTGTGGTGACGACCTATTTAGTTTAAACATATTTATTCTCAATTTCAAATTGACATGCAAACATATATACATACAATAGCAAATTGTAGGATTAGAACGAAAGCTTTAAGCTTATAGAGTTCCTTTCCTATTGTGGTTTCTGATATGGAATATACAATATTGGCAGGTCATTACTGTGATTATTTAGATTAGTGTTCAAAATTAGAGATCGAAATCACATTCACTATAAGTGTTTAGAGTTTTACCAAAACGTGGATTTAACTATATTGAAAATTGAAAAAAGGAGTAAACTAAATTCATAGTAAAAAGAAGAAGAGAGAAAAAACACATATAAGGAAGAATGGTATGGTGAAATAAAATGGAAAAAAAAGAAGAAGCATGGGGCTGGTTTTGGAACAGATCGTGGGAGCAGGGAGATTAAAGGTGCAAAAATTTATTCATTCTTCCCGTTCAACATCCTAAGCAAATTTGTAAGTGTATGTAACGTAATTATGTCTGTGTAAGAATCTCATGATTGAACTTACCAAGTAGTTGTATTGTAAAGATTTCGAGTTGTTTGTAGTAAGGTCAATAATGAGTTTCTTTTCTTCAAGCAAGATGGCGCACAATGTAGACAGTAAGGACATGTTGCATGTCCGGTGCTATCCAAAACAAAGACAAGATGAGAGATTTTCAGAGACGAGGCAAATTCCAAGAAAATGGAATGAATACTGTATTCAGAATTTAGTTAGAATCGTTTTGAGTCTTTGATGAATTTCTGCACTGAAAGGAATATTTTAGTGTTTGTGTCATAAGATAGAAAACAATCACCAAATAGCAACACATCAACTGATACACGACATAGTTGAGAAATAGAATTTATCATTACATTTCTTTGCTGGTGATACAAGTGACAATGTAAAAGATAGTGTTCTGCGTTTTCAATATTGCCACATCGGCAAAGAGGAGAGTCTGTTAATTTCCTAAGAAATATATCGTAGTTTAGAGAGCTACATTTAGTTCTTAAGCGTGTATGCAATATTTGTGCATGACGATCTCCAACATAAATATATTTTGGTATACAATTATTAGGCTGGTTGAGCTGATATTTAAAAGAAGAGATAGTAGACGAGTTTCTGATCTGTTCTGGGAGAGTGTTCCACGCTCTTATAGTTGAAGGTAAAAAAGAGGAGAAATACTGAGCTGTTCTTGCATTAACTGTCCTTATATCATTTGAGTTTCTGAGATTATAACTAGAAGATTCAGAGACAGTTGGAGGTACAAGGGAAGTTAAATAGTTAGGCGTAAGGTTATTTACCATTTTGTAAAAGAGGACAAGTTTCTGTTTTTTCCTTCTGACATCTAATGTTTCCCAACCAATTTCGCTATCTAAATTTTCAAGAGATATTAATTTTGTAGTTCCTGTTGCAATTCTAGCTGCTTCCCTTTGGATCTTTTCGAGGTCTTCCTGTTCATATTCCGTACAATTATCCCAAATTTCGTTAGCGTACTCTAAAATAGGTCTAATAAAGGAGGTGTAAATGGTTTCTAAAGATTTCCTATCCAGTTGAAATTTAAGCTTGCGCATTATTTTTATTCTGTTCCATGCTTTTTCTTTGATATAATTTATATGTGTATGCCAATTTCCATCATTATCAAAGTGAATGCAAGATTGAAGTCACCTGTGACAATGATGTTATCAATTTGTGTATCCATTGCAAGAGATATAGAGTCTTCAATGCTAGAAAAATATGCCGCATTAGCTTCAGGCGGGCGATAGAAAAGACCGAAAAGAACTCGTGTGTGATTCAGATGGATTTCAATCCATATACATTCTACATTAATTGGTTCCAAGTCGTGTCGTCGTTTGTAAAACAAAGTGTCCTTAACATAAATCATTACGCCACCATGTGGATCCGTTACCCTGTCTTTGCGTTCAGGTGGTTTAAAATCCTGTATGAGCAAGTCTGTTGTCTGTATGTTCGGATGAAGCCATGTTTCAGAAAAGGCTAAGATATCAAAGTCCATTAATTCAGTTGAGAGGATATCCAGTTTATTTACAATACTATTCACATTATACTGCACAAAAGATAAATGTTTCGAGAGGTTTAGTGTATTGAGAAAAGAGAAGGATTCATTTGATGTACCTGAAGAACTAGACTGTGAGGAAATCGACCCCTGACCTGGGTTTGGATGCACGTCACCTGATAAAATAAGTAGAATATATAACCAGGTTAAGAAAGTTACAATCGCACCTACTATCAAGCAGTCATGTATAAATTTGATGTTTTGAGTTACTATTTTAAGTTTAGCATCACCGATCGCCATTTTCCTTACTATTAAACCTTCATTATACTGTTTGAATTGGGAATCTGTTTTTATATACAAACTTAGTGACATTGTGAACATTACGTTAGAACAAATGGGAAGAAGAAAAAATAACTGGCATAATAGCGGAAATTTTAGAGCAAGGGAGTATCTACGCATCACATCGTCAAAGTGCTGTATGTTTTTCCTTATGAAATTTTCTCTTGAAGTAATAGAAATCTCTCAAACGGTGTGATGCATACAAACTCACTTGCCTGGTAGTTACATAACTTCGGCTCAAATTTAGCTGTTCCCGGACCCCACGATCTGATCAAAAATACTGTTCCAAAAACAAACAAGACATTTCTTAAACATGATACAAGACACAAAAACATAGTCAGGAAAAAGACAGAAAAAGGTAGAAACATACATATCTTGGAGGAGGTATGTTTATAATAAAGCTATTTGAATTTAAACATGATTCTTTCTGTTTTGAAAAAAGAGCATCCCAAACACCGTGTAAGGGAGAAAACTTAATATACTAACATTAGTCATGTACGTGATTAAAAATGCTTCATTTAGTTTTAGTAAATAGTATCCTACAAGCCAAAAAGTGAAACCGTATAACTGCACAAAATAATGTCATGTATATATAAAATGGGTAATAATGGGTAATAATGTCAAGTATATATAAAATGGGTAACAATACATTAACATCAATAATATGCGTATTCAAAATTCATCAACACTAGGGCATCTTAATATATCAACGTATATACACAATAACTCTAAGTATTTTGCGAGATCATTCAAACTAACAATGGGGCGCCGCAATATAAAAGGAGCCAACAGCACCGTAGTTCTGTTTGATATAGTAATATTACACCAGCAGACACTATGCCTTGTTGAGATGTTGCTACATGTAGCGCTTTCTCACCAGATTGCAAAATTGAGGCACAACAGTATGGTATACCAAAGTTTATCATTAATCTATTTACAATTAGTTTAGAACTACTCATGGCTGACCGTATTGTCCAGCAGTCTATGATAACTCTTTTCATAAGTACATTATTTAAGAAATAATATCTGTTACTGCTTAACTAAATCCATGTACTTTACGAAAACCAGTTACAAGCAATATGGTGTCCGATCAGGTACTTCATAATTTGTTGCACATGTATGTAATGTTAAATGAAACGATGTGCCGAATGTAATATAATGAATGAGAGCAACCTTATATCTCATCAGGCAAACAGTGGTGGCTCCGGAGAGAAAACGAAGTTTTGTATACTTCTCAAACCATCCAATGGCTCTATATATGAACTGATTTGAAAACATATAATGCTATGATTATATTCAAACGTTTATTTGAGTTTATTATAAGGCGTATGCGATTTTGGCCAAAGTCAATCTTGTTAAAATTTGATTGGCAAAAATATCGTTATAGCTGTCACACACATATACAGTACATGTTCAAAATTATATAGTGAGGACCTATACAGGATTATCAGTATGTTCCATGTCACGTTCCTCTGAGAAGGTGGCCACGGCGGCACTAGCGTGACCCCAACCTGCAACAAATGGTCCCGGTCGTGGCCCCGTTGACAAGGTCAACATAGGTCGCCTATGCCTTTGAATGGGTAAAACTTTTAAAATGTCAGTTGAAGGGAAAGACTTGCAGGAAATTGGCAAATGGACAGGATATTGATTATTATGAAAAGACCAGAGGACCAATGGTCCTGTAAACGCTCACCTGAAATCCGAGATATATACCAATAAACTTGTTTGACTAGAATGGTAATGTACATGTATATAACCCCAGGGCCGGGTAAGAGCAACCCCTGGAGTCAATTTCTTTTTGAAAACATAAAACCTCTGTCCATTTGCCAATTTACTGCAAATTTTGTCCTTCAAATGACATTTTAACAATTTTCCCCATTCAAATGCATGGGCAACCTAAGTTGACCTTGCCGTAAAATAGGTCAAGGTCATCCAAGGGTCACGATTTATATAAACTTTGTAGAGCTCCATTGCCTGATGCTTCATGCCAAGTTTCAAAATCATAGGCCTTCTGGTTCTAGAGAAGAAGATTTTTAAAGGTTTTTGCTATTTATAGCCATGGCAGCCAACTTGGTCATGTGACCTTGACTGTTTATATATACTTTCATTCCCACTTCCTAACAATGCTCCTCATAAAGTTTGGCTTTGATTGGCCAAGCAGTTTCTGAAAAGAAGATCTTTGAATATCACTGTAATACATGTATACATGTATATTGCCCCGGGGTGGGGGCAGACAGACCCCTGGGGTCCAAATGTTTTCAGAATCATCAATCTTAAGTCCATTTGCCCATTTCTTGCAAGTTTTTCCCTACAAATGACATTTTAACACTTTTTCCCATTCAAATGCATGAGCGGCCTATGTTGACCTTGCCGTAAAATAAGTCAAGGTTATCCCAGGGTCATGACTTATATAAACTTTGTAGAGCTCCAGTCACTGATGCTTCACACCAAGTTTCAAAATCATTGGCCTTCTGGTTCTGGAGAAGAAGATTTTTAAAGTTTTTTTCTATTTATAGCTATGGCGGCCATCTTGGTCATGTGACCTTGACCATTTATATAAACTTTCTTTCCCCCTTCTTAAGGATGCTCCATATTAAGTTTGGCTTTGATTGGCCAAGCGGTTTCAGGGGAGAAGATGTTTCATTATTATGGAAATATACATGTATATAGCCCCAGGGCAGGGCAGACAACCCCCCAGGGGCTAAAATTTTCCATTAACAATAATCTTCTGTCCATTTGCCCATTCCCAGTAAGTTTTACCCATTAAATAGCATTTTACCATTTTTCCCATTCAAATGCATTGGCGACCTAAGTTGACCTTGCCGTAAAATAGGTCAAGGTCATCCTAGGGTCATGATTTATACAAACTATGATGGGCCCAAGTCCCTGATGCTACATACCAAGTTTTGTGAAAATCGGCCCACTGGTTCTGGAGAAGAAGATTTTTAAAGGTTTTTGCTGTTTATAGCCATGGCGGCCATCTTGGTCATGTGACCTGGACCATTTATATAAACTTTCGTTCCCCCTTCCTAAGAATGCTCCACATGAAGTTTGGCTTTGATTGGCCAAGCGGTTTCAGAGGAGAAGATCTTTGAAATTGTGAACGACGGACAACGGACGGACGGACGGACGCCGGAGCATGGGTATACTATAAGCTCACCTGTGAGCCTTCGGCTCAGGTGAGCTAAAAATGGCCCCAGGGCTTTATCTGCTCCTTTACTGGGGCTATTTTCCATAATATTTAAACATGTTTATTGGTATATACAACAGATCTCAGGTGAGCGTTTACAGGACCATTGGTCCTCTGGTTTTTGGCTTTATGTCCATGGTCTTTTTTGGCTTTATGTCCATGGTCTTTTTTGGCTTTGTCCTTGTCGTCTTAATTTCGCTTTATGTCCAAGGTCAACAACTAAGGTCATGTTGGGAGCGCCAGATATCCTAGCCAGATTGTTTATGGAGAAACTCTTCCAAAAGCAGGATACCAGTACCTTGTGCACATTTCACAAGTAACTGACAAAATTGAGCTGCCTCATGGGAAAACCCAACAATCTGCATCGGCGAAAACAAAGACGCAGATCAGCTTCGCAGTAAGCGCCTTTGTTTTCACTACTCGGATAGTACAATTCCTCTTCTACTTAAATCCGAAATTTCAAGCTTACAGCTCTTTTCTGTACTTGTACAGGATGGTTTGTGTCGGTCCTGTTTGAAAACCACATTGTTGGTTTTTTCACAAGTAACTGACAAATGTTGTTGAATCAGCAGTAATGGTAGAAATATTTAATGACAAATCCTTCACGAAGGAAACATGCCAATGTGGTCAATTGAGGATCAAGAAAAAACACTATAAGCATAACTTTGCATATCTTGCATGTGCCCTTTGGTCATACATACATGATTCCATAGTGAAAATTAAGTTGGTAAGACTGCTGGCATCATGTCTGCCCCTTTAAACCCCACTTTTACTTAAAACTAGGGTATACAGGGGCATATCTTTTTTCTTTTTTTTTTATTTTTGCTCCAAATTATAGAGGCGGTTCTAACAAGTAACCACAATCTATGTTTTGGAGCAAAAATAAGACTAGAGGACCAATGGTCCTGTAAACGCTCACCTGATATATTATGGTCATGGGAGACCAATATTGACCTTGCCGTAAAATAGGTCAAGGTCATCACAGGGATATATTTTATGTATACACTGTAGTACTCTAGTCCACAATACTACATGCTAAGTTTCGTTGAAATTGGTCCACCAGTTCCAAAGATTTCTGAAGGGTTTTTACCATATATGGACAAGGCGGCCATCTTGGTCATGTGACCTGGATTATTTATGTACACATTGGTTCCCCTTTCTTACACATGCTTCATATCAAATTTGCCTTTGATTGGCCCAGGAGTTTCAGAGAGGATCTTTGAATATTATGGTGATATACATGTATATTGCCCCGGGGTGGGGGCATATGAGCTCCTGGGGTCCAAATTCTTTCAGAATCATAAATCTTCAGTCCATTTGCCCATTTCCTTTAAGTTTTTCCCTGCAAATGACATTTTGAGAATTTTCCCCATTCAAATGCATGGATGACCTATGTTGACCTTGCCGTAAAATAGGTCAAGGTCATCCCATGGTCTCGATTTACATATACAAATGTACTTTGTAGAGCTTCTTTCTCTGATGCTTCATGCCAAGTTTCAAAATCATAGGCCTTCTGGTTTTGGAGAAGAAGATTTTTAAAAGAATTTGTTTTTTATAGCCATGGTGGCCATCTTGGTCATGTGACCTGAACCGTTTATATAAGCTTTTGTTCCTTTTTCCTATGGATGCTCCACATGAAGTTTGGCTTTGATAGGCCAATGGGTTTCAGAGGGGAAGCTCTTTGAAACTGTGGAAAACGACAGACGTATGCCGGAGCATGGCTATCCTATAAGCTCACCTTGTGAGCCTTCGGCTCAGGTGAGCTAAAAATTAGCCCTGCAAACTCCAGTTTTTCTATATGAAAGTGGGGTTCAAGGAGGTATTCTTTTCATGGATTTCCTGACGAAGCATGGAATGAAACTAAAATACAATGAACTGTTTGTATTTTGTGTATTTTTATTGTCATGATGAAACTAATGAAGGAGGTATATTCTAGCTACTGTAACATTTCAGCCGCCACACCAGAAAACCAACAACTTGCATATGAGAAAACAAAGACACAGATCAGCAGTTATTTAGTAACTCCACAGCTGAGCAGCACCTTCATTTTCACTCCATAGACAGTCTGATGCCTCTTCTTACTGAATCCGAAATTTCTAGTTCCTAGCCTGCTTCTTTGAATGTACAGGCCGGTTTGTTTTGGACCTGGTTGGAAACCCAGATTATTAGTTTTCTAATGTGAAAGCTCATTTGAAAACTTCTAAGCCACAAAAGCCTTCATCTCAATTTTAAAACCGGAACAGACCTCTGTTATGGGAATACAGTTATCTACCATTAAGCGACCATGCTCCTTTCCAGTCCTATCTGTAAATAATTTGCCATTTAATTGATTCTGTGTTATATCGTCCCATTCAACAGCTAAGGACATATGAAGGAACCTTGGGTCTCAAAAAAACTGGAGAAGACCAGGTCCTAAGGTTATAAAACTTTTTTCATGCTCAATTCAGCTGAGACTAAAAATTATCCTGCTCATAAATGTTAAAATGACAACAATTGCATTTTAACATTTATTAGCAGGATAAATTACAGGCTTTTGTGATCTAAACTTGATAATTTGAGATATTTTTGTATTTATGAGCAGTTTAACTTTTATGCTCAACACAGTTGAGCATGAAAAAAGTTTTATAACCTTGGGACCAAGATTGAACCCAAGAACCAGGGGTTAGTAACTCAAAGCCATCTTAAGCTTAAGATCATCTTACGACCAACTTAAGTATCTCTTAGGGATTATGGTGAATAACTGAAAAGGACCTTAAGTTACGGTGACAACTTAACAGCATCGTAACTTTACGGTCAACTCGAGCCACCTTAGCATCGTATTGTCATCGAAATTGCACCTTTCATTTAAAAAAAGTTACGATAGTTTAGAGTAGCTGGAATAGCAAAGGCGTAAATTTCAAGGTGGTCATCTTAAGATCATCGTAAGTATGTCGTAAGAAGGGGAACTTACGATACCTTCAAGTTACTAACCCCAGATTTACAAGACAAATGAGCCGCCTCATGGGAAAACCAACAATCTGCATAGGCGAAAACAAAGACGCAGATCAGCTTCGCGGTAACCGCAAAGCTGATCAGCGCCTTTGTTTTCGTTACTTGGATAGTACAATTCCTCTTCTACTTAAATCCGAAATTTCAAGCTTCTAGCTCTTAGCTTGTACAGGCCAGTTTGTGTCAGACCTGTTCGAAAACCACATTGTTGGTTTTCCCACGAGGCGGCTCAAATGACTAAACCACTACTACATGGAGATTTCTATGCATTGAATTGAGGTTAGACTGTAAAAGAATAAAATTCGTTTCTAAATTACAAAAGTGAGCCGCCACGTGAGAAAACCGGAATTTGCATATGCGAAAACAAAGACACAGATCAGCTGTGCAGTAACTGCACAGCTGATCAGTGTCTTTGTTTTCGCTTCCCCGATTATATGATCCCTCTTCTTCTTAAATCCAAAATTTCAAGCATCTAGCATGTTTCTGTGACAGTACCAAGCAGGTTTGTGTCAGACCTGGTCGGAAACCCCGAAGACCGGTTTTCTCACATCGCGGCTCAAATGGCATAATGTTTAATCAGAAGCAAGACCAACCAATCAGTTTGTATAAAATTCATCCATAAGAAACACATATATAAAAAAAGAAATCTTAACTTCCTAACAAAATATACAAAAATTTACACAGAAAGTAAAGTATCGAGATTCGAGATCTGCTTGTTTATAAACAGCCCTATGAAATGTGAGCCAATATCATGGAAACCAGTCCACCGGGATAATACTGTTACAGAACACGCTACTGACTTGATTTTCCTGATAATTTAGAAAAAAAAAAAAAAAAAAAAAAAAAAAAAACTGTAATTATGGTGTTGTACATGTACTGACTTTGTATTGGTAACATAAGTACATGTACTGATCAGCTCAATTAATTTTTACAAATGCAAAAAGCAGGCATCTTCCAATTACATTACGAAAACTTGCATAGATTTTTTTGAGCTTTAAAAATTGAAAATTTTCAGCAGAAAATTTTTGATATTTTTCTTATTTTTGCTCCAAACATAGATTGTGGGTACATGTTAGAACCGCCTCGCCGAGGCGGTTCTAACGAGTACCCACAATGTATGTTTTGGAGCAAAAATAAGAATTAAAACAGTGTTTTCTGAGGAAAACTATGTCCCCCCCAACCGTTTAGTAATTGAAGTGTAGCTACCTTGTGATATGAAGTTTTTCTAGGGAAGAAACCATGTAAGGTCTGATAGTTTAAACTTGTTTTGGACCCTGTCTAAAATTGGGTCACAATCACCAAATTCTTATTAACTCTGAACCTCCTCACAACAATGCTTCTGAGCAAGTTTGGTCAAAATCCATCAATTATTAGTTTACAAGATATCGTATCGGAAAAACTAATTTCAACAGTTTTTATGGACCCGTGACCTTGGAAATTAGGTCAAGGTCATCAAAATCTAATCAACTTTGAGCCTCCTCCAAACAATGCTTCTGTGCAAGTTTGGTCAAAATCCATCAATTGGTTTACAAGATATTGCAGTGAAAAGACTAATTTCAACATTTTTTTATGGACTCGTGACCTTGAAAATTAGGTCAAGGTCACCAAAATCTAACCAACTCTGAGCCTTCTCGCAACAATGCTTCTGTGCAAGTTTGGTCAAAATCCATCAATTGGTTTACAAGTTATCGCGTTGGAAAGATTAATTTCAACATTTTTTATGGACTCGTGACCTTGAAAATTAGGTCAAGATCACCAAAATCTAATCAACTCTGAGCCTCCTCCCAACAATGCTTCTGTGCAAGTTTGGTCAAAATCCGTCAATTGATTTACAAGATACTGCGTTGGAAAGACTAATTTCAACATTTTTTATTGACTTGTGACCTTGAAAATTAGGTCAAGGTCACCAAAATCTAGCCGGCTCTGCGCCTTCTCGCAACAATGCTTCTGTACAAGTTTGGTCAAAATCCATCCATTCGTTTACAAGTTATCGCGTTGGAAAGACTAATTTCAACATTTTTTATGGACTCGTGACCTTGATTATTAGGTCAAGGTCACCAAAATATAATCAACTCTGAGCCTCCTCCCAACAATGCTTCTGTGCAAGTTTGGTCAAAATCCATCGATTGGTTTACAAGATACTGCATTGGAAAGACTAATTTCAACATTTTTTATGGACTCGTGACCTTGAAAATTAGATCAAGGTCACCAAAATCTAATCAACTCTGAGCCTTCTTGCAACAATGCTTCTGTGCAAGTTTGGTCAAAATCCATCTATTGGTTTACAAGTTATCGCGTTGGAAAGACTAATTTCAACATTTTTTATGGACTCGTGACCTTGAAAATTAGGTCAAGGTCACCAAAATCTAATCAACTCTGAGCCTCCTCCCAACAATGCTTCTGTGCAAGTTTGGTCAAAATCCATCAATAGGTTTACAAGATATTGCATTGGAAAGACTAATTTCAACAGTTTTTATGGACTTGTGACCTTGAAAATTAGGTCAAGGTCACCAAAATCTAGCCGACTCTGCGCCTTCTCGCAACAATGCTTCTGTACAAGTTTGGTCAAAATCCATCCATTCGTTTACAAGTTATCGCGTTGGAAAGACTAATTTCAACATTTTTTATGGACTCGTGACCTTGATTATTAGGTCAAGGTCACCAAAATATAATCAACTCTGAGCCTCTTCCCAACAATGCTTCTGTGCAAGTTTGGTCAAAATCCATCGATTGGTTTACAAGATACTGCATTGGAAAGACTAATTTCAACATTTTTTATGGACTCGTGACCTTGAAAATTAGATCAAGGTCACCAAAATCTAATCAACTCTGAGCCTTCTTGCAACAATGCTTCTGTGCAAGTTTGGTCAAAATCCATCTATTGGTTTACAAGTTATCGCGTTGGAAAGACTAATTTCAACATTTTTTATGGACTCGTGGCCTTGAAAATTAGGTCAAGGTCACCAAAATCTAATTACCTCTGAGCCTCCTCCAAACAATGCTTCTGTGCAATTTTGGTCAAAATCCATCAATAGGTTTACAAGATATTGCATTGGAAAGACTAATTTCAACAGTTTTTATGGACTTGTGACCTTGAAAATTAAGTCAAGGTCACCAAAATCTAGCCGACTCTGCGCCTTCTCGCAACAATGCTTCTGTACAAGTTTGGTCAAAATCCATCCATTAGTTTACAAGTTATCCCGTTGGAAAGACTAATTTCAACATTTTTTATGGACTCGTGACCTTGATTATTAGGTCAAGGTCACCAAAATATAATCAACTCTGAGCCTCCTCCCAACAATGCTTCTGTGCAAGTTTGGTCAAAATCCATCGATTGGTTTACAAGATACTGCATTGGAAAGACTAATTTCAACATTTTTTATGGACTCGTGACCTTGAAAATTAGGTCAAGGTCACCAAAATATAATCAACTCTGAGCCTTCTTGCAACAATGCTTCTGTGCAAGTTTGGTCAAAATCCATCAATAGGTTAACAAGATATTGCATTGGAAAGACTAATTTCAACAGTTTTTATGGACTCGTGACCTTGAAAATTAGGTCAAGGTCACCAAAATCTAATCAACTCTGAGCCTCCTCCCAACAATGCTCTTGTGCAAGTTTGCTCAAAATCCATTCATTTGTTCAGAAGATATCGCGTCAGAAAACCTAATTTGATCAGTTTTCATGGGCTGGTGACCTTGAAAATGAGGTCAAGGTCACCAAAATCTAATCAACTCTTTCCCCCCTCCCAACCATGTATCTATGCAAGTTTGGTCAAAATCCATCCACTGGTTCAAAAGATATCGCGTAAGAAAGAAGCTACGCGGACGCGGACGCCGACGCGGACGCCGACGCCGACGCCGACGCCGACGCCGACGCCGACGCCGACGGGAACCGCACCAAAAACAATATGTCCCCCACCTTCGGTTGGGGGGACATAAAAATGGGTATACCCCCGCATACCCCAGTTTTGCTATATAAAAGTGGGGTACAAGGGGGGTATACATCACACGGACATGTTTTCCTGATGTTTCCCTTTGAATGTTTCCACTGCTTTCAAAAGATCAAACTTTTATTTTAGCTGCAACCCGAGAAAACCGGTCTTTTGGGTTTCTGACTTGGTCCGAAACAAACCGGCCTGTACATTCACAGAAGAAAGCTAGAATCATAAAACTCTGGGTATAAGTAGAGGATTTGTACTATCAGAGTAGCAAACACAAAGGCGATGATCAGCTGTGCAGTTCCTGCACAACTGATCTGCACCTGTTTTCGCATAGGCATACACACAAAGGCGATGATCAGCTGTGCAGTTCCTGCACAGCTGATCTGCACCTGTTTTCGCATAGGCATTCAGTTTTCTCATGACACACACAGCTCATATTTTATATGACATGGCTTATATACATTAAATGATATATAGCACCCTATATTCCGGTAAAGTGACCAAGTTCATTGTTGTGCAGATTATTGCATTATCTAATTTGAGCCTCATCGTGAGAAAACTGGATTATTGCCTATGCGAAAACAAAGGCGCAGATCAGCTTCGCGGTAACCGCGAAGCTGATCAGCGCCTTTGTTTTCGCTACACGGATAGTATATTTCCTCTTCTTCTTCAATATCCGAAATTTCAAGCGTCTAGCTCTTTTCTAAGCTTGTACAGCCCGGTTTGTGTCGGACCTGGTCGGAAACCCCGAAGACCGGTTTTCTCACGTCGCGGCTCATTTATCTTACACCATGTGATGAAATGAGCTGCGTCGTGAGAAAACGGGATTATAATATTGCCTATACAAAAACAAGGTGCAGATAAGCTGTGTGGTAACAGCGCAGCTGATCGGGGCCTTTGTTTTCACAACACAGAACATTTCCTCCTCTACTATATCCAAAATTTCAAGACTCTAACCTTCATCTGTGACAGTACAGGCTAGTTTGTGTCGGACTGGGTCAGAACTCCCAAAGACCGTTTTTCTTGCATCGTGGCTCAAATGGGAGTGAAGTGATTGGAAGCCTGAGACTGATTGGTAACAGGGAAGCAACTCTTCACTGTCTGTTGTTGCCCAATCAATCTGGTTTCTAATCAACATAAACTCCATTTTGTCTCCTGATGTGTGATGTTGCATCAAACTGCGCAGTAACAAATTTTGTTACATCATGGGTATATAGGGTGAATTATAAAAGCGCCAAAATTGGTACATAAATTTTGTACAGAATGATGTGGTTAACAAAAACAAAATCATATGAGCCACAATGTGCAAAAACCAGTCTTTGGGGTTTCCAACCAGGTCTGACACAAAACCAGTCTGTACAGTAAACCCCAACCAGGTCTGACACAAAACCAGTCTGTACAGTAAACCCCAACCAGGTCTGACACAAAACTAATCTGTACAGTAACAGAAGATAGCTATAAGCTTCAAATTTCTGATTTAAGAAGAAGAGGGATAATACTATCCATGAAGCCAAAATAAAGACACAGCTGATCTGCAACTGCATCTTTTTTTTCCCCATAACCCCAAACCAGTTCACTCGTGACGCCATTGACTGCATAATAAGAAATTCAACAGAAATGTATGTACAATACTTTTTAAGATTATAGGTAATACTATGTGTAACTAAAAAAAAATGAGACTATTTCATACATTTACAATCAAGAATCCGTAACATACAAAGACTGCAACAAATACATCATGAAAACATGTCCGTGACATGTATACCCCCTTGAACCCCACTTTTATATAGCAAAACTGGGGTAGGCAGGGGTATACCTATTTTTTCTTATTTTTGCTCCAAAACATAGATTGTGGGTACTCGTTAGAACCGCCTCCGCGAGGCGGTTCTAACGTGTACCCACAAACTATGTTTTGAGCAAAAATAAGAACAATATCAAAAGTTTTCTATTGAAAATTTTCATTTTTGACAACTATAACAATCTCTGTATATTACATGGACATGTTTTCGTAATGGACTAAGAAAAGACCATAAAAATTCACACGAAGTAATATTTTCTACAGTCCTGTTTCTCTTAACCTACATGTTTTTCTTTATGAACAGTACATAAAAGGCCATAAATGTGAAAACTTCACTTTTTAAATGTGAAAACAAAGCTGCAAATCTTTTGTTTTTGCTAATAATTCTTCAACTTGGTAAATTACAAAAAACTAAGAATTAATATATAACATTACAAAAGATATTTTATTCTTAAGGTTTTCTGTCTTTCACAAGCAGACTATTCTGTAACTTTTGCATGTTTTTCAAGAGGCATTTACTCTATAGGTTTTGCATGTTTTTCAAGAGGCATTTATTCTATAGGTTTTGCATGTTTTTCAAGAGGCATTTATACTATAGACTTTGCATGTTTTTCTAGACGCATTTATTCTATAGGTTTTACATGTTTTTCAAGAGGCATTTATTCTATAGGATTTGCACGTTTTTCAAGAGGTATTCATTCTATAGGTTTTGCCTGTTTTTCAAAGGCATTTATTCTACAGGTTTTGCATGTTTACAAGAGAAATTTATTCTACAGTTTTTACATGTTTTTCAAGAGGCATTTATTCTTTCGCAGGTTTTTCAAGAGGCATTTATTCTATAGGTTTTGCAAGAGGCATTTATTCTGTAGGTTTTGCATGTTTTTCAAGAGGCATTTGCATGTTTTTCCACTGATTTTTCTCTCTCTGGCTCATTCTGATCTTCACTGCTGTCCAATTTCTGTTTCTTTGCTGTGGAAGACAGTGACCTACGTGTTTTCTTTATAAAGGCCATTCCATGAACACGCATATGACTTTTCATCAAATGTTCTGTTTCAAATTTTTTATAGCACACTTTACATTCTAGAGGATTTCCTTCCTCTTCATCTGATTCTGGTTCAGGATCTTCATCTTTTATTGGTTCATCTACAATCAAACTTTCACTACTCCTAGACTTGTCGGATTCATTTTCAGAATCTGTATCCTCTGGTTCTTGCAAATCTTCCATATTGTGCTCTTTTAAGTATGTGTCAAAGTCCTTCACCTTATGAACCATGAATAAATGTTTTTTGAGAGAGGGTATTACCATGAAACTAAGCCCACATTCTATACATTGCACAGAACCATCCATCTTGTGTTCTTTGATATGAGCCTGAAAGTCTTTTCTTTCTTCACTCACAAAAGAACATTTAGCACACTTAAAACCTTTATCACTCATAATTCTCAGCTTCTTAACAGGTGTATCTGGTATCTCTGGTGAAGTTTCTATTCGTCTTTTAACTGGCTGTGGTGGTTTATTGCTGTCTTGTGTAGCCATTCCAGGCAGTTCTGCCACTGCTTTGGCAGGATCCCACACCCTATACTTGTGTTTCATTGTGAAATGCTTATGGAGATTGGAAACATCACTGAAAAACTTCCTCCTCCGTTTACACACCCAGCAGTAATAAACACATTTCTTTCCCTCATGGCTTATAAGAAGGTGCTTTTTCAGACTGGTCTGTGATTCGTACATCAGTCCACATAGATGGCAAGGGTGAATCCCATGTTCCAGTCTGGTGTGTTCTTCCTGTTTCTCTTTACGGGAAAAACATTCACCACATTCATCACATTTGTATTCAACATTGTACTGTGTTGGCTGATCAGGACTTGACGTTTTAGATGGCTTGCCTTTTGATATCTTCAGTTTGATTTTATTCCTGGTGGGACTTTTATCAGTGCTCTTGACTGTTGTTTTATTGAGAGCACTACAAACAACTTCATGACTGCGTAATTCAGGATAATTTGTAAAGTTCATAGCATCACAATACAAACAAATGAACACCTTATCACCTCTATGGGCTTTGATATGATAGTGTCTTTTACTCTTGCCACCATACACATACTTGCAGCTAGGGCACCTTTTACTCAAATGTTTTGGGATAGGATCATGGCAATCCCAATTGGTTTTCTTTGAACAGTCAAGCTCATGGTGTTCTAGTTCATCATTGGTTTCAAAGTTTGAATCTTCACAGTATGGGCAAATGAAGACCTTATCTATTTTATGGTTTCTTAGATGTTCAACTCTTCTAAAGTTACTGGAATATGGGTCTCCACAATATGGGCATTGAGTTTCATATTGCAAAGGAATAGCATCCTCCTCCCTCAAGGGCTTCGGTTGTATGGGTCTATACTTGCCAGTGGAATTTTCTGATTTTACAGGTGATTTCTTGTCAGATGATGCTTTGTGCTTGCTATATTTGTCTACTACATTCAGTTTATTGTTTTTACTTCCTTTATCTCCTAGTTTATTGTGTACATCATCTTTATCAGCAACTTTTAAAATTTCACTATCATCATCATTTGGATCTTCTTGTCTGTCTGCTACCTTATCTTTTTCTTCTCTACTCTCTTGCTCTTTTGCTTCTTTCCTGGGTGATTTAATCTTGTGGTCTTTTTGCAATGCAGCTGCAGATTTGTCTCCTTGCACAACAAAAGCAAAAGTTTTCATGTGACACTCATGAATTCTTAGCTTATGCTCATCAACACAAACCAACCCACACTCTTCACATATCTTCGCCTGGGGCTTGAAAACTGGAGCTATATGCTGTGCCAGTATATGTTGTGTGAATTCAACCATGTCCCTTCTCTGAGTCCTACATAAGGTACAAAATGTCTCTGATGCAGCCTGTCTGTGTGTCTTATAGTGGCTAGCTAAACTTTTGTGTTCAAAAAAGATGAGTCCACACTGCAGGCAATGATAGTATTCTTTTGCTTGGTCTTTCAACTCTGATAAATGCTTCTCAATATGAGAAAGTAAGAATTCTTTGTCATCTATCAACGTATCACACACATGACATCGGTAGATGATCTTAGCTTTAGCTTCATGAACACTGTCATCCTTGTTTGTTTTCTCTTCATGAACTTGTTTGAAATGCGTTTTGAAGCTCTTCAAGGTTTTCAGAGCCATTGGGCATTTGTTGCATTTGTAGTACTGTTCAACTTGTGTCATTAGATGGTGACGCAGCTCTTCGACACCGGTACAATTGCTGTTACACTTCTTACAATGCATGGTTGAAAATCTTGAGAGATGGAAACACTTTGTTTTTAGGTGTTTTAGGAATACTGGGATGCTTTGTGGTTTTCCTTCGTAACAGATTCCACATTCTGGACAAACAAGGAAATCTAGTTTCATTATATCTTCATGCAGCCTACGGTGTGCTTTGATTCCACAATGATTGTGTAGGTACATTGGACACTTTCCACAGAAAATTGGCTTCACATTTTTGTCCGGGGCAAAGTGGATCATTTTGGCTCTATCATCTTTCTTATAGAATGTCAGTTTGCATTCAGTGCACTCATGAGCTCTACAGAGTCTGATAATCTGAGATGGTCGTCCATTATTTGTTGTATTGATAAGAAACTGAGCATCTGTTACATCATCTAAATTTTCCTTCTCTGGAATATCATACCATCTGAATTCTTTACCTGGTATTATATCATCAAAGTTTGTTCGAATTTCAATAGAATCTGACTTGATGTGAATGGGAACAGCTTGGTTTTTGTCAATATTCATGTGGGAACGAAGGTGACTCAATAACTGACATTTATTGGTGAATTCCAATATTTTCCTACACCACTCACACTTGTAACTAATTTTCATGCTGCATCGGTAAGTATGTTGTTCAAGACTTGATGTAAAGTAAAATGTATCTCCGCATTCATAACACTGAAAAGTTTGTCTTGTCTTTTCATCTCCAAGAACAGATTTAGGGGGTGGGGGTGGTTTATAGACTGGCACTGGATTCTTACGGGCAATCATTTCAGTGATCATAGGTATTCCAACTGTCTCTATGTTGATGGTTTTGAGATTCATCGCAAACTTGGGAGGAGGGGGTTGTGGCTGGACAGGAACAGGGGCAGGGGCAGGTTTAGCTAGAGAATTAACAACAGATGGATAATGGCTACGTTGAATCTGTGCAACGGTTCCATTTGAATGCTGTGTAAATACTTGACTCTTTCCTGAAACTAAGGGTTTTGATGCTATCGAAGGCTGTGCTTTAGATTTCCCATTTACCATATATGAAGGTACTTTACTTGCAGCTGGTCTTCCTGCATTATTTGCTGCTGGCCGAGGAACAGTCACAGGTGCCTTCTGATGGTGAAATGCATCATTTGTTGTTTTTTGAATAGCTTGAGCGTAACTGTTGACTTCTCCACTGGAAATCCTGGAAGGTTTTCTAATGTGATCGGTAGTTGAAGGTGCATACGCTGACACCATTGTTTCAGGTTTAGCTATGATTTTCCCATGATGGGCTTGTTCACCTCTCGACTGATTCCATAAATGTGAGTTTGCCTGCTTCATAGCTAGTGAGTTTGCCATCTTCATAGCCACATCTCCTTGCATACCAAGGCGCTCTGATGCCACACAGCCATTTCTGGACTGGGTACTCATGGCCTGTTTATCTCTTGAAGATGCCATAGTGTCCGACATCCCGTATGGTTCATAATCAATGGGTTCTTCTTTGATTGTGAAAGTATTTGCTATCACTGGCATTCCTGTATTCAAGGACACTGGGACAGGTACTGAGGATGGATCACTTCTTACAGACAGTGGTGTATTACGTTTCACAGCCTCTGGACATGCATTTGCAGATGAAGATAATGTAGCTGGGACTAATTCAAAAGTACCAGTTTCTTCATTCAGAACAGTGGTCTTGTGGCCAGAGATGTTATCCTTGTTGGAAGCTGTGGACCTTTCTTTATCTGAAAGAGCGTCCAAAGCTGGAGGTATCTGTTTGTCTTTAGTTATGTCTTCGGCGAGTCGTTCATCTTCATCAATAGAAATTGTTCTTACATTTGTAATCATGAGCATTTCTCCTACTTCAGTAAGAGAGTTATTCTCTTTTACAGGCAGTTCACCAGTCTTTGTGCTTTGAGAAACAGAAATGGGTGTCAAATCTGTAGTATCCTGAACTGTCAGTGCACCATCAGTTTGCTCACTTAGGTTTATCTTTATACTATCGCTAGTACTTTGACCTTTAGTCTGATCTGACCTTTGTTTACTGTCACAAGTGTCTGAAGTATTAGCTGTTGTTTCAACCTCCTTCCCAGGTACACTAGAGGCAACTTGATCAGTCTTGTTAGTGGGTGGACCATCATCAGTTTTATCTGTGGTGCTCTCCGTCTGTTTGTCTTTTGAAGCACTATTACTATTCAATGCATTGACATCTAGACTGTCAGTATTTATTGTTACATTTGACTCAATGACTTTTTCTGACCCCCTTTGTGTAACTTTCTTAAGCATTGACTCAAGGGCAGACAGTTCTGTATTTGTTTGAGAAAGCATTGCTGCATCCTGAATTCTACTTTGATCAAGTGATACAACATTAGCTATAGTGATACTGCTAATGACATTTCTATTAGATTCTGAACTAACTTGCTTTGTATTCAATTCTTTTACCAAATCAAGTATATTCTCCTCATTTTTGTCATTTGAAAAGCTTGTTGTTTCGCTATCTGTTGTATTGATTGGTTTAACTAATGCATTTACAGGGGTTTCAGTTAATTTTTCTGCCCTAATCTGAGCTACTTCATTATCAGAATTTGCATTGTCTGAATCTAATCCTCTAATACTATCAGATGAATCTGTAATTTTCAAATTTATATCAGGACATATAACACCTGACACACTTAATGGTGCTTTTGCATTACTGTCTGACTTTATATTGTTATCACTCTCAGACTTATGATTATTAATATCTATCAAAACAATGTCATCTGAAATGTCCATCAGCTCTGATTCAACATCCTCTGCCACTTCTATGTGTAGCTCATCACCAGCAGGCTTTCGGTGTAGATCATCACCAGCAAATTCTTGGTGTAGATCATCATCAGCAGGTTCTCGGTGTAGATCATCACCAGCAGGTTCTCGGTGTAGATCATCACCAGTAGGTTTTAGGTATAGATCATCACAAGCAGGTTGGAGTGAGACTTCAGGGTCTTCTTGGATTGGTCCGGATTCTTCCCTTGATTCCCTTGATTCCTGTTTGCCAATCTCATTCTGATGATCATCAGATGTACCATTATGCACCTGAAATAATCGTAATACGAGCCTTCATTGAGAAAATAAAGGATCTGGGTTTCCAACACTGTCACACAAAACATTTAGAAACTTAACATTTCAGATTTAGAAAGAAGAGGCATCATGGAGCAAAACAAAGATGCTTCAGCTGTGCAGTAACTGCATAGCTATTCTTCGGCTTTGATTAAGCATATACAGATTGTTTGTTTTATGATGCAGAGGCTATCATTATGTACTCTCCAATATAACCTAAGGACCACTGCACTATGTACAAAAGTCTGTCTGCATCTTTATTTCTTCAGTCTCAGACACTACAATGCAACTTTATGGCAATAATAAATAGGTTTTAGATGAGGGTGAGGTTGGGCACCTGTAAAATTGATTTAAGTCCACTAGTGATTTTATATTACTGATCATTCCAAGGCGATACTGCTGTTGCCGTTTTATTTGTTTTATGTTTTGGAGTCAAATTTTTGTTCTGTTTGAACCTTATGTACATTATCATAGTTTTAATTAAGTTCGGGTAACTGAGTGGCCGCCTTTTGGGAAATAGCTGCTCATTCGGCTTACGATATGTTTTCTAAGTATGTGTACCTATTGTCAACTTTTTCCAATCTCGGTTTTTGGAGTGGGAATTTCTTTCTGATTGCGCCTTTTCCTGATCATTGCTTATTTGTACCTTTTCAACAAGTCCACTTTTTATACTCCACTTTATACATGTACATGTAGTTATTTTCTCAAGTTGCATTTTAAACTACCATTTTTATGTATTT
Organism: Rugalucina vietnamica; assembly: GCA_964017185.1. Taxonomy (NCBI): domain Eukaryota; kingdom Metazoa; phylum Mollusca; class Bivalvia; order Lucinida; family Lucinidae; genus Rugalucina; species Rugalucina vietnamica. Next base: position 39,605,497 of record OZ024876.1, read on the forward strand.
TAACTTTCTTATGTATTTTAACAAGGATTCTTTCATTTTGTATATAAAATGTATTACCTGAATCATTTCTGTATCACTCTCTTCCATTACTTCTGAGGTGGAACAAACCCCAGATATAACCAGACCCAATTCATTCTCTGATATATCAGCTACTTCATCCCCATTATCAGCCTTCTGCTGTACGTCACCCCCAACACCTGGTGCAACAGCTGTTTCCGCTAGACTTTTGTCAACATCCACACCTATATCTTCAGGCACAATATTATCTGTTTCTCTATGCTCAGACTCAACAGTCAAATTTTCTTCAAGATCCGCTTGTTTAGCCATCAGATTTTCCTTCAGTACAGTTTCTGCTGTTGGAAGAGCTACAGCTTTATCTAATCTATCTTTTTCTTTAAGAACCTGATTTTCATCCCTAGTTTGACAAACTCCACTCAATTCTGATCTAGGTATTTCACTACTAATAGGCTCATCAGAAGTAATTGTTTTTCCAGCACCTGTATCACCAAGCACAACACCAATCACTGATTCATTAGCTTCTTTAGCCCTCTTTTCATTATGTACATTATGTATACCTTTGTCTGATATGTCATCATTGAAGGAGAACTGAGATTTTTGAACACTGTTTTGCGATGGTTCATCTTTTGTTAGCCCTTTAGATCTTACACTTTGATGTTCAAAATCAGATTCTTGTACAACAGATTCCTGTTCCAGAGATTCAGGACTTTGAGCTGTATGAGTGGGAGCATTTTTACTTTGTGGTAAATTGTCTGTAATTATCTCATGAAGTCCACAATTTTTCTCCACCTCCTCTATTACAGGTGTCTCTGTTTTCGATGTCCCATTTATGTCTTTATCATTCACTTCTGGCTGACATGAAACTGGATTATCATTTTCAATCGTGTCCTTCTTGATTTCATTGGTATTTTCTTGTTCTGAACCGTCATCATCATCATCATCATGTATCTCTAGCACATACATTTCCTTTTCACTTGATTCAGTACACTCTACTCCACTAGTGCCACTAGGTGATTTTGGATAATTATTAATCTTTTCAGGTATCTTTCTAATTTCCGGGCTTTTATTTTCCTTAGGTAATTCAAGACTAAGTCCACAATATTTCACTTTCTGTTCTTCTTCACTCTCAGGTTTCTTAGATTTTAGACTATGAAAATTTGCTAATGGATCATCAAGAGCAGACATAACGTTCCCAGCACCTGTATCATCACCTAATTTCATGACATTTGTATTCACAATATATTCAGTACCAGGGACAGTGATCTTGGGCTGTTCAATGTTACTTATGCCATCAGAAATCTGTCTATCAATGTGAGTTATACTAGAAGATGAGGGTTCTGTTGCCATTTCCTGAAAACTGGTTTCCTGTGTTTCACTATCAGTTTTAGGGATACTTTGGTTCACAATAATGAGCTGATTTTTAGCATCTGAAATAATTTTCTGGTCCGAATCGTCATTCTTTTGAGAACTAGAGACATCAGAATCTGGGTACTTAAGTTCAGATAATTTCTGTCTGATTGAGGCTTCTGTGAGTGCCAAAAGCCCGGAAAAGTCTGGTTCATCCAATGACAATGGGCTATCAGGATTGGATGACATCACAATGGCTTCTGGCAGATTCTTGCTCATACTGTGACAATTGCTAGGACTGGATTATTTCATAATCTGAAAAGAGACTGAAATATATGGGACAAAATTTGACAAAAGGAATACATCATATAAGAAAACCAGATTTTTTGTCTGTGCTAGCACAAAGGCGCAGATCAGCTGTGCAGGAACTGGATAGTACACTACCTGAATAGTACAATTCCGCTTCGACCTAATTCCAAAATTTCAAGCTTCTAGCCTGCTTCTTTGACTGTACAGGTCGGTTTGTGTCGGACTTGTTCAGAGACCCCAAAGACTGGTTTTCTCGCGTCGCGGCTCATATGACAGACCAAGTTTTTGTGACTACTTCCAAACAATTTGGAGAGATTATCTTTATAAATAGCAAAGATATGAGCTTTGAATGTTGAGTAGTTGCTGAAAACTAAACAAGATGCCATGAAAATCGTTGATGACATTTTGAACTTTTGACGTTGATGATCTTAACTTCTATATATCAATGTAATGAAAAGATTTAGGCTAGGACTAAATTATATATTTTATAAGATGCATTTAGAAAGGAATGGGGAAACAATTTGTATATAGATGACAAAGATGGCTGCCATGCCCATATATATGGTAAAAACTCTTCAAACCTACTCTTCTCCAGAACCGGTGGACCGATTTTAATGAAACTTGGCATGAAGCCTTTGTTTTCGCATATTTTGCATTTTTCCTAATGCAAGACAAAGCTTATTAAAACAGTAGTTTCTGAAGAAAGCTATGTCCTCTCAACCAACCAAACCTAACAAACATATTGTGTTCTCCCGACCATATTCGTGTGCAAGTTCAGTTGAACTAAATAGGTGAAGGTCTAAAACACTTAGTGAACTCTATCATCTTCCGGCAAAATTTCTGTGCAACAAAATTAATCCATAGGTTCTGACGATATTGCGACGGAAAAACTATTTTCCAATTTTTAAGCTACATTGACTTGAAAATTATGTCAAGATCACCAAAATCTAATCAACTCGTACGTTTCTCCCAACACAATTCTGTGCAAGTTAGGTCAAAATCAATAAATTGCTTCAGAAGATATTGCACTGGAAATAGTTATTTCAACATTTTTCATGGTGGCAACCTTGGATATTAGGCCAAGGTCACCCAAATCTATTCAACTGTAGGTCTCCTCACAACATTGTTTCTGTGTAAGTTTGGTCAGAATCCATCCATTTGTTCAAAAGATATCGCATCAATAAAGCTTATTTCAACATTTTTTATGGGCTGGTGATCTTGAAAATTAAGTCAAGGTCATCAAAATCTAATCACTTGTAGATCTCCTCCCAAAAATGTTTCTTTGTAAGTTTGGACAGAATCCATTAATTGGATCAGAAGATATCCTGTCAGAAAAGCTTATTTCAATATTTTTCATGGGTTGGTGACCTTGGAAATTAGTTCAAGGTCACCCAAATCTTTTCAAATGTAAAAATGTGTCTCTGTAAGTTTGGTCAGAATACATCTAGTTTTTCAGGATATTGCGTCAGAAAAGTTAATTTCAACATTTTCAATGAGCTGTTGACCTTGGAAATTAGGTCAAGGTCACCAAAATGTAATTAACTCTTTGTCTCTTCCCAACAATGTTTCTGTGTAAGTTTGGTTTGAACCAATCCATTTGTTAAGAAGATATCACATCAGAAAAGCTAATTTAAACATTTTTCAAGGGCTGATGACCTTGAAAATTAGGTCAAGGTCACCAAAAATTAATCAACTCTTGGTTTCATTCCAACAATTTTTCTGTGTAAGTTTGGTCAGAATCTATATATTTGTTCAGAACACATTGTACCAAAAATCTTATAATTAACATTTTTAATGAGCCGGTGACCTTGAAAATTAGGTTGTGGTCACTAAAATCTAATCAACTCTAGGTCTCCTCCAAAAAATAATTTTGTGTAAGTTTGGTCTGAATCTATGCATTTGTTAAGAAGATATCATGTCAGCACAACATACATTTTTCACGGGCTGGTGACTTGAAAATTTGGTCAAGGTCACCAAAATCTAATCAATTCTTTTCCCCCTCCCAACCATGTATCTCAAAATCCACTATGGTTCAAAAGCTATCGCAGCAGAAATAAGCTACATGGACACAATGGGATCCCAACCAAAAAAGATGTCCCACCTCTTCGGTTGGAAGGACATTATGACCTCCCAGGCGTGTTTCAAATTCAGATCCCAAAGGCATGATTAGCAGGATTCATATTTGCTGCTAAAGATGAAGAATTGTTCGTATTTTTCCTCCTCAAAGTCTGTGGTGAATAATGAGAGGGGTTTGTACCCCATGGCATGGTTGGCAGGAAATATTAGATATAGGCATGCATGATATCTCATGGTTTCAAAACCTTTTTTTTTTTAATTAAAATTGTAACTAATTGGAATTAATGAACCCTGGGGTGTAGCCAATTTGTTTGAATTGAGGTTTAGTGACCAGTAAACCATTTTACAGTCATGTCAGGATAGAGTGCTTCATGGTAATCAACCAGTACTACAGTGTTAAGATCTTGCTTAAAATGACACAACCTGGTACCAGAGGGTATAGAACCCTGGACCTTTTGATTCAGAGGCCAACACTGCCACCAGGCTACTGTGTACCCAATTCAAACCTTCATCCCAATGATGTTTCACATCAAATTTGATCAAGACTGGCCCACTAGCTTCAGGAATACTACTGTATTCTTTAAAACTGTGGATGTACAATGACAGAAGGACAAACAACGATGGATGCCACATCCTGTGTAAAAATGATAAGTGACTTGTTCTGGGCAAGCAATCACTGATAATTTTGCATTATGAAGTGAGCCTGTGCATGAGAAAACCAACAATGTGGGTTCCAACCAGGTCTGACACAAACCAGGCTGTACAGTCACAGAAGAAGGTTAGATGCTGGAAATTTTGGATTTAGAAAATAGAGGAATGGTACATTCCTTGTAGCGAAAACAAAGTCGCTGATCAGCAGTTACTGCGAAGCTGATCTGCACCTTTGTTTTCGCCTATGCAGATTGTTGAATTTCCACGGCAGCTCAAGTATCAGAATATCAACATTATCGAGACACAGACTTATAAAAACTTTATGACCTCCATGCGCGGATCGAGAAATTTTCATGAGATGGTGTCCAACGAAAATGGTAATTTTTGGTCACAGACGAGGGGCGGTCCAACCCCCAAAAAATCTCGAAATTACCTTTTTTTTAGGTAAAATTTTCAAATTCCAAGGTAGATCCGGACCCCCAGTCCCCCACTCTGGATCCGCGCATGACCTCGATCTCAAGGTCACCCAGGTGGGTCATAGTGGTACAGCATAAAACTTCAGACCCTTGTCTACTACCAAGTATCAACTTGATTCATCAACAGGTTCAAGAGATATAGACTTATAAAAAAGCTGACATGATGGCACTAGCTCTTCCTGTATACAGGCGAGCTAAAAAAGAAGTGATTATCTGCATTTCTGATAGAAAAAAAAGTAAAAGAAACAAGATTTCAGAAAACTATATGGGCCACAACGTGAGAAAATGTACCTTCGGACAATTTTTTGAGTATAAGAAAAACAAAGTTACTTTGAATGTGTGATGTTTCTAGTGTCTGTTAGTCTTTATTTGACTAGATTATTTCAATTATTTTGTGAGTTATGACCAATTTACTATGTCCTGAAAAATGACGTCAAAGTTGCGTAATGCATTTCTGCATGTTAGTAGAGCATACAAAACTCGATGCATTTGCTTAAAACTGTTTAAGCACTGTTCAGAACCTATTGTTAAGATAGATGCATACCATCCTTACAGGCAATCTGTCGTTATTATTTTGTCTATTTTTATGATGATGCGGTTGCTATGGTTACCGTTTAACGATAGATATAGGGAAAATATGTGTATTATGGGGTAAAACAAGGGCAGATAACTCCAAATATTGAAAACAAATATGTTTTAGAACTCATTCATTTGGTAGCCCAGTGTTCAAAGATTACAAATACAGTGTTATTTCTAAAATGTATATTACATTATTTTTCCGCTATTTGCTGCTTTCTACTAGTAATATCAGAATGTCCGAAGGTACATTTTGTCGCGTTGAGGTTCGTATATATATGTCTCGATTTAAGCCAACCTGTTTGAGGTGATTAGGTTTTATCGGCCCAGTTGTTCAAAATTAACGACATCTTTAGTTAACGATTCATTAAAATTTCAAATGGCAATATTACAAATACACAGTTATTTTTTTCAACAAAAAACAACAGTGTATTTGCTTTTGAAGTCGATATATAGTTAACAAATTGAGGACTTAACGACAGCCTTAAGCTAACAAAGTTTTGAACAACTGGGCCCTGATTTTTTGGTTCCTCTACCAAGATTTATAAAAATAAATCACTTGCAATCCATGAGCATTTTTGTGTGTGTGTGTGTGTGTGTGTATTTGGGAGTGTTGGGAATTGGATACAAAAAGCACTATTGATTATCGGAACATACAAGTCGATTGATTATCGATTGTACAATAAAAAATATTGTTCACCTTTAATTAACCATGCAGTGATGTCATTAAAAATATTTTGTTCATGAGCAAATCGATATTTTCTAGTCCATTGTGAAGCGCTGACATTCTTATGTGCCTTAAATATAAATTACACATAGCACATTTTTCTCCAAAGCCAATGACAAATACAGTGTAGTTTTACACTTATAACTTCTCTGACCATATATATAGAGTGTAGTCACAGCATACTGTGCCCTTTCAGTATTAACTGCATATACTCTGGTACAAATAGTAATGTACATGAAAAGGCAACAGACAGTCACACGATACTGCATTTGCCACAGAATCCATCTGAATCAACTGAATGGGATGAAATATTACATAAATTTTGTCAAAAATATTACATTTGTCCCAGATCTACTGAATGAAAATTGTCATTTAATACCAGTAAGTAAAGATTAACACTGTAACATCAGTAGTAATCAATGCAGATTATGGACGCACCATTGTTAAACTCTGAATTAGTTTTGTACAGATAAATTAGTTTTGTAAAGACATTTTATGCTTGTGTCCTTTAATGTTTCCTTTACCCCGGGCCTTTACCATAACTGAAATTTTACTGAATTCCGATTAATCTAATCGACAGTGAAAAATTCCAACTGATAGCTACCGACAGAAGCTCCGCTGACTGATTAATTATTTCTATTAATCTTCCTAACACTAGTACATGTACATGTATTTTGGCATCATTCTGTCTTAACTTTCTGAAGTTAATTTTAAGTAACCTTGACCACAAAAAAAAACTAGAAATGCGTGTTTGTAAAACACTATGCCCCCAACTGTATGCTTGTCCCTTAACTGGCAGCTTGTATGATTCATTTATTTCATTTGAATGAAGTGAAATTTTATTTCCTGAAGCCTCTGTTTTGACCTTGATCCAGAAACAGAATGTAAGCTTTTTGCAGATAAATTAGAAATGGAGTAAAAATTTCAAAATGGAGTAATTTTGTCAAAATTTGACGTAAAGTCTTCAAAATGTAATCAGGTGATCTTCTCTGCCCCAACCAGTGTACCGAATATGAAGGCTCTAGCTTAAATACTTTTTGAGATATCTTGCACACAAGATATTCAAATTTTGTTTTAAAAGGGGCATAACTCCAAAAAGGCACATAACTTGAACATAAACAAAAATACGGGTCAACTATATTTTCATAAGGAATCTGTATATGAAATTTCAAAACCCTAACATTCACCATTCAAAAGTTTCATAATTCACCGAAAAATTAATTATAGTGCAAAAATTAATCAAAATTTCAAATTTCTGTATTTTTGTCAAAATTTGACAGAAAGTTCTCAAAAGTTAATCAGGTAATCTACTCCTCAGCCCCAACCAGTATACCAAATATGAAGGCTCTAGCTCAAATACTTTTTGAGATATCTTGCACACAAGATTTTCAAATTTTGTTTTCAAAGGGACATAACTCAGAAAAGGGGCATAACTTGGACATGAAAAAAAATATGGGTCAACTATTTTTTCATGAGGAATCTGTATTTGAAATTTCAAAACCCTAGCTTTCACCGTTCAAAAGTTTCAAATTTCACCGAAAAGCGGAAAAATCAATCAAAATTTAAAAATTCTGTATTTTTGTCAAAATTTGACGTAAAGTTCTCAGAAGTTAATCAGGTCATCTACTCATCAGACCCAACCAGTATACCAAATATGAATGTTCTAGCTTAAATACTTTTCGAGATATCTTGCACACAAGATTTTCAAATTTTGTTTTCAAAGGGAAATAACTCAGAAAAGGGGCATAACTCGGACAAGAAAAAAAATACAGGTCAACTATTTTTTCATGAGGAATACACACATGAAATTTCAAATCCCTATCATGCACCATTCAGAAGTTTAAAAAAAAGTGACTAACAGACGCACCCACTCACACACGCACAGACAGACATACAGACAGACAGACAGACAAGCCGAAAGCAATATGCCCTTCCAACTTTTTCAAAGTTGGGGGCATAAAAAAAAAAAAGAAAAAAAAATTGTTTCAATTTTTTTCGGCATCTGGCACAGAGCAAGGGACACAACCCAAGTTCTGTGATGGTGAGAGTTTATCTGCATTTACCTATCATTATTAAATTAGCATTTTTCATCATTATATTCACGGCTTATTATCATTTCAGACAGTTTTTGTCTTTAAATAAGACAACCAATTCCCCTTTTCTATCAAATATTTGTTTGCCCAGTCAAAACTTTCATACCTGACCAAAACCGAGTAGTCATGCAAATACAAAATTAGACAATCTATGATAAAAATAATATAAGTAATGCAAAATATAATTAATGCTACATAGCAAAAATTGTACAATAAAAAATATTGTTCTAGGAAATATTAAACCAGTCTTAAAATAGCACAAAATTACTAAAATACTCGAGTCTGATCCCATAGTATTGTAACCCTGGGATTGTAAGGAACAGCCGAGCCAAGCCACAGCAAACCCTGTCAATTGAAAGCATGCTCACCCAGCAACGGTAGTTTACTGTGCTACATATCGTTGGCTCGTTGACAAAACCTCGTAACTGCAAAAAAAAAAAAAAAAAATTTTCAGGAGAAGCAAAAAACTAAAACTTGTATATAAATGATATATAATTGTGCATGTTTACAAATTGTCGTATATACAAAACCTGATAAATGAAAGCCAGAAGCAGATTCTTATGATGAATTATAGAATGTGTTTATGAGAAATCATACATATGCAACTTTTGCATATCTAAAAGATAAAGATTTTCTTGTATTTAAATTTTTTGAAATTGCATATACGAGGTTTTGTCACCTTTTTTCAAGTCCGTTTACCATTTGTAGTTACAAGGTTTTGTAAGGTCATCGAAAAACTAACTTCCCATTGGACATAACCTACAAGGCTTTGTCACAAGCTGAATTTGAATGTTTTGAATCGCGCCATGTGAAAAAACGATTTTTTGAAAAAAGTGCAGTTACGAGGTTTTGTCAACAAGCCAACGATATACTACACTTAAGTCCAATTCGCATGCGCCAAAAATACTGCATGTAAATATACTCCGGTGTGCAAATTTTACTCGGGGTAAGCAAATGCGAACGCAAATACAAACAGGAGTATATTTACATATGGGTAAATTTACTCCTGGGTCTGACCAGATGCAAATTTTATATTTACAAATACACACATGTAAATTTACTATTTTGTCCCATGCGAACGCAAACGGCTAAAACACAATCAGGGTGGACATTTCACAAAATACATGTTATACGCCAGTATTTTGCCCTGGTGCACTCCTAGAATGATGTTATTGTCATAGCTATATTGGAAATTTCACAACCTTTCCAGTGATATATAATATGTGTGGGTTATTAGTAGGGGAACAGTTTACTGCCTAGTCAAAAGGCTAAAATTGGGCCATTTTTGAGTGTTATAAAGTTTCACTTCAAATTTTCTATAATTTTACAAGGCACCAGCTATTATAATTTCATCTTTAGCCAATAAATTTATGTCAGAAATTCAAAAGGAATACCCAAACTCTTATCTGAGGTGATAAATACATTGGTACTTGCCTTTGTATAAATTTCCAAGAGCTTTTCTTAAAAGTAGCCCTTTGTTATACATTTTGGCTTTTTTAATTTCCCCAAATCAGGAGCTTCCAAACTTAATAAACTGCAAAATATAAAATCACAAATGCCATATTAAGCCTAAGATACTTTTTGAATTTTGATGGGAAAGCCCTTATTGAATATAAAGTGATTGTGGAATCTGCCAGATGCAATTTTGTAACACCATGTAAATGTCGTGTCCGTAGCCCCCTATTTTCAAGCCCCTATTAAAGTATGTTAATAATGGTCAATATAAACATGACCTTCACTTTCATTTGCGGGTCCAGCCATTAAATGTTTTATAATAAACATTTTGTGGCTAGCTGAATGGTTTCATCAGATATCGCGGTAACTATGCTGTCCGTAGCCCTGTCGTGTCCGTAGCCGCCATTTTTGTTGTTTGCTTAAAATGATCATTTTAAGCTTATCTCATTTTGTTTTGAGTTGTAAACAAACAAAAACATCATTAAAAGTCATAAATGTACCAGTACATATGAATATTGCATGTTAATATTTGTGACAAAACTGTCTGAAAATAGATAGGGCTACGGACACGACACATTTTCATATTTGCCATAAGTTAAAAATTTTGACAGATTTTCCAGATAAAATCTGTTATCTGACACAAAAAAGTGTCCCAAAAGTAAAAATTCTCGATACAAGATAAATTGCATTAGCCATTATGCATGTTATATTTTCAAATATGTAGGCCCCTAAGCCCTAGGGGCATAGATATGGTAAAATTTTTGAAAGCCTGAAAAGAAAATGAAAATTTCTGCGTTTTTGCACCTACAAGGTGTCTTGGATAACAAAAATGCCATCTAAAAATGCCCCACTTAAAATTCATTTTTTGACAAAAGTGAAACCCAAATGTCCACCCTGATTGTGTTTTAGCCGAAAGTAAAATTTACCCATGAGTATTTTTATTTCAAGTCAATATTCTGCTTTTAGATAACAAATTTTCACATTTTTTGTTCATAACTGATTATATGACAGTTGCTGAAACTGTGGACATTGTTGCTAAATAAGAGTTTATTGCCATTCATAACATTTTAGATCGTATGGAATGCAAACAGCCACACTGTTTCTTCATCATTCTTGGTGAGGATTCTTGTAAAAGGATGATAAAAGTAATTCCTTGTGAAAGGATGATAAAAGGGAACTGTATAACTGCTAAGGTTATACTTGACCATTACATGATTCTCCTCTGCTGCCAAAGTCTACAAGAACACCTTGAAGCAGCCTCTTCTTGTTTTGCAAATACAGAAAACTTAAGGTTTTAATCCAGAAATGATAGATTTACATACAAAATACTCCTGGTGATAAAACCAATGCGAATGCAATTTAAATTTGCGGAGTATATTTACACACTGGAGTATATTTACACACGTGTATTTTTTGCGCATGCGAATTGGACTTTACTCGATTCACAAAGTATCGAGTTTGAAATTTGCATATTTCTAGCACTCCAGATGCTGCTAATACATTGCACCAACGTATTCTACCAAGGGAGGCTATCAACTTCACCAACTACCGATTTGGAAATTTGCATATCTCTTTATAAATACTTATAGCACACCCTCCCAGTATAGTCACAGAATATAAATATTAGCTCTGATCACAAATTTTGGGAACTCCATTCTTTTATCAGTTTACTATTTTTTTGCAATAAATTAGTAAAGCCGATAAAAGAATGGAGTTCCCAAAATTATGTATAATTATTATAGTTTTTTCCTGGAATACAGAAATTCTTAATTTTTACGGAGGAAAACGTACAAACTTCAACTTGTCTTGCTGTGTTTCTACATGCCTGTGAGTAATATAGCCTATACATTATCACCCTCTGTACCTGTTCAATAACTCCACACCGACGGAAATGGGATATGTTGAACCCTTGGTCTAAAAATAAAACCTAGCAAAAATGCAAAGAAACGAAAAACTGTCTTATGTTAGATCATTTTTGGCACATGTGACTTAAATCATATTCATTCTAGTTGTAAAAGTATGCATATTCATAAAATACTTTATGTTTTCTATGGAATATATCAAAGATATCTATTAATAGATCAGGGGAGACTACTGTAGAATAAGCAACACAAAGAAGAAAATCGTTCGATTTTTCCAAATTTATTTAAACTCTGCGGGATACGCATGTGTTTATCAGAAGAATTATGACACTGCTACAAATACATAACACAAATTCAAATAACCATTACCAAATAATGAGGCTAAAAGCTTATTACGAAATCCATAATTAGTTCGACCATAGTTTGATCGCAACCTATGCTAAGCTGTCACGGAAGTGGAACGAGGTCACTGAGTGTATCCGAGTGCAGATTAGCCAGCTGATCGAGTCCGTGGGCTTTTCAATGTACAATATTCTTCGACGTAAGCAGCATCATTTTTTGCTTTATTCTCCGACGTAAGGAGCATCATTTTCTATCCAAAAGTCTTATACATGAGTTGTATCGAGGTAATTGACTCTTATAGGTAAGTTGTATCCTAATCGATCTACCCTGTGTGTGTTCAACACCATATTGTGAACAAACCAGCCTGACTTCATTATTGTTTTCTGTTTGTATGTAACAAAGAATGTTTTTGGTCTATATTGAAACGTTAAAAATGTCAATAGGTGACGAAAGATTGGAGAAATTAGCAAATGCAATCATTTTTCGTGACGATGGTGGAATTTTTCGCCGAGAAAACTATTGTTTCTGTGGCAAGGAGATGTTGTTTAGAATACTGTTGATGGCAAACAAACAGAGGTATGTACACTTTATTTCTCTGCCAACTCTTGACCCAAACTCCCCCGCATAAATGCCTGTAAAATTAAAATAATCTTCAACTCACCTGACTCCATCTTAAACCACGCGCCGCGTCGAGTTGTATCAGTCTCCGACGTAAGGTAATTGATTGTATCACGGGTACAGAGGGTGTTATAACAGCTCCATCATTGGAAAACCAACAAAGTGGTTTCCCAACAGGTCCACAAGCACAGATGGCTAGAGGCTGGAAAATTTGGGTTTTGAAAGTAAATGAATTGTACTACCCATGTCGCGAAAACAAAGGCGCTGATTATCTTCGCAGATACTGCGAAGCTGATCTGCCCCTTTGTTTTCGCATATGCAGATTGTTGGTTTTCTCATGATGCGGCTCATATTTTAGTTTGACTTTAAAATCGATTTTATGTCAGATTGTTTTAAAGAACAAGAAAACTGAATTACCTGTAGTCACAAGAAAAGCAGCCGGTTAATTTACGCTGATGGTAGCTTCATGTAGAAATGTAGTCGCATCATTGATCTATCTCCAGTCTTCATTTATGTTTCTTCAAAACGCCTCAAATATCTGCATACCAGTCTACACACCAACACTGAAAAATAGCAGACCATTATTGATTACAAAAATAAGCTGGGGCATGAGAAAATAAGTTTATTGAAAATAAGAAAGAAGCTTCTGGATGCAAACACAATTATGCTTCTGTGACTTAACAGCCTGGACCCAGTTGTTCAAAGCATCGTTAGCTTAACGATATCGTTAAGACATAAATTTGTTAAGCAAATATCAGCAAAAGTAACAAATACACTGTTATTTTTTGTTGAAAAAATGTGAGAATCCTTTGCAGTGCAAAGGATTCTCACATTTTTTCAACAAAAAATAACAGTGTATTTGTAATATTAATGTTTGAAATTTTAACGAAACGTTAACTAACGACGTCGTTAGTTTTGAACAACTGGGCCCTGGTTTGTGTCAGACCTGGTCGGAATCCCAGATTGTTGATTTTCTCATGCATAATAGGCTCATATAGATCATGTACGAGCAGTGTTATGAAAAAGCTAGTAGTTTGCAATTAAGACCAACTGACAGGTTACCATAGCATACAACATATGAGCCGCCTCGTGGGAAAACCAACAATGTGGTTTCCGAACAGGTCCGACACAAACCGGCCTGTACAAGCACAGAAAAGAGCTAGAAGCTTGAAATTTTGGATTTAAGAAGAAGAGGAATTGTACTATCCGAGTAGCGAAAACAAAGGCGCTGATCAGCTTCGCGGTTACCGCAAAGCTGATCTGCGTCTTTGTTTTCGCCTATGCAGATTGTTGGTTTTCCCATGAGGTGACTCAATTATAGCACATTAATTTATTTGCTTTCATATTGAACAATTCATCAATTGAATTATAATCTCATCCCGAAATTGTGAACCTCAAAAACGTGTCCTCCCCCAATTTTGAGTCGGTTCTTGTCAGAACCTCTCACAACATTTTGTTGTGATGCACCTCACATCTAAAGTAGTTCAAACTTGCTGTACGTCATAGCACATTGGCTGTACACACTAATATTAATGAGTCTAGTTAATCACACTCTATCTAAGGTCGCACTTGATATAGCCAATCTGATTGATCCGATCTACCTGAGCATAAGGATTCTAAATCAAGTAGTCGCAATGGAGCGTGATGAAGCTCTCCACCGTCCAAAGTGGTGTGGTCGGAGCAAGTCACGTGACCTGCTCTAAAAAACATGGCGTCAACTATGTTTCAATGCGAGGAGTGCAAAATTTATTTCTTCAGCATGGAGGTGTTTGTGAGACATCCATGCGTATTGCAGGGTAATAAACACGCCGTAAATCAAAATCATTTAAAGCAACAATTTGACTTTCAAACATTATTGCTTTTCCTCACTTGTTTTAGTAATGGGAATGCACTCCGTTTGCCCACTTTCCCTTGATTTAGCGTGCTGCTCGGACCAATCCAATCACTCTTAAAATTTCTAAATTAAGTACGCCCTAAAAGTGCAGGGCTGGGCCATAACGATATTTATCCAGTAAAGTAAAATGCTAATGCATCAAATTAGAATAGCAACCAGCACAAACACCATAATGACATATGAGCCGCCTCATGGAAAAACCAACAATGTGGTTTCCGAACAGGTCCGACAAAAATTAGGCTGTACAGTCCAAGAAGCAGGCTAGAAGCTTGAAATTTTGGATTTCAGAAGAAGAGAAAGTGTACTATCCGTGTAGCGAAAACAAAGGCGCTGATCAGCTTCGAGGTTACCGCGAAGCTGATCTGCGCCTTTGTTTTCGCATATGCAAATTGTTGGTTTTCCCATGAGGCGGCTCAAACAGAGCTGTGATAGTTCGTCTCTTGCTAATGAGAAAGACCATCATTATTTCTTTCCGAACAGGTCCAACACAAACAGAGCAGTTGAACTTTCAAATTTCTATATGCTTTATAACCTGTGTATACACCCATGATAGAATGAGTAGATCAGAGATGGGAACATGTTATTGCAATTAACATTACAGGAACATCCCCCGTTTGCAGAAAGTGCTCTATAATTCAGCTGATTTTGATTGTATTTTTGCATTAATTACAGTTTTTGCCCATAAAATCATGTATTTTGAGTAGCTGTTATGATCAGATAACAGAACATTACGAAAACTTGTCCATGCAATATACAGATATTTTTTCAGCTGTAAAATTTAAAATTTTATTAGAAAAATTTTGATATTTTTACTATATTTGCTGAAAACATTGTGGGTACACGTTAGAACGAGTACGGTTTTAACAGTACCCACAATCTATATATATTGTTTTTGATCAATAATAAGAATAATAGGCGTACCCCAGTAAACCACAGTTTTACTATATAAATGTGGGGTATAAGGGCGTATACATTACACAGATATGTTGTGATGAAAATTATATACCCACAATATTATGATTTTATGGATTAATATGAATATTAAAAATCGATAATATCATACCTACCCCGAATTTCCTCCATTTTTACTTATACATGTACATGTATAATACATATATCTTAGGTGCAAATCTAGGGTAGCTTTCATATGGCGATGTTTCCATGATGTAACTAAAATAGCATAACATCAGAAAAACATGTTTGTGAAATGTATACCCCCTTATACCCCACTTTTATATAGCAAAACCGGGGTATGCAGGGGTATACCTATTTTTCTTATTTTTGCTCCAAAACATAGATTGTGGGTACTTGTTAGAACTGCCTCGCCTAGAACCGCCTCGGCGAGGCGGTTCTAATGTGTACCCACAATCTATGTTTTGAGCAAAAATAAGAAAAATAACAAAAAAATTCTACAGAAAATTTTCAAATTTTACAACTTAAAAAAACTGTATATTGGATGGGCAAGTTTTCGTAATGGCTAGGTTCACAGAAATATAAAGTGTCTTTGTCAAAGATCAAACAACACTATGCAGTCTTTTTTTTTTTAATTAGACATTATGAAAACTTATCCATGATGCAAATGATACAGAGATTTTTAAAGCTGCAAAGATTGAAAATTTCATTAGAAAATATTTTGATATCTTTCTTATTTTTGCTCAGAACACAGATTGTGGGTACAAGTTAAAACCGCCTCGCCGAGGCAGTTCTAATGAGTACCCACATGATCTAATTGTTTTGGAGCAAAAAATAAGAAATTTAGGTATACCCCTGTATACCCTTTTTTCAATACTAGAGGACCATTGGTCCTGTAGCTCACCTGAGAGATTATCACATTGTAAGCTCATGAGATTTAAATTAATTGAGAATCGACCAATGAAAGTCTATGCATGGACACTATTGACCCCCGGGGCATGACTGGCACAATTTATAATGGGGACTACCAAACATTGCTACATACAAAATATATAAGCTCTGGGCCTTTTGGTTTCAGAGAAGAAGTTTTTTTTAGTTTTTCCCATTGTAAGTCTATGGAGACTAACTACACCCGGGGCGTGGCCAAATTTGACCCCAGGGGCATGGCTGGCACAATTTATGTAGAGGACCATTAGCCATTGCCACATACAAAATATCAAAGCTGTGTGCCCTGTGGTTTCAGAGAAGAAGATTTTTGAATTTTTTTCCCATAGCAAGTCTATTGAGACTATCAACCTCCGGGACCTGGCCAAATTTGACCCCAGGGGCATGAATGGCACAATTTATGTAGAGGACCATTAGCCATAGCTACATACCAAATATCAAAGCTGTGGGCCTTGTGGTTTCAGAGAAGAAGATTTTTTTAGTTTTTCCTATTGTAGGTCTATGGAGACTATCGACCCCCGGGGCTTGGCCAAATTTGACCCCGGGGACATGATTGGCACAATTTATGTAGAGGACCATTAGCCATTGCCACATACAAAATATCAAAGCTGTGGGCCCTGTGGTTTCAGAGAAGATTTTTTAATTTTTTTCCCATAGTAAGTCTATGGAGACTATCAACCCCCGGGGCGTGGCCAAATTTGACCCCAGGGGCATGAATGGCACAATTTATGTAGAGGACCATTAGCCATTGCCACATACAAAATATCAAAGCTGTTGGCCTAGTGGTTTCAGAGAAGAAGATTTTTTTAGTTTTTTTTCCTATTGTAGGTCTATGGAGACTATTGACACCCGGGGCGTGGCCAAATTTGACCCCAGGGGCATGATTGGCACAATTTATGTAGAGGACCATTAGCCATTGCCACATACAAAATATCAAAGCTGTGTGCCCTGTGGTTTCAGAGAAGAAGATTTTTGAATTTTTTTCCCATAGCAAGTCTATTGAGACTATCAACCTCCGGGACCTGGCCAAATTTGACCCCAGGGGCATGAATGGCACAATTTATGTAGAGGACCATTAGCCATAGCTACATACCAAATATCAAAGCTGTGGGCCTTGTGGTTTCAGAGAAGAAGATTTTTTTAGTTTTTCCTATTGTAGGTCTATGGAGACTATCGACCCCCGGGGCTTGGCCAAATTTGACCCCGGGGACATGATTGGCACAATTTATGTAGAGGACCATTAGCCATTGCCACATACAAAATATCAAAGCTGTGGGCCCTGTGGTTTCAGAGAAGATTTTTTAATTTTTTTCCCATAGTAAGTCTATGGAGACTATCAACCCCCGGGGCGTGGCCAAATTTGACCCCAGGGGCATGAATGGCACAATTTATGTAGAGGACCATTAGCCATTGCCACATACAAAATATCAAAGCTGTTGGCCTAGTGGTTTCAGAGAAGAAGATTTTTTTAGTTTTTTTTTCCTATTGTAGGTCTATGGAGACTATTGACACCCGGGGCGTGGCCAAATTTGACCCCAGGGGCATGATTGGCACAATTTATGTAGAGGACTATTAGCCATTGCCACGTACAAAATATCAAAGCTGTGGGCCCTGTGGTTTCAGAGAAGAAGATTTTTTAATTTTTTTCCCATAGTAAGTCTATGGAGACTATCAACCCCCGGGGTGTGGCCAAATTTGACCCCAGGGGCATGAATGGCACAATTTATGTAGAGGACCATTAGCCATTGCTACATACCAAATATCAAAGCTGTGGGCCTAGTGGTTTCAGAGAAGAAGATTTTTTTAGTTTTTCCAATTGTAAGTCTATGGAGACAATCGACCCCCGGGGCGTGGCCAAATTTGACCCCAGGGGCATGGCTGGCACAATTTATGTAGAGGACCATTAGCCATTGCCACATACCAAATATCAAAGCTGTGGGCCCTGTGGTTTCAGAGAAGAAGATTTTTTAATTTTTTTCCCATAGTAAGTCTATGGAGACTATCGACCCCCGGGGCGTGGCCAAATTTGACCCCAGGGGCATGAATGGCACAATTTATGTAGAGGACCATTAGCCATTGCTACATACCAAATATCAAAGCTGTGGGCCTAGTCACCAGGTTTCAGAGAAGAAGATTTTTTTTAGTTTTTCCCATTGTAAGTCTATGGGACCTATCTGTTGCCATGGAAACCACAATTTTGATACAATCTGCTCCAAAACCTAATGCCATCAATCCCCCAACCCAATTATGGTTCACATTAAATTTGATCAAGATCGGCCTACTAGCTTCAGAAATATTCTTCTTTGAAATTGTGGACGGACGACGACGGACGACGACGACGGACGACGGATGCCTGCCTATCCTATAAGCTCACCTGTGAGCCTTCGGCTCAGGTGAGCTAAAAAGTGGGGTATAAGGGGGTATATACAGGGGCCTCCGCGACATTTCGTTGAAAATTACATTTGTCGAAAATGTCCCCATGCCCAGACCTTTACCCTAACCCTAGTGGTTGGTGGCTCAAAATGTGTACCTATAGGATAGTCTTCTACGGAATAAATCTCAGAATTTAGCAATGAATATTTTTGAAGTTAAAATTTTTTCTACAAAACACATTTTCCATGAAATGTCATGCAGGCAAAATTAATGTTATCCTGGAGACTATAATGTTGGCTAATATTCAATCACTGATGTATTTCAATTTACAATAATATTTCAACAAAAAAACATCGATCATTTCTGTAACGATATTGATTGCCCCGTGATCTTTGACAAAGCCTGAAACTGTGTCTAAAGTTACAAGTGGCACTATGTAACCTTACCAGCCTTTATAATTCATCTCTATCTCTACACATGCCAAAGGCCAATATTGTTAACACGTCAAATGAGCCGCTATGCAAGAAAACCAGTCTTCGGGGTTTGCAACGGTTACCTTTGCAACAAGATTCTGTACCATCACAGAAGATGGATTTAGGATTTAGACCAAGAGGGATTGTACTATCTGTGTAGCGAAAACAAAGGCGCTGATCAGCGGTGCAGTTACTGCATAATAGCTGATCCATATGTCTTTGTTTTTGCAAAGGGGCATCCGGTTTTCTCATGATGCGGCTCAAATAGTTTATGCATATATCATACAATTAACACAGGTATATGAGTCAACACAAAAATATTGGAAAAATTGTATTTACTACCGAATATAAAGCTATACTCTAGTACATCAATAATAAAATTACTTATTTTTTTAAGAGAAAAGATGATTTTGTACATACATACCCAATGTACCGTGCAGTTTCAGAAAAACACCATTTCTTCCCTCAAGATTTTCAACTACAGTGCACTGCTATTAGCATTTAGCAGATAAGGCTGGCTTGCATATGCAGAGTTTACACAGTGAACCTGCTTTACCTAATCAATAAATAGACTCAGCCAGTTCTGACTGGAGTGAACAAGTTTATAATAAACAGTCCAATGAAAACCTGTTTAAATATATAAACCTCTGTAGTAAAAACAATTTTGACCATGCCGGTTAAACTAACGTTTTGTCAATAATAGAAAAGGGGTACCTATTTGGTTTAGACATTTTTCCAGTGCCGTGTAAAGCACATTACTTATCAAGAATCTCATTGTTGAAAACATACCCATCTGAAGCAGTCCGATCAACAAACCCAAATCTATGTTTACAAAAGGTAAACTGGCACAGTCAAAGAAACTGCGCTATACTAAGCTTTTGAGACCTCTGAACTATTATAATAGTTTTGGAAGCCTTCATAGTGTAGTGGTCAAGAAACCACTTGATCACCTTGTAACCCAGGAGTGGTGGGTTTACCAGTCTTTCCAACAAGATCCTGTCTCCATCATGAATTCAGGCGGGTACCCAGGCAGAAGCCTGGAAGCCCGGGCTTCAACATGATTTATGGTCTTTCTGAGAAAAATTTATGAAAAACAAAAGTAATTTAAACTGTCATATAAAAATGAACCCTGACCATTGCGCTTCTTGATACACGAATTCAAGTATTCTAATGCACTTGAGAATGTAACTTGACGTCTGATTGGATAACGTCAAAAATTTGCGACTGTATATTGTGCGATATACCATCGGAAACCCAACGTCATGAGCAACGTTTTTTTGTGATTGGCTAACACAGAGGTTATATGTCGCTCAGTGACGCTAACGTTTTGCGTAAAACAATGTATTTTCTACATTTAAATTAAAAAATACATTAGAATGGGGATAGCAATATTAAAATTTATCATTCAGGGCTGTATATCGTCGTATATACAGTCTGAAATCATGTTTTACGGCTCCGCTGACGCGTCGCCGTAAAATGACGCGTCGCCGTAAAACAAAATTTCCGACCGTATATATCCGACGATATACCGCCCCAAAAGAAAAATTTGAATACAGTTATCTCCTAATTTATAACAAAATGGGTTTAATTGATTCTCCTCAGTATTTTACTCCTGATCCAGGGCTCGCAGATTCCAGACCTGTGTTGTGTCACTGAGCAAAGACAGTTTACGCCCCAGAGTACTGGTAAAATACCCATGAAGCGGTGGCTCTGCCCCGAAGAATTGTTGACTGGGACGTTAAGCCTTAGTTAAATCAAATCAAATCCAAAAATTTCTACGCCAGTTTTCACCAAGTAATAATCTAAATCGATGGTTCCGTCCCGACATGACTGACAAATTGTTGATTGGAACGTTAAGCCTGAAAAACTACCCCAGCTTTCAACAAATAATTATCTAAAAACCTTCAAAATTTTGATGACAACATGCCCCTTCAGATATCACCAGATTCCACCAAATCGCACCAGATTTTCAAAATTTTCTCGGGGGAGATCCCCCCAACCCCCCTTGCAAGAAGGGGATATGCCACCCTCTCGTGCTTTCGTCCCCTGTTCGTGCCTTCGGCACTTGCCCAAACACCTTTGGCGTTGGGCTTCAACATTACAAATTTCCTGGGTACGCCCCCTGATGATCTTTATAGGCTGTTTTAGTGGGATGTAAAACATAAAATAAATAAGCATCCATATAATCAGAGGGAGAACTGAAAATTCTGGGCAGTTTTCAGAACATGTTGGTACTGAGCCATCATTATAAGATTCCTCATTGGTAAACAATAGTCCACAGAATGATGTAACCAGAAAATTTATAGTTACAGATCAACCCCATTATAACGCTATCTATGGGGTCCATAGAAGCAGACTGTGTTATTAAAGAAACTGTGTTTTAATTATTAAGGAGGTTCTTTACAAGGTTATATAGCAAAATAATCAATTTGGGAGCCATGCCATGGCCATGTTATATTGAAAACCACATTATAGTGAGGCGCCTTACGAGGATGAAGTGTTTACCCACCAGTATCCCTCACAAAACAAATTTAGACCATGTATGCGTTTAATTACAAGTTTAGTTGGAAAGACAGTAAAATGGTTTGCAACAATACATTTTCCATTTTTAATACAGAGAACATGAAAAAACTATGATAATTACAAAAGATTGCATTTTGTAAATGATCTTTACCTGTGTGTTCTCAATACCTGTGTTTATTCTGCCCTAATCAGCTTTGAAGTGTGTATTGTTAATAAAACAGTGCGTTTGAACTTCGAGCTTTATATGATAAATGACCTTGAGCAATATCGCTTGTTGCAAATCTTTACACAGAGTGTAATGAATTGGCTGTATAATGAGTTAATATATATGTACATTCAAAAAGCTATCAATACTTTCCCCCAGAGTGGAAGACTGGAAGTAGGCGGGATTTGGGAGGCGGGGACATGGGAAACTAGAAAAAGTGCCTTTAGAGGCACGTATACCCCCGGCTGATAGCCACCAAGCCCCCTTCCCTACCCCCTACCTAAGCAATCCGGCACATGCTCACCCCTGACATTGAACCTCACATCACCAACGAAAAACAGTACCCTTATCAAATACATTTTAGAAACCACCAAGCCCCCTTCCCTACCCCCTACCTAAACAACCCGGCGCATGCTCACCCCTGACATTGAACCTCACATCACCAACGAAAGACAGCACCCTCATCAAGTACATTTTAGAAATAAGCAGTGTAAAGTACTTTACATACAAACATGGTGTAGTTTTAGAATGACATATCTATTTTAGAGCGGTATACAGAGCTGACGTGTATACCCAATCTAGGACATAAGCGCGGACATTTTGGGTCAGGTCCTCAGTCCTAGATTGAAATGAAATTAGAATGTCATTCTTAAAAAAAAAAAAAAAAAAAAAAAAAAAAATAAGATGTCCTAGATATTGACCTCTAGCCCCACCCCCAGCATGTACCCTAGTGTCTAATGTCATTAGAAACAAGGCAAACCTTATAGAGTACCTATGGGGCAAGTATGAATGATTTCTTAACATGATAGTAAAAAAAAGTACAGAAAATACAATTATTAAAGAAGTTCTAGATTTTGACCTCTAGCCCCCCACCCCTCCCCCCGCACGTAGACACTAGAGTCTGAATCTTACATGGTACCTATGGTCTAAGTATGAATGCGTTCTGGCAAGACTTAGTGGATGTCAAGAAAACAGACTTACAGAAAGTTTATCATGGTATATATCATATAAAAATGTGTCCTAGCTTTTGACCTCTAGCCCCACCCCTGGGGACGGTAACCAGGATTTGGTGACATTGAATATGAAAGCAAACCCTAAAGGGTATCTATGAACTATATAAGAATACATTCCTATGATTGTTTGTTAAGATATGAACTTAAGAGAAGAAACATTAACATTGTAAACAGCACATTTTAAAGGTGACCTAGATTTTGACCTCCAGCCCCACCCCCGGGCATGGACCCTGGGGTCCGAACTCATGGAAACAAAGCAAACCCTATAGGGTACCTATGGTCCAAATATGAATAGTTTCTGACCATTGGTTCATGAGATATACACCTCTAGAGAAACTTTAACCAAAACTTTGACATAAATTCTACGAACGTTCCGGAATTACGAACGAAGAAACGAATTAACGAACGAACATACGAACGGACGAACGGAAAAGCGAAAACTATATACCCGTCGGCATAAATGCCGGGGGTATAATTACCCAGTAGACACCAAATAAGAGCTGTCGCAGGACAGCGTAGCTCGCCTGACTTGTGCTTTGCTACTAAATCTATTAAAATCTATGACCAAAGACATTGACCTCAATGTCACTCAGGGGGGCCATGATGGTACAGCATAAAACTACCAACATGCTAAGTTCAATTTGATCCATCTACATACTTGATATAAATAAAATTTCTAAGCCTGCGAACTTGACCACAGTGAGTCAAGATGATACAGCATAAAACTTAAGAATAATATCTAACAGCAAAGTAATGTATCAACTAGATCCATCCATCTGTTCCAGCAATATACAGTTCAAAACACTTTAAGCAAAAGCTTTAACATAAAATTTCAAAGTCTGTGACCTTGAACTCAAGGTCACCCACCCAGGTGGGTCATGATGGTACAGCATAAAAGTTCAGACCAATATCTACCAACATGCGAGTTTCACTTTTGGTAAGTTTCGAGTTTCTAGTTGAAAAAAGCGAGTTTCTTGTTAAAAAAGCGAGTTTCTAGTTAAGAAAAGCGAGTATCGAGTTAAGAAAAGCGAGTTTCTAGTTATGAAAAGCGAGTTTCTAGTTATGAAAAGCGAGTATCGAGTTAAGAAATGAAAAAGCGAGTTTCGAGTTAAGAAAAGCGAGTTTCGAGTTGAAAAAAGCGAGTAACCAGTTAACAAAAGCGAGTTTCGAGTTGAAAAAAGCGAGTATCGAGATAAGAAAAGCGAGTATCGAGTTAATGTTTTTTGTTGGTGGTGGTGGTGATGCTGGTGTTTCCTTATTACCAATATAGGTACAAAGGTTTCAAATGTGCCATGTCATTTGTACATAACGGATTGATCTGAGGCTCAAGATCTGAGGTAATTGAGCCAATCTAGAAATGATAGGTTAGGCAAAGGTCAACATCGGTTGGCGATAGACTTCTATTTTATGAAGGTATGGAATGTATAGAGGATCTTACATGAGTGGTCATTTCATATGAAATTTATTAAACGAGCCTTTGGCGAGTTTAATAAATTTCATATGAAATTACCACGAGTGTAAGATTCGTTTTATCATATGACTTCTAAAATAGGTTTTTATCGCTTTTAAAGTGGACATATTTCCAATGAAAATTTACGTTGTTACGGACGTCGTCAATGACGTTACGTATTCCCGCAAAAGTGTTATTACACGTGTGGTCATACGATTTTTATGACATGACGTTATCCACTGGAAAACAGCGGCGTCATATGATAAAAACATGTATTGTATCTTCAACAGATCTGTTACCAGTTTTAAGATACTGGGGTTAGTAACTCGAAGGCATCGTAAGTTCCCCTACTTACGACATACTTACGATGATCTTAAGACGACAACCTTAAAATTTAAGACCTCGCTATTCCAGTAACTCATAGCTTTCGCATCGTCCTCTTAACGTTAAGATCACCTTAGCGCTTAAGTTGAACTGTTTATTAAGAATTCACGTGCAAAACCTGAAATGGCTGTCCCGTTTTGTATTGGCATATGGACCGTTGTTTTTTGGCCAGGGCAAAAGAAAAGAAACAGTGGACAAACTAAATGAATTAGGACAGCATTTGTTCTTTGAGCTTCTCAGTATCCAAGCAGAAACCGATAACAACGCCGATCAGACTGCCCGATTCACACGTCAAAGCACTTTCATCAGTAGTTTCTCTCCCTCTGAATTTTACTAAAGGCCTCGTCACACATAAGCGAAAATCTCTCAACGCAGATTTGAGTATACTTGCGTTTAATTGCCTGTTATATTTACTGCTTTACGTCCCTTTCAACAGTCAACGTCTCGACATGACCAAAGCTGTTTACTGGGACGTAAAGCAATAATTCAAACTAAAAACTATATGTCGCAATTAAACGCAAGTCTACGTCGAGAGATTTTCGCTTATGTGTGACGAGACCTTCAGAACGAATAATATATAGTTTAGTCCACTATTAGGATTTGTGCAGCCTGATTAGTCTTTGCTTTGAGCACAGCTGACAGTTACATGCCAAAGAACAATTTAAACCGAGTTGCGTGCGCGAATGCAAATACGCCGGCACTGCCGAATTTCCGATATTAGATTCTTATTTATTTATTTATTTATTTATTTAATTATTTATTTATTTATTTTAAGATAATTCATTTACATAATTTTATTATTTCCATATTACTTATTAGCTCACCTGAGCCGTCAGGCTCACAAGGTGAGCTTATAGTATACCCATGCTCCGTCGTCCGTCCGTCGTCCACCATTTTCAAAGATCTTCTCCTCTGAAACCGCTTGGCCAATCAAAGCCAAATTTTACATGAAGCATCTATGGGAAGGGGGAACCAATGTGTATATAAATAATCCAGGTCACATGACCAAGATGGCCGCCATGCCCATATATGGTAAAAACCCTTCAAAAATCTTCTTCTCCGGAACCACTGGACCGATTTCAACCAAACTTGGCATGAAGCATTAATGGCTCAAGCACTACAATGTATATATAAATCATGACCCTATGATGACCTTGACTTATTTTACGGCAAGGTCAACATAGGTCGCGAATGCATTTGAATGGGAAAAATTGTTAAATTGTCATTTAAAGGAAAAATCTTGCAGAAAATGAGCAGTAGGACTGAATATTAATGATTCTGAAAAAAATTGGGCACCAGGGGCTCATCCGCCCCCACCCCGGGGCAATATACATGTATATCTCCATAATATTCAAACATCTTCTCCTCTGAAACCGCTTGGCCAATCAAAGCGAAATTTTATGTGAAGCATCAATAGGAAGGGGTAACAAATATGTATATAAAAAATCCAGGTCACATGACCAAGATGGCTGCCATGCCCATATATGGTAAAAACCGTTCAAAAATCATCTTCTCCAGAACCGGTTGACCAATTTCAACGAAACTTGGCACGAAGCATTGATGGCTCAAGCACTACAATGTATATATAAATCATGACCCTGTGATGACCTTGACCTATTTTACGGGAAGGTCAACATAGGTCACCAATGCATTTGAATGGGGAAAACTTTTAAAATGTCATTTAAAGTGAAAGTCTTGCAGGAAATGGGCAGTAGGACTGGATATTAATGATTCTGAAAAAAATTGGACCCCAGGGGCTCATGTGCCCCCACCCCGGGGCAATATACATGTATATTTCCATAATATTCAAACGTCTTCTCCTCTGAAACCGCTTGGCCAAACAAAGCCAAATTTTAAGTGAAGCATCTATAGAATGGGGGAATCAATGTGTATATAAATAATCTAGGTCACATGACCAAGATGGCCGCCATGCCCATATATGGTAAAAACCCATCAAAAATCATCTTCTCTGAAACCAATAGACTGATTTCAAGGAAACTTGGCGTGAGGCATCGATGGCAAAAGTACTCCAATGTATATATAAATCATGACCCTGTGATGACCTTGACCAAGTTTATGGCAAGGTCAACATGGGTTGCCTGTGCATCTGAATTGGGAAAACTGTTAAAATGTCATTTGAAGGAAAAAGCCAACAGGAAATTGGCAAATGGACAGAATATTGAAGATTCTGAAAAAAAGAAAATGGCCCAAGGGCTTATCTGCCCCTGCACTGGAGTTAAATACCATAATATTCAAACATGTTTATTGGTATATGCAGCTGATCTCAGGTGAGCGTTTACAGGACCATTGGTCCTCTGGTTAAATTGGATTACACCACGGCGATACACAGCATCATAACATGCTGCATCAGCAACATAAAAATAACAATAAATTTGATCAAAAAGGGCGAAAATGATAACTTTATTTAAATCAAAGGTGTCACCTTGTAAGATAAGATGACGCTAAGGTGGACTTGAGTTGACCTTAAAGTTACGATACTGTTAAGTTGTCACCGTAACTTAAGATCGCTTCCAGTTAGTCACCATAATCCTTAAGAGATGCTTAAGTTGGTCGTAAGATGATCTTAAGGCTTAAGATGGCTTCGAGTTACCAACCCCTGGTCCCCAACTCAGGCAAGTAGCAACTTTATCAACAACAATGGGTTGCGGCCAAAGTCATTTACCGTCTTGCATTCTTTAGTTGCCTAGCAACCAGACCTGACATTGTGACACGCATTTGAAAGAATCACTGAGTAGCATATTAAAGTTTGTTTGTTGGTACATTATATAGAAATGCAAAGGTGGTATAAAAGCTTTAGTTTTATTTAGATTTTGTCGTTAATTCTGGAATGACCCTCGAACTGGATGTACATCACTCGCAAGACGAGGCACCGAGGTTATAAAACTTTTTCATGCCGTGACTGAACATGTATTTAAACTGTTCTTTAATATTCAAATAGCAGAAATCAACGAAAGTTTATGTCTCAGTTGAGTTAAGCATGTAAAATAAATATAACCACGGGGCCAGATGTTAGGCGCTAGCACTAAACGACAGCGTTACGAGCGCGTGTCTCAAAGACAGCATTACAGTAAATTTTAAGAGTGCTTCGAATAATAAAAATTTCGTACGCATTTTTGCCCTAAAATTGGTAATTTTGAAAATCTCGAAAACAAAGCTGGAATGGTATTGTTTTCTTTTCATCTGTGGGGTGGGGTATCAATATACACTCGTATACTATTCAAGTATCGGGTTTTAAAATCACGTTCAAGTTTTAAAGTCTTTTCATATTTACATTTTCCAGACGGATTTTGAGAGTACCTCGAACCCCAAAATACCATTAACTTTATCGGGTCCAAGATAGTACTTTGAAAGTGTATGTATTTGGATAGCAGGCCTATATTTTCTGGCATTCAGTGTAAACGCACAGCCTACAAAATTGTCAAATATTCAAAATTCATTCAGGGTTTCCAATCGACATGTTCACAGTATCATGTGGTCATTAATGTTCCAGGTACAACGCAGCAAACACGGCCGTACAAAAGGAAATCACAGAGTCAGCATCCAAATTGAGATCCTCCAAATTGTCAGTTTTGCGAACACCTCCATTTA
The DNA here is from genome assembly GCA_964017185.1 of Rugalucina vietnamica. Classification (NCBI taxonomy): domain Eukaryota; kingdom Metazoa; phylum Mollusca; class Bivalvia; order Lucinida; family Lucinidae; genus Rugalucina; species Rugalucina vietnamica. Next base: position 39,633,828 of record OZ024876.1, read on the forward strand.
CGTGTTTAAAAATATGTGGATACATTTCACTACTTGTTAAGAATTCTTGAAATCAATTTTCACAGAGCTTGTGCAATACTTGAGCCACCGCATCAGAAAACCAACATTCTGCATATGCGAACAGAAGATAGTAATTCGCTACACGGATAATACAGACCCTCTAATTCTTTTAAAAATACCATATAAATTTCAAGCCTTTATTTAGCTATCTGTCATCTCTGTTTGAACAGCCCGGTTTCTGTTGGATATGGTCTGAAACCATGTTTGTTTTCTCACGAGGCAGCTCCTTGGACGTTAAAACAGAATTTTAATCGACGTATGAATATCAAGATTTTCATGTTTTCTCTCTTTTTTTTTCATTGACAATACAGAATAACCACAAAATGGGCTAGGAGACTTTCTGTCTGTAAAACGTGTTCATTACTCCATTTTGTGCCTGAGTACAAACTTTTCCTGAATAACGTCGGTAACTGGTAAACTCGAACCCGAGTCAACTCGTATCCAAGTCAACCGCTAGCCTAAAATCAAAGACACCCGGAGCTAAGCTGGGTAATTGTTCCACAGCGTTCATGTTGACAGCTGACCATAGATTTTAGATTCCTGCTGGAAGCGCTGAAATGACGTCGGTGATGTGACGTTTTGAACCAGGCGTTTTTGACGCTTTGCATAATTATGTTAGGGCGTGTAACCAAAATCGACCTTGAACAGAACGTTCGGGTCAAATATTGGGCGTTTTTGAGCGAATTTCGTCAGACCTGTCCATTTTGATGCTTACATAGTGACGCGTATGGCGTTTGAAATCACCATCTCTGGTGTCGCGGTTTTAGCAGTTTACACCAAAAGAAGGCAAATTATGGCCAAAGTAACTGAATGGTTCTTTTATTACTTCTTAATCTTTAAATTGGTTAGGGTGGCCAAACTTAAATTTCCTACTTTTCCACAATCCAAATCAATTGCAAATTGCTCTGGTCAACCCTGAAGAGAACCAACAAAAGGTGGCCAAATCTGCTGGTTTCAATTGTATACCAATCTAACTGCTTTATAAATCAATCACCACATGAAAATTGTCAGGAAGATTATTTCTATGTTGGCAAGTTGATAGGGTAATCTCTTCACTACTTCACAAAGAAGTCAACAGTTCATCAATGAATTTATATAGATTGTTTGCAGTATTAGAAAGAACTTAGGTGTTATTTTGGCCATACTTTGAGTTCCCCAGCTGTAATTGACCGAACCACTTTCAACAAGAATTACAAAACTGTCTTTTCAGTGAAGAACAAATACACATTACACATTATATATATCCCATCAACCCAAGTTGACCTTATCGTAAAATAGGTCAATGTCATATTCCCAGAGTCATGATTTATATCGAGTTTGTAGAGCTCCATTCTCTAATGCTTCATGCCAAGTTCCCGTCATAGCATGCCAAGTTCCCGTCATATGCCTTCTAATTCTGGAGAAAACGATTTTTAAGGTGTTTGCTATTTAAAGCCATGGTGGCCATCTTGGTCATGTGACCTGGACTGTCTATATAAGCTTTGGTTCCCAGATATTAAGGATGCTCCATATGAAGTTTGGCTTTGACTGGCCAAGCAGTTTCGGAGATGTGTGAATATTACGGCCATATACATGTATATAGCTTGAGGAAGGGACAGGCAACCCTCTGGGGCCAAAAGATTTTCGTAAACATAAATAAAATGTCCACTTTGCTCATTCCCAGTAAGTTTTCTGCCATTAAATGACAACTTCCCACTTTTCCCCATTCAAATGCATAGGCGAACTTAATATTGACAGTGCCGTAAAATAGGTCAAGGTCATCCTAGGGTCGTGATTTATATAAACTTTGTAGAGTTCCTTACCCTGATGCTTCATGCCAAGTTTCAAAATCACAGACCTTCTGGTTCTAGAGATGTAGATTTTTAATGGTTTATATAAACTTTCGTTGGTCCCCTTCTTAAGGATGCTCCACACGAAGTTTGACTTTAATTGGCCAAGCGGTTTCAGAGACCTTTGCAAATGTGAACGACGGATGGACTCACCTCATGACCCTTCAGCTCAGTTGAGCAGATAGTGCCCTTGTTTGGTATATTTACATTGGTACACAGGTGCAGTAATGGCTATGCCCAGAGAAAAGGAAAATATATCAATTGAACTTTTTAATGTTTTATATTGATTTACACCATTATCATAAGAGAGGCAATCAATTAGATGAAGATCAACTTATCGGGTAGATTTATTATAGACACATGCAACTGAATGAGATAAACTGTTCAGTCAAAAACCGATATTGGTAAATCAACATCTTTTCGTGTGACACACCTCTGTACTACGAATGGGACAAGTGACCTTTCCATTTTCGGAAAACATGCTCACTGACCTTGGTTTTGATTCAAAAAGCGAGTTTCGAGTTAAAAAAACGAGTTTCTAGTTAAGAAAGCGAGTATCGAGTTAACAAAAGCGAGTTTCGAGTTAACAAAAGCGAGTATCGAGTTGACAATTTTTGCGTATTTGTTTGAATGCTCAGAATAAAATGCACATAGCTCACAGTTTGAAACCATTACGAGTTTAAAAAACGAAGATGTAGCTGTGTGCTATAGTTGTTTAAAGCCGCTACCAAATGGGTCAGAAGTCGACTCAAACAACATAATCCATGACCAAATCATACAATTTTTCACATGTTGTTTACACATGGCTTTTTGCACTTTCAATATCGACAAACAGACCTGTCATTGCTAGCGTTACATTGTATGATAAATAGTCGCCGCTCTGAAGGACGCATTTCAAGTAAGAAAAAGCAAGTCCAGGAATGAACATGAAAATTGACAATACGTATGAAGAGCAAGATGACCCGGGTCCAGAAGAGTGTTTGTAACGGGGAAAATCCAAATAAACTGCACACAGATTCAAAAAAAAAAAAAAAAAAAAAAAAAAGATGACCAGCTCTTTCCCAGGAAAGTAGCCATCCGGCTAGCTTCAAATAAAAACAGAAATATTCGTATTCAACAGAATCTGACAGACCAAACATCAAACGTAAAGAATCACAATAGAACCGCCTTGGAACGGTCAGTAAAGTATTAGGATCCTGTAAAACCGGTTTAAGCCTGCCAGTAACTTTGTGTTACTGATCGTTCCAAGGCGATACTTCTGTGGTGGGTCTTTTTGTTTTATGTCTTGGTGTTTAATTTTTTTTTTGTGCTGTTGGCGCCTTATGTATGTTTTCATATTTTTAATTAAGTTAAGGTAACTGAGTGGCCACCTATTGGGAAAATAGCTTCTCATTCGGCTTGCGATATGTTTCATGGTATAAGTGCCTGATTGTTAGTTTGTTTTTTTCCCACCTCGGTTTTTGGAGTGGGAATCTCTTTCTGATTGCGCCTTTTCCTGATCTTTGCCTACTTGTACCTTTTTACTGGAGGGCTTATAACGTTTTGACTTTATACAAACCTCGCCCTTAAGTCTACTGTGAATCAATAACAAAAAATTGTTTGGTTCTTATAGAAGCTTCCTAACTCGTCAATGAATCATCACAGAAACAACAAATGTAAACACTCAGATGAAGCAGAGACGAGGACTCAACAGTAACGCCTACTCTGAAATACCGGAGCAAAAGAAAACAACTTTTTAAACCCCGGTGGACCCGACAGAACAAATACTCATGTTTTATTATTATTATTATTATTATTATTGTTATTATTATTATTATTATTATTATTGGCTTCTGAGTCACCTGCTGTTGGGAAAGAGCTGATGTTTCGGTTAACCATATTTGTCTGATAGTAGGTCTGTATGGTATGGTCTTGAAGAAATTGTAGAGACCAGGGTTTTGATAGGAACTCGCCGATATCAGAGCAATAACCCAATGTTATGAGTGCTATCACACAAACAATGGCTCTTAAGGATAAGGTTGAGGAGGGAATACATTAAGGCAAAAGAAAGTTTTCAGATTTAATACATAAAACGTAACACAGTAAAAGTAAAAAAAGAACTCCTACGCTTAAATACAAGTGTTACTAATATTAGAAGACATACATTGGTTCTCAGATTCATAAAGAGTCGGACCCAATTTATAGTTTCTCTTTAATAAACTCGAGTACTTTAAGTGTATCGAATTCAATTAATCACTTAGTACTCGTCTAGTAATTACTTTGTTTATGACACACAAAGGTATACTGTGGCACCCTTTGGGTTGCCATAAACGAGAAAACAAAATGAAAATGATAATGTCGCTCAAAGCTTGGTGTCGCTGTGAAGCTTCTATAAGAACCGCATTTTTATTATAGAATCACAGTAGACTAAAGTGCGAGGTTTCGACTATGTAAAGTTTTAAGCCCTCCAGTTCATACTTTCCTGACCATTCCAAGGCGGTTCTGCTGATTCTTTACGCTTATTGTTTGGTCTATCGGCTTCTGTTGCATAAACTTTTTTGTTTTTAGTTGAAGCTAGAAGGATGGCTACCTTAATAATTCCTGGGAAAGAGATAGTCATCTTGCTCTTCATATGTATTGTCACTTTTACCAGCCCCGTTAGCTCAAGTGGTAGAGCGGCCCAGTGGTAGAGCGTTCGCTTCGGGATCGGGAGGTCAGGGTTCGAAGCTGGGCCATGCCATACCAAAGGCGTTAAAATGGTACCAGTGGCTACCTTGCTTGGCGCTCAGTATTATAAGGCAAGTACAGTTTATGTTCGTTCGAAAATAGAAGGAAACAACACACGACCAACAACAAAAAACATTAACTCGATACTCGCTTTTTTCAACTCGAAACTCGCTTTTCTTAACTCGATACTCGCTTTTTCAACTCGAAACTCGCTTTTTCATTTCTTAACTCGATACTCACTTTTCATAACTCGAAACTCGCTTTTCATAACTCGAAACTCGCTTTTTCATTTCTTAAACTCGATACTCGCTTTTCATAACTCGAAACTCGCTTTTTCATTTCTTAACTCGATACTTGCTTTTTCATTTCTTAAACTCGATACTCGCTTTTCATAACTAGAAACTCGCTTTTGTTAACTAGAAACTCGCTTTTGATAACTAGAAACTCGATACTGTAAAAAAAGAACTCCTCCCAACATGCAAAGTATCAACTTGATCCATCTACATATCCAACAGATATAGACTTATAAAAACTAACAAAAAACTTTAACACAAAATTTCTAAGTCCGTGACCTTGACCTGAAGGTCACCCAGGTGGGTCATGAAGGTACAGCATAAAACTTCAGGCCAATATCTACCAACATGCAAAGTATCAACTTGATCCATCAACAACTTCAAGAGATATAGACTTATAAAAACTTTAACCAAAAACTTTAACACAAAATTTCTAAGTCCGTGACCTTGACCTCAAGGTCACCTAGGTGGGTCATGATGGTACAGCATAAAACTTCAGACCAATATCTACCAACATGCAAAGTATCAACTTGATCCATCCACAACTTCAAGAGATATAGACTCTTAAAAACTTTAACCAAAAACTTTAACATTTTGAGCAACGCCGACGCTGACGCTAACGCCGACGCTAACGCCGATGCTAACGCCGACGCCGACGCCGGGGTGACTGCAATAGCTCTTCCTGTACTTTCGTACAGGCGAGCTAAAAAGTCTTAGCCCAGGCCACTAATACTTAAACCAAGTACCGGTAGTATTACTGTAAGATACATTTTCAAGAAGTTCTAGATCAAATTATATTACAAATTCAGAGGCTTGGAGAAATGATTAGAGAAAATCACCAATTCAGTCTTAATTTGTGAGATTTTCCTATCATTTAGCCAATTTCAATGAGATTTTAGGCAAACACATGAAAAAAATCTCTCTCAATCTCCCCAGAAAATAATCCTTACAAATTTAATGAGCCGCATCGTGAGAAAACCGGATTTTTGCCTAGGCGAAAACAAAGGCGCAGATCAGCTTCGCGGTAACCGCGAAGCTGATCAGCGCCTTTGTTTTCGCTTCACAGATAGTACAATTTATCTTCTTCTTAAATCCGAAATTTCAAGCTTCTAGCCTGCTTCTGTAACTGTACAGGCCGATTTATGTCGGACCTGGTCGGAAACCCCGAAGACCGGTTTTCTCGCGTCACGGCTCAAATTATATTACAAATTCAGAGGATTGGAGAAATCATTAGAGAAAATCACCAATTCAGCCTTAATTTGTGAGACTTTCCTATCATTTAGCCAATTTCAATGAGATTTTAGGCAAACACATGAAAAAAATCTCTCTCAATCTCCCCAGAAAATAATCCTTACAAATTAAATGAGCCGCATCGTGAGAAAACCGGATTTTTGCCTATGCGAAAACAAAGGCGCAGATCAGCTTCGCGGTAACCGCGAAGCTGATCAGCGCCTTTGTTTTCGCTACACGGATAGTATATTTCCTCTTCTTCTTATTTCCTCTGCTTCTGAGACTGTACAGCCCGGTTTGTGTCGGACCTGGTCGGAAACCCCGAAGACCGGTTTTCTTGCGTCGCGGCTCAAATCAATGGCACAACCATGGGTGGGAGATCAGACCAAAGATTTTCAAACTTGTCTAATTCCATTTGCGCTCAAAACATAGATCTAGGGTGCACGTTAGAACCGCCTCGACAAGGCGTTTCTAATGAGTACCCACAATCTATGTTTTGGACCCAAAATAAGACCAGAGGACCATTGGTCCTGAGAACGCTCACCTGAAGACGGGGCTTTTTTTAAGAGGGGGCCCACTGGCCCTGGCCAGTAAATTTTGGTCTTGGGCCAGTTAAAATGTGGTGCAGCTGGTCCTCCGGGCCAGCTGAATTTTGTTTGTTCAAAATGGTGCTGCTTATTCTCAAAGAGAACGTGCAAGTGTGATGTAAATAGTTTAACCAACTGAATGTAAAGTTGGAAAGCTGTTGACTTGTAATTGCTACAATGACTGGCTACATTAGTATTGTGTGCAAATAACTTATGTGCTATTATCATTTATGGCCGACTGTTTAGACGAAAATCATTGTAATTTGTTTGTGCTATATTTGTTGCAATGCGCTGACCTCTGTATCCAAAACAACTTCGATCTGGAAAGAATAGTTGGGCCAGTTGAAAATTCAGAGGGCCAGTAGATTTTGAGCCCAGTTGACCCTCTGGGCCAGTGGCATGTTGATAGATAGCAAAACCCCTGTGAAGACTGATCTTGGAATATTAAGTCATCATGAAACGACCCTGACCTTGAATACTCACACACCTTTATTGACTTCATGAGTTGTCTGCATCTGCAAAGTTTCAGGTTTCAGGCTGCAATAGTTTCCAAACCCAGTGATTTCTGAGAAAATCATAATTTTAATTTTGATATTTAAATGACCTTGGGTCAAGGTCTAGAAATGACCTTGACCTTCATTAATTACTTACCTTCATTGACTCCATTAGTTGTCTGCATCTAGCAGCTTTCAGGTCTCAGGCTGCAACAGTTTCCAAAATATCCATTGGTTTCGCCTTTTCCCATGTAAAAGCCCATGTTTCCAAAATTGACCTTGCCGTAAAATAGGTCAAGGTCATCCTAGGGTCATCATTTCAACAAACTATGATTGGCTGGAGTCCCAAATGCTACATACCAAGTTTCGCGAATATCGGTCAGCCAGTTCTGGAGAAGAAGATTTTTGAGTGGTTTTTACCATAGTTGGGCATGGCGGCCATCTTGGTCATGTGACTCAAATTTCATGATCAAACTTTCATTCCCCCTACCCATGGACTCTCCACATAAAATTTCACTTTGATTGGCCAAGTAGTTTCAGACTGGCCAAGGTCAAGAGATGACCTTGACCTAAATTATTCACATACCTTCATCTACTCCATTACTTGTTTGCATCTACCACTTTTCAGGTCTCAGGCTGCAACAGTTTTCAAAAAAAAATCCATAGTTTCACTTTTCCCATGTAAAAGCCTATGTTTCCAAAATTGACCTTGCTGTAAAATAGGTCAAGGTCATCCTATGATCATCATTTGATTAAACTATGATGGGCTGGGTCCCAAATGCTACATACCAAGTTTCATGAATAGCTGCCTGCCCGTTCTGGAGAAGAAGATTTTCGAGTGGTTTTTACCATATATGGGCGTGGCCGCCATCTTGGTCATGTGACCTGGATTTTGTGATCAAACTTTTGTCTCCCCTACCCATGGATGCTCCACATAAAATTTCACTTTGATTGGCCAAGCGATTTCAGAGAAGAAGATCTCTGAAAAATGTGTATGGAAGACAGACTGGCCAAGGTCAAGAGATGACCATGACCTAAATTAATCACATACCTTCATCTACTCCATTAGTTGTTTGCATCTACCACTTTTCAGGCCTCAGGCTGTAATAGTTCTCAAAAAATCCATATTTTTCACTTTTTCCCATGTAAAAGCCTATGTTTCCAAATTTGACCTTGCTGTAAAATAGGCCAAGGTCATCCCAGGGTCATCATTTAATCAAACTATGCTGGGCTGAAGTCCCCAATGTTACATACCATATTTCGTGGAAATTGGCCCACCGGTTCTGGAGAAGAAGATTTTTGAGTAGTTTTCCCATGTAAAAGCCTATGTTTCCAAAATTGACCTTGCCATAAAATAGGTCAATGTCAACCCAGGGTCATCATTTTAGCAAATTATGATGGGGTGGAGTCCCAGATTATACATACCAAGTTTCGTGGAAATCGGCTCACCTGTTCTGGAGAAGAAGATTTTTGAAGGGTTTTTACTATATATGGGCCTGGCGGCCATCTTGGTCATGTGACCAAAATATCGTGAACAAAATTTCAATGCCACTACCCACGGAGGCTCCACATAAAATTTCAACTTGATCGGCCAAGCGGTTTCAGAGAAGAAGATCTTTGAAATTGTGGACGACGACGGACGGACGCCGGATCATGGGTATACTATAAGCTCACCTGTGAGCCTTCGGCTCAGGTGAGCTAAAAATAGGTATACCCATGCATACCCCAGTTTTACTATGTAAAAGTGGGGTATAATGGGGTATACAATGCACGGACATGTTATCCTGATGAAACACCATAGAAATGCACCACTTCACAGGTCTGTCTTTACATTCAGGAAACAAGTTTTCCATACAGTAAACGAGCTCGCAACACACCGACAATTATTAAATTGCTATATCAGCAGGCTTTGATATATTTGATTATTTATAATTAGCTTCTAATTCAGCAGCATGAAACATGCATTAAAGACCAATTATTACGAAAACACATCCATGCAATATACAAAGATTTTTTTCAGCTGTAAAAACAGAAAATTTCATCAGAAAATACGTTAGAACCGCCTCGGCGTCATAAATTTACACCCGTCACACAATTGCGTATCCACTCGTGTATCTGTGGCATATCAAGATACGAAAGGTACGCCACATGTATGTCGTACATTGTAGCTCGTTCTCCTCGATACATAGTTCATACTCCTCATACGCCGAGGTGCATGTAGCACGTAGGTACGTGGCAGCTCCGTTACACTGTGCATCCGCCCTACTCCATACATATTTATAAAAGCATGTAGTATGTACGTCATAGAGCTCATACTCCTCATACGCCACACATACGTAGCGATTAACCTGTCACGAAACTGTGACATATATATGGCATATCTTTCGTATCTGTGGCATATGCATGGCATATATTTCACTCTCCTTTGCGTATCACTGGTGTATGTCCTATCGATGGCGTATGACTGCAACATACATAGCACTGCAACATACATGCTATGTATGTTTCATTGTTGTGGCGTATGTGTGGCGTACAAGTAGTATTTATGGCATTCTTTACGTATCACTGGCATATGTATGATGTACCTCACCTATCAATGGCGAATGTGCTACATATATACATAATAGGTACGTTTCATTGTTGTGGCGTGTGGCATACAAGGAGTATTTGTGGCGTTCTAACAGTATATTTGAGGTTTTTTGCTTTCATAATGTCTCTTGATATGTAAATTTAATTAATTAATATACAAATATTATTTTCTTGTTCTCGTTAGTCGTAAAATACAGATGCTTCTGATTAGTGGAGGTGATCTGATCAATACGACTTGGAATGTACATGTATTACAAAATAAATTAAAACAAATTTTCTTTGATGGCATCTTCAAATTCTCTGATTTCTATATGTACGAAAGACATCAACGAATGCTATTATTTTAAAACAAGCAAATGACAATACAATGTTGTAAAAGAATAACTTATTATAGGCTTTGACATGATTGCGTGTATTATTGCCTGAATGACTATGTTAATTATTTTAATTAGGCCGAAAAAAAAAAATAGCTGCGTTTCCGCTAACCCGACCGACCTTGATTTTTTATGCCAACCCTGCAGTTTTTATTGCCATTTTGAAAGAAAATTTAAAAATATTTTCATTCCTACCGTCCCTTGAAATTTTCAGGTAAATGGACATTTGACTTAAAATAAGTCAAAATTGCAAAAATAATATTTAAAATCACTTTATTTAACTTAATTTCTTTATGTTTTAAACCTCAATGTGAATTAAGTTGCATATTATCAAATTTTACCTGTTTTCAACAAATAAAAATTAGAGAAAAAAATAAAAAGATTTGCCTTTAAGTAACCTATACCACACTGGTAAACGTAAACGCACTGGCTAAGGCACGAACGTATAGGCTAAGGCAATTTCAACGCTATGGCTAAGAAAGAAAATGGCTGATAGTGAAACACATTTGCAGGTTTGTTGTTGTTTTACACTTTCATTTTCCGGTTATCAATGATGACGGCTACTGTCTTGGCGGCGCGGGACCCACAAATGAGTCACAAACTTACGTTCGATGGCCCGATGTCGCCAGCTGCAGCCAGTGAAAGTGTAACCTCGACAAAGTGGAGACACTGAACCACGAAATCACATGATTTTTCATGAAATACTGTTTTTCTCTGATATCATACACTGTCTTGTAGTTTATACACATGCAAATGATAAATCGGACGCCTTTGAGCACGATTCATGAAAAAAATCAAATTGAATGGCCCCCAGCGTGTGACAATACTTGAAGTTTCATTACAACGCTATTGGCTAAGGAACTGGAAACAACGTAGGGGTGTAGTGGCTAAGACCCCACAGTTTCTCGGGGAGAAAATGATATAATATGGTCATAAGACTCGTAAGTGTCTGTCTCAAAGTAGGTTTTGAGGTCTAAATTATAGTTCAAATATGGTTTTTAGGGCTTTGTTAAACCGTTTGAATTTCGTTTTCCACATAAACCGGACTGCGCAGCGACAGAATATGGCTAGAAGCATGACATTTTGTATTTAGAAAGGAGAGACAATGTACTATTCGTAAAGCAAAAACAAAGGAGCTGATCTTCGCCTTCGTTTTCGCATATGCATATTGTTGGTTTCCTCACGACTTGGCTCATTATTATTATGTTGTATGCGTTATAAATTTCAAAAATCATTTTCGCAGCCAAAAAAACCCCAAAGAATTTGAATAAGTTGTTTAAAAAAATCGAAGCAACCTGGGCCATTTTAAACACAACATAACTATGAAGGGAGAAACACAAAATAGAACTCTTCACAATAGGTGATGGTAAAGTTACAGATCCCTCCATGTACCGTCAGAAAGAAGGTGTGTGCTTCCAAAGAAAGGCTAGGTCTTTAAGATAGTATGTATTGTTATCACATACTGAGTTTGCTTATCTGACTAAATGTGTTGGACATGCACTGGCTGCTTCTTTTTCTATTACATGCATTTTGACATTAAATAGTTTGAACTACTGCAGAAGCTGAGGGTGAGGTTATGGTCATGTAAAATCGATTTAAGCCCGCCAGTGATTTTATATTACTGATTGTTCCAAGGCGATACTTCTGTGGTGGTTCTTTTTGTTTTATGTCTTGGTGTTGAATTTTTGTGCTGTTAGCACCTTATGTGCGTTTTCAATATTTTTAGTTAAGTATGAGTGGCTGAGTGGCCACCTATTGGGAAAATGGCTGCCCATTCGGCTTACATTATGTTTTCTTAGTATAAGTACCTTATTGTAAATTTAGGTTTTTCCCACCTCGGTGTTTGGAGTGGGAATTACTTTCTGCTTGTGCCATTTCCTGATCGTTGCCTACTTTTAATAATTACTATTCCCTGCTCCTCCTGTACGCCAATAACGGTAAATCACTGCCACTGTACGCGACGGATGTTGTTTTTTTTTTTTTTTTTTTTTTTTTTTTTGAGAGGGGAGGAGGCGACGGGATTTCCAGTGGGAATTAAACAATTTTGAAAAAAAAGGTCTATTTCCTCAATCATTGATCGCATTGTGATGTCCTAAATACCCCTCGTGGGTCATCAATTTCGCTGCATATTTTCATGTACAATTTCCTAGTAATATCTAATTAACCATCCCTGGGTCATGGTACTCTGTCTAATTCCAAGGGATTGGGATAAATTTGTTGTATAATTCCATCTGTAAGCCCCCGCCCACCCCCTCCCCCAAAGAAAAACATTGATAGGTGCGTAAATACGATATATTTGTTTTCTTTTAATTTCACTAACGAAGCTCTAAACCATGTTTGAAAAATGATTTAGACCTCAAAACCTACTTTGAGAAAGACACTTACTAGTCTAACGACCATATTATAACATTTTCTCCCCGAGAAACTCTGGGGTCTTAGCCACTACGTTGTTTCAGGTTCCTTAGCCAATAGCGTTGTAATGAAACTTTAGTATTGACACACGCTGGGGGCCATTCAATTTTATTTTTTTCATGAATCGTGCTCAAAGGCGTCCGATGTGTCATTTGCATGTGTATAAACTACAAGACAGCGTACGATATCATAGAAGAACAGTATTTCATGAAAAACCATGAGATTTCGTGGTTTAGTGTTTCTACTTTGTCGAGGTTACACTTTTACTGGCTGCAGCTGGCGACATATAACCATCGAACGTAAGTTTGTGACTCATTTGTGGGTCCCGCGCCGCCAAGACAGTAGCCGTCATCATTGATAACCGGAAAATGAAACTGTAAAACAACAACAAACCTGCAAAATTTAAATGTGTCTCAGTATCCGCAATTTTCTTTCTTAGCCATAGCGTTGAAATTGCCTTAGCCTATACGTTCATGCCTTAGCCAGTGCGTTTACGTTTACCAGTGTGTATACCGACCCTGATTTTTTTCGGCATGTTAGCGGAAAGCCGGAAACACAACTAATTTTTTTTACACCTTAAGATGAATAAAACACAACCGTTTTGAACTCATCTGTTTCAAAACACCATGGATACATGACAGATACGCCGCAGATAGGAATGGATTATTGTAGTGCATACACGGTAGATACGTCATACATGTTTTATACGCCACACAAATATATATACGCCTTGATGCGCCATACATACTAAAGTGAAACTCCATAAAAACACATATGTCACAGGAACATAGCAGGAACGTCACACATACGTTGTACATAAGTCATAAGTCACTTGAACAATTATATCATACACCTCAGATCTGGCGACGCCTACTACTGAAATTCCCATTGATACGCAAGCGATACTCCGCTGATACGTGAAGGTGTGACAGCAGCTTAAATAATTACAAAAGTGCTGGCTGTAGGTTGATATGAAAACAAGTACTCTATGCTTGAGGTTATTGTGACATGTGTGCTGATTGGATACATTATGGTATAAATAGAGACTGACAGAAATAAATCTCTGCTGTAAGTATTTACATGCAAAAGTACATAAAATATAAATTAATGGATTATAAATCACCTTTCCCAGAAAAATTCTTTAATTTCTGCCATTTTCTGCACATGTTGATGTCACGTGACACTATCCCACAAAGCTCAGAATCCAAAATGGCAGCCTTCATTGACACTGTCCAGCGCGAAATTTACTTCCACTTTTCTCAAATTTGATGTTTACTGAAATAATGTCATGCTGCTGGAAGTTGCTGATAAAATGAAGTAGTTTGTACTGCACTGTCTTTGAGATCGTGTTTGCCTATTGAATTGTTTGTAGGCCGCTTTTTATACTTTTTAATTCGAGCCAATACCCCACCCACTTTCTTTCCATTGCAAGATAGAAACTTTGAACATTCTATATTGAAAAATGAGTCTATGCTTAGTCTATGTGTACATTTTGATTTGGTTGTTAATGAGGCCGATTCAGGGATTCAGTGAAATATTGGGTAAACATACACCATCATCAGGAGGAACGACTGTGTTAGGGGGGAAGTTTCCACAGACAGCGGTCATGTACAACCACTTCATAAAACCAGGAAAGCCATTGTTGATGAAAGGCGCATTGGAGAAAAACTATTCCGCCTTTGATGATTGGACAGATGATTATATCAAGTGAGAATCGGCGAAGCCATCAGTTAGGCCGAGTTCGCTTGTGGCTATACCAGCTATTTGCCCTGGCTATTAGCCTCAGCCGAACGGCGATAGCCCGAGCTATAGCCGCGGCCATGCTGACTATCCTGAGAAGCGTGGTCGGGGCTATAGCCCAGAAATACCCTAATGAAAAATACTGACCAATCAAAGGCCAAAACGACATCTCCGGATTTCCACGACTGCATTTGATACGACCCCTTTGATTGGTCAAATTTATTCAGGGAGAATATCAAATAATGGAACAGCAGCTATAGCCCAGGCTATCGCTACAAGCGAACTCGGCCCTGATCATTAAATTTAGTCTCATATACTTAAATTAGGCCAAAAAAAATAATACCATTGTTTCTCAGGCCACTTTTTGAAGAAACAGATGCGGGCGGCAGGTTTTTTATTTTAATTATTATTTGAACAAAAACGAATGCGGGCGGCGGCATTTTTTTTTTTTAACTTTTTTTTCGGGGTGGGGGGGGGGGAGGGAGGGGGGGCGGGTAGGGTCGGTATGGAGATATGGCGAGTGAGTGATAAACGGACAATATGCTTCCGGCGATCTATGCCCGAGTCACCGTACGGTAACTCTCGTTTAATTTATGATCAATATTTCACACCTAATTCGTGATTGCCAAAATTGGCTGAGCATTAGTAATTCGGAAACAAATGAATATCATATAGTTCGGCAAATGGGTCACTGTATGGGCGGCAACTTTAATATTCATATCTGGGCGTGGTGGGCTAGTCCATCTGTTCAAGTAGGGAGATAATAGAAAAGGCGAATTCAGTCAGCCTAGAGCGCTGTCACATATTTTACCGTTAAAGATCAGCTACCTATTTTGTCCAATCCAGTAAACTAGACAAACTCGGATTTTCATTCTAACGGACAACATGTGAGTTGAGTCTTTCAACTGTATACCTTTAACTTTTACCTAGGTCAAAAGTAGACCATACCCAATAACGTATTCATAAGGTAACGCCCATACAGTGACCTATTTGCCGAGCTATACCTATTGGTCTAACACTAAATCCGATAACAATAGATTTGAGAACATCAGTCAGCACGAGTTCCCCCAATTATCATGATTATCACGCTCTCTGAGTACTAGATCAGCTGGCTAACTGTCACTCCGCTCCACTTCGGTACCTCGTTCCACTTCCCTGACAGTTTAGCATAGGTTGCGTTTAAACCAATGTCGAACTGATTGCGGATTTCGTAAGCGACTTCCAGCTATGTTATTTTGCCATTAATCGTGTTACTTTTGATATGTATTTGTACCAGTGACGAAGATCTTCTGGTAAACACATAAAATTGCCTTAAAACTTTTAAATCAATGTAAAAAAACAAACGATTTTCGACTTAGAGTCGCTAATTCTACAGTAGTCTCCCCTGATCTATTTATAGACATCTTTGAAATTTTCCATAGAAAAAATGAAGTATTTTATGATTCTGCGTGCTTAAACAACTAGAATATTTTTAATTTATGTCAATATATGCAAGAAAAGATCTAACATAAGTTTGAATAACACAGTTTTTCAGTTTTGCTGAATTTTCATTTTCGACCAAGGGCTGAATAAATCCCATTTCCGTCGGTATGGAGAGGTTTAACGGAATACCGATGGAAACATTCCGTCTGAGTACATCTCAACACGAGTCATAATCTCCGCCCATTGACCCATGAGATAGCGAATGACGACGTCAATCAGTAATTATTGTCAAGACATTTTATAACTTGTCGGAAAAAGAATTGAAATCCACTGTATGTTGTGTCAGCAAGTAACACATTCTATTCTTGTCCTTATTTTCTAATTTCACTCGAATGAAAGTTTGAACATTGTACCGATCACACATCGGTGATCATATGATAGCGAAATGATTAGAGCATTAGCTTCGTGCACGGGAGGTATTGGGTTGGATCCCGGGCCGCGTGATACCAAAAACGTTAAAAATGGTACCAAAAATACCTTGCTAGCTTGGCGCTCATCATTCATAAAGCAAGCACTGGCATCTCTTCTCCCAAAACAAAAAGATAACTTCAGTGATGGGAATACAATTATTGAGGTGGTGGTTGGTGATGGGCAGTTTAGTTCTATCATTAGATGATTAGAGTCTGGTGATTGCAATACCCTTACTCGGGGTTAAAACTAGGTGTGCCGGTAAGTCAGCGGCGGAACACTATACGAACAAACAACATACATGGCATGATTCTTGCGGATGCTCAAAACACTCATTTTCCCAGCGGGAAAGTAAAGAAATCACATTTGTTTTTCAGCATGAACTTTTACATACCTTCCCGGCCATTACCGTTCTCAATCGCGAATATTAAATGTAGGTGTCCTTATGTTTTGGACCACAATAATTGTTGACAAAATCATTGACCAACGTGTCATCAATAGCCTATAATAACCCAATATTTACGGTAACGTTACGGTCTACCAATAATCCCCTAGTCACGAGTGCGATAACATGTATCGCTCGGCTTATTTTCAAAACTATTATGGATTAATATAATTTGAGTGTCATTCACGCTTCGCGAGCAATGGATTGTGTCACCTAAACATTAGTGAGATGACAATTATCACTCACGAGTATACACGAATTTTGAGCAGACGACATGGTTCATACACATTAGGCTATCAAAAACACAATTTTCTGTTTCAAATGTGTTTATTCATTTTTAAAGTACTTAAAAGAGAAACTGTAAGAAAACTGCGCCTTGGCGAATGCCCGGGAAACGATATTTCATTTTCCTCTCCGCGAGTTTTGATTTTTTACTTGCACATAAATAAATTAGTATAAAGGAGCACAAGGGTAAAACGGCGCCTTGGTGCTGCCGTCGCGTGGACCAGTGGATGAAATTTTGGTTTACTAGGCTATACAGCAGTACAGGTGTCTACATGTTTAATACAATTATTCAGTGGCTATCCTAAACCTTATGATATAAACAGCTGAAACAAGCATCAGAATATTGACCGCATGTAATTTAGCCCAACTAAAGTTCGTACGTAAACTGTACATGGACAATAGAACGCGGGATTGCTACCTAGACCCTATGTGTTTTTGACTAAAAATTGAATACCTCTAACAGACATTACCATATACTGTACCTGCACATCATGACGAAGCAGTTCGGTCCTTTGGTGAAGGCTCGAAATGTCCCGGAACCGTGTCACAACGAATACCGTGTTACTAGCCGTCATGCGCAGTCGTTTTTCTGAAAACCGCGAGCGGAAAGTGACAAGAGTGACGGTTTCAAGACAAATGCGGTGGTTTCTGTATTTTTTTTTTTATTTTGAGCAATAAAAAAGGGTAATGCGGTGGGTCTGAAAGAGATGCGGCGGGGCCTGAGAAACATTTATATTTTTTTTTTTTGGCCTTAGTATTTTTTTTAGTTAAATGGTTTATACATTTTTCAGATTTAGCAAAAATGAAACTATCATACCCATATATACAGAATATGCTAATCCATTTCTTTCAATACAAGGCTTTTTCTCTGTATAAAACTGGGAATGGTTTTCACATCAAGCCTCTTTTTTATTTTCATTGAAAAATTAAAGAAGACTGAAATTATTTGATGAGGAATAAAATTTGAACCAGTCTCTCACGGGCTGGAAATCATAGATCTGACCCATATGTATACATATTACACCACTATGGTGATGAGAATGTTTTGTTTCGTTTCAGGGAGAAGTTTTGGGATGATGTGGTCACAATTTGGACAGATGATTCCCCAGAATCTAGCGCATTGACGATGTCACTGTTTATTGACCTGTATCAAACCTTAGGCTATACAGTGTCAGATTACATGCCAGAGAAAATGAAAGGTTGGGTTTCTGTACATGATTGTTGCACAAATGAGCCAGGCCATGAGAAAACCAATAATGTGGTTTTCTGAACAGGTTCAACACAAATCAAGCTGTACAAACACTGAAGCAGGAACCTTAAAATTTTGGACTAGAGGAATAGGAATGGTACTGTCCATGTAGCGAAAACAAAGGTGCTGATCAGCTTCGCAATTACTGCGAAGCTGATCTGTGCCTTTGTTTTCACATATGCAGATTGTTGGTTTTCTCATGGTTGTTGCACAAATCTAGAAACAATGTCACATCTTCCTTGTTGGGAACTCTGGCACATACCTACACTGCTAACATACAGCTGGTTATGTTTTAGATGATTGATAATTGTGGTAATCATGATTGAGGAAATTTAAGAAATAAATCACAGTGAAGTTTAGTTATTCACCTAGCTGTGCGGACAGCATTGTAAAGAGATCATATGCATTGTTCATATAATTATGTCATTTTATTATGCTGAATCATTAATGAAGAATTGTGTAGTGAATCCATGATGCAGTATATTCATGAAATTATAAGTACAAAAATTAGCAAGATTGCCATGCAGTTTTACATATCAATGTGAGGAATATACTGTAATACATGTAGTAGTCTAGAGCTGTGTAATGCGAAAACCTGATTTTTGCATATGCAATAGCAAAGGTGCCTTTGTTTTCGCTACACAGATAATACATGCTGAGAACATCCTCATAAAATTAAGTGCGGTTACCCGCGAAACTAGGTGCTAACTCGGGTTAGATAAGGAAGTGCGGGGGGGGGGGGGGGGGGGGGGGGGGGGGGGGGGGGGTGAGGGGGGAGGGGGTCAGAGTCTGATATCTGCTTGGTCATTAAAAGGTAATCTGATACCACAATCAAAAGAATGGAAAATATATAAATTTTAAGTTTTTAAATTGTACAAAACATTTATAATAAGGCTATAGCTTTGAAGAGGGGGAAAAGTTAATTGAATTTTGTTTTTCAAACATTAAATTTGACCAAAAAATAACATTTTTAATACTTTGTTGAGGTAAAGAAAATGGACAAAATACAGGTAAATGTAGCTGAAGACTCTAGGTGTTAATTAGTTCATTTACATAATAGATGCATAACTGCAAGATAAGAATTCTTGTTTACAGATATAAGAGATGTTCTCATCATGCAACCCTTCTTCTCAAATCTGAAATTTCAAGCTTCTAGCCTACTTATGTGGCTTTACAGGCTGATTTGTGTCAGACCTTGTCAGAAACACCAGAGACCAGGTTGCTCATGATGCAGGTCAGTCAGTTCAATCCCATTTCAGCTGAAACTCTAGTTCCACCAGTCCTACAATGTGGAGGGATACAAGACAACCTACATAGTCCAGGACTATTTTTTAGCGGCGGAGGAGATAAGACATTACTACACTACAATGATGTTGACCTTCTGACCTGCTTACTAGATGGCTCACAGGAATTTGTTCTATATGATAAGGTTTGTAATCTTATGTGTTTCTGAAAATTTGTCTGCTAGATGTATAACTTGAAACAAGCTGGGGGAGCATCATTTGGCTCAAACCAAACGTTGCTGAAAAATTACAGATTGAAACATTAGGAATATATCGAATCGAGTCAAACAAACCAACGAACAAACTGTCATGCTTATTTTTAATTTCTTTGTTTGAGTTGTGGTTTAGCATCCCAGTCAACAGCTATGGTCATGTCAGGATGTTACCTCCATTTTATGGAACTTTTACCCAGACAAAATTATGTCATCATGACATTCAAAAAGTGCTTCATATACATAACCATCCAACTAAGCAATTATAGGCATTTGTATTGATGGTTTGACTTGAACCACTTTTCTTGGGCAGGCTCAGACCTGAGCCGTTAACCTGTTATCAGATGGACAGTCAGTAGCATAGAAGCATTGCCTGGGAGCACAAGCAGCCCATATATTTCTTTAGGTCCCAATTGGCGGGGCCCTGCTTATTTTTAAGACTGTATTGTTGTCCAGTAAAGTTTGCAATGATGAGTTATCTAACTTTGACTTGATATCACTTCAGTGTTGATCAAGACATGATCCATTACTTTAATCTTCTCTCTGAGCAAACAAAACTGCCCTCAAAATTTTTGCATCTCTAATAGCATTTTAGCTTATCATATGAGCCGCCGCATGAGAAAACCAAAAATTTGCTTATGCGAAAACAGAGGCGCAGACCAGTCTTAAATCCAAAATTTCAAGAATCTAGCCTGCTTCTGTGACTGTACAGGCCCGTTTGTGTACGACCTGGAAGGAACTCCAAATTGTTGGTTTTCTCATGCACAGGCTCATATTGAAAGATTTTTTTTTTCAGATCAGGAAATCCTCAAAGCAGTTACAGGAGCCTGTATGACAAGGTTAAGTGCTATTTGCTGCAACTCAGCTTGTTAAACAGTAACTGCACATCTGATCAGCGCCTTTGATTTCGCTACATGGATAGTACAATCCCTCATCTTCTTCAGTCCAAAATTTCAAGCCTCAAGCCTGCTTTGGGGACTGTACAGGCTGGTTTGTGTCAGACCTGGTCGGAAATTAAATTGTTGGTTTTCTCTTGCAAAGGCTCATAATTTTTTTATGATATAACACATGTGGTCATTTCATAAGAAATTTATGAAACTCACCACAGGCTTGTTATATATAAAAAATTCACAAGAAATGAGAGCTGCATCATGACAAAATAAACAATGTAGATTCTGAACAGGTTCGACACAAACCGAGCTGTACAAGCACAGAAGATGGCTAGATGCTTGAAATTTCTGATTTAGGAAGAAGTGGAATCATACCATTCGAGTAGCATTATGAAAACATGCCCATACAATATACAGAGATTTTTAAAGTTGTCAAAAATGAAAATTTTCAATAGAAAAATTCTGATATTTTTCTTATTTTTGCTCAAAACATAGATTGTGGGTACAGGTTAGAACCGCCTCGGCGAGGCAGTTCTAACAAGTACCCAGAATGTATGTTTTTGGAGCAAAAATAAGAAAAATAGGTATACCCCTGCATACACCAGTTTTGCTATATAAAAGTGGGGTTGAAGGGAGTATTCATTGCACGGACATGTTTTCCTGATGAGCGAAAACGAAAGCACTGATCAGCTTCTCAGTTTCTGCGAAGCTGATCTGCGCCTTTGTTGTTGCATATGCAAAATGTTTGGTTTTCTCATGATGCGGCTCATTTACAGGGTGTTAAGAAAGTTCGAAGACATTATTCAAAAGGACACTGAGTGTTAGATAAAGCATTTAGATACAATTATATGCTCTTATTTTTATCTTGAAAATATGTCATACAAGATATTATGGACAAAACTTTGTTTTATAGCAAACTGATAAGAAAAAATATACGTGGAAATAAGTGACCCCTCTTCTGAATTGAGTGTCATAAAATGCAAAATGTGGGTTTAACCAGTGCTTGTCCAACAAACAGTTTAAATTTCGAATACCAGTGGATTCACATTGAATACATTGATAACAAATACTGTCAAGAATGTTTTATGCTAATTTGAGTCATCATTTCCTGTTGTCTAGTAAACTATATGGAATTGCTCGGCAAAGTCTTAGGGTACCCCCATTCTTGAAACAGACCCCAAATAGTAGGGGGTATAGGTAAATATTTTATGAACATTTGAAACTGCGTGGTTATTGTCATTTCTTTTTTCTAATTTAATGCTATTAGATATGTTGTTGCATAACGGAAAATCATTTTCGATGACGCTCCTTCCTTATCTTTGAACAAAATTCCATGAAAAACATGTTATACCTTAGCCTGTCCCTCACTTTCGTCAACATGAAATTTTGCATTAAAAACGTCATTATTTTGAATATAATATACACATACAGTAGTTTATTCAGAATTATGTGGTAATATTTGATACAGGGGAGTGTAATGTTGTGGTTTACGGTACCCATGCCAGTAAAAATGTTATATTGTTAACAAAATTCTCAATTTTTTGTCAATTTACTCTATTTTTGCAACTTTTTGGGGTCAACCTTAATGTTTGATGAATTTTAACCTTATAATCTAGAAAATGAACATTTTTAACAATTCTGTTTACTATCCGGACACTTCATACATAATATGAAATATTTTATGGAAATTATTTTCTTCATTTTTTGTCTTGATTACCCCTACCCCCTATCAAAACACCCACAGTTTTTCTGATCGAAAATCATGTTTTTTCATCTGATGAAAAATTATGTGTTCTGAACTATCTTAAAGCAACTATTATGTTCATTGTGATCTTTAGGACAGTGACTATCACTTAAAGATATTTTATGCTCCCTGATATAAATTGTGAATATTTTAAATTATGTTTAATATGCCACCCTCCTTTTACACAAATCTCATAGAAAATGCGAAAAGCTGTGGTACCCTGACTTAGAAATTGTAATATAAATCAGTCAAAACAGAAGTTGTAGAAGTACTATTATACTGTGCAAACTGATATTGAAATGGGTTTTAACTGTGGTGATTTTTGAGATTGTGTTATTATTCATTATGAAGTTATAAGGAATATTACAATGTCTTCGAACTTTCTTAACACCCTGTACTTGTTTCCTCTGGTTTCCATAGCTACACAAAGATCTGATAGAAGAGGCAGGCTGGGTGTCGGGGGGTGGCTACAGTCAGGTTGACGTGGAGGCAGTAGATAAAAAGAGGTTCCCCAGTCTCTACAGTGCCCCCTGGCACAAGGCTACATTGATGAAGGGAGATTGTTTACTGGTGCCTTATGGGTAAGAATGAGGCAAGGGGGGGGGGGGGCAATTCTGGCCCGATGTTATAGAACTATTTTCATGCTCAACTCTGATGAGACTAAAATTTATCCTGGCTACTCATAAATGTTAAAATGCCGACAATTGTTGGCATTATAACATTTATCAGCAGGATAAATTGCAGGCTTTGGTGATGTAGACCCAAAATTTCCATTTATTTGGGCTATTTCAATATTTGTGGACAATATAAATTTCAGTCTCAGCTGAGTTGAGCATGAAAACATTTTGTAACCTCGAGACCAGGTTAAAAAAGCCAGAGCAATCTTTGTGGCCTAACTTGATGAAACCACTGTCATGATGTCATTGTAAAATGGGTCTTAGATTTGGTCTCTAGTCTTTTGAATGAGACTTAAAACTTTTGTTTATATGGAAGGTGTAATTCAGGAACTCGCTGGGTTTGGCTGTACTTCTTCATCACTTAAGATGTTAGGATTAGTAACAGATTAATTTTCTGATATCAGCTGGTATCAACATGTCTCAACTCCCTTAGGTCGTCCCTTGCTATGTACAGTTTTCTCAATGAGGAAAATTTTTGATTTCAGCTGGTATCAACATGTTTCAACTCCTTTTGGTCGTACCCTGGGTATACAATTCAAGTTTTCTCTTGAGAAAAATTTCTGACTACAGCTGGTATCAACATGTTTCAACTTCCTTAGGTGTACCCTGGCTATACAATTCAAGTTTTCTCATGAGGAAAATTTCTGATTTCAGCCGGTATCAACATGTTTACTTTTTTTTGTTTAGGCCATACCCTGGGTATACAATTCAAGTTTTCTCATGAGGAAAATTCTGATTTCAGTTGGTATCAACATGTTTCAACTCCGTTATGTCGTACTCTGGCTATACAATTCAGTTTTCTCATAGAGGAAAATTTATGATTTCAGCTGGTATCAGCATGTTTCAACTCCGTTAGGATGTACCCTGGCTATAAAGTTGGATGTTTTCTCAAAGAGGAAAATTTCTGATTTCAGTTGGTATCAACATGTTTCAACTCCGTTAGTTCATACCCTGGATATAAAATTCAAGTTTTCTCATAGAGGAAAATAGTATCAACATGTTTCAACTCCCTTAGGTCGTCCCTGGCTATAAAGTTGGAAGTTTTCTCAAAGAGGAAAATTTCTGATTTCAGTTGGTATCAACATGTTTCAACTCCGTTAGGTCGTACCCTGGCTATACAGTTCAAGTTTTCTCATAGAGGAAAATTTCTGATTTCAGTTGGTATCAACATGTGTCAACTCCGTTAGGACGTACCTTGGCTATACAGTTCAAGTTTTCCCATCTTTGGTGGTTGGATAAGGCAGATTGTGATAACAGAGACAAAAATGAGACTTACAAACCAGTAACAGACTTCAAACTTCTAGATGGAATTGGGGAATTACGGTAGGTCACTGGAAAAAATTTCTTTGGGTTCCTAGTAGGCTAATACTAGCTAGGACACAGAAATCGACAAAGAAACTAAATATCTGTGTTTTACTTATATGTGGAAAGAAGGGTAGGGCAGTAGAAGGAATCTTTTATTTAAGAAATAATTTTACTTTACAGTGAATTATCGTGATTAAGGCGGATGTTGGAGGGCAGATTGCGATGTATTAATTCACGACGGTGCAGCCAGAGTGAATTAAATATCGCATCTGCCCAACAACATCACACGTTAATCAAAGATAATTCACAGTAAAGTAAAATTATTTTGATCTAACACGACTAATAATTAAATGCTTACAATTTAAAACGTTTTACTGTGGACTCATTCTCGGGGGACATGAATGTTTATGTGCGACTTCACAAAAATGCCACCTTATGCGCGTAATTTTGTTTACAGTGAATTATTGTAAATTTGCAAAAGGTGACGTTTCCATTAGGTTCAATGGGAAAGATAATAACATTGTGTTAGAATTTTCATTTAAGAATGTTCTCTAGTAACATTTCACTCTTTTGAACTTATGGCTTTTATTTGTTGTATATCTCATGAAAGGCTGCAGATATTTTCCTAATATTTTGTATTTGTATTACAATAGTATGCAGTGAAAAAGCCATGAAAATTGACCAACTTCACCACATTTTCTGCAACTTTTCAGAAAATTTTAGTTGTCAATAAAATTTAGCGGGTAGGTTAGATTAAACTTTAATAGTGCACCTCTTTAAATTAAGTGCACTAATTCAAGGCATATTTTAGCAATAGTAGATGTATACAGGGTCTTCTGTGCCAGTCTTTTCTCCTTAAAGGTGTGCTAGTTATATTTTTTGGATGGTTTTAATGAAATAGGGTCTAAAAATAAAACAGCAGGAAAAAGGCTTAAAGGGTTCTCTCTTATATGAACACTACCCTTCATATTTCATTTCTTTATCCAAACAATATGAAGAAGTTCTACCTAGTGTGAGTTAAACTTGATTTTTTGTGACTTTTCATGTTATGGGGCAGGGTTGTTAAATGATTTGTAAAACTTTGTAATCCACTTCAGGTTGCAGTTCTGTATGATTTTGGTCCAAAATAGTTTGTGTTACTTAAATATAATGACATTTGAATGGATTTATGATGTATAGATAAAAATGAAAATTAAGCTTTGTTTGTGTGTGTGTGTATGTGTTTTTGTTTTTTATTTTCAAACATTGTATTAAGAGCTCTATGCCTGTAGCTTGAAAAAAAAATGCACACTACCCTATGGTAATGTTTTTCTGCACAGCTGATTTGCATCTTTTGTATTGCATATACAATAATCCAGTTTTTCTCATGATGTGGCTGGGAATGGACAAACCAGCCACATCATGAGAAAAACTGGATTATTGTATATGCAATACAAAAGATGCAAATCATCTGTGCAGAAAAAACATTACCATAGGGTAGTGTGCATTTTTAGCTCACCTGAGCCGAAGGCTCACAAGGTAAGCTTATAGTATGGTAGTCGAGCTGTCATCCGTGCGTCAGTCCGTCTGTGCGTCCGTCCACACTTTCAACAACAAATATCTCCACAACTAGTCAGTCAATTGCAATCAAATTTTGTCAGAAGCATCATTGGGGTGGGGGAAAGGTTGCATAAGGTTTTGGGCCAGGTGGGATCAGAACTCTGGTTTCCATGGCAACAGATAGCTCCCATAGGGTTACAATGGGAAAAATGTAGTGAACACTCTAGCGCCTACATTTTTGATACGATCTTCTTCATTCTTGCAGGTAATGAGGACAGTCACAAGATCTCGAATGAGTTCGAAATTCGGATAGATTCGACCATGGACTGCGGAGTTAGCTGCCCTTGAGCGTTTGAAAAAATCCCCATTGACTTACAATGGGAAAGATGTTGTGAACGCTCTAGCGCCATCATTTCTGATTGGATCTTCTTCATTTTTTGCATCTTGGATCAGTTCAAATTTGAGCCAGATTTGACCCTGGACTGCGGAGTTAGCTGCCCTTGAATGTTTGAAAAATCAATTTTTAGTGTTGTGGCCACTTCAGCATCTTCAATTTTGATCAGATCTTCAAAAAAAAAAAAAAAAAAAGTGTCCAGTGACTGTACTTGTTGACTCTCATGTGAGCGATCGTCGCCCTTGGGCTACTTGTTTTTCAAGCTACAGGCATAGAGCTTTTAATACAATGTTTGAAAATAAAAAAACAAAAATGAATGTAGGAAAAAAAGTCACAGGAAAAAAAGTCACGGAAAAAAAGTCACAATTTTAGGTAGGAAAAAAAGTCACAGGAAAAAAGTCACAAAAAAGAATTATGCTTTTTCTCAACTTTTGGTTAGGAATAAACTTTTTTATTTTTATTATTACCATTTTTATCACTTTATGTTTTGTTTGGATTGATGTTTTAGCCTTTTTATGTCCCACGTAACAATATTCGATCATGCCGGGACTGAGGTGATACTACCTGGGTACTTGACCAGTTATTTGGTAACTTAAAATAGGCTTGTTCAAGGACACTGCAAGGCAACAGTTTGTTTCAAACAAAGTTCTAAGGCACGATGGTCTGAAACTCTACCATAATGCCACCATACTCCTCGAATTGGGTGGATTCTCATCCATTCAATGTTTCCCATTCTATGGGCATGTTTTGATTCTGATTATGACATTTCCTCATCATTGCTTAATTTTAACATGAAAATCATGTCCTACTACATTTATCTACTGATATATGTATTTTCTCTTGGTCTTTCATAATTGTGACTTTTTTCCTGTGACTTTATTTCCTGTGACTTTTTTTCCGTGACTTTTTTTCGGTTTCTTTTTTTTCCTGTGACTTTTTTTCCGTCCACCGTTCTGTTATATAATTTCTTAATTGCACATTTTTAGCTCACCTGAGCCAAAGGCTCACAAAGTGAGCTTATAGGATGGCCATGATCTGTCCATCCATTATCGTCCACAATTTCAAAGATCTTCTCCTCTGAAACTGCTCGGCCAATCAAAGCCAAACTTCGTGTGGAGCATTCATGGGAAGGGGGAATGAAAGTTTATATAAATGGTCTGGGTCACATGACCAAGATGGCCGCCATGGCTATAAATAGAAAAAAAAAAACTTTAAAAATCTTCTTCTCCAGAACCAGATGACCAATCATTTTGAAACTTGGCATGAAGCATCAGGGAGAGGAGCTCTACAAAGTTTATATAAATCATGACCCTGGGATGACCTTCACCTATTTTACATCAAGGTCAACATAGGTCGCCATACATTTAAATGGGGAAAATTGTCAAAATGTCATTTGAAGGTAAAAACGAAGGAAATGGGCAAATGGACTCATGGGTGAAAGTTTTCAGTATCATTACTGAATTCAGTATTGGGAAGATTTTCCCCCAATGTATTGGTATAGGAAAATCCTAGTTTTCAGTATTGGAAAAATGGCTTTTCAGTATTGAGAATTTTTGGAACTTTCACCTATGTGGACTGAATATTTGTGATTTAAAAAAAAAAATTGGACTCCAGGGGCTGGTTTGCCCCCACCCAGGGGTAATATACATGTATATTACCATAATGTTCAAAGATCTTCTTCTCTGAAACTGCTTGGCCAATCAAAGCCAAACTTCATGTGAAGCAATACCTTGACCTATTTTACGGCAAGGTCAACATAGGTCGCCCATTCATTTGAATGGGGAAAATTGTCAAAATGTCATCTGAAGGTAAAATTTTGAAGGAAATGGGAAAATGGAATGAAGATTTGTGATTCTGAAAAACTTTGGACCCCAGGGGCTAGTCTGCCCCCACCCCGGGGCAATATACACATATTTTATCATAATATTCAAAGATCTTCTTCTCTGAAACTGCTTGGCAAATCAAAGCCAAATTTGATATGAAGTATCTATAGGAAGGAGGAACCAATGTGTACATAAATAATTCAAGTCACATGACCAAGATGGCTGCATACCCATATATGGTAAAACCCCTTCAAAAATCTTCTCCGGAGCCAGTGGACCAATTTCAACAGAACTTGGCATGTAGCATTATGGACTATAGTACTACAGTGTGTACATAAATTATGACCATGTGATGACCTTGACCTATTTTAGGGCAAGGTCATGTTTATTGGTATATAACCCAGATCTCAGGTGAGCATTTACAGGACCATTGGTCCTCTTGTTCCATTCTAGGACAGCCCTGCTGGCTCCATTCTCCAATAGTTCATCCGTTACCATGGAGATGTTCAAAAAGAATGTGGATTGTGGGTCAGTACAGCTCACTGAACAGGTTAGAAATCATCACGAAAACATGTCCATGTAATGTATACCCCTTAAACCCCACTTTTATATAGTAAAACTGCAGTTTGCAGGGGTATACCTATTTTTCTTAATTTTGCTGCAAAGCATAGATTGTGGGTACTCGTTAGAACCGCCTCTGCGAGGCAGTTCTAAGGTGTACCCACAATCAATGTTTTGAGGAAAATATTAGAATTATCAAATATTTTCCATGAAAATTTTATCGTTTTTGAAGATGCAAAAATCTCTGTATACAGGTATACATATTGCATGGGCATGTTTTCATAATGTGAAAATCACTACCTTTACCCTCCTAAGATCAGGCCCTCGGGTTATAAAAAAAATAAATCATGCTCTGCCATGCGCGGATCCAGAAAATTTTCTCAGGGGGGTCCAAATTCCCAGAAGGGGTCTGACACAAAATTTCAACATGGCAAAAATTAATAATCGGGCAATTCCAGGGGGGGTCCGGACCCTCTGTCCCCCCCCTCTGGATCCGCCCATGTCTGCTCATCTCAGGTGAGATTAAAATTTATTCTGCTCATAAATTTGCCATTGTAACTTTTGTTGGCAGGATAAATGACTGGCTTTAAGTAATCTAAACCTAAAATTTCAACCAGTTTGGGTTATTTTAAACTTCAAATGTTTTTAAAGTTCCAAGCCTTCTACTTAGACTGTACAGGCTGCTTTGTGTCAGACCTGGTCTAATACCCCAAAGACCTGTTTTCTTGCATCTCTGCTAAATTCCAACCAGGCCCCATGGTTATGGAAAAAAAATCATGCTCAACTCAGCTGAGCATGAAATTTAAAGTGCTCATAAATAGTCCAAGTAAATTGATATTTCAGGTTTAGGTCACCAAAGTCTGTAATTTATCCTGCAAACAAATGTTAAAATGCCGACAATTGTTGGCATTTTAACATTTATGAGCAGGATAAATTTTAGTCTCAGCTGAGCTGAGCATGAAAAAAAGTTTTATAACCTCGGGGCCAGGTCAAATGCAAAAACGGTTGCACAGTCTCTGTGATAGACAGTGGTATGAAATTAAAGGTTTGGAAAGTAAACTGATTGTACCATGTACATGTACATCTCTACATTTTTCTGGGTTCAAAGCAAAGTATGTGTTAGCTGTTTGAAGGATTGGAATCAAAATTTGTAGACTATACAAGGCCGGCGCGAGAAGTGACTCCAATGGAAAATGAATTTTCTGATAGCTCTCTTGGTGTCCAACTCTACACCTTGTGAGCCAGGTCATGAGAAAATGGGACTTTTGCCTATGCGAAAACAAAAGCACAGATCAGCTGTGCAGTGACTGCACAGCTGATCAGCGCCTTTGTTTTCGCTACATGGATAGTACAATTCCTCTTATACTTACAACCAAAATTTCAAGCATCTAGCATTCTTCTGTGACTGTACAGGTCAGTCTGTGTCTGTCCTGGTCGTAAACCCGGAAGACCGGTTTTCTGGATCACGGATCATGTCATGTTATAAAGGTTTGCAATGTATGTAACCTGTTGCCATTGATTTTGCATGTTGGCTTTCATAAAATACAAAGTTCATTCTCATAAAAATAATGCATCATTTCAGTTTTGGTCTAGCATAGACGGAAACAGTGATGGGACCCTATCATGGCCAGAACTGTACAGCTTTGATATGAACTATATCCAGAATAGATTCCATGGTTGCTATAGAAACCTTCAAAAACAGAAAACGAGTCACAGACTGGTTTTCAAATCCTGGAGTGGGACAATACGTGAGAGAGTTATGCGAGAGAGACGGAAAGCTGCCGCTGCTAAGGAAAAGTTAAAAACAATAGATGATTTACACAATAGGCAGAAACAGATGGATATAAAATTAGGGGACAGAGGTGCGGGTAAAATGGACAAAGATTTTAAAGAATCTAGTACAGCTGAGGAAGATAAGAAAAGGAAAGAAGAAGACAAGGCGGGCAAACATAGACATGAAGAATTTTGAGAGTTTGCATGATATGAGACAACCAACAATTTGGGTTTCAGACAACAACCGATACAAACCAGCCTCTACAGTCACAGAAGCATGCTAGAATCTTGAAATTTTAGATTAAAGAAGAAGAAGGATTGTACTATCTGTGTAGCGAAAACAAAGGCGCTGATCAGCTGTGCAGTTACTGCACAGCTGATCTGCGTCTTTGTTTTTGCATATGCAAATTGTTTTTGTTTTGTTTTTTCAAGCGAAAACTCTTTATAGTTCCATGAAAACAGAGGACATCGTTAGAAACCCTTGTAAAACATATGAGCAACTACATAAGAAAACCAACAAAATGCTTGGGCGAAAACAAAGGTGCAGATTAACTTCGTGGTAACCACGAAGCTGATCAACCTTTGTTCTCGCTACACGGATAGTACAATTCCTCTTCTTCTTAAATCCGAAATTTAAAGCTTCTAGCCTTTATCTGTGACTGCACAGCCTGGTTTGTGTCGGACCTGGTTGGAACCCAAACCGTTGGTTTTCTCACACACATGATCATATAATTCTGACACCATGCAATAGAATTAAAAGGAATAAGGTGCTCCCCACCGTGTGTGTTCAGTATAAAACTAAAAAAAAACATTCCCCCTGGCAGAGCAGTTAAGAGTGCTGTTTCTTAATCACTCGATCATCTCACCGCTGTGTCTGGTGCGGGTTGGAGCCTCGCTGAAATAATCTTGAAAGGGACGTAAAACTGAATTAAAAAAAAAAACATGGGGAGCATGGCGGCTCAGTGGTAGAACTTTGGATAACATATCTATAGTGAAAGGTTGCATGTTTCAAACCTTCAGTTGCTTTTTGAAACCTTCAGTTGCTTTTTGAGTCCTTGCGCAAGGCACTTTAAACTCCACTTAATAATGTTTAAGGAGCTCAGCCCTGACATGTTGACTGTAATATTAAGCAGCAACACAAAAAATCAAAATGCAGAATCAGCAACACATGCCTTTTTTTTCTCATGAGCATTTTTGCATAAGTGGTTATCATTTAGTATTCCCTTATTGAATAATTACCATGTATGTTTGAAATTTACGTAAAACTAATTATGTAATGTTTAATTGAAGCCAGACTTAAAACTGTAATTATGTCATGAGTAATTTCATGTGTAACTGGGAGTCAGATCATACTTAAACCAGTGCAAAGCAACAGAGGCCAAGCTCACATTATGAAAACTTGTCCATGCATAATACAGAGATTTTTAAGCAGTAAAAATTGAAAATTGGAAAAAATGATATTCTTAATATTTCGGCTCAAAAATGATTACGGGTACTCGTTAGAACCGCCACGGCAAATCATCTCACCGAGGCGGTTCTGATGAGTACCCATAATCTATGTTTTGGGTCAAGAATAAGAAATATGGGTATACCCCTATATACCCCAGTTTTCCAATATAAAACTGGATTTTAAGGGGGTATTTATTTCACGGACAAGTTATCTTGATGGCTTGCAAGTTTTTGATCCTTGATCAGTTCCTTTGTTGTTGTTGTTTTTTTCTGCCTAGATTGTACTTGTTGTTATTATTATAAGAGCCACTGAAATAATTGGATACAATAATTTTTACAATATATGTATTAAATAGATATTTTTTATAATATATGTATGTTATGGATGTTGTAACACCACACAGTTACTACTTTCAAAAATGGGAATTTTGAGTCTCTATCCATTTTCTTCAATTGTACAGTCCTGATTGTACAATTCTCCTCCCATCAAAAATAAGATTTTAAACTCTTGTTACAGGTTGTATTTTGTAACTCAAGATTTTCTTTGAATTGGTTACTCAGGGCATAATACTCCAGAAAGTCATATTCATGAGTTATGTATACAAGACAGATTTTCTCCTCATCATGTAGCATTTACACTATATTCCCGGTGACCACGGCAGCCATGTTTCAGACCACCTTGATCAAAACTTGACATACGTAAGGCAACAAGGGAACAGGACAAAGCAAATGTATCACACCTTGATAACAGTGGAAGCCCGGGCAAATTTTTTGCTATTTTAAAAATTTGCCATGGCGATCACTTCGGAAGCCAGAAACGTAGTACGTCGTTATAGAATGAACTTACCGCAACAAACCGTAACACAATGTAATAGCCTGTAGCGCAACCAGCAGGTGGTCCGTAGTAAAACTGCAAGCATTTGTATGAGTAATGGACTTCTACTTTTCTGCTACATTTTGCTTACTTTTTATCATGATCATCTAACTTCTCACCGCAGGAACATATATGGCACAAATGTGTTCAAAATTTGTCTGATGCCTATGTTTCATCCGTGACAGAACATAGTAACGTGCCCATGCCGTGATCAGAACGCAACCTGCCTCACAAAAACATGACAGAACGTAATGAATGTGATTATATCCGTGATTGGTCGGAGTACAAACCCTAGAGCGTTTGGGTGCTTCAGGGACACAATGGCTTCATCTCTTCAGTGGCTCATCATGTTTACCATGATACAGCATGAGAACACATAGCAAGACGTGCTAGAACTTGAATATAGAC
This sequence comes from Rugalucina vietnamica, assembly GCA_964017185.1. Classification (NCBI taxonomy): domain Eukaryota; kingdom Metazoa; phylum Mollusca; class Bivalvia; order Lucinida; family Lucinidae; genus Rugalucina; species Rugalucina vietnamica. The sequence continues at coordinate 39,666,943 of OZ024876.1, forward strand.
AGAAAAATGACAAAAATTCCACAGCACACTACAGTAATGTCAAACATGGCGGCCGTGAACATAGTGTAAACGCAGCATTACGTTTATTCAGATTCAATTTTTTTTTGTTTTCTGGTTTATCTTCCTTCATATGTTTGTTTGTTTTATGGTTTAACGACCCTGTCAACAGTTTTTCAGTCATGTCGGGATGGCACCACCACTGCTTGGGTATTAATCAGTACTTTAGTAAATGAATGTTTCTTGCTCAAAGAGAATGTGAGCCACCGCATGAGAAAACCAACAGTTTGCATAGGCGAAAACAAAGGCGCAGAGTGGGGCTCAAACTCAGGACCTCTCGATTCAGAGTTTGCAGCTCTATCACTAAGCCACTGCGCTCCCTGTATTCAGATTCAAAAGAATAGACCAGAGCATACATATCAAGAGTTGAAAACGATAAAGAGTTGTGTATATATATGAGCCACCTCGTGAGAAAACCAACAATCTGCATATGCGAAAACAAATACGCAGATGCTTTGTTTTCGCTACTCGGATAGTACAATGCCTTCTCTACTTCTCTGCTTCTGTAGCTGTACAGGCCGGTATGTGTCAGACCTGATCGGAAACCACATTGTTGGTTTTTCCACGAGAAGGCTCATATGACATACATTCCATTCCATTAGATCTTAATTTGAGTCGTCTCGTGAGAAAACCAACAATGTGGTTTCCGAACAGGTCCTACACAAACCGAGCTGTACAAGCACAGAAGATGGCTAGAGGCTGGAAATTCTGGATTTAGAAAGTTGAGGAATTGTACTAATCATGTGGCGAAAACAAAGGCGCTGATCACCTTCGCACTGCAAAGCTGATCTGCACCTTTGGTTTCGCATATGCAGATTGTTGGTTGTCTCATGAGGCGGCTCATTTGTTTGTTACTTTGTTAGAGACTGGGCTAGACAACTAATATTTTCAGCACATCTTCATAACACCTTGCAGGGACCTGCAAGAGATCCTCACGTCTTGCATTTCTTTCATGAAGGTTTGGTCATGAAAATATTTCTATCACCTTTTTTTCCTCTTATCCTTATTCAAGAAGGGCATTTGTCAGTATGTTTGTTTGTTTGTATTGAGGCTTAACATCCCAGTCAACAATTATTCAGTCATGTCGGGATGTAGCCAACTCTTCCTGCATTTAACCAGTACTCTAGGGAGTTAATGTGTCTTGCTCAAGGACACAACACGGTGACGCCTGTGGGGATCAAACCCAGGACCTCTCGATTCGGAGTCTGACGCTCTACCACTATGCCACTGCGCTCCCTTTATCAGTACTTGGGGAAAGTGATCTGCACCATGTACTGGTAGCCTCTCACTGGAAGCCTTGCTTTGGAACTGTGGCTAGGATGATACTGACCTTCCTGGCCCCGAGGTTATGAAACTTTTCATGCTCAACTCAGCTGAGACTAAAATTTATCCTGCTCATAAATGTTAAAATGCCAACAATTGTTGGCATTTATAAGCAGGATAAATCTAAACCCGAAATTTCTATTAATTTGGGACATTTGAGTAATTATGAGCAATTTAATTTCATGCTCAGCCAAGTTGAGCATGAGAAAACTTTTATGACCTTGGGGCCTGGCAAGAACTTAACTGTTCACCATGGATGTAAAGTCACCTAAACAAACAAAAGCTACTTTTTTTTTGTAAAACAAGGTTGAGGGGCAGAGCAAACCTCATTGGTAGAGCATTGAAATCAGGAGCAAGAGTAGGTTTGCGAAATATATTGCCGCTATGGGGTGTCCTTGAGCAAGAATTAATCCTGCACAGCAGTGCCATAGTATCAAATTATATTCTTTTTACAATATTTTTGTATCTGGTATATAATTTTTACCCTATTTTTGTATTTTGTCCTCTTTTATCATGTTTATAGGAAAATTAAAATATTCTTTCTTCATCTTGAAAGTGTTTTTGTCTTTTTTACCTGATCCTGTTTAAGCTTAATCTGAATCGACTCAAAATCTTGTCATCTAATGTAAATTGTTTAAACATGGATTTGGCAGCATTCCAAATACCAACAGAAAAATTTAACTCATTGCTTATATTTACATTCATTTCTCTCTATCGCGTGTTGAAAAATTATCAAGGCGATCACATTTATAAGCAGAGAGTGTTCAAACAGCGGAACGGCATCAACCGTCTTGACGTTTACATCCAATCACATTGGTGAGAGCCATGCTTTGTTTTTGATGTAAAGTTTGATCGTGCGATGTCCCGTGACACAATGTTGTTCATGGAACTATGAACCACATTTCAGTTCTATAGATTCATTAAGACCTTGCAGTAAATGGTAAATATTTGTCAATGATGATTTCTCTATGCATATTATTTGGGAGAATCGGATTAACCAAATGAGACCCGTCAAATTACACGATGACCAGTGAATTTGGCGACATGAAAATGGATACACGAGCCATCGCATCAGAAAAACAACAATTTGCATATGCAAAACAAAGCTGCAGACCAGCTTTGTTGTAACTGCGAAGCTGATCAGCGCCTTTGTTTTTGCTACACAGATAGTACAATCCCTCTTCTTCAGCAATAATTCTGGGTCCAAAATACCTTGGTTGAAAATCTCTCGCCAGGCCAAAACTAGCGAGAAGTTATGAATTTTCTGTGGGAGAACTGGCAAAATGATTTGTGAAAATAACTTTTGTAAGATTTTTCCTCCCATTTAGCCAATTTCAATGAGATTTTCGGCCAAAAAATGAGAGAATCTCTCACAATCTCCCTAGAAAATAATCCCTGCTTCTTCTTTAATCCAAAATCTCAATCTTCTATCCTTCATCTGTGACTGTACAGGCTGGTTTATGTCAGACCTGGCCGGAACCCCAAATTGTTGTTTTGCTCATGCAGAGTTTCAAGTTAATCTTTGTCCTGGGCTTGAATATTTAAGGGGTACACGTAGCCTAATAGGGCCCCAGTCAACATTTTTTTTCAGTCATGTTGGGACAAAGGTATTAACCAGTATTATGGGGAGCTTAGTGTCTTGCTGAAGGTCACTACATGGTGGAGATTCATATGGTCTACTACTGTAAATGAGCCACAACACAAGAAAACCGGTCTTCGGGGTTTCCGACCAGGTCTGACACCAACCTGTGCAGTCACAGAAGCAGGCTAGAAGCTTGAAATTTCGGATTTAAGTAGAAGGGGAATTGTACTACCCGTGTGGCGAAAATAAAGGCGCTGACCAGCTTTGCAGTAATCTGCGCCTTTGTATTCGCATAGGCAAAATTCCGGTTTCCTCACGATGCGGCTCAGATGGATTTTGTACCGAAAATGTAATCTGAGGTTTTTTCAATGCATTTTCTGGGTCTTTTATGAACTGGATGTTCAGTTAATAATAGTTATACTTTTACCATATGACAATAGCTGTTTTCCAGTGGATCAAGTCATGTAATATAAAGTGTTATGACCATGTGTATTGACACTTTTGTGGGAATATGTAACGTCATTGACGACATCCATAACAACAATGTAAATTTTCATTGAAAATATCTCCTCTTTGAAGGAGGCAATAAAATCCTATTTTGAAAGTCATATGATAAAACGAATCTTACACTCGTGGTCATTTCATATGAAATTTATTAAACTCCCGGAAGGCTCATTTAATAAATTTCATACGAAATGACCACTCGTTTATCTAACAGCCAATTTAAACTTTTATAAAAAGGAATTTGAATCATTTCAAGAAAACCTGGCTAAAGGTCCTGGTATACCATATGATTGCCCCAAATATAGGAATAATGCAAAACAAAGCTGCCCGCATTAACGTCAATAATTGCTCTCTGATGTGAAAGACAACAGGGGTTATTCTGAAAATGATGAAATTTTTCTCTCATGAGATTTTTGGCAAAAAAATGAGCAAATCTCTTAAAAACTCCCCAGAAAATGATCTCAAAGACAGATGAAGTCCCAAGCAAGGGTACCTACAATTTCAGCCAATATTTGTGCTGGGTCATGAGAAAACCAACAATGTGGTTTCCGAACAGTTTGACACAAACCAAGCTGTACAAGCACAGAAGATGGCTAGAGGCTGGAGATTTCAGTTTAAGTAAATAGAGGAATTGTACTATCCGTGAAGCGAAAACAAAGGCGCTGATCAGCGCAGTTATTTCAAAGCTGATCTAAGCCTTTGTTTTCCCATATGCGAAATGTTAATTTTCTCATGACGCAACTCATTTATTTAATTTATTTGGCAGATTAAGGAATAACAACACAAATCTATTTCAAGTTTTTTCAGATTTTTTCTTTTTATGTCTCTCTTTTGTTGTTGATTTGTCCTTCTTGCTCTTAAATTTTTCCTTTATAAGTTTCCTTCTCTTTCTCTCTTCTTCCTCTGGATCCTACCAACAAACAAGTTTGGCAAATGAGCCACCTCCTGGTTTCTGAACAGGTCCGACACAAACCGGCCTGTACAAACACAGAAAAGAGCTAGAAGCTTGAAATTTGGGATTTAGGTAGAAGAGGAATTGTACTATCCGAGTAGCGAAAACAAAGGCGCTGATCAGCTTCGCGGTTACCGCGAAGCTGATCTGCGCCTTTGTTTTTGCCTATGCAGATTGTTGTTTTTCCCATGAGGTGGCTCAAATCTGATTACGAAAACTTGACCATGCGATATACAGAGAATTTTTTCAGCAGTAAAAATTGAAAATTTCATTGGACAAATTTTGATTTTTTAAATATTTTTGCTCAAAACATACATTGTGAGTACATGTTGAAACCACCTCGGCGAGGTGGTTCTAAGAAGTACCCACAATGTATGTTTTGTATCAAAAATAAAAAATTAGGTATGCCCCTACAAAACCCAGTTTTTAAAATATAAAAGTGGGGTCATTTCACAGACATGTTCTCCTGATGTGTATTTATCATGCTCATAGTGTGGCTTAAGTGTTGAGCATAAAATTTTCCTACTCATTTCATAAATGAGGAAATATAACATTTGTTCGCATTTTTATTTAACATTAATTAGGATAGCAGGATAAATGACAAGAGATTTGCTAATTTATGATTGAAAATCCTCAGCCAAGTTAAGCATAAAAAGGTTTATAATTTAAGGTCCCATTCACTTGAAAAATAAGAAAATGAGTCTGCAGCATATTAGAGAAGCCTTAACTCAAACTTATGACCACTGGTTTACAAGGCCAGTGGCTAATCTACAATGCCAAGCAGGCTTCTAACTTTAGTATTACTACAAAAAATGTTTGCTAAAAGTATCCAATTTTTTTTAAAAATCCATTAAATGATAACCCAAAGCATATGAGCCGCCTCCTGGGAAAACCAACAATGTGGTTTCCGACCAGGTCCGACATAAACCAGCCTGTACAGTCACAGAAAAGAGCTAGAATCTTGAAATTTCGGATTTAAGTAGAAGAGGAACTATACTGTCCGAGTAGCGAAAACAAAGGTGCTGATCAGCTTCGCAGTTACTGCGAAGCTGATCTGCACCTGTGTTTTCGCCTAGGCAGATTGTTGGTTTTCCCATGTGGCGGCTCATATGATTACCTTTCCTTCCAAGATCAATTTCTTTCTCTTGTTGATCTCTTTCTGCTGACCGAAATCTCTCTCATCAAGTCTCTAAAACACAGAATTTTTGTGAAAATAAAGAGCTGTGTCATGAGAAAACTGGACTTTGCATATGCAAAAATCAAGGACGCGGATCAGCTGATCAGCGCCAGTGTTTTCGCTGCAACAATAGACTGAAAAGTACAATCGCACTTCTTGTTAACTTCAAAATTTCAAGCTTCTAGCCACTGCACAGAGTGGTTTGTATCAGACCTGGCTGGAAACCTGAAGACCGGTTTTCTTGCGTCGTGACTCTTATAACAGCTGTGCCATGTGAAAACCTTCTCATCTACATCCTTGTTTTTACTCAAGATGATTCAACAATCCATGAGTCTTTGGATTTAGAAAGCAGAGGAATTGTACTATCCGTGTAGTGAAAACAAAGGTGCTGATCAGTGCTGATCAGCTTTGCAGTCACTGCGAAGCTGATCTGCGCCTTTGTTTTCACAAATGCGAAATGTTGGTTTTCTCATGACACAGCTCCCATCTCTGTATGTCCTAAATTTCAAGTAATCTGCAGTTGTACAGCTTCATTTGTGCTCACAAACGAACTGGTTGTCTTGGCCATCAGTATGAAGATTGTATAGGCATTATTTGAGATTTTTCTTATGTCTTAAAGTATATTGGCTGTCATTGGCTTATCAGTAATATGGGACAGTGCCCTGTTGATGTGACAATGACTCTGATTACAGGTAGCACCCCACTCCCCCCTGAAAAGAAAAATCAATACCTACTGCATAGAATGGCAGTTTTACTGCATAAGTAATCTATGGCCATAAAACCAATAAACAAGCCTCCTCATGAGAAAACCAACAATCTGCATATGCGAAAACAAAGACGCAGATCAGCTTCGTGGTACCGCGAAGCTGATCAGCGCATTTGTTTTCGCTTCAAGGATAGTACAATCCCTCTACTTCCTAAGTACGAAATTTCCAGTCTCTAGCCATCTTCTGTGCTTATACAGCCTGATTTGTGTCGGACCTGTTCGGAAACCACATTGTTGGTTTTCCCATGAGGCAGCTCAATTTTAACAGTGGTACCACATGTATCATCCTTTAGGGGCCTCTATAGTACATCATGCAGAAAAATGATAGCAGTCCTTTGGAGTGTGGACCATAAGTGACACGTCATTAATTTACAAATTTGAGAGCCATGACATAGCCATATTATATTGAAAACCGCTAAATAGTGAGGCGCATTATAATGACACCGAATTGTACGAATTCTTTGATTTTCTAATACTGTCCAACCTCAATATAATAAGGTTTTCAATATAACACGGCCGTGCCATGGTGCCCAAATTGATTAATTTGCTATATGACCAGTGTCAGCAACCTCATTATAACACGGTTCACTTATAACAAGGTTTGTTTGTATGGACCCCAAGAGATGGCGTCATAATGAGGTCGACCTGGCCTCAAGGTTATAAAACTTTTTTTCAAGCTCAGCTCAGCTGAGCATGAAATTTCAACTGCTCATAAATGTTGAAATAGTCAAAAATTGAGAAAAAATCAGGTTCATAACTCAAAAACTAGTAATTTTCCTACTCAAAAATGTTAAAATGCCAACAATTGTTGCATTTTAACATTTATGAGCAGGATAAATCTTATTCTCAGCTGAGCTGAGCATGAAAAGTTTTATAACCTGGGTCCTGTACTCACAATTTCAGCCTCCCTTCTGGCCACAGCCACCTCTGTTAATATCTTCATGACCTCTTTCTCATCTGTCGGCCATTCCTCCATCTTAGTATCTGAAAACAATCACAAAACCAGGCCCCGAGGTTATAAAACTTTTTTCATGCTTAACTCAGCTGAGCATAAAATTTAAACTGCTCGTAAATGTCAAAATTGCCAAAATAAATTAAAATTTAAGGTTTAGATCATCAAAGCCTGAAATTTATCCTGCTAATAAATGTTAAAATGCCAACAATTGTTGGCATTTTAACATTAATGAGCAGTTTAAATTTTATGCTCTGCTGAGTTAAGCATGAAAAAAAAAGTTTTATAACCTCGCTGCCTGATAAAGGGAGAATTTGCTGATACTGTAAGATTGGAAATGTTGCAAATTTGCTGCCTCGCTAATTCAAGAATCTCGCTAATAAAGTAAGAATAGAGGGTGTAAGGAATCAATGCAATCAAATTTTAAAGTACCAACATCAGACTTTCTGAAGCCTTAAAGACTACTAGAAAACTCATTCCCAAATTCAAGACCTTAGGAATCATTGGGAGAAAAAACTCGCAAAATAAAAGACACACAAACATTTCCGAATTTACAGCAGTTGATGATAATTAAGGGATAATTTTGCATATTTTTTCATAAAAACCAAGGAACTTACATAGCATAGGTTTTTATGAAGAAATAACAAAAAATATCGCTCAAGTTTTAGGATACAGTCATGCATACATTTTACAAATCCTGACACATTAGCTCAATTTGCTGCTTGGATGATCCATAAGTGCCACAACATGAGAAAAACAGCTTTTTGTATATGCAAAAACAAAGATGCAAATCACCTATGCAGTAACTACCCAGCTGAACAGCACCTTTGTTTTTGACACACTAATAGTATAATTCCACTTCTTCTTCAATTCGAAATTTCAAGCTTCTAGCCTTTTTCTGTGACTGCACAGATCAGTTTGTGTCATTTTGGTCGGAAACGTTGATCAGTTTTCTCTGGCACATATTGAAGCTAGCCTGCCATTATTGAGCCTTACAGCCACCACACTTGGATCATGAAAATATTTTCATGGTCTTTTCATGGTCATGTTTCTGCTTTTGCATTAGTGGAGAAACAAATGTGCACTGGGAACTAGCAATCTGCCCCTGGGAGGCATGCCCAGAAACAGTGTGACGGGGATATGTAACTGAATAACAGTCTCACCATGAACTTATCTGTTGACTTTGGACATAAGGCAATAATAAAAACAAATAAATAAAGCCAGCTATACAAAATAAAAAGGAAAAAAATGTAACATAAACTTACTTATAACAGCTTCAATTGCATGGACTAGCTTGATATCAAACTGTGTAATCAAAGATATTGAGGTGCCACCACGACCTGAAACATACCAGGGCCCCTGGGGTTATACAACTTTTTTCATGCTCAACTCTGCTGAGCTCAATATTTTAACTGCTACATATTCATGCTCAACTCTGTTCAGCTCAATTTTTAACTGCTAAAAATACTGAAATACCCAAAACTGAATTAAGACTGGGGTATGATGGTGTATATGCGTACACACAATCAATGTTTTGAGCAAAATTCTAATAAAATATACTTTTTACAATGACATTTCAATTTTTACAGCAGAAAAAATCTATCTCTGTACTCAGTATATTGTATAGGCAAATTTTCGTAATGTCGTTTCCCATGTTTGTGATTACCTGCCCTTGCAGTTCTTCCAACTCTGTGAATGTAGTTCCTTGGTTTATTCGGTATATTATGATTGATAATCAAGTCAACTGTCGGTATATCAAGACCCCTGCAAAACAATGAATAAGTGTTAAATTTTATCATCATTTATTTTTTTGTTTATTACTCCTAAAAATCAAAAGAACTCATTTACTTGTCTTTAAGGATCTGATCTTGGCATATTTCGGTGGAAAGAACTGGTGAATCCAGGGAAAACCACCTCCCTTGGAGGGGCAACCACTACCCTGCCACTGCACAGCTGGTGGGGTACCTCAGTATTTGCTACATAAATGAGGCGTCCCATGAGAAAACCAACAATGTGGTTTCCGAACAGGTCCGACACAAATCAGGCTGTACAGCCACAGAAGCAGGCTAGAAGCTTGAAATGTCGGATTTAAGAAGAGGAAGTGTACTATCCATGTAGCGAAAACAAAGACGCTGATCAGCTTCGCGGTTACTGCGAAGCTGATCAGCGTCTTTGTTTTCGCATATGCAGATTGTTGGTTTTCCCATGAGGCGGCTCAAATAGAGCAATGCCTTTACCTTTCCAGCTTCTAGTCATCTTCTGTAGCTGTACAGCTCCATTTATAGAAGTCCTTGAGGTGATGTGGTTAAGCTACTCGCCTTGTAAAGCAGGAGTCATGGGTACCTCAGTCCTTGGGATTAGACTATAAACCAAGGTCCCTTGACAATTTTCCAGGACAAACTGCTGACAGGGACATACTGTGACTAGGCTGGAGACTATATTGTGCCTAATGTGTTAAGTCCAAGGGACCTTGCCTTTAGACCTGACTTATGCCCCTATCACACTACGATAAAAAGTCTCACGAATCGTAACAAATTCATAATTTTTAGGATTCGTGGAATTTCGTGAACTTTTTTGGTTTATTTGAAACTACTTACGAACCAGTAAGGACACAGACAGGACAGCGTTACGAATATTCGGCGGACTCGGCTGAATTCGGCTGCAATCGCACGAACTTGGTAAGAATTCTTAACGATTTACATACTCTATTGAGGGTATGCTGCGCGAAAGTTTGATGAGAATCAGTTACGAATCAGTTACGAGTGAAACGATGTGCAAATAATAAATATTCGTAGCTGTTCTTGACAATTCGTGAGATTTTTCTCAAGATAGTTATAAAAGTTATAATACTTCTGCTTGAGAATCAGTTTCAAAATAAACGAAGGACTATGATCACTTTTTCGTACTATTATTTTAATCGGCTATGGCCCCGAGACGTTGGGAAACACTTGGTTATGAATTACAACATAACCACCCAATTACTGAGTCCCTGCAACATTTTTCACCTCTGAGGCTGGATTCTCTTAGAAGTAGAGAAGTAGCTTCTCTGACGGAACTGCCTTCTGTCGCATCCTAAAGGATAACATTGTTTTCAACATCTTTCACCTGCCCTTTGGTGTATGTACCTTTTTAGTTATATTTCTGTTGTCTGATTCCTGGCGCGTTCTGGTACAATCGACTAACATTCGTGATATAAACTTCGATATTACATCCCATTAATCACCTGCTTCTAAAAAACTCATAGTTAAGTCGTAAGTCATTAGTGAAACTCTTGGCTGATTCACATACTGCTTTGAATTCGTAGATAGTTCTTACCTATTTCTTATCTGCTTTGGCACGTATTCGCGACATTCATAACAGACTCTTGGTCACTTCCTAGTTGGGTCACAAGTTCCGGAATTCCCGAAAGAGTTACGAATGCATCCGATTCAAATAAGATCCAGTTACGATGTCAAAGAATGCACTACGACCTTATTGCGAATTAACTGCGATTTTTCATGGTTGAATATTCGGGACCAAAATTTTGAACAGTTCAAAATTTTGGCCACCAATTTCTGACTGATCCACGAATGGCAAGAACTTATTACGAACTGTAAGAATTAGTTAAGAACGTCACGAATCGATTACGTTTCAGCTACGAACTAAAAACCAGAGGACCAATGGTCCTGTAAACGCTCACCTGAGATCTGCTGCATATATCAATATACATGTTTGAATATTATGGTATTTAATCCCAGTGCAGGGGCAGATGAAGCCCTTGGGCCATTTTCTTTTTCAGAATAATCAATATTTTGTCCATTTGCCAATTTCCTGCTGGCTTTTTCCTTCAAATGACATTTTAACAGTTATTCCCATTCAAATGCATTGGCAACCCATGTTGACCTTGCCATAAACTGGGTCAAGGTCATCACAGGGTCATGATTTATATATACATTGTAGTACTTGAGCCATCGATGCTTCAAGCCAAGTTTCCTTGAAATCTGTCCACTGGTTCCGGAGAAGAAGATTTTTGAGAGATTTTTACCATATATGGGCCTGGCGGCCATCTTGGTCATGTGACCTGGATTATTTATATACACATTGATTACCCCATCCTTTAGATGCTTCACATAAAATTTGGCTTTGATTGGCCAAGTGGTTTCAGAGGAGGAGATGTTTGAATATTATGAAGATATACATGTATATTGCCCCGGGGTGGGGGCATATGAGCCCCTGTGGTCCATTTTTTGTCAGAATCATTAATAGTCAGTCCTATTGCCCATTTCCTGCAAGACTTTCACTTTAAATGACATTTTAAAAGTTTTCCCCATTCAAATGCATTGGCGACCTATGTTGACCTTGCCATAAAATAGGTCAAGGTCATCACAGAGTCATGATTTATGTATACATTATAGTGCTTTAGCCATCGATGCTTCATGCCAAGTTTCATTGAAATTGGTCCACCGGTTCCAGAGAAAAAGATTTTTGAAGGGTTTTTACCATATATGGGCATGGTGGCCATCTTGGTCATGTGACCTGGATTATTTATATATACATTGGTTATCCCTTCCTATTGATGCTTTACATAAAATTTGGCTTTGATTGGTCAAGCGGATTCAGAGGAGAAGACATTTGAATATAGTGAAGATATACATGTATATTGCCCCGGGGTGGGGGCACATGAGCCCCTGGGGTCCAATTTTTTTCAGAATCATTAATATTCAGTCCTACTGCCCATTTCCTGCAAGACATTCACTTTAAATGTCATTTTAAAAGTTTTCCCCATTCAAATGCATTGGGGACCTATGTTGACCTTGCCGTAAAATAGGTCAAGGTCATCACAGGGTCATGATTTATATGTACATTGTAGTGCTTTAGCCATCGATGCTTCATGCCAAGTTTCATTGAAATTGGTCCACCGGTTCCAGAGAAAAAGATTTTTGAAGGGTTTTTACCATATATGGGCATGGTGGCCATCTTGGTCATGTGACCTGGATTATTTATATACACATTGGTTATCCCTTCCTATTGATGTTTTACATAAAATTTAACTTTGATTGGTCAAGCGGTTTCAGAGGAGAAGACATTTGAATATAGTGAAGATATACATGTATATTGCCCCGGGGTGGGGGCACATGAGCCCCTGGGGTCCAATTTTTTTCAGAATCATTAATATCCAGTCCTACTGCCCATTTCCTGCAAGACTTTCACTTTAAATGACATTTTAAGTTTTCCCCATTCAAATGCATTGGTGACCTATGTTGACCTTGCTGTAAAATAGGTCAAGGTCATCACAGGGTCATGATTTATATACACATTGTAGTGCTTGAGCCATTGATGCTTCATGCCAAGTTTCATTGAAATCGGTCCACTGGTTTGGGAGAAGAAGATTTTTGAAGGGTTTTTACCATATATGGGCATGGCGGCCATCTTGGTCATGTGACCTGGATTTCTTATATACATATTGGTTCCCCCTTCCTATAGATACTTCATATAAAATTTGGCTTTGACTGGCCAAGCTGTTTCAGAGGAGAAGATCTTTGAAATTGTGGACGGACGAAGGACGGACGACGGACGGACGGACGACGGACGCCGGATCATGGCCATCCTATAAGCTCACCTTGTGAGCCTAACGGCTCAGGTGAGCTAAAAATGTCAAAAACTGTCAATTCATGAGAATTCGTGAGACTATTTATCGTAGTGTGATAGGGGCATTACAAAGAACTGAACATACACACACAGAAAAAGAAAGACACAGATCAGTTTTTGTACAACCTGGTCAGAAATCCCAAAGTCTCAAACAATACGACTGACGTCCTTACCTTGATGCAACATCTGTAGCTATGAGTATTTTGACTTGGTTTGACTTGAACTTGGCGAGGGCGGCCAATCTTTCTTTCTGTCTTATCAATGAGTGTAACACAACACAGTCAAATCCCAATTCCTGACACACCATGCCTAATATCTGAGTGTACCTAAAATATAAAATAACACAAATATGAGTCAAACACCATGCTTCAGATCTGGGTGTACCTAAAATATAGAATTATGTAAATATGAGCGAAACACAACACCGTCAAATCCCGATTCCTGACACACCATGCCTAATATCTGAGTGTACCTAAAATATAAAATTACACAAATATGAGTCAAACACCATGCTTCAGATCTGGGTGTACCTAAAATATAGATTTATATTAATATGAGCGAAATACAACACCATCAAATCCCGATTCCTGACACACCATGCCCAATATCTGAGTGTAGCTTAAATATAAAATAACACAAATATGAGTCAAACACCATGCTTCAGATCTGGCTGTACCTAAAATATAGATTTATGTAAATATGAGCGAAACACAACACCGTCAAATCCCGATTCCTGACACATGTACACCATGCCTAATATCTGAGTGTACCTAAAATATAAAATAACACAAATATGAGTCAAACACCATGCTTCAGATCTGGCTGTACCTAAAATATAGATTTACGTAAATATGAGCGAAACACAACACCGTCAAATCCTGATTCCTGACACACCATGCCTAATATCTGAGTGTACCTAAAATATAAAATTACACAAATATGAGTCAAACACCATGCTTCAGATCTGGGTGTACCTAAAATAAAGATTTATATTAATATGAGCGAAATACAACACCATCAAATCCCGATTCCTGACACACCATGCCCAACATCTGAGTGTACCTAAAATATAAAATTACACAAATATGAGTCAAACACCATGCTTCAGATCTGGCTGTACCTAAAATATAGATTTATGTAAATATGAGCGAAACACAACACCGTCAAATCCCGATTCCTGACACACCATGCCTAATATCTGAGTGTACCTAAAATATAAAATAACACAAATATGAGTCAAACACCATGCTTCAGATCTGGCTGTACCTAAAATATAGATTTATGTAAATATGAGCGAAACACATCACCGTCAAATCCCGATTCCTGACACACCATGCCTAATATCTGAGTGTACCTAAAATATAAAATTACACAAATATGAGTCAAACACCATGCTTCAGATCTGGGTGTACCTAAAATAAAGATTTATATTAATATGAGCGAAATACAACACCATCAAATCCCGATTCCTGACACACCATGCCCAATATCTGAGTGTACCTAAAATATAAAATTACACAAATATGAGTCAAACACCATGCTTCAGATCTGGCTGTACCTAAAATATAGATTTATGTAAATATGAGCGAAACACAACACCGTCAAATCCCGATTCCTGACACACCATGCCTAATATCTGAGTGTACCTAAAATATAAAATTACACAAATATGAGTCAAACACCATGCTTCAGATCTGGGTGTACCTAAAATAAAGATTTATATTAATATGAGCGAAACACAACACCGTCAAATCCCGATTCCTGACACACCATGCCTAATATCTGAGTGTACCTAAAATATAAAATTACACAAATGAGTCAAACACCATGCTTCAGATCTGGGTGTACCTAAAATAAAGATTTATATTAATATGAGCGAAATACAACACCATCAAATCCCGATTCCTGACACACCATGCCCAATATCTGAGTGTACCTAAAATATAAAATTACATGAGTACGAGTCAAACACCATGCTTCAGATCTGGGTGTACCTAAAATATAGATTTATGTGAATATGAGCGAAATACAACACCATCAAATCCCGATTCCTGACACACCATGCCCAATATCTGAGTGTATCTAAAATATAAAATTACATGAGTACGAGTCAAACACCATGCTTCAGATCTGGGTGTACCTAAAATATAGATTTATGTGAATATGAGCGAAATACAACACAGTCAAAACGTGATTCCTGACACACCATGTAACATGCTAAATGCATGTACCAGTGCATCAAGAAAACATGTCAGAAAATAAATACCCTTTCAAACGCTGCATAAGAAAACCAACACAATCCATAGGCGAAAACAAAAGACACAGACCAGCTGTGCAGTGTCTGCACAGTTGATCACCACCTTTGTTTTCGCTACACGAATAGCACGAATAGTACAATCCTTCTTCTTTATAAATCCGAAATCACAAGCTTCTAGCCCTAGCCTGCTTATGTGACTGTACAGGTCGGTTTATGTCGGACCTGTTCGGAACCCCACATTGTTGGTTTTCTCATGCCAAGGCTCATATAGTAAAACTGGGGTTCATTATAGGAATGAATTTTATTTTTGTTGATTTTATCGATGTGTAAACTCAGGCGAATCACTCACAAACTAAATAAAGCCCGAAGGGCTTTATGAAAAAGTTTGTGAGTGATTCGCCTGAGTTTACACATCGATAAAATCAACAAAAATAATAATTCATTCCTTATAATTCCAACTTTGTCCCATTACACTGCATTTATTTACATTGATTTCATTTTTTATAGCCAGCGGAAGGAAAATAGAGCAAAACGGATCTTCATGAGGCAGCCATCTTGAAAATTTCCAAGGCACAGAACTCACTTCTCGCAATTAATAGAAGCTATAACTGGCTTCCTAAAGGCAAACTGTTAAAGCGGGAGCTTTAAAACATCTCCCCCTCATTCAAAATTGTTCTTTTGGGAGGAAATGTCGCCGCCTGGGCCGATAGAAAGACATGTCGATTTTGAACTGGGGCTCGGAACATTAGAAATTCAAACGTCAAATTTCAACACACAACAAGAAGATAAAAACGCTTACCTTACGAAGTTGTATTAAAAGAAAAAGTGTCCATGTTTATTAAAAATTCCAAATATTCATTTCGACACCTTCAAAACGCGTTCATCCATTGTTTTTATGACGTTTAGATTTGGTGATGTCAACGTTTCTTCGAGGAAACGTCACGTAACGTCGCGCCGTTTTTAAGGTGAAAACCAAGTATTCTTACGCATTGCTTTTATCGAAGTATAAAGTCTTATAAACAACCAATCAGAATGTAGAAAATTAGTGAAGTTGGAATTATAGGGGTATACCTATTTTTCTTATTTTTGCTCCAAAACATTGATTGGGTGTACTAACTTGTACCCACAATCATTCTTTGAGCAGAAACAATGAAAACATAAGATTTTTTCCAATGATTTTTTCGTTTTTTACAGCTTCCGGAAATCCTATATATTGTATGTGAATGTTTTTGTAATGGTGTCCCTATCAAAGATACAGAATTACATGAATACAAGTCAAGCACTATTAGCCTATATACCAATTCTTGGTTGGCTTCATTTCATACCCGTACTCTACAACTGGGTAAGAATGTTTGAAATCTTCTGTGGACAGGGTGAAAACCCACCCTTTAACTTATATTAGCCTGGCGTCTTTTATGTGGAACATAGGCTACCAAAATGGCAAAGCAGAATGTGGTGTCCCATCTGGGGCTATTCTGTATGCTTAGAGGAATTTCATGGTTAAATAAAATAAAACTCATGGTCACAGAAGAAGACTAAAAGCTTGAAATTTTGGATTTAAGAAGAAGAGGGATTGTACTGTCCGTGCAGTGAAAACAAAGGCATTGATCAGCTGTGCAGTTACTGCATAGCTGATCGGCGCCTTTGTTTTCGCATATGCAATACGTTGGTTTTCACGACGCGGCTCAAATTTAAAATCACAAAGAAACCAGGTGGTTTCTCTGGTGGTTTCCCAGTGTCAGATTTTCTATTACGAACGGCAGGGCAAAGAGCATTATTTTGACCTCTAGCTTGTCCCTACGACTTACAACAGGGTATTAAAAACTCCCCACTGTGCTCCAAGGATGGGGGGCATGGTTACAAATGACTTGTGAATGATGGGGGACATGGTTACAAATGACTTGTGAATGATGGTGGGCATGGTTACAAATGACTTGTGAGTTGTGAATGATGGGGGGCATGGTTACAAATGACATTTGAATTAGAGGGGGTGCATGGTTAAAAATGACTTGTGAACGATGGGCTCATGGTTACAAAGACTTGTAAACAATGGGGGGCATGGTTACAAATTATTTGTGAACAAGGGGGTGGGGGCATGGTTACAAATGACTTGTGAACAATGGGGGCATGATTGCACATGACTTGTGAACAATGGGGGGCATGGTAACAAATGACATGTAAACAATTTGTGATCAGCATATACAACATAATCTCAAGTTTTAACATACACCTACTTGCAAGTGTTTGTGAAGATCATTATAGAGCTCTTAGGGTTGGCATCAATGTATGTGTCTAGCACGTGCATCATGTAGGCATCCTTCACATCAGCAGACATCAATACATAGCACTGCTTTAGTTCGTCTACTGTGGCAACTCTGTAAAAAGAACAACTAAGAATCAGACACAGGTTAATACATAGAGGATGAAATATTTTTAGATAGTGTGCCCTTATGAACAGAGCCATAAGTGTCTAAAATCAACATCAAGCATAACATTTACAATTCTTCTATCTTCGCGAAATCTTTTTTCAGCTGCAGGAGAGCTGTCTGGCAGACTGCAAGTTTTTGCTGGACAAAACCCAATTTTGCAGGACAGTTCTTTACCCCATCATTGTAATTTTGGTAATTTTTGCTGGACAGTTCTCTGTCAGAATAAAATATTTTGTCAGTCAGAATGAAATTTTGCTGGTTTTGACTGATAGACCAGCAATTTTTGTGAAGACTGTCTGCTACCCTAGATATGAATAAAAAGTAGGGCAATGGGCAATAGGACAATTTTTAGGATAATGTCACTTTGGACACAGTTTTGAAAAAAAGATCTGATTTTGCCGACTCCAAAATGTTGGAATCGTCATGTAAGTAATGTCTATATCCAAAATTGTCCACATTGTGTGTTCAAACTATGGCTGTGTGCAATAAATTCAGCATACATGAAGTGAAGAAGTCATGTCATTTGTCTAGCTTTATTAGCACTTTTCACACTTTTTAATTCCATAAAGATCAATGAATTTTTAGCAAAAAATACTTGTTCATATGCATAATAAACGCTGGAAAGTCTGATAATAGCCAATGTCTGTCTTCACTGGCAGACCACCAATGGACGACAGCCATTCATGCATCAAGACCCTGATTTTTACCCTCTCCCTGCAGTGACTCACTGTGACTTGCCAGAAGAATAGTTTGTTTAGACTTTAGAGCCACTTCCTGCAGCTTCTCCACTGACTGTGTTATGGTGGTGCTGAACAGTAATGTCTGCCCCTCACGCCACCCCTTCCCCCATGCAGTGACTCACTGTTGCCAAAAGAAAGGTTTGTTTAAGGCCACTTCCTGCAGCTTCTCCAGGGACTTGTCATAGTGGCGCTGAACAGTAATGTCTGCCCGTCCTCCACTCTCCCCCCACCCCCTGCAGTGACTCTTTTTGCCAGAAGAACAGTTTGTTTAAAGCTACGTCCTGCAGCTTCTCCAGGGACTTGTCATAGTGGCGCTCAACAGTAATGTCTGCCCCTCCTCTATCCCCCCACCCCCTGCAGTGACTCTTTTTGCCAGAAGAATGGTTTGTTAAGTGCCACTTCCTGCAAATTCTCCAGTGACTGTTGCCCCTTTCCCGCCCCTACAGTGACTCACTGTGACTCTTATTGCCAGAAGAATGGTTTGTTAAGGGAAACTTCCTGCAGCTTCTCCAGGGACTGTGTCATAGTGGCGCTGAACAGTAATGTCTGCCCCTCCCCCCTGCCCCCCAACTGCAGTGACTCACTGTGACTCTTGTTGCCAGAAGGATGGTTTGTTTAGGGCCACTTCCTGCAGCTTCTCCAGGGACTGTGTCATGGTGGCGCTGAAAAGTAATGTCTGCCCCTCCCACCCCTCTGCCCCCCTACCCCCAACTGCAGTGACTCACTGTGACTCTTGTTGCCAGAAGAATGGTTTGTTTAGGGCCACTTCCTGCAACTTCTCCAGAGACTCTGTCATGGTGGCGCTGAACAGTAATGTCTGCCGTTTCTTTGGCAACACCTTAAATATGGCTTCAAGTTGGTCGCTGTAGTCGTCTTCAATTAATCTGTCTGCTTCATCCATCACCTGAAAATGAGACACAACAGGGGTAACTAGGGCTGCTTATCGGTACATATTAGTTGTTGTATTTTTTACAAATATGGGTAGTTTAGGTTCGATAGATCAAGTTACCTGATCGAATGCTTGTACAGCGAACAGAATATTGATCCTCCATCAAAGATGGCTATACTTCTTTCAGGAACATCAATAAGACATTTCTATCTTCTATTAGGCTATGTGAATGTTATTTCCAGTACCACATCAAATACCAGATGTTAGAACAGGAAGTAGGCCAGTTGAAAAGTGCCAAGCTGCGTCATGAGAATACCAACAACGTGGTTTCCGAATGGGTCAGGCACAGAAAATGGCTAGAGGCTGGAAATTTTGGATTTAGAAAAGAGGAATTGTACTATCCATGTAGCGAAAACAGTTACTGCAAAGCTGATCTGCACCTTTGTTTTTGCATATGTTGGTTTTCTCATGACCCGACTCAATTTTAATATTACTTCTTCTTAATCAATATGGTGGCTCACAAGTTTCTTTATAGTCTATGTCGAATGGGAATCTCGTGCGATTTTTTTGACGATTTATGACGACCTATATAAAACTTACCTATTGGGTATATGTATAACATTAAACCTGTTCGTCGCACTTACATCCGCGTGAGAGTCGATTTATGACGTCATCAAAATGGCGGCTATCTGCCTATATATGAATTATTCGTATTTCCATCAAAATCAATTGAAAACATCGCATTACAGCTTATTTTGCAAAGAAAATGTATTAAATGAATCTGATTATACCCATGATAGACGAATTAAGTCGATGGGTCAACGGATATTGCTTTATCCGGTCGTCCGTCCGTTCGTGCATACGTTGGATATACGTTTTTTATTCTAAAACCTAGGTACACCGGGAGCTAATTTGACCTACCTTGCACTCCCAAGGACAATTTTTCATGGGTGCCAAATCATTTATTGGAACCACAGAAATGCAAAGAATTTTTGTCCTAAAAGATATACTCAATTACACTATGAAAAATTGCATGGTTTCCATGGCAACCGTTAACGTGATTCTTAAGCATGGGGTGTAGATACAAAATTGATCATATCTTCACTGTCACTTATCGTATTCTGCTGAACATGGTATCATTTTAAAGCATAGACATAGGTTTTTCTTTCGTTGGTAAGTAATGCAAATTATCTTATTTGCATATTCATTAATTTTCATGAAAAATGGCAAAACAATCTTTAAAATTCCATAAATGAACTAATTTCAGGCCCAAACTGTCATTGTGACACTTTGTTATTGAACCAGTAATATTATATGATAAATCTATTGATGACCTGGTTCTATATGAAAAATATCTAATTTGCATATTCATGAAAAGTAATAAAAATGTCAAAAAGTGAGGAAAAATGAGGACAAACTATATCCACTGCAAGGTATTGCATATGTTATTTGCATATGTTATAAGACCTATCTTGCATTACCGGGACAAAAAGGTACAAGTAGGCAAAGTCTCAAGGCTGTAAGTATGGTCAGAGGGACCTTCGTAATCCATAAAATACTGTCATCAGCAATTAAAAAACATCTGCATGATGTGAAATTATATAGTTTCCACACCGCCCCTCATGCGATTCTAAAGAACAAGATGTACTTACAAAAATACTATCCCACCAATAGATATTCTAGAATACTATAATTGGTCTGATAATGATGCATGTACTTTTAACAATTTAACCTTGATGCTTTTAATATTTAAATCATTGAATTTACTTATTCATGAAAATTATAAAAACAAAACAAACTAGAAATTGGCTGCAAGCAAGGCTTTCAGTATACCCCCCGCAAATTTTATCTGAAGCTGGCCAATAACTTCCTAAGTCAAACATGCTGAAAATTTGTCAAAAATATCTTTTCAGCATTATAATCCTTCATGTACATCCTCAGTATGCCAGTCACATCTAAAAGATATTAAAAGAATATATTGAAAGCTTGCGGTTGATTTCACTGTATGCACTATGATCATTGTTTATCATGGGAAATGGTAAAAAATTGGCTAAGTTAAATAAAAGCTGTAAATTTGTCAAAAATTAACTTTTCAGCATGAAAATTATTCATGCACATCTAAAATATATCTGGAACAAATCTACAAAGAATTTAAAAGAAACACTGAAAGCCCTAGGAGGAGTTGATTTCACAATGTATGCACTACCAACCATTATTGTATACATGTAAGCAATGGTCAAGGAATGGCTATGTTGAAAAATGATGTAAATTTGTCAAAAATCACTTTTTCAGTATTATAATTCTTCATGCACATCTTCAATATGTGTGGAACATGTCTGCAAAGTATTGTAAAGAAATACTGAAAGCCCTAGGAGGAGTTGATTTCACAAACTATGCACTACCAACCATAATTGTATATAAGCAATGATCAAAAATGGCTATGTTAAAAAATGCTGTAAATTTGTCAGAAATTAATTTTTCAGTATTATAATTCTTCATGCACATCTTCAATATGTGTGGAACATGTCTGCAAAGTATTGAAAAGAAATACTGAAAGCCCTTGGAGGAGTTGATTTCACAAAATATGCACTACCGACCATTATTGTATACAAGCAATGGTCAAAAATGACTAAGTTAAAAAATGCTGTAAATCTGTCAAAAATTATTTTTCCATCATCATAATTCTTCATGCACATCTTCAATATGTGTGAAACATGTCTGCAAAGTATTGAAAAGAAATACTGAAAGCCCTGAGGAGAAGTTGATTTCACAAACTATGAACTACCAACCATTATTGTATATAAGCAATGGTCAAAAAATGGCTATGTTGAAAAATGATGTAAATTTGTCAAAAAATATTTTTTCAGCATTATAATTCTTCATGCACATCTTCAATATGTGTGGAACATGTCTGCAAAGTATTGAAAAGAAATACTGAAAGCCCTAGGAGGAGTTGATTTCACAAACTATGCACTACCAACCATTATAGAATATGGCAATTATCGAAAATTGGCTAAGTTCAAAATGCTGTAAATTTGTCAAAATTCATTTTTTCAGCATAATACTTCTTCATGCATATCTTCAATATCTCTGGCACATACCTGCAAAGTATCAAAAGAGAATATTGAAAGCTGTAGGAGGAGTTGATTTCACAATGTATGCACTATTAGCACTATGGCAAACATTCTATGTATAGATTTAAAAAGTCCCATAACTCTTGCAAAACTGACCCTTTGGCCCCTAAATTCATATCACACATGTGTTGTCTAATGGTGCAGGTGTGTTGAAAATTTGAAGACCATCAGGCAAAAACTACTTAAGTTATTCAGCAAAGATGTCAAAATGTTGACGGAATGACGGAATGACGGAATGACGGAATCACGGAATGACGGAATCACGGAATGACGGACAGGCTGAAAACAGTATACCCCCCTAAAACTTCGTTTTGCGGGGGGTATAACAACATAACAAATGGAGAAGAATTGTAGACACATAGGGGGTAAACGAACAAAATCGCTTGTATCAGAGCTATTAATCAATCCAGGATGCTGAAAGAGGTATGAAATGTATGCTATGGCAATGTACTATGGTTCTGAATTATGATATAAGAAAAATCTGATTTTCAATTTCACGAACTTTAATGAAAACCAAAGAAATTTTAGAGAAAAGAAAATGTAAAAAATAATTGAGTAAACCTACAAAATGACTTGTATGTCGGCAATCAAAAGTCCTATAGTGCCGATAAAAGCATCAAATGGTGTCCAGGGCAATATTATATGAGCCGTGCAATGAGAAAACCGGTTCTTTGCCTATGCGAAAACAAAGGCGCAGATCAGCTTTGCAGTATCTGCAAAGCTGATCAGCGCCTTTTTTTCGCTACACGGATAGTACAATTTCTCTTCTTCTTACATCTGAAATTTCAAGCTTCTAGCCTGCTTCTGTGACTGTACAGGTCGGTTTGTGTCAGACCTGGTCGGAAATCCTGAAGACCGGTTTTCTCACGTCGCGGCTCAATTATCATCCTGTACTACCATTCATGAGTCATTTGGATTTTAGTTTTAAGAATATAAACAAAACCTTTTGAATTTAGAGAAACATACTGAACAATTAAGGGTGTATACGTAGAAAAACGCATGTATCTTGGCTACTGAAAGAACTAGAGTGCTATAACTTGCATCAAATGATTATAAGAACAATGTTCTATAACCATATAATCAGCTTTTTTGTTGACATTACTGAGATCTTCATTAATGAGAGAAAACTCAACGAAAAATGAACGGGTACACCAAACAAAATCGTTCATATCTCAGCTGCCAAAATCCTCAGAGTGCTGAAAATGGTACCAACAGAATGATATGAGAATGCACTACTGCCATGTTGTCTGATAGCATAACCACATGTTATTAAATTTTCTGAACGTTACATAAAGTTTCGAAAAAAATGTGAAAATTACAGAAACTGGAAGGATGTGCTTCACCAAAAAATGTATTAAATCTTGCTTGCCAGAAAGCATGATTTATATATCTGAGCACATAGCAATAAAACATTGTCCTAGCAATAAATTAATGCCATTTTGAGTTCTCTTCGGCTATTGGCCTCGAAGATATAAGCGATTTTCTTGGTGGACCCGTCATTTTTCATTGATTTTGCTCTTATTCATTTTTTAAGATCTCATTAATATCCGTACAACAAACTTGAGTAGCCGAAACCGCGGCATGACCAAAATACTTTCTCATCCATATGTTCACTGCTCTCAAAGGATCTCAGTTTTACTATTTTAACTTTATATATCTGATTATATGGTTACAGAACATTGTCCTAGCAATCACTCATTAACAATTTCAGCTCCTTAGGTCTTTTAGTAGCCAAGATAGGTGCGTTTTTCTACGTATGCCCCTTATTTGCCCGTATTTTTTTCTCTAAATTCACAAGGTTTTGTTAATATTCTTAAACCTTTGAAACAAATGGCCCAACAGTTGTAGTACAGGATGGTATAATAATGCCCTAGACACCATTTTCAGCACCATATGACTTTTGATTGCCGAGATACAAGTCCTTTTTTAGGTTAACTCATTTATTCATTTATTTTTATTTTTTCTCTCTCTCAAATTTCTTAAGTTTTCATTAATATTCATGAAATTGAAAATCAGATTATTCTTATACAATACTTCAGGGTCATAGTACAATGACATAGTATTCATTTGATACCTCTTTCAGCATCCTGGGTTGATTAACAGCTCTCGTACAAGCGATTTTGTACATATACCCTCAATTTTTCTACATTTTTCTCCAATTTTTATGTTTGTTTTATTAATTTTCATGAATATGTTAAGTCAGTGATTTAATATTTAACATTTTAATATTTAGTATCAAGGTTAAATCGTTAGATTCATGCATCATTATCAGACCAATTAAAGTATTCTAGAGCGTTTTATTGGTGAGATATAAGTATTTTTGTAAGTACATCCTAATTTTTAGAATCGCATGAGGGGCGGTGTGGAAACAACGTAATTTTACATTTTGTAAATGTTTTTTTTTTTTTTTTCATTGCTATGGAAAATATTTTATGGCATAAAGGTGGTCTCTCTGACAACACTGACAGTCTTGAGAATTTCCCCCTGGGATGCAAGATAGATTAGCTCTTATAACCTATCCAATACCTTATAATGGATATAGATTTTCCCTCTTTTGTCCTCACTCTTTGACAGATTTATCAATATTCATGAATATGCACTGAGATAATTTTCATATAGGACCAGGTCGTCAACAAATTCGTCATATGATATTACTGGCTCAATAACAAAGTGTCACAACGGCAGTTTGGGCCTGAAATTAGTTTATGGATTTTTAAAGATTTTTCTGTCATTTTTCATGTTTTCATGAAAATTAATGAATATGCTAATTATATAATTTGCATTACTTACCATAGGAAAAAGGGCTATGTCTAAGCTTTAAAATGAGACCATTTTCAATAGTCTAGGATATGTAATAGTGGAGATATGGTCAATTTTGTATGTACACCCCCGATCCTCAAGAATCACGTTAACGGTTGCCATGGAAACCGTGCCATATT
The DNA here is from genome assembly GCA_964017185.1 of Rugalucina vietnamica. NCBI lineage: Eukaryota > Metazoa > Mollusca > Bivalvia > Lucinida > Lucinidae > Rugalucina > Rugalucina vietnamica. The sequence continues at coordinate 39,692,272 of OZ024876.1, forward strand.
CTCATAGTGTAACTGAGTTTATCTTTGGAACAAAATATTTGCATTTCTAGGGTCCCAATAAATGATATGACACCCATGAAAAATTGTCTTGGGGGATGCAAGGTAGGTAAAATTAGCTACTGGTGTACTATGCACAGTTTAGCGCTTTGAATGGAGATTTTGTCGTGACGTGGCTCATATTTACAGTGCTTTTCTCCTTGTGAGAGATATTTTTGTGCTAAAATAGCTTTTATAAATACAAATGGTAAAATCCATCCATTTAAAATCAGTGAGAAGCTGGAAATTAAATTTTATCTATCAAGCCTAGTATGGAAATGGTTGTTCAAAACGCATATTATGAGTGCGCTGGTCGCCATTTTGATGACGTCATAGTTCAGCCCATATGCGGGTCTCAGGGTGACGAACTGGTTTAAATTGTTGCATATGCCCCAAAGTTTAATTTAAGGTAGGTCGTCATAAATCGTCACGAAATTCCCACGGGACGACTTTTTTGGCCCATTCGACATTGACTATTAGCTTGCAGATGTAGCTGTAGGCTAAAATGTTTTAATTTTCTGTTCAAAAACGGGACTCTTAAATATGCCAAATGCTCGTATCTGAAAATGCCACTTACCAGAAATCTTATTTTCTTTAGACTAAAAGTATCACAGCTTTGTATATGATCAGCCAGTCTACCAGGTGTGGAGATGACGATATGTGGCTTTACAGCTAGATCTAGGCCTTGCTGCATCATATCTGTACAGAAACATGGGCCGTTAATAGTCTTCAAACAGGAATAGAAAAAATTTATTTGAAAAAAAAAAAAAAATACAAAAAAAAAAAATACAAAAAACAGTTCTGGGAAGTGATTAAATGAGCCGCCTCATGAGAAAACCAACAATCTGCATATGCGAAACTAAAGACGCAGATCAGCTTCGCAGTAACTGTGAAGCTGATCAGCGCCTTTGTTTTCGCTACACGGATAGTACAATTCCTCTTCTTTCTAAATCCAAAATTTCAAGCTTCTAGCTCTTTTCTGTGCTTTTACAGGCCGGTTTGTGTCGGACCTGGTCAAAAAACACATTGTTGGTTTTCCCACGAGGCGGTTCAAATGAGCAATCATTTTCCCAACTTATAAACTGCTGAAGCATCCAAAGAAAACTGAAAACACATACACCCGGACCCCTTTATTAACATGGTTCGTTACAGCACGGTTTTGGATATAACACGGACCATTCATGGACCCCAAATGATCTATTGTTGCTATATATCTATATGTTTTACTCTCGTTATAACACAAATTGGATAGCTAACACGGAAAATGTTTTGGACCCCAACAATAGTGCTATAAAGAGGTTGAGGTATATAGGATTATGAGCCTTTGCATGAAAAAATAACAATTTGGATTTCTGACCAGGTCCGACACAAAACGGCCTGTACAGCCACAGAAGCAGACCAGTGGCTTGAAATTTTGGATTTAAGTAGAAGAGGAATTGTACTATCTGAGTAGCGAAAACAAAGGGGTGAGCATGTGCGGGGTTGTTATCTCACAGCTGATCTGCGTCTTTGGTTTCGCATATGCCAATTGTTGATTTTCTGATGCGGCGGCTCATATATCATTGTCCATCAATAATCTAAGTATTTGACTGCTTTATTATAGTTAAGGCCTCAATTTAGTTTATACAAGTCATTAACTTGACTACCCTGTTAAAATGTGCAAACTTATCGTATTTTTGCTAGGATTATAATTATATTCAGTTGAGGTTTAACATCCCACCAACAGCTAAAACACATGAAATCTTTGTTTTATACAGTTTCATTTGAAAAAGTGGAGATTGCCTGGACATTACGAAAACTTGCCCATGCAATATACAGAGATTTTCAAAATTGTAAAAGAAAAGCAAATTTTCAGCAGAAAAGTTTTGCTATTTTTCTTATTTTAGTTCAAAACATAGATTGTGGGTACACCAGTTTTGCTATATAAAAGTGGGGTTGGAGGGGGTACACATTTCACGGACATGTTTTCCTGATGAACTGAAGAAGCTTGTATTGAACTCATCACTTCCAGTATTTATGACATTTATGCATCAGGAAAACATGTCCGTGTAATGTATACCCCCTTGAACCCCACTTTTATATCGCGAAACTGTGGAGTCTGCAGGAGTATACCTATTTTTCTAATTTTTGCTAAAAACATAGATTGTGGGTACTTGTTAGAACCAACTCAGCGAGGCGGTTCTAACCTGTACCCACGATCTATGTTTTTAGCAAAAATAAGAAAATTATCAAGATTTTTCTGATGAAATTTTCATTTTTTGCAACTGAAATAAAACACCTGTATATTGCATGGGCAAGTTTTCGTAATGATCTGTGTGTGTATGTGTGTGTGTGTGTGTGTGCCAGTCTGTGTGTCTGTGACTTACCTAGCCCTCCTGTAATCACGGTCACTCTAACTCCTATAGGTTTTCCTAAAACATTGAATTGCTCTGCGATCTGGAAGGCTAATTCTCTGAAAAATAAAATTAAGCTGGCATTTAATAAATCAAGTTAAGCTTAATCATACAACTATTGTCTTAGATGTGCATATACTTGCATATTTCAAGTGGACAACTATGTGACAAAATAAGATTTTTTATTTTTGTGTACTAATATTCGGAAAGAGCCAGTAATCAAATTGGTCATAGTTTTCTTAAAATTAAATGAAATTCTATGGGATAAAGTTCACATACCCCAGAATGATACGCTCTAAACTTTAATTTAACACTCAGTATAATGCACGCTTTTGTTTACAAGATTTCCCCGTGCAATCTCATGTTAAAACATAAATCCAGTTTTTCGAGGTAATCTTTAAACTAAAGCATGCATTAAACTGGCTGTTGTGTATAAGTTTAGTGTACCAGTCTGGGACACTTATATACACTTTATCCTGTGAATTTTTATTCAGATCTAAGAAAACTAGGGCCGATTTCATTTGCTTACTGGTTCTGTCCGAATACTAGTACACAATAAAAGACTTTAGTCACCTGATTGTCCACATTGATATTTGCAAAATATCTTTTGTTGGATCAGTGTGGTAGCCATTGTATTAGTCATTTATTACAATACACCTTGCAGACTCAAAATAAATCTTGTCTTAACCCAGCAGGCACAAGAAGTCAGAATGACGTCAGATCGACGTCGATGCGACGTCATGACGTCGCATCGACGTTGATATGACGTCGTTCTGACGTCATGTGCCCGCTGGGAACCCATCAATCAGTGCTACAGAAAAATAACAAAGCTGGGATACCCTTGTGGGTGTATGTATATCATCTTACTTTTACACCCATCAATCATGAAGTTAAACTGAGATGTGTACCCATCTTCTTTGTTTTGAGCAACGATGATAAAAAAATTCAACAGAAAATTTTCAATTTTTACAGCTGTTAGAAATATTGTTATATTGCATGAGCTACACCATCAGAAAACCCATGCTATACATGTATGCAATAACAAAGATGCAGATCAGCTGTTCAGTTACTGCACATCTGATCAGCACCTTCATTTCCACCTCTCAGATGAGATAGTACAATCCATCATCTCTTTAAATTTGAAATTTCATTCTTCTAGCCTTCTGTCCATACACAGCCTAGATTATATCAGACCTTGTCGGAAAACCTTGTGACGTTGCTAAAATCCAGCTAGGACTGACCTTGTGGGAGTGATGACAAGGGCAAATATTCCGTAGGGGTCTTCTGACAACTTCTGAAGAATTGGTAAAGCAAACGCTGCTGTCTTACCGCTGCCTGTCTTAGCACAGCCTATACAATCTTGCCCTGTAAAATATATGAGCCGCTCCATGGGAAAACAAACAATCTGCATATGCGAAAACAAAGGCGCAGATCAGCTTCGCGGTAACCGCGAAGCTGATCAGCGCCTTTGTTTTCGCTACTCGGATAGTACAACTCCTCTTCTACTTAAATCCAACATTTCAAGCTTCTAGCTCTTTTCTGTGCTTGTACAGGCCAGTTTGTGTCGGACCTATTTGGAAACCACATTGTTGGTTTTCCCACGAGGCGGCTCATATGTATACAGGGCTTATTCTCTACACAACGGGTTCGGTTTCAAGAACCAAATTTTTTCTATATTGGCTGAAAAAGTTCTCAATTGACCTGAAACATTCCCAATTAGCAGAAAAATCCAAATTATGTAAGGTAAAGTTTAAAAGTCACAAAAAGAAACTACTTTTTTTAAACTTTGTGGAAAAACCTGAGGCCTGGCCTTGAAACTCAGTAATCCCTTGTACTTTCCAAATTTACAAGCCAATCAAAAGACTCTTCTTACACCACAGACAATAAGTGTGCTATTAATTAATAGGTTCAGGTCCCTTTTTTTCTGCAGAAAAGTCAAGCATATGAATGAGACCAAATAAACTTTGTAAAATCAATGCAACACATTTTGCTTTCATTGCATTATCCCTTCTGTATAATCTTGATTCATATGCACATAAGTAATGCAAAAAATTATGCTTTGAATGTGCAAATTAATGTACAGAAGCTGCTTGCAGACAACTTTTTGTAGTGTATGTAACCCCGCTTCTACATTGAGTTGCCATGGTTATATATAAACAATTTCAAACAGACCAATGTCTAATGGTGATACTTTTGGCTTGGCAGTTTCTGGTTAACAATTAGCAATGTTATCCATTTTCTAGGCCCGTGAGATGATTGAATGTAATTCAATCTGCACACTGGCATTATTTTGCTCCGTTCACAAGCACATTTTTCATCATTGATAATTTCATTCTGCACTCTCCACATGCACATTTTCATGTCATTGATATATTGATTGTTCGATCTGTTGATTGATTGGGTGATTCATTAATCGAGTGATTGATCGATCAACTGATCTATTGTTTGATCTATCGAGTTATTGATTGTGATCGATCCAGTGACTGATTGATCAAGAGGTCAATCAAGTGATTGTACGATCGAGTGATTGATCGACCCACTAGATCGAGTGATTGATTGCGACTGATCAAGTTATTGATCAATCAATTGATCTATTGATTAATCAATCTATGATTGATCCCGATCAATCAAATGATTTCGTTTCATTGATTGATCAAACAAGTGATTGATCATTTGCGATTGATTGAGTGACTGATCATGATCAATCCAATGACTGATCATGATCGATCCAGTGATTGATCAATTGATCATTTTCTATTGATCAATTTATTGATCGACCAAGTGACTTATTGTTCGTTCGCGATAGATCAAGTGATTGATCACGATCGATCAAGTGATTGATCAAAATGAAATTTGTTAATGTGAACTGGGCAGAATGAAATTTTTCATGTGAACATGCCAAATGGAGAGTGTTCATGTAGACAGGGTTCTTTCTATATATACTGCAGCACCCTCTCGCGAGGATTATGTGCAGGTGCGCGCGTCAAAGAAAAGCTTGATAGAAGAAAGTTAAAATGAGTTTAGTAAGGCTAAAAAGTATGATAGTGTTAGCAGTGCTCCAGATAATTTTTTTCTCAATCAGTACGGTACTGGTCAAAATTTAAGCCAATCAGTATCCAGATTTCGGCTTCAGTACCTGTTCTATTTGCCCATGAAGACTTTTTTTAAGTCCAACCCTGTGAAAAATTTGGGCATAGGTTCCCCTGTATTTTGCATTTTATTCTTCACCCTCTCCTTAATAACCCAGGCCTATTGAAAGATATGGGCAAGACAAGTAAAAGGGAAGGTGGGTGAGTACATTGGCTCATATAAAAGACTTGCAAGTCTTGACTAAGTGTCGGCGTCCAATGCACAACCTTTCCCCTTATTGAACTTAGATAGATATGAAAATGCTACATACTCTGGTTTCAAAGCGATGTATCAGCTTAAATACATGGTGGAATTTTGTGAATTTGGCGTGTCACCAGTACAATCACGATTTAAAACCCCAAGATTTTCACCGTTTTCCATCGTTGTAACGTTTACTTGCATTTAACTCCGGAAACAAATGTTCTACTTTCGTTTTCTTTGTAGTAAAATATGCCAACTACCGATGTAAGCGCGAATTTGATTGGTTGAAATTTAAACAAAGCTAGAAATTCGTATTTTGTGGACAAATCGTATGTGACGACTTTTCGTGGCACTCGGGAAGCGTTGTAAATAAAATAATTATGGGCCTCATTAAAGTGGCATGCCGAGAAATCTGCCTCAAATTAGAGGCACTCGGGGGATAATGAGTTAAGGTTACGGTCAATAAGCGTAACCCAACTGTATCTGTCATTTCGTTCCCGTTTTTGGTACTGACAAAATTTCAATTTCTACCGTATCTGCGAAAATTAAGTCCGTAAATTACGGCTGTATGGACGCTATCTGGAGCACTGTGTTAGTATGGAGAAGAAGTAAAAAGTTAAAAGCTGATAAAAACAACAGATCCTGGATTTATGGCATAATGTGGTTAAGGCTGCAAATGGCAGACCTGAACGTAGTCAGGTCTTCTGAAAGGACAGCAGAGGTCGGGAGGTTGTTCCACTGCACGAATGCTAGAGGGAAAAATGGGTTATGTAAAATGAGGTTAGGATAGCCTTCCCACAATGCTACAGTTTCCAACCAGAGGACCAATGGTCCTGTAGGTCCTGTAAACGCTCACCTGAGATCAGCTGCATATACCAATAAACATGTTTGAATATTATGGTATTTAACTCCAGTGCAGGGGCAGATAAGCCCTTGGGCCATTTTCTTTTTTCAGAATCTTCAATATTCTGTCCATTTGCCAATTTCCTGTTGGCTTTTTCCTTCAAATGACATTTTAACAGTTTTCCCAATTCAGATGCACAGGCAACCCATGTTGACCTTGCCATAAACTTGGTCAAGGTCATCACAGGGTCATGATTTATACATACATTGGAGTACTTTAGCCATCGATGCCTCACGCCAAGTTTCCTTGAAATCAGTCTATTGGTTTCAGAGAAGATGATTTTTGATGGGTTTTTACCATATATGGGCATGGCGGCCATCTTGGTCATGTGACCTAGATTATTTATATATACATTGATTCCCCCATTCTATAGATGCTTCACTTAAACTTTGGCTTTGTTTGGCCAAGCGGTTTCAGAGGAGAAGACGTTTGAATATTATGGAAATATACATGTATATTGCCCCGGGGTGGGGGCACATGAGCCCCTGGGGTCCAATTTTTTTCAGAATCATTAATATCCAGTCCTACTGCCCATTTCCTGCAAGACTTTCACTTTAAATGACATTTTAAAAGTTTTCCCCATTCAACTGCATTGGTGACCTATGTTGACCTTCCCGTAAAATAGGTCAAGGTCATCACAGGGTCATGATTTATACACACATTGTAGTGCTTGAGCCATCGATGCTTCGTGCCAAGTTTCGTAGAAATCGGTCAACCGGTTCTGGAGAAGAAGATTTTTGAACGGTTTTTACCATATATGGGCATGGCGGCCATCTTGGTCATGTGACCTGGATTTTTTATATACATATTTGTTACCCCTTCCTATTGATGCTTCACATAAAATTTCGCTTTGATTGGCCAAGCGGTTTCAGAGGAGAAGATGTTTGAATATTATGGAGATATACATGTATATTGCCCCAGGGTGGGGGCGGATGAGCCCCTGGTGCCCAATTTTTTTCAGAATCATTAATATTCAGTCCTACTGCTCATTTTCTGCAAGATTTTTCCTTTAAATGACAATTTAACAATTTTTCCCATTCAAATGCATTCGCGACCTATGTTGACCTTGCCGTAAATTAGGTCAAGGTCATCATAGGGTCATGATTTATATATACATTGTAGTGCTTGAGCCATTAATGCTTCATGCCAAGTTTGGTTGAAATCGGTCCAGTGGTTCCGGAGAAGAAGATTTTTGAAGGGTTTTTACCATATATGGGCATGGCGGCCATCTTGGTCATGTGACCTGGATTATTTATATATACATTGATTCCCCCTTCCCATAGATGCTTCATGTAAAATTTGGCTTTGATTGGCCAAGCGGTTTCAGAGGAGAAGATCTTTGAAAATGGTGGACGACGGACGGACGGACGACGGACGGACGGACGCCGGAGCATGGGTATACTATAAGCTCACCTTGTGAGCCTGACGGCTCAGGTGAGCTAAAAATATAACTCCGGGGTCACTAAACCACTTGAATATAGCTTGCTCCTTGGAGCCAGCTAAAAAGAATGTGGTAATCCAAAATAATAAACAACCTTTGATTTAATAACAATGTATCAATGACTGAGTATGGAAACATTTCAGTAGCAAAAAAAGCATTTACAATGGTTATATTTTTCCTCTGTTAGAAATCTACTATGATTCTGTTGACATCAGATGAAATAATCAAATCAAATTAGTTTTTTTATTCATAATTAACAAAAATGTTAAATTTGAATGTATTTAAATAGCTAAACATATAATTAATTTATTTAATGGTAATGCACATGTATTTTATGTAAGCTTGTTAGAAAATCTGATACTCCTGTGGTGCAGATAGCAAATACCTGTAGCACTGGCTATCTGCACGACTGTCTTGCCGATAAAGGGGAAGGAGTAAAACCCAGGACCAACGCCCGGGACCAAAATCCGGGACCAATTTTTACGGTCATCAAAAAGTCATTTTGCGTGCAACAAATAAAATAAAAATTGGCCTAAGTGTAGTTTATAGGGTCTTTTCAATGATGTATATCATCGTTTTCGCAAAAATCTAGAACTGTTTGAAGTTTTGATCAAAATATAGGACCCCATCCAAGAATTTAGACCCGGAACCAATTTTTGCAGTATTGACGATGTCCGATAACACGTGATTTTTGCCATCATAATCGCTTCATATGCAATTATTTTTATGTTTTGCCATCTGCTAACATGTCAAAGAATACTAAAATGAAAAAGTCCGTTTAGAATTTTCATAAATGTAGGAGAAAGGTAGCCCGGGACCAATCCGGGACCAAATTTTATTATCCATATTTGCGATGCCAAGTAAATCTCAATTTTACCCATTTAAATTCTTTTACATGCAATTATTTTAATGAGCTGTCATCTGGTATGTTATTAAAGAAGATCAAAATGCAAAATTATCGTTGATATTTATTAAAATTACGGAGATATATCAGACCGGGACCAACACGGGACCAAAATAACAAAAATGCTTAGATTTATTGCGATAATCCCAGTTTGGTCCCGGCCTTTGAAACTTATTTTCTTAATCAATATGGGATGCATTTAAGATATTTTTTCTCAAGTAACATCTTAAGAGTTGGCTTAAAGATGCATATGTGACTAAGCAAACAATTATGGGATAGAAAATAGTTAATGTTATGACAACGTCAATAGCGCAAACAATGAATTATGGAAATTTTGGTCCCGGGTTGGTCCCGGGCTGGTTTTCTCAAATATCTGTGGGATTTTATTGCAGATTTTTTCATTCTAGCTTTCTTTGATATGTGTACAGTTAGCAAAACATGAAAATAATTGCTTACGAAATGATTACAATGACAAAACTTGCAATGTCCCTAACATCGTCGATACCGCAAAAACTGGTCCCGGGTCTAAATTCCTCGATGGGGTCCTATATTTTGGTCACATTGCCAGATATTTCGAATATGCTTGGTAGACAAATATATGGACCTTTGAGAAGACCCTTTAAACTATATATGGTGTAATTTTCATGTAATTATTTGCATGCTTAGTGCCTTTTTGATGCCAATAAAAATTGGTCCCGGATTTTGGTCCCGGGTCCTGGGCGTTGGTCCCGGGTTTTACTCCTTCCCCCGATAAAGCCACTTATCAGTACCACCGTCGTGTGGATAAGCGGCGTTATCGGCAATACCGTCGTGCAGATAGCCTCAGCCAATATACATACTGTAATAAGGTCATAGCATAGGCTTAACAATCTTGTAGAGTAAACAGGGAAAAACATAGATGCTCATAATGTGAGTAAAAAAAAAAAAAGCTGTTAGTAAGACTATTAGCATGCTTGCCATGCGAGTGTGATTTTCTGGTATTGTCTCGCAATTTTCAATTGTTCTTAAAAAAAGTGGTATTCAATGTGAAGAAACCCTTTGATTCAAAAACACCATTGACCAAACATGGGGTTTAAAATGACTTGTTCGCTTAACCTCTAGGCTGCAGTCAAAGGTGTAGCCACAGGTATATCAAAACTAGCTTTTGTAAAAGCTAATACTTGGATTTAGAATAAATTCAGAAATGAGAATAACCACACCTTGTATGATTGGAAGAATACAATTTTGTTGGATTGGAGTGGGTTTTTTCAGTCCCATTGCTTTACATTGATCTAAAAGCCAGTCGTCCAGACCCAAATCATTAAATCTTTGATGTTTGGACCCATCCTGTGTTGATGGGGTGCAAGTCGCCATTAGGGATATGTTAAGTGGAATCCACAAGACACGCCGTTGTATAGTGTTTACAACTCGGCCCTGGACAACTCGACCCAGGTAAGACGACTCGGCCCAATTCATAAGTCAACTCGGCCCATTTCAAAAGACAACTCAGCCCAGTATTTTTGGTTCGGTTTAGTCAGCACGGTGCATAACCATATCGAACTCTATCTGTGAAATCTGAACTCTATCTGTGTATTTCGGACCATACCTGTGTCAGTGTCCAAAATGGAAACAAAGGTCAGACAGTGTGTTTGAAAAACGTGCATGCAAGTGTAAACAACATATTTTCGCATAGAGCAAAAGGCGCGTGTGTGTTCTAATATGTGCAGGTGTTGCGCCCGGTTGTTATTTACTTTCTTGCCTACAGACTGCAATGTAGGTCCGTGATGTGGCATCACAGAGAATAATGACAACTTTGAACGCCGACAAGTTGCAAACTAAAGGGAAAGAAAACAGAATGACTTTAATAGCATGATCATATTATATGATATTAAAATTCTACATGGCCATTCTAAGTAAATCTGTCACCTTAGGAGAAAAGTACATTTATGTACCTCTTACATAGGCACAGCATGCTATCTGCGCATGAAACCAGTCTCTATTTGCGCTTCATTGAGCCTTAGACAGCGGACACTATATATCTGCGTCAAGCATCAGACTGGCTATATCGATTGGTCACCCTCACAGGTATAGTCCGCCACTCACAAATATATTACGGTGCCCTGTGAACAATTTCTGTCCGTTGTCAGAAACTGGCAGGTTTTCGAAGACACAGATACTCACGGTCCGGGGCATTTAAAAATAAGGGACAAGTAGGCAAAGATCAGGAAAAGGCGCAATCAGAAAAAGATTCCCACTCCAAAAACCGAGGTGGGGAAAAAACCAAACTAACAATCAGGTACTTATACCACGAAACATATCGCAAGCCGAATGAGCAGCTATTTTCCCAATAGGTGGCCACTCAGTTACCTTAACTTAACTAAAACTATGAAAACACACATAAGGCGCCAACAGCACAAAAAAAATTTTAAACACCAAGACATAAAACAAAAAGAACCACCACAGAAGTATCGCCTTGGAACGATCAGTAACACAAAGTTACTGGCGGGCTTAAACCGGTTTTACAGTTTGGGCATGTGATATAATGTCAATAATAACCAAGACGCATGCGCAAAATTCTCTGGTCTTTCAACCATCAACAACTTTGCAAAAGCTAACGGAAATGTATGTGTCAATCAAAGTGTTGGAAAGAAACTCGACGTCGTCACAACGGATAAAGCAGCATTTTTTAATCATATGCATTTTGGCTCAGATCAAATTATTGGATCCGCGATTTTAGATTCCATTCATAAACATTTTTTTTAATTCTTAAAGAAGTTGGCATTCACACATGATAAAAAGCTAAACTGGTACACATCACTGTTTATTGGGCTTATGGCCCTGCTGATGCAATATGGTCCAAATCTCAAAGGGCTGTCCTAATGAGGTGAATAACACATCTCTGCAGGAGGAGTAAAAACCGGAACCAACGCCCGGGACCCGGGACCAAAATCCGGGACCAATTTTTAGGTAATCAAAAATGACATTTTGTGTGCAACAACTACGATAAAAATTAGACCATGTGTAGTTTAGAGAGTCTTTTTAATAATTTATATCATCTTTTTCCTGAAAAATTCGAATTGTTCGAAATTTTGATTAAAATATAGGACCCCATCCAAGCATTTAGACCCGGGACCAATTTTTGCGGTATTGACGATGTCCGATAAATCGAGATTTTGGCAATTATAATCGCTTCATATACAATTATTTTTGTGTTTTGCCATCTGTTAACATGTCAAAGAATACTATAATGGAAAAATCCGTGAAGAAATCTCATAAATGTAAGAGAAAGTCACCCCGGGACCAACCCGGGACCAAAATTTTCATGATTGATTCTTTGCGATGTCAATTTAATCTCAACTTTACCCTTTAAAATCGTTTCAAATACAATTATTTTAATGAGTTTCCATCTGCTATGTTATTAAAGAAGATCAAAATGCAAAATCGTCGTTGACATTTATGAAAATTATGGAGGAAATCAGCCCGAGACCGGGACCAACACGGGACCAAAATGACAACAACGTGTAGATTTATTGTGCCATGATACTGAACATACGATTTATTTAAATATAAATAATTGTGAGCAATGTCTAGGTCAATCATTTCTTTTCATGTTTTGTCATGTTCAGAGATACCAAGGAATATAAAAATGGAAATTTATTGCAAATATGGTATGATAATATCTACCCCGGCGGGACCAAAAATCGGGTTTTAAAATTACGTATTTCCTAACTTATAAATCCTGGCTTATGAAACATATTTTCTTAATCAGTATGGGATGCATTTAAGATATGGTTTGCATTTTCATCTAAAGTAACATCTTAAGATTTTGCTTAAAGATAAACAAATTACTTAGCAAACAGTTATGGGATAGAAAGTAGATAATGTTATGACAACAATAACGCAAACAATGAATTACGGAAATTTTGGTCCCGGGTTGGTCCCGGGCTGATTTTCTGAAACATTTGTGGGATTTTTTTTGCGGATTTTTTCATTCTAGCTTTCTTTGATATATTATCAGATAGCAAAACATAAAAATAATTGTTTACCATATGACTAAAATGACAAAATTAGCAATTTCTCTAACATCGTCAATACCGCAAAAACTGGTCCCGGGTCTAAATTCCTCGATGGGGTCCTATATTTTGGTCAAAATCACAAAAATTTCGAATGTTTTTGGAAAACAAACATTAAGATCTTTCAGAAGACCCTTTCAGATATATATGGTGTAATTTTCATGTAATTGTCTACATGCATAGTGCCTTTTTGGTGCCAATAAATATTGGTCCCGGATTTTGGTCCCGGGTCCCGGTCGTTGGTCCCGGGTTTTACTCCCTCCCGCAGGACACTAACGGATGATACGTGTGGTACTGGTCACTGTTTATTGGTTTTATGGACCTAGATAACTGCCTCCCTATGCAACAGGTATCATAGAATAGCACACCGAGGCTGTTTACCCCACATATACCATTGATTTATATTTACATTTTTCTAAAACCTCCTTAGATGAACCATTAGATGTTCATCTGTGTTCATACTTCCATGAACAACATTGTGTCACGCGACGTGACGTAATCCAAACTTGACGTCAAAAACATGAATCTGATTGGACGTTGTAAACGTCGACGCCGTTCCGCTGTTTGAACACACACTGTGTGTAGATTCTCTGTTTGCTGGTAAATGTGACCGCCTTGGTGATTTTTCAACAAGCGACAGAGAGAAATGAATGTAAATATAAGCAATGAGTTTAATTTTTCTGTTGTTCATGGAGCTATGAACCGCAGTGGGTCGCTAGCAAAGCTTACATGAACCCCTTCGGGGTTCATTCACTTTGCACGCGACCCACTGCGGTTCATAGCTCCATGAACACCAGAAAAATGAAATTCATTTCTTAAATAACTACATGTAGCCGCTCCGTTGCGGGTAGCCTTTTTGTCATGGTTTGCTCTGATTCACGTTTAATTTGGTGCCAGTTTTTGTGGTCTCTATTTACAACTTATTATTACTACTTATTATGTATATGTATATAGCTACATTGTATGCATAATGTATTTTTTTCAGTCGACGTGAGTGGTCACCTTCTGAAAAATAGCTGCTTCTACTTGAGCGTGTTGTATATTTTAAGAAATCGGGGCATATCCAATAGTTTTCAAATCAGTCTTTGCTGATCTTTCCAAATAAGTGCCTCAACTATAAAGGTGCCTTTCCGCTATATACACGGAGGTACCAAATACGCCCTTCAGTTGCACTTATCAGTTGGCATTTGTTGGCATTTGCGAATTATCTAGAGTAGCGTAAAAATGATGTATAACCCGTTTGCAAGAAAATGACATGTCAAGAAACCCATGCTTTATAGTGACGCTCCTGCGTCGCTCTTATGGTAGAACGTGGTAAAAATGTTCTGTTCTATTCTGGTCTTTTGTACATTGATAGTAAAAAATCTTTCATCAACCGGAACCGGAATAGTTATTTTTGACGTCATTGTGACGTTGCAACACGCACTGCTGCATTATACTAATTGATCAATTAACTTTCCATATAGTTTTACGTCGCCGTCACGTTTCAACACGCGCTGCATTGTACTAACTGATAAACTAACTTTCCATAATGGTAATGGTCGGCTATTTTCACCAGGGTGAGGAAGCTGTCATATATGTAGCTTATTTTAAAGGACTAGGGCATTTAACGCCTGATTTTGGCCTCAGATTTTGCTAAAAAATAAATTTTGGAATTTAGGTGAGAAAACTATTCCTCAAAACAGTCATATGTCTCCTCTATTAAAAACAAGGACAAGTGCTTCATTTATCCTACAAGCGTTGCCATGACAACGCCCAGAAGAACCATAGATAGAGCACATTTTGCACTTTTGGGTCTATTTTTGACCATTTATGAACACATTTTTTTATTTTTAAGTGCCAGCCCACACGACGAACAAAATGATATATTTTTAGCATATAATATCTCTGGATGATACTTCATAATCATTTCATAATAAATAATAAGAAATTGTTCGTCGCGTGGGCCGGTAGTTGAAAATGATGTTGAATGGTGAAAAATAGACCCAAAATTGCAAAAAGGGTTATTTCTATGCTTTTTGGAGCGTTGCCATGGCAACATATGTAATTTGAATGTGATAGTTGTGCTATAATTAATAAGCAGGGGCCTATACCTGCTTTTTGCAATACTTCTCTCCTCAAAATTCCAAAATTCATTTTTTTCCCAACACATGAGGCCGAAATCAGGCCTTAAATTCCCTAGGCCTTTATCTGCGCAATGGAGTAGAGCATCGCAACAAAGGTAGTGCCTTATTTCATATTAGACCTTCGTTATTCATTATTGTTTTATTCATTCGGTGAGTTTGTTAAAACTATATTAGCATTTGTTTCTTTAAGCTTTTAATTTTCCTTAACGTGGCCCTATCCAAACAAATTTAAATCCACACTGAACCCTTATCTTCTCATGTCGGTAACGTCCCATCAACAGCTTTAGCCACGAACAGCTTTATACGAATCCAACCAAAGTCTCTCTATAGACAGACCTTGGTCTAACCAAAAAAAGAAAGAAAAAAGTAGAAGAAGAAATACAAAGACACAGAGACAAGCATATTTGGGCCGAAATGACCAGTTACTGGCGCGCTTATAGGTAAACGACCAAACAAGTGCGCATCACGACTATTTCCGGCAAAAACGAAAGTAGACTTGTGGATTCTTTCGGTAGAAATGAAAAGCTTAATTGCTCGAGAAGAAGATCCTCGATCTGCGAACATTCTTGATTTAGACTTAGAAGAATCATTTTTAGATGACCTTTTGATTTATGCTCGGGAAGAAGGGGATTCTCGTTTGAAGAAGAGACCAGAATGTGACAGATGCAGGTACTGACCAGCTGACAGCTTTCTAGCAGTTGAGTCCAGGATGGATTTCCATCCTAAGTGTAAAATGAGACATTTGGATGGATTTACCAGTGGCGGATTTAGAGGGGTTCAGATGGTTCGCTTGAACCCCCTCTGGAACCAAATTATTTCAATTTCTTGGGGAAATTTATGAAAAATCAGATAAAATGTTGAAAACCAACCCATCTTGATGGATTTGAGCCCCTCTTGCAGAAATCTTGGATCCGCCCCTGATTTACCACCCCTATGTTGCTTTTATTTTGTTTCAATTTTTGGCCATAATAATGGTGTCATGGCGACCTATTTTCGCATTCGTTGTAAAACGGGACATAATGAAAACACAAATTACAGTGGACTAAACTTTTAGACATTGGGAATTCATAAAAAATAATGATTCCATACAATTTGGATGATTTTTACGTCCAAAGAAAGTCAGACAGAAACCTGTCCTGGACAACCTTTTAAGCATGTAGACTAGCTATCTATCTGCAGTCCATCAATTTCTGATGATCATATCTCAGGTGTGGGGTGGGTGGCTTAACTTTGAATGTAGCAAAAGAGGAAAAACATTCAGAATGGGCCATTAAAACTGTTTACACTAGAATTAAATTTCATTTCAATGCATATTATTCTTCCAATATTTTTGTAATTTACATGGTATGCATTATTGCACAGGGTTCGAAAAACCCGGGTATTAAACCATAAAACCCAACCCAGTGGGTTTCTGTGGGTAAACCCGTATACCCACTGGGTAGCGGGTAGTGACCAGTATTAGAAATTTTATGATCTTTATATCTAATGATGATACTCGAGTATTGAGCAAGATATTAAGGCATTTTACAAACGAATGTTCAAGTAACAAGACATTTAAATTTATCTCATTTGAACAACCTATTTGGTTTGTGTGAAGAAATCCCAAAAGAACAATCAGCTATCTAATCAAGCTGGCAAGATTGCATTAGGGGTGTTTGACGATTAGACAGAATTGAAAAGATACAGAGGTTTTAACTTCTCGTTGAGTTTTTTTGTTGTTGTTACTAAATGGCTGATCGACATGCACAGAAGAAAGACTTGGTCTGTGACAGACTTATGATAAGAGAATGGTGAAAGATTTTCCTAGTGCCATAAAAATAATCAGATAAATCTAGCTAAGTCACATTTTACCTATAATTCATCATCTAATTCATCATTTAACTACCATGCCAGATGTCATTACAGCTAGACATACAAGGCAGTCAACTAAGTGACATAAATTTAGAACAAACATACCAAACAATTAGTTAACACCTCATTTTAGCAGTGCCTAAATAGGTGTCATATGGGGTATTGTTATAAAAGTGTTATCAACACTTCCTAGAGCAATAATTAGGTGAAAACACAAACAAAGGATTAAAGCAATTGTCAGACTCTGTTAAATGTGAGAGACTGATTGATGATATACTTTCATTGCTAGCTTTCATTGAAGTACAGTTCTAAAACTATCATTAGCTCCTACTAATATTCAAAATTGATGGTGTCATGGAATTTTAGTGGATGTAATATAAAGTACACCTTAGTAATAAGTTTTACTTAAGTATAATATGTTTTTAAAGAGAAAAACATTTTTTGTCTGTCAAATTACTGTAAAATACACAAATGTGAACATCAAAAATAGTGAGGACCCACTAAGTACCCACTTTTTCAAAATAAGGCTTAAAGCCCAACCCGGGTTTACCCGGGTAAAACCCATGGGTAAACCTGGGGAGAGATGGGCACTTCGAACCCTGTTATTGCATGATACTCTGTGTGGGGCATTTATTAAGTCCTGAAAATGTGCAAATAAATATGACTGTGTAAAAGCCAGCCATGAAATATAAATATACATGTATTTTGTAAGAGTATTGTTTTGCCTTTCAAATAATGTAATTTGTAAAGACGAACTACATGTACTTAAAATGCAAAAATGGCACATACTTTAAAATGCTGGGCTTTTGTCATTGGACAAAAGTTAGAGATATTTTTGCTTGGATGATATTTCAGTTCCTCCATAAAATATGTATACATAAAATATGTATACATATTTAGTACATGTACTTTTAATTCACAAATAGTCAGGAATCAAAAGATTTGAAGACTTAATGAATGCCCCTTGTATGTAACACTTATCAACCAAAACATGCACAGGACTTCTATGCTAATACATGTACATCCAATTCTCCTTATTCATTTAGAAAACACGCCTTGCAATATAAGCAACTTATAGAGCTATAAAAATTAACGTTTTTAGTTGAAAAGTTTGGTTTTTTCTTGTTTTTGCTAAAAACATGCATGTATATTGTGGGTACATGTTAGAACCCCCTCGTTTAGGCAGTTCTAACGAGTACCTCCAGTCCATGTTTTGAAGGAAAAATAAGAAAAATAGGTACACCCCTGTAAACCCCATTTTTACTATATAAAAGTGAGGAAAAAGCGGGTATCCATTATACAAACATGTTTCTTGATGTCATGTTATTCCAGGAGGCCTAAGACTGTATGTTGGTGCCCTTTTCTGCCCTCTCATCCAGTTGATGTCCGTACACGGGTGTTTATTCTACAGCACCCACTTGAGGTGAGAACATTAGGAAAACTTGCTCATACAATATACAGAGAATGTTTTCAGTTGTAAAAATTGAAAAATTCATTAGAAAATTCCAAAATGTTGATATGTTTTTATATTTTTGCTCAACACATTGATTGTGGTAACAAATACCCACAATTTATGTTTTGGATCAAAGATAAGAAAAATAGTGATAACCCTGTATACCCCAGTTTTATTATATAAAAGTGGGGTTCAAGGGCATTTACTTTTCATGGACATGTTTTACTGATGAGAGATTGAAAAAAAAAGCAAGTTTACTAAAACATGACTGAGGGATTTCTGACTTGGAACTCAGTTTTATAAACCTATTTCATTCTCAACTCAACTGAGGATGAAATTTTCATTGTTCAAAAATACTGAAATAGCCAAAATCAGTTGAGATATTACTTCTCAAAAGCCAGTTTTTTTTTATCTTAGCAATTTTATTTTTTAACTTTTTGAGCTGAATAAATTACAGTCTCAGCATCCTGAAAGTCTGAAACAAAGCTAGCTGATCAGCCTCAGAAGAAGGCTTGTAATTTCAGGTGGCTATTTCAACTTTGTACTTTTTTTTATCAATTTTTAAACTGAATGGCCGAGTGTATTTTATTAGCTCATCTGAGCCATAAGGCTTGCCAGGTGAACCTTTTGCATAGGAATGCTACGTCATCTGTTATGTTAGATAAGAATTAACTTGGAATGAAAAACATGTAGAAGTTTTTTTTCATAGGAATCCCGAAAACTGAGAACAGCTCCAATGTTAGTTCAAAGTCTTTGCGATGGTCAATGTCACATTATAAAGGGGAGACGATTTTCCAAATCAAGGTATGTAACTGAACAGTCATGGTTTCTAAAGAGAAAGCAATTTTCAGTGTTTCACAACTTAGAGCTTATAATTCAAACCAATAAGGTTGTTAGTACATGTAATTCATCAAATGAGCTGCATAATGAGAAAACCAACAATGTTGTTTCCGAACAGGTCCAACACAAACCAAGCTTAACAAGCACATAAGATAGCTAGAGGCTAGAAATTTTGGATGTAGAAAGTAGAGGAATTGTACTATCACTGCAGCAGTTATCGCGAAGCTGATCTGCGCCTTTGTTTTCGCATATGCAGATAGCTGGTTTTCTCATGACGCTGCACAAATGATTTGATAAATCAACGGAGATTTTTTGCTCACAAACAATAATTGACCAAATGGCAATTGATTTTACTATCCATGCAGCGAAAGAAGGGTGCTGTTCAGGTGTACAGTAATGATCTGCATCTTTGTTTTCACATTAAAATTTTGCAAAAATCCAGTTGCCGCTTATGTGAGTATGATTACTTAAGTTGATCATGAGATGATGTTAAGTCTTACACTGGCTAGTCGATATAATGTTTCTGGATCAATAATTTTATTTCTGCCTATGCAAAAGCAAATTGTTTTCATGTTGCGGTTCAACTATTTCAGAAATTCTGACCTGGTCTCTATGTTTGAGTCACCAAACACAGTGCTTCTTTATCCGAGTGATGATGCACTTGATATCCAGGATTTACCTCCCTTAGAGCAAGGCTACAATATTATAATACTTGACGGAACTTGGACCCAGGCTAAGGGAATGTATCTCCACAATCCTATACTTCATGTGCCAAAAAAGGTAACTTTGCATATCTGCTTTTGTATTAGCTCAGGCATCTGAAATTCCGTTATAACTTGCCTAAAGCTCGAAAAACGTTTGAATTCTATAAAATGTTGGGAGTTCACTCCCTCTACATGTATTTCTCACTTTCCAAGTGCTTATGTCATTTTTCAAGTGTTTTGATGGGCTAAAAAATGGAGCTTCTGATACCTGTTGTATTAGATCGGTTGCTTTGTGTCTTGATTCAGACGCCATTGAAATTTGAACTTAAAACTTTAATAACTTTTTTATACCCCTGGCATTTATGCGGACGGGTATATAGTTTTTGCTTTTCCGTTCGTATGTTAGTTAGTTAGTTCATTCGTTCGTAATTCCGGAACGTTCGTAGAATTTATGTCAAAGTTTTGGTTAAAGTTTCTCTGGTGGTGTATATCTCAAGAACAAATGATCAGAAACCATTCACATTTGGACCATAGGTACCCTATAGGATTTGCTTTGTTTCCATGGGTTCATGCCCGGGGTTGGGGCTAGAGGTCAAAATTTAGGTCACCTATAATTAGGGTCAAAGTTTTGGTTAATGTTTCTCTGGTGATGTATATCTCATGAGCCCATTGTCTGAAATCATTCAGATTTTGACCTATTAGGTTTGCTTTGTTTCCATGAGTTTGGACTTCAGGTTCCTAGTTTGGGCCCAACCGTTGGAAATCTTAGCAGATAAACTGCATTCCAATGGAAATATGAGGCTTGACCCCGGATTACCAGGTTCCATGCCCGGAGGTGGGGCTAGAGTTCAAAATCTAGGTCACATTTATATACTATGATAGATACCAAGATTAATATTCTGTAGGTCTATATCTTAGCAACCATATGTCAGAAAGCATTCATATGTAGGCCATAGGTAGCACATATGGGTTGGACCCTAGGGTCCATGCCTTGGGGTGGGGGTGGGACTAGAGGTCAAGATTAGGAATTTTTTTTTTTTCAAGAATGTCATTTCAATCTAGGACTGAGGACCTGACCCACAATGTCCGTGATTATGTCCTAGATTGAGTATACAAGTCAGCTCTGTATACTGCTCTAAATAGATTTATCATTCTAAAACTACACTACCCCATGTTTGTATGCAAATTAAGTGCTTTACAACGCTATTCTAAAATGTCCTTGATATGGCGTATGGGTACTGTCAGGGGTGAGCATGGGGTAGGGGGTAGGAAGGGGGCTTGGTGGCTACTGGCCGGGGGTATACGTGCCTCTCGAGGCACTTTTTCTAGTTTATATTTCGTTTAAACCTTTTCAATATTATTTCAGCTCATTTGAAATTGGCCAATCAGAAGGCGGCCATAGCATAAACAGAACTAGAAACTCATCTGGGACACCTGCAAGCAGAACTTGGCTTGTCTTACATGTGCCCTGTGTGGTGTTTGAACCCACACCATGCACAGCGGTGAAACTTTGATCACTGAGAAATTCTTTATAAATACAAGACAAACGAGCCGCATCACGAAAAAACAAACATTTTGAATATGCGAAAACAAAAACGCAGATCAGCTTCGCGGTAACCTTGAAGCTGATTAGCGCCTTTGTTTTTGCTATAGGGATAGTACAATTCTTCTTCTTTCTAACTCCAAAATTTCAAGCCTCTAGCTGTCTTCTGTGCTCAATGTACAGCTCGGTTTGTATTAGACCCGTTCAAAAAACCTGATTGTTGGTTTTCTCATGAGGTGGCTCATATTGCTAGGCCAGGTGAAGAATCTGGCCCTTTAGAATATTTGAGCAGCGTCATGATATAACCAACATTTTGCATATGCGAAAACAAAGGCGCAGATCAGGTTCGCATTTATTGCGAACCTGATCAGAGCCTTGATTTTGCAACACAAATAGTAAAATTTGTCTACTTTCTTAATCCAAAATTACCAGCCTCTAACCATGTTTTTGTACAGACCGGTTTGTGTCGGACCTATTTGGAAACCACATTGTTGGTTTTCTCATGATGGGGCTCATAGAGGACCAGATAGAGGGAGTACCAGATGAGCCAGGAATCAAGGAAAGGGTCTTAGGGGTTTCCCACCACGATGGGCACAAATCGGCCTGTAAAGCCACAGAAGGCTAAAAGTTTTAAAGTATTAATTTAAGATTAAGAAGAGGGATTGTACTATCCAAGGGGCTGATCAGCTGTGCAGTGACTGCATAGCTGTGCAGTGACGGCACAGCTGATCTGCACCTTTATTTTCGCATATCAAAAAAAACGTGGCATGGTTCAATTGATGATTAATCAAGAGGAATATTGCTCATGTCATCAAAAAATATATTATGTTGTGGGTGGTCATTAGAATCACCTAAGTGGGGCAGTTTCAGTGAGTACCCACAAATGGGCTTTTATGAAGAGGTAACAAATTTCTTTGTTAAACTATCATCAGTTATCATCATCAATGAGTCACGTCATGAGAAAACCAGATTTTTGCCAATGAGAAAACAAGGCGCAGATCAGCTGTGCAGTAACCACGCCCGGTAAAGTGCAAATTGACCACCGCCGGTGGTCAACGTAAAAAAAGTTGATATACATCCGGTAGTCGTTTTGAGCGTTTCCTGTTATTAGTTTTCGCGAGTTTGGTGGATGTGGAAGGTAAGATATTTTTTTATCAAAAACGTATTATAAAAATCAAAGAATGTCAGGCTATCAGTTTTTTGCCGTTGAATGTCTAGCCGAAGTGGTAGTTGAAAAAAATAAACCGTTTTACTGCAATCCTTTCCGGCCCGTTTGATCGGTAGTGAAAACGAAAGTAGAATCTGGTCAAACACAGGTTAAAATGCCCTGATCTTGCCTTTGCAAGCTTTCTGTAACCAATGGTTGTTGCAGTTAGTTAAATTGACACTAAATTAGCTTTTCAGACATAATTTTAAAATATTTCAAGCTTTCCTTTCAACACTTAGATCGATTTTGTACCGGCGGTCAACTTGAAGTTGCGGTGGTCGTATTGATCAATGGGAATTACAATGTAAATTTTCATCGTGAGAGAAAGCCAGAAAAAACATGAAACTTGATGTCGTTTTCTGTTAGGGGGCATGGCAACATTAATGGAGATGCATTCTAGACACAACCAAATCCAAATCAATGCCGTCGGTGTCCTCATAATTCAATTACGTTTGTCCATTAACCATTCAGTCACATAGTTTAGCAATATCGGATGTATTTATTACTAATTTTTGGTAACCCCAACAATACAAATAATACCTCATGCAAGATGCATTGAATTTATGTACATAATTCGCATTGACTCGAAGAAAAACCACTAGAATAACAGTGTGGTCAATTTGCAATCTAGGTGGTCAATTTGACCTTAAAATGTGCAATTTTGAAACTATTTACTGCCCAATTTAAAAAGTATTGAAGGACATGCCCTCTGTTTAATGTTGAGCGGGCTCAGTCTTGCAGATTCGACAATTATAGGAGTAACACTAAGCAAAGCGTTCATTGTGTTGTTCGTATGAAATCTATCTCCTGTTTTGCAATATCAATTCTTTGAATATGTAAAGGTGAATAATCACGTGGTTTATATCAATTTCAGACGAAATATTTAGAAACATTGGTCATAATAAGATTGTCAATGCTAGATGAATTGGCGTGTAAAATTACACATGCATGTACCTCTTCATCACATTGTCACGAGCAGTTGGAATAATAGATTCATAATGTTTCTAGATTTTGCCAGCAGTCGACTGGCTCGCTGGTTAAACCCAAACGCTAGTTCAAACGAGTCGAGATCACGTGATTGTCCACTGCAAAGTGTAGAATGAGTGCATGTATAT